>CM038358.1:14871148-15482898 GCA_021464625.1 Proterorhinus semilunaris | reverse complement strand
CTAATTTAAGAAGCGTGGATCTGTCAGCTGTCATTACTATTCCTGCTCACAAACGCACACAATACACAATTCAACACTTTTCCTCCAAAAGCACACATACTGGATTTGACACTAACACTTTACTACACAGAGCTAATTCCAAGTATCGTGGGCAACTGTCAGAAGTCATCATCTGCAAGCATAAAGCTGACCAACATGTTACACAACCTGGCAACATAGGGATGGAGGAGCAGAAGCAGGAGGGCTGGGAGGAAGAAAGAATATTGATTATTACTGAGTAACAACAACAAGGAGAAACTGAATACATGTACAGTCTTCAGAAGTGGTAAAACAGAGGAACGCTTCTAACTCATAAGTTATATAGTAGACAACAAACATAAAAACCTGTGTTTGTTGTAACCATCTTGGTTACAGTTTTACATAGCTGGTTTTCAGAAGCCACTGTGACCAATTGAGAGATTACTCAGTAATTCAATGGGCTGCCAACTACTGTGCAAGACATCATTTGTTCTCTAAGATCACAGAATCGTCAATGAGTGTTCAAATTAATTTAAACAAACATGCTGATTTTGTTTGTCAAAGGACATGTTTTTGCTAAAACACAATGTGACTTTGGGAATTCATTTTCTCACGACACTAAAATTCCTCCAGCAGACTATCTTTCTGTCACTATGTGCACGGCTGCATGTGCTCTCACTTCAGGATTCAACACGGAAATGCATTAGCATTTAGAATTCATTAGCATACCCAAAGGGAAATGCAAGAACGTTGATTACAAGTAACTGCATGCATTTAGATGCTGCACTGCTTCTGGTCACACACACAGAAAACTCCCCCTGATGTGTGGCAGGTGCTGGCCATCTCTTCCTGCTTTGTGCACAAATGGCCTCTGTTGTGCAGCACATGCACACTCACACCCGGGCATGAAACAGAGGTGGAACTGGGAAGCAGTGGTGACAGGGCCATCGTCAGCAAATGTAGTGCTAATTGCGATTCTCCCACTGTGAAGCACCAGCATGAGTACAACATGGGCCCATATGTGCCTCAAGATGAAGTCGTCGCTGTCTAAAGAAACTCAGAGGTACTGAGATAAAGGAATGATAGGATCACATACAGTTGGCAGGTCCTTTCCTTTTGACGGCTCATATAATATTTGGCAGTTGGACAGACAAACAGAGCTGGTGTTTTAAGTATGACAGCTGATTACAGAGATGGAAGAAGCATGTGTGACACCTCTAATGATCTCTTCATTGGACTGACAGGATTCGGCAGAGATCCAATTCACACATCTCTCTCATCACATGCAGCAGGAAGGGTCAGCCTGTCAGACATATATCAAATATGCCACACTCACACACTCAGCCTGGGTAAATGAAAGACACTATTTGCTTCTGTGAGTTCCCCTTTGTGGGTTACAGAATGCTAGCCATGGCAGGCCTATTTCCTCCTCCAGTTTAGCCTGTCATCCGGACCATTGTGCGGTATTGTCTGGGATCAGGCCTAAATGGGGCCCTTTCAGGGATATTTCAGGTACGCTTATGGAAGAATGGAGAGGATATTCATATCACGTTTCAATTGCCGAGAAAACAGAGCTTTGGACAACACACAGACATGCCTGCAGCAGCGCACAGGCACACAGGGCTCTTCTTCTGCCAAGCAAACCCAGCGAGCATCACACATACAGGCTTCCAGTGATTTCCTCCATCTTCTCCCAGCAGACTGGATCCCATTACAAATGCCTGACTGTTATCTTGCACCGAGGCACTAGTAGCAGCTGCACAGTAGAACAGACGCACAGTTCATCTTGGGTGTCCCCTTCTGCAGAAACACATCACTTGCAAATCAGCCGCAAAAATGCAACAAGTCCAATTACAAAGATTTGAAAGATATTTAAAACTCAAAATAATTGACAGTTTAAGCATTACTTTATGGGAGTCGGGGAGAATATTTACGCAGAGTTAGGGCAGCACAATTAATCGTAATCGAAGGGGTTTATTTAATGTCTATTTGGTTACGGAGAGAAAGGACAATCATATTGCAGTGTTTAAAGGCTAGCCGAGGGTTATTCAAAAGATAAAGATAGAAATTATTCATTTTGAGGAGTGTAAAATCTAGGGCTGTAATCAACCGAGGAAATGGTTGGTCGACCAAGAGTATGGCACATGTAGCGATTAGTCGACCAAAAAAAAAAGTATTATTATTCAATTATTAAAGACCATTATAAAAACGGTGGCGCAGATGGTGGAGCGGGTCCTCTCATGATCGGAAGGTCGGGGGTTCGAATCCCGCCTCCTGAAGGTGCACATTGTCGTTGTGTCCATGGGCAAGACACTTCACCCTCCTTGCCTCCAGTGTCTGTGTACACTGGTGTATGAATGAGAGAAGCCCCTTATGAGAGACCAACAGGCCCGTTTGGAACCATGAGGCCGTCCTTCTGTGGACCCACCACATGCAGAGGGCGCCATAGGTGCTTGTTAGCTCCAACAGCTGCCCCCACGACCCGACAATGGACAAGTGGAAGAAGATGGATGGATGGATGGATGCTGCAATTGAAAGCCCCTGCATAGTAAAGTCTAGTCGACCAATGAAAATCTTGGTCGACCGCGACGGCATCGACCAATTAGTCGAGTAAACGACCGAAGTTCCCAGCCCTAGTAAAATCCATTGCTAACAACACAATATCATGTCTCCAATGGGGTCTTCATTAACAGCGGCTAACCCTGTCGCTAGACCTCTACAAACCTGTGGAAATGCATGTGATTCTTGAATTAGATTAGTTCATAATTTATTTCTTCATTTTAAAAAAACGAATTGCCTTATAACTTTAATTTAAAAGAGTAAAACACATGTTGCAAAGCTGGAGTTAAAGTTAAAAGTTCACGGCACAACCAGGACAATGTGGGCAACATATCCAGCAATTATCTCAACGACGGCGTGATGTTAAAACTCTGAACGTCGGTCCGCAGCAAAAAAACAGCTGACCTGATTACGTTGGTCTGCTGAGGAGCGAGACGAGTTTGGAATTCTGAAAACACCAGGCTCACTGCGGCGCGCTCTCGTAATTGGACTCCCGCTGATCCAGTCCGTACTCATTGCCAATTATGTGTCAATTAGCAGCGGGGCCCGTGAACCAATCAGGAACCGCGAGGGGAAAAAATGGCCGTCCATACTAATCGACCAATCGGCTGTCAGATAAGTTTGAGTTATGATTGCGCAACTATAACCTCCGTGTCCGTGCGTTAGCCCGGTCGCTAATCTCCAGCGAGGAGCAATCGGGAGGGAGCGGAGCTGTCAGGTCAGTTTTAGGTCTGACGCTGCTCAGTGGGCTGGGCGACTCCGAGGGAGAGGCTGACTTAACCCCCGATGATGAGAGCGCTCCAGTGAGGTGTCCTATTTCTGGAAGAAGTTCAAAAGCACATCAAGTAGGCTGCCATACAACCCAATGAAAGGTAGAATACTTGCTCGTATCGAGACTAATTATTTACCAGATATGACCTTATCCGACAAGCAGAACCACTAAAAGAATGGTATCTTTTGCATTCTTTGAGCCCCACGTGCAAGTTGATTTTGACGCTTTCTTGAATCACAAATTATTTCTTATTTTTCATTCAACAGAAAAAAATTGCAATGACAAATCTTCATAGCAGCCATCAAATGCACCGAATCCGTCAGACACGCGCTCGACTTGAAGATAAACAGTACTTGCGGGCGACACCTGTCATTCTCTCCTCATGCCATGATTCACGATATGATCGCACCTTCATAGGATCAAGACAGTCCACAATCAATCTCCTCGGTCAGGGGCAGACACATGGCAAGAGCGACAAGGTGCTTTCTATTTGGGTTTGGAAGCCATTTTTAGTGCCTTGACGATCAATCTTCCTTCCTTCCTGTGCGCAGAGTCAAAGAGAGTAGATCGTTTTGTTATTCTTTAAAGTTGGAGATGACAATAGAGATGGAAGAAGATGATGATTAGAACTTACAAAAAGATTGGAAAAAGTAAGGGGAGCTATCTATTTCATGGTCAAACTTGAGACATATTGGCAGTTGCAGTATTTTACTTTCTATTGAGAATTGTAGTACATTTTACGACATGGCTCTTAAAAACTGAAGTGCTCAAGCATGATTAAAAGTCAATAACGGCAGACATGGTGTCTCTCTTCAACCAATTACCGACCGATGAGAATAAGGCATTCATCTCTACACACGTCACAATCAGTTTGTCAGTACAGATGCAAATGTCTTAGTAAAGTTTGCAAAGATACGTTTACACATTTTTAACACAAACATCAAGAACACAAACATTTCTACCCTAAATATATAATTAGATTCATCATAGAGTCAATCCAAAGTCAGTGGTTTACTTGACTTCCTCCCAACCTCCAAAGTTTGCATACAGTTACCAGATCGCACGAGGAATCAAAGTTCTGTGAAAGAAGTAAAGACAAAAAAACTTCCGTTCCTGCATGCTTAGCCTTTTGTTTCTAACCTCTGAATGACAACACACGGCACACAAAGTATTGACATTGCCACAGGTTGAAACACGAAGCCGAAGAAGTGATACACTCCGCCACTGCTCAGACCTCCCAGACAGAATCACGTGCGGAAATATTTAATTATAAGAATTATGACTTTTTTTTTTGTGGTTTGTTTTACCCACATCCAAAACATGCAATGAACTCAGAGAACTAGGCTTACGTATGAGCCCACTGTCTGTGAAATTAATGATGTGGATATTATGCTATGCAGGGTCATACTCACGGCATTGAATCCACAGAGAAAGCAATGTATTTCACAACCAAGGGCCTCTCCAGCCTTGACACAAAACAGAACGGTACCGCGGGAAGGACGCTCAACAACATCTCTTTTTCTTTAATCTTGCAATCTTGCAGGCATAAAGTTTCAGAAGAGTACTTTCAAATGGTCCGCCTCCGAGCATAATTTCCAATGTCCTTTTTCCCAGTAAAATATACAGATGCCTCATACACACAATGCTTCTTTGGTTGTAATATGAGCCTTCTGATTGACTGAGGTCATAGCCAGTGGTACCTAAAGATGCAGCAGGCTCACGAAATGAAGGCTTCTTCTGGTAGACCGCTGTAGTAAAGCGATCAAGAATTTGGTTGTTCACGTCACATTGTGTAGCTTTTTGTGGTTGCGTTTCTCATCTTCTATCAGCTGACTACAGCACACTTAGACTCTGTAGAGTCTCTGCCCATCTGTTCATTCAGGCCCACATTTGGCTATACTTTATGTAAACCCCATCTCAGTACATGCTGTATGTGAGACAGGGAAAGCAGCTTGTTTCAATCACCTTTACGAAATACTGGACATAGAGCACAGACCTTCATTACGTCATTGATGTACATTTAAAGATAAACAGTGAATAGTTCAGGTATAAAAGTGATATCCATTAGTCAGATGTAAAGTGCTGTACTGGGCATTCCAAGTGCCACATTTATTAATTTACCGTACGAACATTACCATATCATTTGGGAAGTCTTCTGGTTGAAAAGTGTATGCTAACCAACTACTCCACTGTCACAGGCAATACTTGTATCGCTAAACTTTGCTTTACTGTTCGCGGTCTTGTGCAGTATGTGTTCAAAACTATATAGTGCGACCCGAGCTCTCCCGAATGGAATCAAATGGACTAACTTCTCGCAGACTTTATTGTCCGTGTGCTGAGTGAGCGTCTAACCGCGTGTGAAGCTCACATCAAACAGCAGCCTCGTAAATGGCCCCAGCCTTGAGTTGAGCCGGAGAGGGCCCGGACTTCATAGGAATAACTGATGAGGAGGGAGGGATCGCTCAGAATGGGATACAGATTAGTTACCCTTCAGTGCGCCCGGCGTTTCCGTGAGAAAGAAACGATACATTTCAAGTTCTTTTTTTTATTTATATTTAGATGATAAAAACACAGGCGTCAGATGGGGACCACCTACTGGGCACGGATGAGTTGACGGCGATGATTCCAGACCATTGGAATGTCAAAGTGAGTGACGGGATTGAACTTGACTTCAGAGGCAAACAAACATGGAGGTGGTGCTCTGTCGTCAGCTGCTGGTGCCGGGAGATGCACAGAGGAATCAAATGTACCGTGGGCTTTTTGTGCGTGCATGGATACAGTCAATATGTGTTTTCAAAGGTTGGATACACACATATTACAAGTCGATGCAGGCATACTACAGTATCGCTCGGAATGCATTGCAAATAGAAAGAACGGCAGACAAGCAATCTTACCACTACAGTGAACTGGCTGAACTCAAGTCTCCAAAAATGTATCTATTCACTTATTTCACCAAGCGTTGCTGTGAGGAATCTTGTTAAATGGTAGGGGCTAAAAAAAAAAAAACTAAAATAATATTTGATTCCGTCTTGAATATTGAGATGTTCAACATACTACTACTTAACACAAATCGTGAACCTTTAATTTTTCCAACAAATTGTATCAAAACAAGACAAGAAAAAAATCATAACCAAAATGAGGCTAAACAAATTTCATTTTCATTTATTTCGGTTTGGTCAATTTACACATTTTTCAAAACATATGCAAGTCAAACAATAAAGTAAGTGTAAATCTTAGTCAGATTAAAGCATGCGATATTTTGTGGCTTCTTGTGTCAACTATTACGATATGGCGATTGCATACGTATTGCATAGCTTTTCTTGAGCAACCACAAAAGGACAAAAAAAAAATTATATTTGGATTGACAACTCAAACAAATTCTGATCATGGATCACTAATACTGCATTTAGACGACTGCATTAATGAAGACTGGTTCAAACGCTTGTATTAGCAGCCAATATTCTCAAAAACATTTAGCGAAAATTACTCAGTTCCGGTCTGCTTTAACTTTCCCTTCCAATCTTTAAACCCGTTAATCTTTTAGTTTTGAGGTCAGCAAAATTAGTCCGACGAGGGAAGTTCTTTCCAAGTGAAACTTTCATGAATTTTTCACGCTAGCACCATACACACGCACTCTTGCCCAGACTCGCCAATTACCCGGCAGTGAATAGATCTTAACAAAAAGGCAAATTCGGCTTCCCAAAGATAACAATGGAGATGTACTTTTTGCACAGACATACAGAGGGATGGCCGCGTTGAAGGGTTGGGTTAGCTTATGCAGGCTCCTCATTAGCACAAATAGGATCACAAAAAAGGCACATCATTCTGTCTGCGTTTCGGAGTTCAAAAGAGGCCAAAGTCTCATTTCCCAGTCCAGCTACAACAACACTGGCATATATTCAGCAGTAGCCAGGAAATATATGTTTACGGTGCGTCGATATCATTAGGAGTTAGATTAAATTTGCTACAACAGCTTGGAGGTGACGGTGAAGGGCGTCCTTTTAAAATTGGCTACAGGAAATACACTGTCATAACTATTCATGTAGAGGGGGAGAAGTCAAAAGGACCTAGACAGTTTTCAGAAGAAGACAATAAAACAACTTATACAAAATCTCAAAAAGAATTGCATAAAAAGGCAAGGAATGGGGCAAACACGTGGATTTTTACTTTTCTAAGTGTGCAATTGCAAGTTACGGCCTTGGACGAAACGTCTACTGTCCTGAATCAAGAGGTTTTAAGTCATTGATCAACTTGAAAGGGGGGAAAACCACAAGCATTTAACCTTTAAAAACAAAACACAAAACTTGTTAACATAATATTCCTCATTAGCCAAAAGTTCCAAAGAGCCATTTATTGAGATTTCACTGAGGGATATACATTGAAATCCAGTTAAGAAAAACATAAAAAGATGATGATATAAATGCCTACAGCATTTAATATCGCATATAAATCCCAGTTTAATGCAATACAGAAATCAGACAGCAGTTTTTTGAGCTTTTTCTCAGATGGCAGTTTCCTCCCTGGACTCTAGACAGCCCGGCAACTCTCTGGGCAGTTTCCAATACTGTCCACTCATTTCTCATTACCCTCTGTACTTCAAATCAATAGTTAATTACCTCCAAAATGCTCTCTCCTTATCCTGCTATAAGTGGGCAGCAGTGGGCAGGCTGAAATTTGCCTGGCTGAAAGATTTAGTGTTACTCGGGGTTAAAACTGTCCTCCCACCACTACTACTACTCATCGGACCATCAGGGTCTACGCTACCGCAGTCTGCAATGTGCTCATTTCATTTCTCGCAACAGCCACAACATATTTCATCTCTGATCAATCAAAGAAAAGCCCAAGTTTGAAAGCAGTTGGTGGCGTGGTGATGTACGGGGAGAACATGATGGCCTTTTCATCGTAGCTTCTTCCTTTGGAAATGTATACATATTATTATGTTGTTGAAATATGATTTGCAATTGTCGAGCTTTTGCAATTTTAACGTCCTTGCCAGAGACACTAGCATTCTTGCCTCATATAAATTATTTGCCAGGTTCAGTTCCCAGGCTGGGTGAGGCTTTTCTGTGGAGAGTTTGTCTGGGTGGGTTTACTTTACTCACTCTGGTTTCCCCCATCAACTTAAAACATGCACAATAACGCTACAGCAAGGTACTGCTGATCAGCATTACCCAACAATAGATGGCGGTCAGACTGCTATGCCTAATCCTTGTGTGTCGACATGCCCTGAACTGGGGAGCAGCTATGCCACTTTCTCATTAATAATTGCTTGGGCTTCAGGCTGAGGCCCTAAGCACTCCTTCTCTCCTCATTTCCTCCCCTCACATCAAAGCTCGGTGTGTTCGTGTTAGAGTTTAGCACATTAACATTTGTGCAAGCGCTTGTGTATACACGTGTGTGTGTGTGTGTGTGTGTGTGTGTGTGCGTGTGTGTACATGTAGGTGTGTGTGTGTGTGTGTGTGGCATTGACGGTCCCAATGAGAAACAGCCTGTGGAGGAGTGGACTTTTATTTAATCAGAACAGGAGCAGTTTTCTACACCAGAGTCCGTAATTTTCAGACCTATTAACTCCATGCCTTTAATTCCTCTAAGCACAAGACAGCCTCCTTTGGGTAGCTCATAAAAATGCAAAATTATCGCAAAGTTAATTTTAGCTTCAGAATAGCCTACTGGCAGCTTATCATAACATAGTGGCAGACTGGGTGTTGTTCTTAGCACTGATGTTTTAGAACCAGGTTTTCTCAAATGTAGGCTTAGCAAGCATGGTTTAACATCCTGGGTAGAATAGAAAAACACACACCATCTTGTAGACAGTGGATGTCTGGTTTTAGTAACTTAACTTGACCTCTGCCCTGTGTGGGTCTAAAGGCTAAGCTGTGGGGCTTTAGGTTGAATGAAATCATTCTGGGTGCAGCTCCTAGACAGATCTTATAAGAACAATCATAAATTAAAGCCGCTCGCGGCGATAAAGGCCCTCGCCCCTTGCGACCGCCCCCCCTTGCGACCGCCCGCCCTTGCGACCGCCCCACCTTGCCACCGCCCCCCCCTTGCCACCGCTCCCCCTTGCAAATGCGACCGCCCCCCCTTGCCACCGCCCCCCCCTTGCGAACGCCCCCCCTTGCGACCGCCCCCCCTTGCGAATGTGACCGCCCCCGTCCGCTCTCGCCCAAACCTGCTCTGGCCTCGGCCTTACACCCAACCCGGTTTGTTTTGCTCCTTAACGCGGCCCACTTTCGCCTGATCCTTCGTCACACCCCGGCCTCATTCTTGCCCCAGGTGCTGCAGGACTGGATCACCCACTCAAATCTGTGGGCACGCTCGCGATATTGCCTTGAGTAAAAAATTATTCAGTAAATATTGCCAAACCTGTAGTAAAACCATCTGTATACATTGGGACTAGTGAGAGACAGCACATGTATCCCAATTGACTTTTGAGCGGAAGCGCTGTGCTTGTGCACTCTGAGATTGTGATGTAGGTAAATCTATCAAAAAATAAAGAAAAAACATTAGAAAAATGTCCAAGTCATATTTGAAGTGGTAACCTCCTGAACCAGAGACCGGTAAACAATAACCCCATACAGAAGTACACCTGATGTGGGCTACTTTTCTCTAAATCCCTGAGTTTGATGTATGTTCCTCCCAGTAGATGCCCAGTCCAAACTACAAAAGTAAAAAAAAAAAAAAAAAGGAAGCCATGGTTGAGCTTGAACTGGCAACCTCATGATTGGTATCCCAGTGCTCTACCTATAGAGCTAGCCAAGCTGTAGGAAACTGCACAAACTAAACGTATATCAATGTTATGAAACATCCTGCACTCTTATATTTACAGAAAGCAGTGAGTAAAGAGGAAAAAGGGAGTGAAACGTAGAAAAGTGGACAATTAAATAATTGTGTCTACATAACTTGGTGCTCATTCTTGAGTTGTATCAGGCTCAGAGTGCAGCAGGCCATGTGAAAAGAGAAAGCATTAGAAAAGTGTCCAAGCTGTGTTTGAACTGGCAACCTACCGCACCAAAGACCAGGAACCTATCACTGAGCTATAACTCTGTCACAATGGAATGAATATGGGCTAATATTCTCTAAATTAGGTCCTAGCACGCCACTGGAGGAGAGAGGTCATTTCCGGTCAAGCTCCCCACCCCCCTCCATTTTCTCATTTCATGTTTCATTTATGTTCTTTCCTGTAGGTGGCCAGTAAAAAATCAAATAAAAACATGAATACAAATAAAAAGTAAAAAAAGGTCAAGGTTGGAATTGATCCGGCATCCTTGTGATTTTGAGTCCAGAACTCTACCCATGGAGCTAAGGCGGGTACACATGAAAAGACCTTGGATTACTATTATAAAGATCACCAGGCTCACGTATATGCAGAAAACGGAGAGCCAAGATGATTTGAATCATTTTATAATTAGAGCAAACTTGCCTGGGGGACAAATATTTGAGAGGATGCCTCGGACATTCAGTGTACTTGATAGGTGAAACAATATTTTGTTGAGAGGGGTTATTTTAACAGTTTTTAATGAGGGTGGGACCATAGGCGCCGATTTATGTTCTTCCCAGTAGTTGCCGAGTCAAAAAAAATAAAAATAAAAAAGAGTCAAGGTGAGAATTGATCCAGCAATCCCATGGTTGGGAACCTATCACTTTACCCATGTAGCTACACAAACAGATTTATTTTGCAGCCGAAATGTGAAATATCTTATGAAACTGCATGTGGTACAACGTGAGGGTCATTTCCCCGTTTTTAATGAGGGTGGAAGCATAGTCGCCGATTCAGGTTCTTCCCAGTAGGTACTGCGTAAAAAAAAAAAGAAAAAAAAAAATCATGGCGGGGATTGAACCGGCAATGTAACAGTGGGAACCCTGCACTCTACCAATGGAGCTATACAGGCTTACACAAGAACACAGCGATTTATACATAAAACTTACGAAAGTTTAGCACTCGAGCATTCACAAGACGAAATTGCAGTTCAGGCAATATTTATAGAAACATTTTTAATTAGGGCTAATTCCCCGGGCGGCCAACAATCTGAAAAGGTGCTCCAGCCCCGCAGAACTCTCGATAGATGATGGAATACTTTGGTGAGAGCCACATAGTACGAGGAACACGCAGAGACAGACAGGAAACAGCTTAAGTAAACTTCCTGTGACTGTAAAGTCCAAAAAAGCTCAATTTGGAGGCAAACACGCCCAAATTAAAGCTTCTTTCTGTCACAGAGGGGTATTATATCTACGTACGAGTCTAAAAGTGTGGCTTTTGTGAATAAAGGGGGTATTTGGGAAAATTGACGATTTTCATGAGAAACTCTGACAGTGGCAACTCTGACAGAGGCCAACATGCTGCCAGAAGAACAACACTGGCTATTTCCACGGAGGATGGGTGGGCCACTTACAAGCCACTTAAAAGCCAGCTTAAACCAGCAGGTGGCGCTATGCTGACACTTGAACAGGCTGTATAAGTGGACTGGTTAACTTGACCCCCACATGTTATACATTTTCGGAAAGCTCTGACTAAGGCCGACGCGATCCCTATGACGGGGAAGGCCTGTGTGATTATTTTCACAACTCCATACCATCCGGATTTTTTGATTGGAATTTTTCAAGAAAAAACCTTGAAGGGGGCGCCAGTGGGTCATTTTTGGCCATAGTGGCTGCGTTTGCACATGGTTAGGTCCAGCTCGAGAATGTGCACGTGCGCCGTATTGGGTCCGTTGCAATCCCACAAAGTCTGTGAAAGATATGAGACTTTGAATTTGGTTGAAAATGGCCTTTGAGTTGCGGCCTTGTCATGACCACGCCCAAAAATATTTCCAAAATTGAAAGGAGGATTTGGAAAGCCACATGGGTCTGGGACATTTTGGCCAAAAATCGAAGCTTTTGATTGAAAACTCGGGGATCAGGGGTCACAAGTTCAACAGGTACGATTTTGACGGTGCGAGGTTTGGGCCAAGATGGCCGACTTCCTGTAGAGTTTAGGCCGGGCTCATAATATATTTTTTGACATGTCCTGACGTGGTCTATGACCCTGGCCAGTGTCACCTTTGTACGATGACATTTTTTGCCACCGGGCTCTCATTGACTCAATGTAAACTGCCTGTTTGAGGGGGCGCCACTGAGCCATCTTTTATTATTTTCTTTTGCCAACGCCACCCAAAATTAGACCTCCCGGAGCACTAATTTCTGATACCTGTTACTTGTGTATCGGTCCACGTTTGCTATTTGAATTCTTGCGTTTTCCCTTTTTTTTTACGATTTTAATTAGTCCCTCGCCGGGCACTTCGTGTCCGTTGCTCGGGCCTAATTATAAAGAAAACAAAGCAAGATAGAGGCATGTTGTAATAGACTTTTTTGATCAGTGTGACATGGAGAATCAGGATATAATTTTTGTTTTCACTTTCGTAAAAGTGTAATTTTGCAGGTATAGGTAGGGGGCGCTATTTTTGTGAAAATTGCACAATTATCCAGGCGAATCAGTACGATCCATAGAGGGGCTCATGTGATACACATATTAGTGCAATTGGAAATTGCATGCCCTTTTGAGTTGTCGTCAAAGAGGCGGGGTAAAAGCAGGATATTAATAATATAAAAACAAAGCGAGATAGAGGGGTGTTGTAATGGACCTTTTTGATCAGTGTGACATGGAGAATCGAGATATGAATTTTGTTTTCACGTTCGTAAAAGTGTAATTTTGCAAGTATAGGTAGGGGGCGCTATTTTTGTGAAAATTGCACAATTATCCTGGCTAATCAGTACGATCCATAGAGGGGCTTAGCTGATAGAAATTTTAGTGCAATTGGAACTTGCATGCCCTTTTGAGTTGTCGTCAAAGAGGTGGGGAAAAAGCATGATATTTGGCAGAGCCGTACAGACAAACCGTAACAGATATCTGAACAATAGAGCTGGATTATTGGAGCTCTATGCCTCTAGATTACACTCACCAAGTTGGATGTCATTTGGTCCAAATCCCTGGGAGTGACTTGACAAAATATCAGGGGAAGAAAATAAGGCTTCAATTTTCAATCCAATATGGCCGACTTCCTGTTTGTCAGAGGGCGGAGCTATAATGATGTTTTAGGTTTGTCTTGATGTCCTCTATCACTGTACCCAAAGACATAGGTTTAGAGCAAAAAATGCATCATTCCTTTTGAATTGGGGTCGTGCTTGAGGGGGCGCCACTGAGGCATTGTTCAAGGTGTTGTCTTGAGGGTATCAAAATAGTTAATTTTACACCAACCATGAACCTTTGGTCAAATAAAATTGAGTTTTCGTTAATGTTCAGGGGGTCAAAATTGAGGTCAAAGACGTAATAATAATAATAATAATAATAATAATAATAATAATAATGGAAACGTTTTTTTTGCAATGTTTTGGCATTTTATTTCTCCCAAACGACATTACTCAGAGTGATGCCTCTTTGGTATGTTGATCCCCATGACGGGGAAGGCCTGTGTGATTATTTTCACAACTCCATACCATCCGGATTTTTTGATTGGAATTTTTCAAGAAAAAACCTTGAAGGGGGCGCCAGTGGGTCATTTTTGGCCATAGTGGCTGCGTTTGCACATGGTTAGGTCCAGCTCGAGAATGTGCACGTGCGCCGTATTGGGTCCGTTGCAATCCCACAAAGTCTGTGAAAGATATGAGACTTTGAATTTGGTTGAAAATGGCCTTTGAGTTGCGGCCTTGTCATGACCACGCCCAAAAATATTTCCAAAATTGAAAGGAGGATTTGGAAAGCCACATGGGTCTGGGACATTTTGGCCAAAAATCGAAGCTTTTGATTGAAAACTCGGGGATCAGGGGTCACAAGTTCAACAGGTACGATTTTGACGGTGCGAGGTTTGGGCCAAGATGGCCGACTTCCTGTAGAGTTTAGGCCGGGCTCATAATATATTTTTTGACATGTCCTGACGTGGTCTATGACCCTGGCCAGTGTCACCTTTGTACGATGACATTTTTTGCCACCGGGCTCTCATTGACTCAATGTAAACTGCCTGTTTGAGGGGGCGCCACTGAGCCATCTTTTATTATTTTCTTTTGCCAACGCCACCCAAAATTAGACCTCCCGGAGCACTAATTTCTGATACCTGTTACTTGTGTATCGGTCCACGTTTGCTATTTGAATTCTTGCGTTTTCCCTTTTTTTTTACGATTTTAATTAGTCCCTCGCCGGGCACTTCGTGTCCGTTGCTCGGGCCTAATGAGGCTCTTTGTTCCAGCAGCCCGACATCTCCAACCTCGCATCAAGCCTCTGCTCTCCCTTCCTGCCAATGCTGCCTTCATAACGTCTTCTGAGAGACGGGCTCACATTTCATGTTTGCCTCCACGAAACCCCATAATGCTTCATAAATGCATCTGCTTTAAACTAAAGTCTGAGAACAAGGTGGGTTAAAGGGAGCACACAACACACAGGGAAAGGACAAACATTTCAGGCTTGAGATAAAGATATTACTTTTTTTTCATGCAACAAAATAGTGTGCACGTATCTTTAATGCAGTGCTTGATTTGTAAATGAGTAGTTTCAGGAATACCTTTGGATTGATGTGATGAATTCGGGGAACAGACCAAAACAGTTCCGGGACACTCTCATTAAACACCATTATATCATAAAAAATCTTGCCGGATCCTCCATAATAGTTCCCAGATCCTTAACCCTGAAAAACTGAAAGATCAAATAAAGCAATGCTTTAATGCTTTAAGAATGGTATTAAAAAAAACAAAAGTCTACCAGTCAAAAATATGTAACAAAGATGAGAAGCAGAGCATATAGTAGGCCAGTGCCATCAAACTTGTCATCTCATCGATTGCTAACCTTTTATTTATTTTTTATTTATTTTTTATTTTACTTCCAGCGACTTGAGCAAAATGATCATCGGGTAAAGGCTAAAGAATTAAAAAGCACTGACGAAGAGCCTTTGTATAGTAAAGTACAATAGTTTGTGATATTAGATTTGATAAAGTTGGCTTGATTTGGCCGTGACAGGGTGGCTGTGGCTGAAGGACTAGTGGTGTTCAAGGGTCGGTAAGCTTAGATGCCCCTGGTGTCCGAGAAAGAAATGAGACTCAATAATCAATGCTTTCTGTTGGAGCCTATGCCCAATATCAAAGTGTCCAGTTTCCTGCTGACTGAACAACTGTCACCCAATCTCCCGGACAGGTGATAATGGAGGCGGGAGGCCGAGGCGACAGCAGCACGGATGAGAAAAAGCACATTTTTCACACCATCGTTCTCAAGTGGTAAGGAAGCATGGGTCACTGCGCCCAATCAATTACAAGCACTGCCATTTTCCACTAGGTGTGTGTCTGTGAAGGCCTATTCCTGCATTTGTGCTCTCCTGGACAAGGAACAAGTCGGCCGGAAGAAGCCAGAAAGGAGGACGTTTTTCGGTGTGCGGAAGGAAAAAAAAGGCTGAAAAGATGTCGCAAAAAGTGTAACTAAAGAAAATGAATTGTGTCTGGTTGCAGACTGGGGCTAAAATAGGGCCTTACCCCAAAATGAAACTAGGGCCAAATAGAACTAGGGAACATATAACCCAGTTCCATTGCTAATCTTAGACCTGAATTAGATTTGTCCAAACCAGGACACAACCACCTCTAAACCAAGCCTAAAACTGAAACATTCTAACTTAGACTTAAACCAGATTGGAACCAGCTCTAAACAAGGACCAGAAACCCTAGTCCATAGTGTGCTTTTTTGGACTGTACGTTTGTGCTTTACTTTAGCAGAAACAGATGCTTCCGAGTTTGATGTTTGAACGTCCCAGGCATCATGCTCTCACTCCTGCGCTGTAACACGCTGCTAATGTTGCTGAAGCCGCGCGCCCACGTCCGCCTGAGATGGGACAGATAAGAGTCTGCCTTATCCCGTGAGCAGCACCTGGGCCAAGCACCGACCGGAGGGGCCAACACCACTGATAACATCTAACCACAGCATCTGCACTGGAATGTGCGAGGGACAGGGAAACACTATAGGTAACATGAGGGCAAAGCAAGAAGGCCTGACTAAATGAATATCAGATGGTGAAAGATTAAAACATTTTTGGTTACAACTGAAATAACTACCTTTCTGGTAGAGTCGGGATGTCTTTTACACATTTCACCAGTATTGTGTTGGGAAAAAAAGTCTTGCATGTTGACATAATAAACCGGATTACATTTTAGACGACGCAAGCTCCCCTTAAAAAAATAACATTGTACATCCGCAAACCGGCAACACTGAAGAGCATTGTATTGACTGAAAAAAAGCGACATCCTTCCAATTTATGATGATGACATGAAATTGCTTTTTGTCTCTCTTCTGTCGGAGCCACTTCTCACACTGAGATGTACAGAAATGCACAGGAGTACGCCAGCCCCCAACCTGCATCCACCATCTGTCCCGCCCGAGGCTCCGGTGTCTCGGGGCGAGGTGAGCAGGGAGGGGACTTGTGTGTACACGCGTCTGTGTTTGCGAGTTACATTGCAGGGCAGAACTTGTATTCAATTAATAGTACGCAGCGTGGAAGAAAGCTGGCACGCGGCTACATAGAATTCTGTTGAACCGGCTGAACCACAAACTACTCGCATCTCGCGGACAGTGACGTTGAAATCCTCTGGCATCGTTATTTGATTTATCGACACGGTTCCTCAAGTTGCGCATAGTGAAAAATTCAGAATAAGTCCAGCATTATACATATTTTGTCTTGTCTGTCTGCATGCTGCATCAAAACTGAATAAAATCTATAAGCTGAAATCGTTTCTCTTATGAGCGATGGCCTTTCACCTGTGTCTCCAACTTCTGCTAACAGCTAACCCCTTCATTGCAGATGGCTAAACTAGCACTCCAAACCATGTACGCACACCCTGCTGTAAAATAAATAAATACATCAAATCAGTCCATATTTATAGTGCCCTACAAGTTCGGCGTCTCAAGGCCAGGCTTTGTTCTGAGGTCGTCATAGATGACTACTCCACATAAACTCACTTAAACATCGAACAGTCTTTTCTCTGCGGGCACCAGAAAGCCTCTACCGGATGAGGCCATGTCTGTGGCCCCTGCCAGCAATAACGGGCCCCAGCGCACTTTCTACCGGCAACACACGCACCCAAATGGACCATACCGCGCAGTATAAAACAAGTGGAAAATTGAAATCTACTTAAGGTGGTCCCAGGTCAGCAGTAGAGCCGGTGGCCAAAATACACTCAGTCACACACACTTCTCTAAGTCTTTATGGGTTTTCCATCATGCTTCCTTAACTCCAGGGACTATATACAAAGTCTATATTTTTATAACTTTATTTTCTTTCAGAATTGTGGAAAGATTTTGAAACTAAGAAAGCCCACTACTTGAAAAGACAAACAATCCTTCTGCCAATGCGCAAATACATTATCCCTAAAACATTACAAGGACTGATTTCATTAAAGTGGTTGAATTACTGCTAGCACTTCCAGTGCTCTAAGAAGCCATTTTCTCTGATAATAGACACCCATTACAGTAGCACAAACGTAACGTATCAGTCTTACATCAAAAGATACTAAGCAGACTTAGACTATTGTTTTCTGTACAATACGATTCTTTATCGATAAACAGCATGTGTTGACTATTGGATGCTATGAGTCTACATGTTCTCCCACTGGTTGCAAGGTGCTTTGGTTTGGATGAGGGCGCTCACAAATGACTTCCCTGCAGGAGACACGCTCAAGTCACAAGTTGCTGTTTATGCCAACACGCCTAATGAGTCATTAAATGCACCAACAAGGTCTTTCCCTCTGTCTCTCTCTGTCTCTACGTGGTTAAAAGGAATGTTTAGGTCGAAGATGGGGTCTCAAAGAGCAACATCCAGTGTGACTTAGGACAATTATCATTCATCTGTAAGCATGAGCAGCTTTAAGTGCAAGGAGGAGGCTTCAATTAGTTTTTCATTTATCATCGGGGGGGGTTAAGGGTTAAGGTTATGCCCGTGACCCGACCTGTCTAGGGTTAAGACATAATAGGAAACTGCTTTATTGCCTCCATTAACGCACTCCCTGGTTATAGAGATGAGACTGTAACACTTACACAACCAATGATTATAGCAAAAGGCTGGATTGTGATTGCGAAGTGGATGAATCCCAAGAGGCTGAGGTAAGACCCAAAGCGCTGAAATGCCCCCATGCCTGGGCGTGCCTTGCTCAAGGACACTCAAAGAGACTCTCCACTCTGTCCTATAATCAATAGCACAGCTCTGATTAATGTGTATGAGCAGCCCGGTTCTTCTGACCTTCATATCTATGAACACTTATGATTTTATTTGTTTATACCCGGCAAGGCAGTACCAAACCACTCAGCCCTTGAGACCAATGCAATTTAGATGTGCTTAAGCCGATGCATTTACTTTCTGATGCATTTTTATTTATTGCCATTACTGCTTTAGGGTGACTCACGCAAAAACCAAAGCAGCCTTTTTCGGCTTTCTGACATACGCGACTATTACCTGCCTTTCCAACCCCAGGACCACATGACCGCACCGCTCATTCCCCCTCTTGCGTGTGCCGCAAAGACGAAAATGATCTTACTTCTCAGCCAGGGAACCGCCCCATTTCCATTGAACAAACATGAAGCACATATGGCAACGTAAAGTGTTTGATAGCAGTGGCACAGACCTGGATGAAAAGGTCTTTGTGAGAACTGATTCTTACTTTGATGATAGGATATTACTGAACTTTGTTTCTGTTCAGTCCCTTTAGATTTGTTTTTCCCAGATATTTCTAAAACGAATGTGCTCACAGCTGTATGAGCCACACTTGCAGCTCTAATTCAAGTAAAGAAAGGCCGTTGCTTACTGTTACAGTACATTTGCCTTGCTCTCGTTCACTAAACACCGAACCAAACCAGGCATTCTCACAGCCTTGTTCAATTACAGCCTCCTCATTTGTACAACACGCATAGACAGTAACTTCTCTCTCTGACCTCCATCCGCCTGTCTCTACTGCTTATTTTATCTCCCTCTCATCTCCCCATCTCTCCCTCTCCTCCGCCATCGCGTAAGCGCCGACGACTCCGCTACCCCAGTTTCGTTAAATGAGCTGGCTTATCGGAGCCTAATTGGTTTAAGGGCAAACTGAAATAAGCAATGACTCCGCCGCCGTTAGCCAAGTAAAGTACTGTCGCCTGTACATGATGTGAAGAAATAAAGATGAGCGTGGATGTAAGAGTTGAAAAACAAAATATCCAAGTTAAAGTGTTTTCCCCCGGGGATACGCAAATCTGCATTTACGATCCAGCACATAGGACACTTGTTTGTAATAGCATCTCCGCACGAGGGTGTTTACATGTCCTTGGCAGTGTAGTGTGTTTATACAGTAAGCAAATAAGTCCCAGAACTACGCGGCGATGAATGAAATGATTTGTTAGCTCGGCATCCTGGCTGGCGCCTTGGCAAAAGAAAAAAAAGAAAAACACCTCATAACATGTCACTGTACAGGTCATCAGCGCTGCGATGAAGTGTGCGCTGCCATACTGTGGATTTGAGAACATAGCAGTCGATTCGTCAATGCGCACACGGGGGAAGGCGGTCAAAAGGTTGAGCACACGTCTATGAAAAAAAATAAAAAAAAGGGATATTATACGAAAATCTCTTGGCCAGAACTAAATTGTTGCATCCCTCTTGTAACAGAGAATCAAATGCAAAAAGTCCCACAAACTAGGGCTTCACAAGTAATCCCAACTGACTAGAAAATTGCAATTCACATGATTACAAAGGGCAAAGACTGCAGTTATTATTAAGCCAGTACAACATCCTTGGCCAGCAACTTTGGGTCGCGGGCCTTTTGCCAAAGTGTTAATAAATGCAGTTTTTGACAGAGACTCCCGATCAGTGCTTGATCCACCCAATCTCTGTGAGGAAACACTGTGTTTTGATATAACATGGCAGGCTTTACGATGTGAACTGTGTGAACAAAATCTGATTTCAAAACATATATTGCAATTGTAATCCAAATCGCAGTAGCCTATACTTAATAGAATAAACATTATATTTCTCAACATTTTCAACAAAATCATTTAGGCCCTCATGGTCCTGTGTCACATTTATACCAGTGCAAAATCAATAAGCACACCAGTTAGGGAGGGAGTGTGACTACAGTAATAAGCTTACACTTTTTGAGTGAGACAATTAGGCACATTTACAGCTTTTCGTTGTATTAGGAGTAATAGTGGTAAGAATAACATGATCATAGATAGAGAAACAATGCAGCGCCTGATACAGGAGAGTCAACCCGTGAAAAAAAGACCACAGTTTCATAACAAATCCAAGCTTTCCCTTTTCTCATTTCTATGGAAACACAGAGGTCAACTTTCTGTCCATCTGCTTCTTCTTCTTCCGTCTCACATAATCCCTATCCGCTGTCTCTCCCAGGCGGCATCTCTGCGTATGTCATTGCCCACTATGTAAACATCTGAAGCTCAAATATCCCGCCACACAGACGTAGCAATCTGGACCTGGCTTTGATATCCGTGTTGAAATGTGATGAGAACAAACACAAAGCCACTGATGAAATACAGGGCACCAGAGGGGACCGCAACGCGTGTAAAGATTACAGAGGATAGCAATAACAACTTTATTTGAGCTTCTAATTTATGCTGTAGTAAGGGGCCCCTGAGTCCAGATTGAAGCTTGTGTAATCCTATGAATGTTTTATTGGCAAAGCAGAGCTATAACAGATCAATAAAATAGAGAATGACATTTTACATCCATGAAGCTACTGGGATCTTCTCTTGGCTGCCAACGGCCGAGGCTCCGAGCCAATGCGGGTCCCTATGGTCTCATCCCAGCGGAAATGAAAAGCTGGGGAGAAAGTGGCCACTGATGGCCACACTGCTGTATGAGTGAAAAGCTACATAGTGACCAATGTATAGGCCAGTCACAGACATTACAACAGTGCTTCAGAATAAATTGGTTCTTATCATTGAAATAGTGAGGATGTTATAGAAAATGTTCGCTTCTGAACATCAAGACAATAATCATGTTGAAACTAACGGGAATGGCAAACCGCTTTCATTCACACACAAAGTTGTTCCCGGTGTAGATAAAGTAGCAGTCACAGCCAAGAAAAAAAAAACATTGCCGTGTTCCACGTGTGCACAAAACATCCCCAAATAAACATGTCCAATAACTAGCCAGCAGAGGTGAAAATCATTTACCTTCCATTGCAGAGGACGTGATGACCAGTGCGCATAAAAGCGCACACACATCTGCCGTCATGGCAGAAGGGTGATATAGTCTCCACGGCACGTTTCCCCCCCAAAAAGAAGTAACACGCCAGGTGCGCGTAAAAACAACTAGAGAATCCGTCCGTTTCTCAGAGGCTAGCCCCGCGCCGTAGTGAGTTCCATCTCAAGCCGTAGTAAACAATGTGTGACAGCGTGCGCAAGGGAAACAGCCGAGGAGTGTACCGTACCGGGGCTGAGGGGCGCGTGGAGCAGGAGGGAGGAGGGTGCACCTGACACACAGCCACCCCATTGCCGAGCTGGAGCCAATCACTGATCCCGAAGCACAAACTCAACGAGCCAATCACACTGCGTGCCGCTCCGCCCCTTTCCCTCTCTCGCATTGTCAAAACACCAAACTTTTTCCTTGACCTATTTGAAGCGGCACCCGGTCCAATGAAGAGAAATAGCACCCCCACATGGATTAAAGCTGCCATAGCAGCAACTCCGGTCAGCACCCTGCTAGTCCAATCCTTCCTGTGTGTTAGTCTCTCTGTTTTTCAGTTGTTTACAATGACTGACTTGAATGACTGAATCACCAACTGCTTTGTGATATTATTGTTTGTGTTTACGGTTTTACAAATAAGTGCACCACTGCAAAAAAATAAATAATAAATTATTATTTTTAGAACAAGCAACCAAACCAGTAAGTTCAAATGTAAAGAAGATTTTCAGCAACTTTAAACCGACACCTTTGTTCCTCTGTTCAATCGACGCGCTGTATTTCTCTGGCAGACACATCTTCACCTCTGAGATTCTAGCCAGACGCCTTACATCCGGTGCCTGTACCTGTCACCTCTTTTGTGAGAGGCTTACTGCAACAGATGGCCCCCGCCCCCCCAATCCCCAGTCCCCCAGCAGCACAGGTAGTGTGTAGCCCACAACCATACACCTGTCCTGGGCCAGACTAGCTCCCCTCCAGAGGTCCCCCGAGCCACTGAATGAACAGAGCTGTTAATCTTCAGCCTGAGTGGGCCCACTTTTACTCCAGGATATGGTTCCGCCTAATGCTTCAGCGCTGTTCTCTGCACATACTGGCCCAGATACTCTCATACATGCGTCACCTGTTGCCAACCTAGTAAGAATGGCTCAGATTCATTGTGTGTGTTATAAACCCGACAAAGCTTCTCAAATTGCTATGGATTCCAGCGGTCGCGCCCACTTCCAATCGTGCAATGGTTCAGCGTGTAAAAATCCCATTCACAATCTCGGTAGACATTTATACAAATTCAACTAAAGGCGGGGGCTGACTAATCGGGCCAATGTGGAAACTAATTATGGTTATTTCACAAGAAAGAAAATACAACAGAATGCTCATAGTTTGGAATGAATTAAAGTTTGTGTTCTATACCATCATGCCATCATGTTTTTTTTTCCCTCCATAATATTACTATTGTTTTTTTTTTTTGTGTGTGTGTGAGAATTTTCATTGGGATTTTTACTTCCGGAACTCGGAAAGATGGAACTGTTGAGCTCCAAAAGCCAACCCCTAAAGGCACGGCAAAAAAAAATATATAAGCAGGTCGGTGCGAAAAATCTCACCATATTATATATATATATATATATATATATATATATATATATATATATATATTGTCCGTAAAACGTAATCAGAAAAAAAACACTTCAAATCAGGACAAAACTCTACAAAAATGACACATTTCTTATCGTTAACACTTCCTAAAACCGAGTTAGCCTTGCTCACAGAACGATTAACACACTAAATCTTGGATAAAGGTAAGCATGCAAGAGCCTCACCCATCCCCACTGCCATAAAGCTATAGTCGTGTTGAATATTGGTATCAAATAAAGATGAATGATGTAATAATCTTTCAAATCTCTCCTCGGAGTCTGATAAATGTCTGTGGGTTATGGCGCGAGGGCCGGCAGATGAACCGGGTTAGACTCGAGGCTTCAGGAGCGCCAGGCGGAGCGGTCTAACAGGGGAGAGGCGCTGCTGATGAGAACATTAGTCATTTTTAATGGTGCTGTGTCTGTGTGACATAGCACAGCATGGCCCCTGAGGCTGCTGCTGCCCTGTCGCCCCGTGATACAACCACATTGGATTTTTCACAGCCCACTCCTCTTCACCTCTGATCCTGGTCGCGACAACATCTAAAAAAGATATATATATACATATGGCAAGAACTAGTTATCAAAACATTTACTTGTTTAAATCACAAGTACAAAACTCTATTTCAAAAATATTTAGACATATGTTTTTAACAGCATTTGTAGTAATAAGACTGGTAGAATATATGTTATAGAGGAGCAAAAATACCATACTAACACATTCTGAGTATTCTTCCATCGGTAGCTGACCCACGCCCTGCAGGGACAGGCAGGAAGGAAGAGCCCGGGAGCATCGGCCTGAACAATGGTCCTGCCGCCGGTGCATATCCTGCAGCGTGGAGCAGCCACATCAGTGCACACAATAACAGCGGCGCTCCGATAGTGATCCGCCACAAAGCCGCACAAGCACCAGCCCACTCCACTTTTCAAGAGCCCGCTCCAACACCGACAGTGAGGCAAACACACTTGAGAGGGCTGCTATTTTCCCTGCGCCACTCCAAACATGCACACGACAGCTGCCAATTGGAGTTCCCTGTAACCATTCTTTCCTGCAAAACCTGAAACCAAATGAAATGAGGCCGCAACCTTTCGGGGACATGCCGTGTCCGTTTTGAGGAATAGTGTACTTTTTTCATTCACACCCATAGTGGTAAGCTACTTCTTTAGCCACAGCTGCTCTGGGTCTGACAGCCTGAAACACATCTGCACTTATGGCATTTCCAACCACAAATGATTTGATAGCACGTGAGATGTTTTGCCCATGGACCTAACAATAGCTGACTAGATCCTCCACCCTTCTCTACTCTGTACTTCTCCACTCTTCTCACTGCCACATTAGTTGAATCAAAACATAAAAAGATACATTAATAAAAAATAATGAAAGGGTGACTTGAGGTAGAGAATATATACACCAGATGTTTAGATACACTTTATAACCTGCCCAGGGACTACAGGTGGAAATAAACATGTTTGCTTAACGTGGTACAATGCATTTTTCCTTTTGGTCAATGTTCCCTGTCAACTGTCCCTGTCTAAATAAAAACCATACCATACCATAAAAATACACATTTGCATTTTCTTTCCTCAGTGTCTGACATGAAACCAGAATTAATTTAGGTCAATTAGAATTGTATTTTTATTATTTATATTTGCCAAATGCCAGAAGAATTAGAGATTTATTTTTAGAAATGTTTTTGCTACTTTTTACAATGTCAGACGTTTACATACACTAAGATTTCTATAGCTTTAAACAATTTGGGAAAGCCCTGATGACAAGTCTGATTTATCCTTGGCTGCAATTTCAAGACACTAAAAGGTACCAGGTACATTGGTTAAAACAATTATGGAAATGTCCAGTCATCATACAGATCAGAAAGAAGGCGGGTTCTGTGTCCCAGAGATGAACGTGCTATGTCTGAAATGTGAACATCAGCCCGAGAACAAATGCAAAAGACCTGGTGAAGATCCTGAAACTGGTAAGAGTTTGTCATCATCCACAGTGAACCAAGTGCTGTACTGACAAGGCCTGAGAGGGTGCCCTGCCAGGAAGAAGCTCTTACTCCAAAACAAACATCAAAAAGCCATTTTGGAGTTTGCAAATAAAAAAAGGATACAGACTTTATTTCCTGTGGTCTGAAGAAAGAAAAAAATAAGATTTTTTTGGCCATAATGACCATCGTCACGTTTGGAGGAAAAAGGGGGAATCTTGCAAGCATGAGAACACCATCCCAACTGTGAAATACAGGGGTGGCAGCATCATGCTGTGGGGTTGTTTTGCTGCGGGAGGGACTGGTGCACTTCACAAAATAGATGACATCATGAAGAAAGAACACTATGTGGAAATATTGGAGCAACATCTCAAGGCATCAGCCAGGATGTTAAAGCTTGGGCGCAGATGGGTCTTCCAAATTGAAAAATCCTAAACCATATACTGCCAAACTGGTTACAAAGTGATTTAAGGAAAACAAAGTCAATGTTTTGAAGTGGTCATCACAAAGTCCTGATCTCAATCCAGTTGAAAATGTCTGGGCAGAGCTGAAAAGGCGTAGGCACGCAAGATGGCCAACGAATGTGGCTCAGTTACACCAGTTCTGTTTGGAGGAATGGACCAACATTCCTGCCAACTCTTGTGAGAAGCTTGTGGAAGGATATCCAAAACGTTTGACCCATGTTTCATGTCCAAACAGTGAGAAAAAAAATGCAAATGAGTCATTATATCATTATGAAGTGTAGGTAAACATCTGGTTCTGTATATAAAAGAGTACAAATATTTATGAAATTACCAGCTCTATTTGAATACTCTTTCCAGGTCCAGTGATGTGCACTGTTACCTGTAGAGTGGGTGTAGGTTGCACCGATTCACTAGTTTTTCATTAAAGTGCATCAGTACCCATTTAGCAACGAACACTAACATCATTCATTCATCATTCATTATTGTACTGTAATAATATATTCTTGTAACAACCACACATAGCTCTATACTAGCATTATGAGGACTGGTCACACTGATGCAACCAAGACAAATATTCTGTCGCACCCATTACCTTTTTAGGTGAATGTGCAAATACATCAGTCAGTCTGAAAGGGTTGTGCTTGATTTCTTTCTTCTGTTGTTGTTTTGTTTTGCCATTACACTGATGACAGAGGAGCTGGATGCCACACAACACACAGCCCGCTCAAGGATACTGTACAATGATTTGTCTCGCAGCTGCCTTTTCCTGTTTTCCCTTATGTCTCTTGAGTATACCGTATGTTCAAAGGAGTTCCAGTGAGAAAATTGCGTCTGTATCTTTGCTCCACCAATATGCAAAAACAATCAGGACAGATCTGAAGTGCATGGGAAATATTGTTGCACTCCAAAATGTGGGCCACAGTATTATTAGAAAACATTTCCTAGATCTTCCGGTAACAGGGGATGTTCAGATGAATATGAATGGTTGAAAATAAAATGCCTGAGTCAATATGGAGACAGTGCAGGGCCCAGGTGACAGAAGAGGGCTGTGCTACAGCCGCCCTGGGGGATGGACTGGTTATTAGGCTGGGCTTTAGCTCCATCTATCTTCAGCAGTCTGGGCGCTGGCCATTGACAATATGAGCGCACGGGCCGGGGCTGAATACAGATGTGCTCAGAGCAGAGTTCCCCAAATAGAGGGTCAACACTCCCCAACACGCGTACCGGCGCTTTCTGGGTCACGGCTCGAAAGAGGAGCAGCTCCAAAAGTAGGTTCATTGTAAGAGAAGCAGGAGCGAGAGAATATAGATTTTAGACAGGAAAAGGCAAAGGCCTGAGTGTGTGGACGTATTCAGCCGGGATGCTTTCAGTGTTTGTATGTGATCAGAATGTTGGATCAGAAACATCAGAGGCATATGAATTTGTGTTATGATCTCCACATTTGGGGAAAGGGTTGTTCAGATCATAAACATTCAGATCATGATCAAGATAAACATAAAACAAAGTATCCTCCAGACCAACTTCCAAGCTCAAGATTTGGAGTACGGTCTATTCTCTTTTTAAAATGCAGTATGTTCTTTATTGTCATTTCTGTGGGCTCCTCTACATTTCTTTTAAACCGTCACATTTAGTCTTGTGTGTATACATTGGGGAATTGTCGGTACTTTTTGGAGATAAACAAAAAAACAAAAACATGAAATAAGACAATTAACAATAGCACTTAACAGTTGCCATTAATCACAGTACAATGCAGACTAATGAACTCTCTGCCATTTGCATGTTTTCTGAAAGCTGGGGACGATGGATAAGTTGTTGCGTCCTACCCCTCAATCACTCCCAGGCGGGGTCTATACTGTGATTGTCTAGTGTTTGTTTGGGACATCATCTTTCACATCATATCATATACTGGACCTGGTGGAAGCTGTACTGCATAATGATCAGGCTCTGTGAAAAAAGTTCTGCCATTTCGCGTTGTCGACTTTTTCCACCCAATTGCAGCCTCCTCCCTGAGCGTGACCTCGATACACGCCAGGACACTTGAGGGACTTTTTTCTGACTGCTCCCAGTGGATATGACAGATAACCACGTTTTGTTATATAACATTCTGGCAACAAACAGAATTCTGAGGCTTATTTTTTGAACAGGTGATGTGACTTATTCATCATCAGCTCCTTGTACCAATATATCCCAACCCCTGATATATAGGCTACATCTTCTTCACAATTAACAGTACGGACACACGCCACTCACGGTCCCCTGCTAATTTCACTAGTTTCCCAGAATGCCTCTCGGCTCTTCTGATGTGATCCGGACACTCCAGCAGAATATATATGGACTTCTGGTGGCGAGGGCTGCTGTTGTCTACATACATGACAGATGACAGCCTGCAGTGTGACACACTAAAAAGGATGCGCATGTCCCGAGGGAAGAGCAGGTCAGACCAGTCCCACCTCTGTCTGCCTATACAAGCATTCCCTGTCATGGGCTGGAGCATGAAAACAGAAAGGGCCGGATTTAAGATTGAAAAAAAAAACAAGCGTAGATTCTGATTGAATGTTTTAGTCAAGAAGCGCCATCTAGTGGTTATAATAACAATTGCATATACAGGGTAAACCAAGGGAAGCATCACGATGGGAGGTTAAATTATTGATGTAAGTTAAACAATAAAAGGGCAGAGTGATAGTTAATGCATCTACCAAATTACAATGATTTTTCATTCAGTTCTAAAATGTATTGACAAATGGCGTATCATTAAGAGGCGTTGCAGGCAGTTTGAGCTCGATAGAGGTGCATAAATAAATAACTAAATACCTGTGTAACATTATTTCCGTTTTGGAGGTTATTTCTTTTTGATTTACAATGCCTGTTTGGATAATGATGTCATGTATTTGCTGATGACCAGTGGTGTTATGGCCCTAAACACCTTCCAATGAATAACTAATTACAATCAACCCATCATTTTCCACTAAAACCTGCTTTGGCAATCGTGTTAAAAACAAATAAACAACACGTACACAAATGAATTCAGTTGTGGCTTGAATGTGGTTGACTTAAAGTACACAGTTAACCTGATATTAGCATCAACCTTTCAGGGCAATTCATGCTCCCAGCATGCATCCTGACTCAACACACAAACAACAGTGCCAATTGTTAAATGTCAGAATAGAAAAATGCATAAATCAATGGGTGCAGAAGTGGGTAGAGTAGCCAAAATATTCATTCAAGTAAGAATAACATTGCTTTGACATAATTTTACTCAGGTAGAAGTAAAAAGTAATGACCCAAACCAGTACTCAAGTAAAAGTAAAAAAAAGTACTCATGGAGAAAATGGAAAATGTTACTAAAATGTTACACAATGTTACACTACTGTAAGTACTGAGCAAAAAAGACTGATTTATTTTCAATGACTCTATAAATTGGGTGAAACAAAACATATATAATATAATGTGGAAATTGTGAAAATTCCAGGAAAATGGCCTGAGAATATAGAAAAAACAATTAATTCTAAAGAATAAGGTGCACGAGATGAACTACATCTATTTTATAGATCAAAAGGAAGCATTAAAGGAAACCATTGTTTTTTCTCAAGTACATAAGAGTACAGATACTGTATTGTAATTTTACCCAAGAAGTAAAATACTGTATTAGTCCAGTGCTCCGGTCTCTGCACTGGCTTCCTGTCACTTAGATAATATAATTTAAAACAGCTCTGCTTGTGGACATGTCTTTTCATGGTTTAACACCAAAGTACATCTCTGACATGTTAGAGCCGTATGAACCATCTCGGGCCCTGAGAACTTCAGGGAGGGGTCTCCTGGTGGTTCCCAGAGTCAGGACTAAACACGGTGAGGCTGCGTTTCAGTTTCATGCAGCTAAAATCTGGAACAGTCTTCATGAGGATGTGACAGGCCTCAACTCTGACAATGTTAGGGTTTGTTGTTTCCCCCTCCCCCTTGTTTTCTCTGTAGTGCTGGTGGTTGACGGGGGCGTGGCCGGGACCTGCAGCAACGAGGCACACCCTTGATGATGAGCCCTGTTCAGTCCTCTACATGCTGCCAGATAATTCCGTCGTGTTCGGTACAGCCAGTGCTGGGTTGTTTGAGCTCTAAAGGTTTTGTTCTGTTACCTGTTTCCTCCTGTGCTCAAGATATCCTCGGTGCCTCACTGTGACCTGTTTCCGCCTGCTCCTCCCAGCCAGCCTCCATCACCTCCGACTATTCATTGTTTGTGAAAATAAATCCTTAAAGCTTTTCTGCCTCCGTCTCCGCTTTGGGGTCCTACTTGAAACCCTAACAGACCATGTTCAAATCCAGGCTGAAAACAGCTCTTTTTACCCGTGCATATGAAAACTGAAAGTATTTTATCTGCACTCTTGCCCTTTACTGTAAGGATTAATTTTTATATTTTATTGATTGTATCTGTTTTCTTGTAATTTCATGCAACTGTGAAGCACTTTGAACTGCCTTGTATATGAATTGTGCTCTACAAATAAACCTGCCTTGTCAAAAACGTACTGTGTAAGAAAACTACAAGAAGTACAATTCCTTTAAAAAGTTACTCAAATGTTTCTGTCCAGACCCATTTCATTACACTCCAACATTCTTCAACTAATGATTTCTCATTTATGCCTACTCAGATCCGCTCATTGAGGGTTTGATGGATGACAGTACAGTCAATATGAAGTGGACAAAGAACACATGGGATACTATTAGTACAATGTTTATACACAGTAAGCTAAACAAACAATAGTGAATATGCACATTCCTCCAACATTTTGAGTTTAGTACGTTGATATACTGTTCCGTTGAATTCTAGGTGTATTTTCATTGCAAATAGACAAATGGCAGGTTACCTGTGCAGTTTGGATTCTGCAAGGAGCTACATGACAAGTGAAAAGGTCAGGGGTCAAAAGTCATCTTGGATTGTTTGGGTCACAGAGAATGTTAAAATCTCAGATTCCTTAATGTCAAGTGGATTCAGTTGAGCCAGTCCCACGGTGACAAATAGAACTGTAGAGAGCGTGTTTATGTGAATGAAGTAATCTAGGACTGATGTGCAATCTGTGTTGATAGCACCATCGGGAGTTCATAGTGTGGAATTTATTGAAGACGCGCTTGTGCTGCTCTCAAAGCAACACATTCTGAAGCTCCAAAATAAGATAAGCATGTACAGCATTTAGCAAGGACTTGAATTATGTGATGACTGTCATTCCTTCACCTATAATGGGGATATTTAGACAGCACTCAGTCTGTGGACGTTTATAACAAGCTGTTTGACATAGAATGCAGAACAGAAAGAGATCAGTATCTTCCTCATCAAAAACAGGGATTGCGATAGTTTATTTCTTCCAGTAGAGGGCAGTGTTTGTCTTGTTATGGATCGAGAGAACCCTGGACGGGTTGGACTGATCCACCAACCGCAGTATCATAGCATTTGACTGTTGATAGTGAATTTGAGTCTTCAAAATGTGCATCCAGTGCAGGAGTTCTCAACTGGAACGGTTTGATCCCACCATCAGTCTATGAAAAATATTGATTTCAACCTGTAAATCACACAGTAGTTTAATTATGTTAAACATCATGCAAAATACTGTAATCCGTTTTAAGCACTGGATAAGCCTAATGTTGAAATCAACTCGGCATGACTTTCCCACAGACTCATGTTTTCCTACTTGTTCCGTAGTGAAACCCTCGCGACCCCTTCCTGGGTCCTGACCCACCAGTTGATAACCGCTGATCTTGTATATGAACACCTTTCAACATCTTCTCCCGTGCTCATTATGTAACATGGGTGTAACAATAAACAGCATGTTATTTTTTGTAATCTTATTTCCCTCCCGCCACACAAAGGGAGCAGTGTAGTGTGCTGTAAACATGGGGCACTTTGCCTCAAAGTGGCAGCACCACCGAGCAGCTGTCCCTCTGACATCATCACTGGAGCGCCCGGCCCATTTTAGGTCTGCCCCCAAAGCATTCTGGGAAGCCACGGGGGCAAATGAAACCACTAGCTTTTCTTTTGCTGCAAACCCACTGAACTCTGGCAAAGAGGTTAATCCTCGTCTGAAAAAGAATGACGACAGAGACGTTTTGAAAATCTTAAAATGTATATAATTGACACGAGATTTCAGATACAACAGCAAATGAGACGTTTTGTATTTTTGAAACTTTCCGACCGTCTATCGTCACTGTTGAGCACAAACTCTTGATTTCAGAACAAAATGAACGCAAAACAAAACTATTCAAAGTCATTTTTTTTCTTTTTCCTCATGTATAGGCAATCTCCCATTTTTTGTTGTTGTTGTGGGTGAAGTCGTCCACACGTGCCATATATCTACATAGTCTGCATAAACACCACAATAATAGTCATTTCAGGAAGGTGGCTACTCTCGTTTGGTGTCTTGTGCAGAACTTATAAAAGTGCAGTTTTTTTTTTATATATATATATTCGGGGAAAGGAGGGAGAGAGACAAATGAACTTGTGAAGAGAGAACAGGAGGGAAGGGAGGAAGTTGTGCAAATTTCAGCGGATGACGTCACTGCCCGCTCACTGAAACGTCTGCAGAAAATGGAATGCCGGCCATTACAGGTGGAGTTTTCTCTTCAACAACTTTCAAATCTCCCAAAATGAACCCCAGTTTTTATTTTAAGTTTTTTTCTTCTTTTTTTTGTACAAAGTGGCAAAGGCAGTCACAGGCGAGTCGATTTTCAAAGCAGGGATGAGAAACACACGCACGACTAAAGCACTTGGAAGATAAAAGCGTTTTCTCCAAATCTTTCTGACAACACAAGTTTCAAACCACGGGCGAAGATGGGCCCCCAAGTATTTCACATTATGAATCTAAAAAAAAAAAAGAGTCAGAATGGATCGTCCCAACGTGGCTTTTATGCATATCCTCATGCCAGTTCACTGTCGCATCCATTTGGGATTACGGAGTTAAAACCCCCCTTTCCAAAAAAACGATGACTTTCTTGTTTTGGTAATCTGTCCAATACATTTCCTTTGCCTTTCTAATAAGACCCATAAGGCCCACTGAAATCCCCTACATCCACACACTGTTACTGTTTTGCCACCCCATGATTGCCCATTTTTTCCCCAATTAACTTTCTTCTCTTCTGGCTTCTAGCATGGGCCAATCCTGTATACAGTAAATGGTGGCCTAAAGATGTTGTTTTAGGAGGAATTATCGGAGATTTGACCAATTTCCTCAGCTAAAGTAATGAAAAGTGAATGGAGTTGTAGGGATCTTCCATTGTGCTGGGCTATTGCCGGTGCTGTGCAGAATTACTGAATTCAATTCCTGAAAAATATATTTTAAAAAATACTACAAAAAGAGGTGCTACATGACGAACTCGTTGAAACCGTGCGACACATTTTAGAAAGTAATACTTGGAAATTACTTTTGCAATACTACTGTATATGTCAAAAATTATGCCCATCTTAGCACTTTTGAGAGAAATGGAGAAAGTGCTGCTATGAAGGAGTGGCCTATACAAGGAAGGGCGTGTCTTTCAAAATCGTTCCCATGGCGTCAACACCACTGATACATTACAGTCTGACTGCTTTCGTACAAATATACTCTCGAGTAGAACCCAAACACCGGCAAATGATATACAATGTGAAAAAAAGACCAGCTCTAATAAAAAAAAAGAAAAGAAAAAAAAGAAAAGAAAAATCATAATAAAAGCAAGAAATCATCATTGGAGAATCCTGTTTCATTCAAGTTCATCCATTTTTAACCTTTAGCAGTTCCTGTTGTTCCGTTTTGGCTTCTTCTCCTCGCCGCCCTCTCAGACTCCGCCTCTCCCCCCACCTCCCCCGTACCTGTTAGTTCCTTTGCTTAGTCCCACGTTTGGAGCGGTTTCCAGTCTATTATCGCCGCAGCAGTAGCATTATGAGCGGTGAGAGGAGGAGAGAGGGCAGACAGGGGAGGTTGTGCGCCGCGGCTGAGGGCATGACTACCCGCCCGTCCACCGGGGGGTTGGGGTAGTAGTTGGGTTGGTTGGAGGTGGGCGTGTCCTGGCGCGTGCCCCGGGAACAGAGCTCGTCGGCGCACATGCCACTTCCCGATCCGCTGCCGTCGTCACCTGGCAAAGAGAGAGGGTTGAAGTTTGAGGATAGAATGACCAGTAAGCTAATTAACACAGAGAGGTTGTCATTGGTCATCTCAAAGCTCTTTCACTGGGACCCAAAAGTCAAGTTACAAATCTAGGGGTAATCATGGACTCAGACCTGAATTTTAACAGTCATATTAGGTCCATTACATCAGCGGCCTATTACCACCTAAAAACATTGCTAAAATAAAAAACATAGTGTCCAAACCAGACTTGGAAAGACTGATTCATGCATTTGTCTCCAGTCGGTTAGACTATTGTAACGGCTGCTCACTGGCCTATCTAAACAAGCTGTTAGAGCTGCAGTACATCCAAAATGCTGAGGCTCGAGTCCTGACAAGAACCAGAAAATACGACCACATTAGTCCAGTGCTCCGGTGTCTCTGCACTGGCTTCCTGTTGCTCAAATAATAGAGTTTAAAACAGCCTTGCTTGTGTATAAGTCTCTTCATGGTCGGGCACCAAAGTACATCTCTGACATGTTAGAGCCATATGAACCATCTCGGGCCCTTAGATCCTCAGGGAGGGGTCTCCTGGTGGTTCCCAGAGTCACCACCAAACACGGTGAGGCTGTGTTTCAATTTCATGCAGCAAAAGTCTGGAACAGCCTCAGTGAGGACGTGAGACAGGCCTCAACCCTGAATATTTTTAAATCCAGGCTGAAAGGACACCTTTTTACTGTTGCCTATGGTGATTGATTATTTTTTAAATTTATTTATTTATTTGTAACTAATTTTAGTATGTGTGTATGTGCACGCATGTGTATGTATATATATATATATATATATATATATATATATATATATATGTATATGTATGTATGTATGTATGTATGTATGTATGTGTATGGATATATGTGTATATATATATATATATATATATATATATATATATATATATATATATATATATATATTATGTAATTTTATCAATTGATTTGTTGATTTTTGATTGTGTTTTTAATGCTTTTTATTGTGCTGCTGTGAGGCACATTGAGTTGTCATGTACATGACATGTGCCATACAAATAAACTTGCCTTGCCTAATTATGAACAAAAGAAACCAGGGAGCATCTGTAGTAAAAGAAAAATAAGGAAGACTAAATGACTTGTGTCTCATTCTTTTGAGACTAGAGCGCTGAAGGATTTAGAGTGTTTACCAAACAAGGCAGAAAGGGTCTAGAGGCTGCACCCACTAATTTTGTTCCTGTGAATCATTTCCCATGATGCATAAACAGAATAATTCAAAATGTGTCTCTAATTTATGCTGTCTGCCTTTTCAAATGTAATCTCATTTTAGATGCCTTTTTGCTTGGGGAATGAGATACTGACTTGTTTATTTGCTTTAATCCAACCGTATTAAGTAAGTGTCTGGTCTTTGATAAACTTTTAGGTCTTTTTTTACAGGCCTTATGTGCACTCACTGGTGTCCTGGAAGTCCACGTCGTTGCCGTTGAGGGCGTTTTTGAGCCGGTGCGTCATGATTTTGAGCTGCATGATCTGCTGCCGGATAACCATGTCTGGTTTGGTGATGTCGATCTCCACCTCAGGGTTGTTGATTTGGGCAGCCAGGCCGTCGCCCATCACCTCGGGCAGATATCTGGGACACAATGGTCATAGATTTCAACTCATACGTTTAGGAAGTTTGAATGGAACCACAATAGAATTACATTAGGTGCAGAAGGCATACACAAGATTATTTAAAGGTGCCTTATGGAACGTTTTAGAAACCCTAAAAAAACAATTTGTCCTTGAGGCCACTGAGATGGAATGCAAAAAATGCAATAAGTAAACCACCCAGCCATCGGATCACTAAAAGGTCAAACATGAACTGATATAAAGTTACATAATGTACCTTTAAATAAATCATAAATAAATCAAGGTAAATAACATTGAAATGAACAATTCATCATTATGAATTGCTCAAGCAGAAGAGGCTGTGTGTTTTTATTGAAACAAAAATACCATTTTGTAAAGCTATCTTACCAACACTTTCTATTCTTTGATGTATTTTAGATTAGAGGTGTCACGTGATAAAAAGTAAAATCAGACAGTTCCCTGTATTAAATACTAAATTATGTCAGAAAAAAACAAAGTTCAGAGGGGCTTACAGGCCATTATGTGGGCCCTCTGGTCTTAAACCTTTTCCAAATTACACTTTGGTTTGCAAAAAAATCGCATTATGTTTGAAACTGACAGAATAGCTGCGGTTTGGTCAACTGTAAGATAACAGAGGTATGTGTAGTACCTCGCTCGACTCATGCCGTTCCAGCATTTGTCCTCGGCTCCTGCCCCCGTGGCAATCCGGTCACTGCAGAGGACGCTGGGCAGAGTCACCCAGTACGGCTGCATGTTCCTCAGCCTTACGATCACGTCTAACACCTAAAACACCAAACATCATCTGTAGAGATCAAATTCAACAAGTTCGCCTGGCCACCAGCCACTCTTCCTTTCTGTTCAAACGCAGGAGTTTCTAGGACCCTGCTCGCGGTCACTTGTATTTTGTTTTGCATATACTGTATATACATTCAATCACACACACTTATAAAACAAACAAACACATTGAAGACTCTCTTGAATCCTATGTCATATAGAAAAAACGTCTCTCACCTGTAATTTAGAATTTAGAATTTAGGGGGTAAATAACCTTGAAATAATAATGTACTTTATAATTACAAATTGCTCAAGTAGGAGAGGATGAGTGGATGTCTACTTAAGACACATTTGCAAAGGGGTAGAACTAACCAGCATATTGAGGGTGCTGGAGCTGCTGCCCAGGCTGTCTTCCACTGTAATCCTGGCTTTCTTCACCTCCTCATCTGCTCCTGTGCTGCTGGTAGCCCCATCTCTCAGGTCACCGCATTTCTGGAACAGCTGCAGTGGGACAAAGAAATGAACTAATTTCGAATGAAGTACCTAAACATCTAGCAAAGACAATAAGTTGTGAGTTACAAAGTGACTTTAGCTTCGGGTGACTGTCGTAAAACTAACTAAAAACCGTCTTGCTGCGATGCGAGTGCTTAACGCACCACCGGGGAACATAGGAACGGACAACCTCAACTCTCAAGTCACACATTTACAGAGAATAGTCACGAGTGATTCTATCTGCATTATGTGCCAGGGAAACTTGAAGCACTTTTGGCCCAAAAACCATGATCTTCTAAACCAACAGGGACGAGTTATGAGAGATTTACATAACCCCCCAGTGAGAGGCACGGGGCACTGAGCACATTTATCACAGTTTCAGAACGTGCAACGCGTCCCCATTGGCCTTAACATTTTTATAAACACAGCTCGGGGAATACATTGAAAACCTCAGTCAATCTGTCATGCAATCTGGCCTGTTTACGGGAGCATCAGAAGTCTGAGCCTTCGGATGAAACTGCAAACTAATCCTGTCTTTAGCCTACAGTATTTTTCTCTGAATCATTGGCGTTCAGATTAGGATGAAGCGTATGCAGGAGCTAAAAGGTTCTGCCGCCATGACAATTCAATCAAAGTGAGAACATAAGGGTCATGTCAGTGCATGAGGTGAATGGGAGATAATCTTGCACTGCATTACTGTGAAAAAGTGTTAAAACCAGATTATGAAAAAGGTGGGAACAATAAATGTATGTAAAAACTGTATACACACACAAATATATATGTCTTTTTAGTAATTAGCGCTCCTGAATTGGGATTATAGTGATTGCAAATGGCCTCTCCGAATCATTCACTCAAACACCAAAAAGAGAAAATATATCTTTAGCATTTGTTGGTTCGATTCTCTTTCCTCCCGTCTTTCTTCTCTCTTTGAAAGCAAAAGCCCAGACATCAGTTGACTCTGGGACAAGAAGCCGCGGTGACAGCGGTGACTGAAGCTTGTATCATTACCATACAGAAGGGGGTCATATGTCACGGTGCCAGCCTATGCAACGGCTCACAGCGGCGCAGCACAGACGCGGCTTTGTCCGCACTCGGCACTATCTCAACTGTTTCCCACCTTCACCAAACCTCAGTCAGACTTTCATTGCTGCCGGTGGCTTTTAGGGCCCACATAAAAGTGTTGCTCAAACACATTAGAGGAGAAGAGGAGCCCGGGGCAGCAGGCGCTCGCATGACTCACACCCAACAGTTTTATTTCCACTGCTTTGGCATTAAAGCAGGGGGAGCTGAGGTGTTACCTTTTAAATTAGACGATTGCATGGACATGTTCAAATCTGTCTAGATAGTTTTCTCAAGACCCATACAGAGATGAAATGAAGCTTAAAGGTTCGACCTACTATTAACCTTTATTTGACTTGTGGTTTCAGTCGCACTGCTCCATAGTATTTTATATTCTGAGCAGATTTTGCCCACAGTGTTTGTTGACATTTTCAATAACGTTATACCAGGGCCGGACCAGGCCTTCATGGGGCTCTAAGCATAATTTGACTTGGGGCCCCTCATAAAACTTGTGCTGATCGGGCTCAATATCGATGATTGCGCTCTTATAGTGCATGGTACTGTGCACAAATCATATTTAACTTCTCTCACTTCTTGAAGGGAAGGGTCCTTTAAGACGACATTGACATCTAAGCACATTTCCAAAACATGAAGAATTCAAACATAAATTAAAGGAAAAGGCATACTGAGATATGTTCTTACCTTAGCTTAGACGAGTTGATGCGTACCTGTCTGGTCTTTCTGTGTCAGTATGTAAAAACGGTGGCCTTTTCCTTTAAGGCAACGTACATTTAGCTAGGCTATGCTAAATAAAAATAATTGCATTATCTTGTTTATTATACTAGCATTGTACCGCAGTTTTCACTACATTATTTTGAATGTTTTCTACAATAAAAATGTGGGCACTCTTTGGGGGCCTCTGGTTGCCTCAGGGCCCTAAGCAGTTGCTTAGTCTGCTTATAGGCTTAAAGTCCTGCGTTATACAGTATTTAATGGAATTATATGGCTGCAGCAGCAGTATGGCAATTTGCTTACCTTGCTGTTAATGCTTTCTATGTTTTCCATCATGGTGTACATAGCTTCTGATATGCGGAAAGGCAGAGAGAGGATCACCACATCTACACCAGTCGGCCCCTCAAAGCGGTTTGCCACTTGTGTTAGTGTATCTGCAACACACACAAAGATATATAAAGAAACTATATAGCAAGAGCATAAACAGTTGACCTTACATAAGAAGTACGGTCGAGTTATTTATCATTGGACTTAATCCTATGTGTAAATTAGTGGTGTCCTTTGCACCATCTGCCGAGCTGAAGTGGAGCCCACCTGCCAGATGCCTCCACTCGGAGTTGAGGTCGGCCTGGTTGGCGAGGCAGCCCTTCATGACGTTGCTGCAGTAGTTGGCACAGGGGCGCGCCGAGGCCATGCCGCGGCAGTGGGGGCAGTAAGTCATCTTCATCATGGCCCGCATGCACTCCTGGCTCAGCTGCACCTGGACACAAGCAGGAAGTAAACATGCATCACGGGGTCATCAACACCAGGTGAGGTCAATGCTAAGAAGGTGATTTAGATTACAAACTAGTTAAGGTGGATCTTAAGTAAAAGCTCAGTTTGCTCAGTTTGATCACCACAATGTGCCTGCAGTCACTGTAGTTACATTATCTTGTCTGGATCCGAACTAACTGAAGGACAGTTCATCCACCATCCACCAAGTATTATTATTGTGTACATAATTATACTTTTGATACTGCTCTGTTTTGGTGACTATTGTTTTCCGTACAAATGGTGTGAGACAAACACAATTTAAATTATTTCAAATCAACTGAACTTAATCTAATTGTTTTCTGTTTGAGATGTAAGCATAACCTCATTTAGACAAGCCCTCCCTGGCTGGCATATTAATCAAGAATGGCAAACCAACACAGAGCAATCTCACGCTCCCCAAAGCAGAAAGTCCAAATCTCCCCAAGACTAAAGCAAGAAGACATGAAAGCCAAAATCCAGAGGGTCTTTTTGCAGCTCTTTGTATCTACTCTCCTTCATACTGACCAATTATACGCACACGATTCAAACATCTAAAAAGAAAACACAATAAACTTTCTTTATGATCCTAGCTAACAGCAACACAAGGAGATACCGTCCATATGGGAGTGTTGAGCAATAATATCTAACGTTGTGGTTTTTCAACAACTTTTTGACTGGACTTCAGAGTCAAATAACAAAGACGGCACTGGTTTTGACTTCGGCCATGTTGAAATGCCATGTCTGTTCTTCTCTACAAGACGTTTCCTCAGACCTTACATGTCTCCGCACAGTCAGTGACGGGCTCTAAGCAGTAGGAGGTCAATTCCCAGTGTGACCTTTTTTTCTCCAAAGTTTTCTTTCCTTACGGCGGACTCACATTCAGCGCAGTTGCCTCGGTAACCACTTTGAGAGAATTAGCTTTTTATTTCCCATGAGATAAAAAGGCCCCGCACTTTCATAGGCTACAAGTATTCCTCGCCGCATCCTTCCTGCCTTCACCGATTCTCCCTATCCCACGAGGCTGCTCCCCTAGGAACGGAGCCTTCAACGCGTGAAAAGCGAAACTGGGTTAATACCAGTAAGCCCTGTTCTGCAGAGAGTTGGGCTCTGCATACAGAACCAGAGGAAGAGTGTGTGTGTAAAGGATGGCACAGGCCAAGCTACGCATACAAAAGTGCTCGGAGCTGACATCTGGGCCGGGCTGAAGCTTTTTTGGGAAAGTGCTCAGATCCCTTTTACTCAAATGTAAACTTAAACAGGACAAGAATAAGAATCACAGGGACACTATACGATACTTGACAGAAGTGCTTACAGCGGCTGAAATAAAAGCGCTTTTCAATTTGTCTCTGGGATCGCCATCACAAATCATCCGTCCACACATTGATGTGCATATTGATTCAGCGTCGGCACATGCCCCTGCTTCAAGGACCAAACCCCCAACAAGTCTCGCTCACTCTATGCAGTTTTGCGGGCATGCGCTTCCCACTCAGCAGTGGTTAATTGTGTAAATATTTTTTTCTCAATAACAAATATTCTTAAAGTGATAGTCTGTAAGATTGCAAAATGAGAGAGAGAAATAAAATAATAATAATTAAAAAAACGATTAAGTTCCCCCTCTTACTCAGTGGCATTAGTGTATAATGTGGGGCGACCGTGGCACAGATGGTAGAATGAAAGTGCACGCTGTTGTTGTGTCCTTGGGCAAGACACCCACCTTGCCTCCAGTGTCTGCGTACATTGGTGTATGAATGGGTGAGAGGTTCCTTGCTGTAAAGCGCTTTGAATGCCTAATGTAGCTGGAAAAGCATAAGTTGAGACCATTTACTATATATGTAATAATATATTATTACTGTGTAACCTATCCTTTCAGTTTTGTTCTTGGGACACTATTTGCTTGAAATAAATGAAAATGAAATGAAATCGATTAAGCTCCCTCCCCTGATAGGCCAGTTCACAGGAAAGCTCGTCTCATTGGTCAAAGAAATGGCGCCGCAGATTCTGATTAGTTGCAGGAATCAGCAAAGGGAGGGACTTCAAAAAAAGATATAATTATTTAAAATTACTTAATGTTACATCAAATTGCAGGCAATCAATTATATGTAATCTATTAAATTTGTAAAACATTTAAACTTACAGTCTATCACTTTAACATACAATAAACTGTATTGAAAAATTAAAAAAAGAAAACAATAGCTGGAGCTTTTAAAATGTTTATTGTTTGCACTAAATAATGAATTCTGTCCTTTCTGTGTAAATTAAAGTGTATAATAAAAGCTCATTTAGCCGCAGCAGGCCACATGCCAATGTTAGCCCTGTCAACTGCATTTTAACATTAAAAACTATCTTTCTCTGGGAGACGAAGAGGATCAAGCGTCAAACCATCCCCAATTCTCACTGAAGTCTATGAGTCAGCGCCCGTCTCCTCCCTCCATTACCCCTCTGCTCATTAGTCAGACCAGCGCAGTGTTTTGGTAAAGGAAAGAAGACGAGCTCCACCGTTCTCATCGGGAGCCACTGCGGGAGGGGGGGATGGGTGCTCTTAATGAAACGCTTGTACTGAGGAGAGCAGAAAGCCATATTAATCTAAGTGTGGAAGTTACATCAGCCGTGCAGTATTAGCGAGCGGATCCTGACATGAAACACTGCCTTCTCGCGGCTAATTGGGGGCGGATGCTGACAACTTCCTCTGTAACCTTGGAGTTGTGGTGAAGCCGGGAGATCGCAGGCAGGGCCTTTTCAAATGAGTGTCTGTAGTAGGACTTATTGACCTCAGCTGGCAACTCATCATCATGTTCATTATTAGCTGATTAGGTATTAATGGATCAACGCTGCTAGACAGTACTGTGTCCTTGTATCCGCAGAGCGTTTATACTAATGAGTTTACATTGTTTACATATTACACTAATACTTTATTTAACCTCTTACCACCCGCGTTAACCAAGTGCATTTTCTCCGGTTCGGTTTTACTCAAATCTAGAAGCTTCTCGACTGGAGCTTACAGCCTATAGGCCAGTGTGATGCCTCATTTGAAAGCTAAGACCTACAAAATTAACCTTTTTCCTCGCGTTGGTGCCATTTTTCGTCACTTTTTCGTCATATGGTTGGTCAAGTTTTTGCCACTTTTTTATTGCTCTTTCAACACTTTTTTGTCGCCATTTTTATTTTCTTTGGTCTTTTTGTCACTTTTTTATGGTTTTCTTGTCACGTTTTCCTCCTCATTTATGTCTCGTTTTTGTGGCTATTTTGACGATATCTGAAAAATACCTATATCTAAGCGAATATGGGCATGCTGCATATCATTAGAAGGCTGAAAGTTTCAACCTCCGCAAACGTATTTTTGACCGCTGCGTAAAATGGTGTGGTTAGCATCAGTATGCTAAAGCTAGCATTCTAACAAAAACGAATCAAAAAATAAAATCGACCACTGCTGAAACCAAGGGTTTATATTTTAGTTTAAGAAATAACTGATCAAACCTATTTGTAATAATCAGTCAGTCAAGAATATTTAGTGTAGACAAATCAAGTGATCCTTGTTAAATGTTTATCCAATCATATCATTAGATATAATTGATAATTGACAATATAAGATAATTTTTTTGATCTTAAAATGGAGAAAAAAGTCAATTCAATTGTTCACCCAGAGAAAGCCACTTTTAGTGGTATCGGTAAATATCGGGTATCGCGGCAGATACTTAAAACCCAGTATTGGGCTGGATCGGTGCACCTATAACTTTTTTCAAGAATCTTTTAGTTTTGGGTGAAGTCGAACTGGAGAAAAATGTGCTTGGTTCAGGTGGGGGTTAAGAGGCTAAGGGAAGCTAATGCAGGCAAAACTCAGAAATGTTGGGTCAGTTTGCACTCTCAATAAATAGACTTTCACTTGGAAACCCCTGATCTTAGAATTGAAACTCTGACCTTCTTGCCGTGAGGCAGATGTGATAACTACTTTTCTGCAAAGTTCAGTGGAAACATCGGCTTCGCTCTCCTTTGGTTTACAGTCTATAGGTGTAGTTTGACATGGAGTCTGGGCGAAAATTCTATAGTATTATTAGTAAGTACTAATCAAGTTATCTTGGAATAACGAATAACAAACAAATCATCGCACTGTGTGTATTATCTTGACTTCAATAGAGAAATAACGCCTCCTCCTGCTATCCATACTGAAAAATATACTTTTGAGCCATGGTTCACTTGCCGTAGCTTTGAACGTCAACTACTTTCTCCACAAACTCGGATCAGTGCTATGCTCTGGTCGGCCCGGCATCTTTGGGGTTCGGTCTGTCCCGCTGTCTTCCCTCTAATTAGCCAGAATATAGTCAACCTCTCCCCCCTGTATACGGCAGCCAGCTGATACAGACTCTTCGCCTCCAGAGTCGGCACGTGGCCTGCTCCCCCCCCCCTGGGAAAAAAGCTGTTTGGTAAAGAAAGGGGGGAAAGTTAAGGGCAGGACGATGGGCGTGAAAGGAAAGGATTTAAGTATGTAAGCTTAAGGAATGGAGGCTCATCTATTCAAGTAGAAATAATACACTGAAGTGTGTTGAGAAGCATTACACCCATTAGGCACTAGTTGTAGCTGTAGTACAGGTAAAGATGGAAAAGTGGAAGGTTCCAAATGCAAACCGAAGAGGTCACCGACTAGTAAATCCTGCATGTTTAGGATATGAAAAGTGCTCTTTCAATGCGCTTGAACTTGCCTTCAGTCCAAAACATTATGCTTTAGCAGCAGCTATCAGTTTTAGCAATTGACCTTTTTTTGACCTAATTTGATTATTCGGAATGTGTGTTTTATGTGACCTGTCTGTTAACATGTCAGCCATAAAGAAACTATATGTCTAAAACGAAGAAAGACACTGTATGTTTACCACGCTGGCTTTAAAAGTGCATTATGGACCTTTTTACATTTGTAGTTGTAGTGTGTAGTTGACCTTTATGATGCTCCTGGATCAATTGTTTGTATTGTTTCTGGTTGGTTTACACTGCTGACTCTCACCAGACAACATGCCAAATAATTGATCGTGGAGCGTCAAAGAGGCATCATGCCAATCACTCGTAGTTTAGTTTAGTTTATTTGAGCAACATTAAAGCAGAACTAAGTAACTCATGCCCCTAGAGGCCATAAGCGCAACTGCAGGTGTCGGAGCATGTTGCGTTTTTTACTACTAATTGTCCGTGAGGGTAAATACTACGCTGACAGAAAAGACAAAAGTAGAGAGGCATATTGTACATCCAATTACACAATGGAGATAATTTTTTTTCCACTCAAACTTGGCTGTAAATACTGTTTAAGTGGAGCTAGCCCACAGTTAGCTTTGCCCGTTAGCCTGTTAGCTTCTTCTCCGTGATTCTGTTAGTGTGTATTGTGGTTTTCGGGCCAGAGACACCAGGGGGAGAGGAAAGACCCCCCCAATCATCCCATTAACATTTGTATTGCCCCCAGAGGGACTACGAAAAGGATTTATTAAGGTGAACAAGTTACTTAGTTCTTCTTTAAAAGATGCATACAGGTCCTCCCCCGTCAAGTTTCTTCCCCTCCTCGCATAAAACGTCCCATAATGTACCTATAAATTAGCGCTACTTACACTAATAAGGGAGCAGCAAAGAACGGCACTCTACAAGCACAAAACAAACGTAATAATAATAATAATAATGCATCAGTTTTATATAGCGCTTTTCTGGACACTCAAAGACGCTTTACATTGCACTATTCATTCACTCCATACTTGGTGGTGGTAAGCTACTGTAACCACAGCTGCCCTGGGGTAGACTGACGGAAGCGAGGCAGCCAATCTGCGCCATCGGCCCCTCCGACCACCACCAACCACTCACTCACATCATTCATCCCGGCCTATTGTACATGTTTTTGGTGGTAGGGGAAACCGGAGTACCCGGAGGAAACCTACGCAGACACGGGGAGAACATGCAAACTCCACACAGAAAGGCCCCGTCCAGGTGGGAATCGAACCCGGGACCTTCTAGCTGTGAAGCACAAGCGCTAACCGCTGTACTTCCGTGCCGCCCAATTGTGTAATTTGCACATAAAAACTGACGGGGAGGTTTTTCTTCCATATTTTTCAAATTTGGTCAGTCTTGCATTTCTTCTTATCGGTGACATTTTAATCTGCATAAGCAAAGGACAGTGCTAAGGGCAGACACCAGAGTTATGAATATAAAGTAGAACAGTTTTGTCAAATCGTGTGTATGTGTATGTGTATGCTGGGTGTGCAGGGTATTTTAATCAATCTATAATGCTCAAAGTGATCAGAAAGTCAAGGCTCTGTTGTGATGCTGGAAGAAAATTTGCGGTGCATCATCATACAAAGATCATGTTTCATTTATTGAAATCATTATTGGGTTAGACATTTTCAAAGTAGCAAACTGACCTGAACTTGAAATTTGAGGAAACACGTTCCAAGTGAATTCAGCGGAAACCCCCTTAATAGAGAACAGATGTGTCATAAAAGCTGAATTAAATGTTCTTTTATAAAGTGGCCAAGTTTTGTAATTTGATCAAGTGCAGTTTTTGCTGGAGATATTTATAGTGGTCTTATGCTACAAAGCATATTTTGAAAAGGACAAATTAGGGCTAAATGTTTTATTGACTTTTTGCATGAAAAATATGATTAAGTAAAAAAATGTAAATATTTACTCACTATCTGCAATTTAGACCAAAGCAAGAATCAGGACTGCTACCCCTTCTCTGCAACTGTGTATTTTCTTCAAACACGGATTTAACTTACTTTATGTCTTGGCTATAAATCCAGCAGACAGGGTTTACTGACACTTCTCCTATTTGTTTCTCTGTATTGGTTCCCGCAAGTCCTCCAGACAGACTCAGCTCCTAATTGAACTGTCCTGAGCCACTGTGTACACCAGGAAGTGCTTATGTTTGCTGACGCTCTTCCCTGGGACAGCGCTCCGGGCAGAGCCGCATCTTCCCCCTGATCTCGATGCAGCCTGTGTTCCCTGGCAGCAATTAACGCATCTATCACGCTGGGAAACATCACGCAGCATTGATCCATCTCTCATAGCCAGCACGTGGCCTTGTGCTCCACCTCCTCCTCCTCCGCCTATACTTTGTCACGCTTCTTTTAAAACATACCCTGACCTTGCGATATTTCACTCCGCTAAATTAATATTCAACCGAGCTGCGGCACCGGTTTTCTCCGAGGGTATACGCGCCCACATCTCTCAAGGGTCCGCGGCTGCTCCGAATGGGTGGGGAGAGAGTTTTTCATGGATGCGGGCCACCTCGCTAGAATGATTTCCGCCGGGATTGTAACCTCGCTCCTGTCTAGTACTCCGAGGGGACCATTTTCTCCGGGGCCGCATTAACACTCCGCGCAGACATTGATCAGAGTGGAGCTGACATTAACTGTGACGGCGGGGGCTGATTGGCAGTTCCCCGGGCCGAGCTTTATGGACCCACTCATCTGCACCAACATGCATTTGTCATTGTTACGGACGCCGAGTGTGACCGTGCATGTCCTGTCGTCCCGCGGTGAACGGGAGGACTGAAGGGAGCAAAGAGAGTGCAGTCAGTGTTAGTCAACATAGTAGCCATCGATGTATTTTGCAGTGCATGAGACCTATCTCCCCGAGTTTGTGAACTGTGAATGTGATTGGCAGGAAGATAAAACCAATCAGACTTACCGGATCTATTTCTATATGCACTGCGAGATTGGTCAGGTATTTTCAGCAAGCCCAAGGTCAAAGCGGGAAACACCTCTAAATGTGGTAGAGAATGAGCCAAGATCCTGTGGGACTTCCAGACACAGACGGACAGATCGGTAACGGCGGACATTGTGGTGGTGGACAAAGAGCAGAGGGAAGCCGCTGCGGTTGTAAGCAATACCAAGAGATCGCAACGCCGGGGAAAAAAGGAACACCAGAAACTAGAGCAACACGCTGTTTTGGAGCACGTACCTGGGAGACCCTGCGCACCACCTCTCCGCTGGTCATCAGCCCTTGAACAAACGAGCGAGACGCCACAAATGTCCGCGTGACTTTCAGTTTCATCTCGCGAGGGGTGTCGCCGAACGGCCGCAATGTGTCGATCTGTTTAGACACGCACTCCAGGTAGTCCTCCCCTGGAACAGAGCACATCGGCTTATTACTGACACATAACCATGGTCAACTCTTTTTAAGCATATATATTGCTTGTTCAAGTACCTATGCTGTATTGCCTGTTGGCGTGGTGGAAGAGCCTCTCCAGCAGCCGGGACCAGAAGTCATTGAGCACCTCCTCCAGGTTGACGTTAGAGCCTCTGTAATAGTGCCTCAGGTCTCCGTACAGTTCGGTGAACATTGGTGCATTCTGGGAGTACAGCGAGCCCCATGTGGACATCATTATATCGTGTAGCGAAGACGACGACTGATTCAGCAACTCCAGGAAATATCCTAAAAAAATAAAATAAGGCAAAAACATTGACATTTTATCACCACGTTGCAGTACACCACTGTGACCATTTCCTTCTGCAAGTGCTGGCCTCTTCAGATGATTTCAGCAAGATTCTCGAGTCATTTTGTGCTACGCTGTTTTATGGTGAGAGAGGAGCTGTAGCTGGAGTGAGTGAGGGGGCACCTCTGGGAGATGTCAAAGAAACAGCTTCAGAACCCCATATACAGTAACCCACTGCATATGAGGGTTAAGGGTATGTATGGTAACATGTATGGTGGTTTGAGTAATATAGGGGTAAAGGAAACAATAAAAAAAAAAAAAAAGTTTTGCAAATGGTCGCCCTGGTATGTGCACTTACTTTATAAACATGGCCAGCACTGAGGAAGCTTTCTTGTTCAGAATGTTTACATGTGTTGTATTTGCTCTGTGCACACAAATTTAACAGCTTCAACATTTACACACAATTTTGTAGAAAATTCTGCTGATGATGCAACAATTGATAAAAAACGATACATGTTTTAAACGTTGGAGATACAAATTGAAATATGTTTTTACAGAAATGAGAAATATTTGCCTTTCATTGTGCAAAGCAAAGGGACACGTCAGTCTGGCTAATGTGCGTAGACTGCTTGCCTCGCTTACCAACACCAAGTATGGAGTGAATGAATAATGCACGAAATTGTAAAGTGACTTTGAGCATTATTATTATTATTATGATTATTATTATTAACAATCTATTTCATTTTAGAGAAAGCAATTCTATTTAATCTACATGAAATAATGAACATTGAATTTCAATGTTGGCTAAAAAACAAATGTATTGGGCCAAGGACTCACAAGAAATCAACAAAAGCAACCCATTTATTCTCCTCAATGTACCTCAACCGGATGACTACTCTCCACAAAAATAGAATCTTCTCTTAGGGCAGCCCATGGTAGGCAGAAGCAGCACCAAAGCCTATTGTGTAAAAAGACAAAGCTAAGGTGCATACAGTGTATTCATGAATCCATTGTTGTTGTGTTAAAAAATAAAATAAAAAATACATCTCCACATTATGTGAACACAGGCATAAACATTTTATATCCGCTTTGTGTGTCAGCAATGTTTATTCAAATGGGTGTGCTTTCTGCCAAGATGATGGCTGGATGAGGTTCAGTCCAGTAACAATGGCTGAATTGGGGCGCCCAGACTGTCCATCCAATCGAGCAGCTGCCACAATGAAGCAGACCAAATGCACCGCATTGTGTCTGTTTTAGGGAGATGGGACTCAAGGGCTGTTTACTTTCAGACACCTTATCTTGGTCAGCCACCATGCAAAAGACAGTTATTTTAAGGTTCAGTCCAAGGGAACAAATAAGAACATGAAAATGGGATCATCGAGGGAGTATTTTAAAATATACAGATTTTTGCCAAAGGGTATGGTGACATTGTGCTGCTGCAGGCAAGATACACCCATACATTGCCTGTCGACTATCTTTATGTGATCTTTATTTAACCTGGAAAGTCCCACTGAAAATTAGAATCGCTTTGTCAGGGGAGCTGGTGTTAGACCAAGAGACTGGTTTTCAAATTTGAGTGTTTAATAAAACAAAGGTTAGGGCAACAGATGAATATATAAATATAAATGAGAGTGTGACTGGGTGAGGGGTGCCTTAATGTGTAAAGCGCTTTGAGTACCTATAGTGTTGGCGAAAAAGCGTAGAGACCACTTACCATTTAACATTATTTGTGTGTGGGCATTTACTTTTGAGTTTTCTTTGAGGCAAAAAAGAAATTCCATTTTCCCCTGACAAAATACATAACCCAAGAACTAATTAGAAATGCAGTATGAGAATAACAATTGTGCGCTGGTTACATAGTAAGCTAATTCTGAGCCAGTTTAGTCTCAGCCTTGGCCTCGCTGCTTCCTGTCATCCTCCACTCCCTCTTCATGAGCCCTCTCCAGAAATATTGATTATTTAAAAATGCTTAGCCTTCAGAGTTTAAGACATCTCGCCAAACAGTTTCTATTTTAATTCAACCATCAAAGGAGCGAAATGTGGCATGGGGTTGCAGCGCTGAGTTGGTATTTCCATAAAGAGAATAGAGACATTTACCTCATCTATAATGTTATTCAAGCTGGAAAACTTCAAGCGACACTCCTTAGGCTTTGGAGGCTGGAACATTAGGTCACATTCTTGTCTCAAACCACTTGTCTTTGGTCGTTGTATTCAAGTGGATTAACAAAGCCATTTTCCCTTTATTCAACAAACATAAATCCATTTAAAGAAACTCCAGACACTTTATTGCCTTCCTGGCTTCTGCATAATTGCACTCTAATGCTTTGATTCTCCAGTTTAAAAGGCGGAATTAATGATTTGTGTCTGGAAGACTGTGGGCTGGCTTCATGAATTCACATTTTTTTAACAAAGTCATTTGGTTTCAGTCAAAGAGAGGACATTAAATACAAAGTTCCATTTTGCATCAAGTGCCTCAAGTTTGCTTTAGAAGCTCCATTTTGTTAATGGTTGTAGATTTACAGGAGCAGGTTTGTTATACTTGGAAATAGTTCCAATTTGATATTGTGTAATCTGTATAATTGAAATCAATAGAGCCAAAGGGCACTTCAATTTTGAATCAGGGAGATGACCCATATCAATCCGACCATCAAGGAGAAGATTACAGTCTTCATCCAAGCTACGCCCAACTGGCTATTGTTATATACTGTTTTTACAACAAGGTTAATTCTAGTTACAATTCACTTAACCTGCAACTGAACTTGGCTTTTACCTTAAGTAGTCAGAAGATTAATGGTGATGATAGTATCAGTAGCAGTAGCGTATTAAGATATGTAATTATATAACAACAGTGACATACATGTAGGAATGCTGGCAGGAAAAATAAAGTCTGGCTGCAGACTAGAATGGGCCGCTGCTGCCTGTGTCGATTTGTCAATTAATAGCCTGTGAAAAGTGAGATTGACATGGCGCGGTGTCTGTGTGTGTCTGTGCGATGTTTGTTAGGCCGTCAGACTTCCATGTTGGCCCACAGCGCGCTCCCCGAGTTCCTGACCTCCTGTCACTCAAGCGGCCTCCAAACAGAGCTCGGGGCCAGACTTCAAAAGCAGACAGGGAAATGAAACTGTTGCTCTCACAGGCGCTAAACGATACTTTGAGGAGTCAGCAGCGGAGAGGGTGATGTGCGCGAGCGTGTGTGTGTGTGTGTGTGTGTGTGTGTGTGTGTGTGTGTGTGGCAGACGCGAGGATCACACGCACGCTCACACGCACAGATGCTACATGGAGCTGGTGTGACAGGTGCTGCGCCGCTTTAATCCCCATTCCTGCAGTGAACTGTTTGACTTACACTAAACATATCCACGTCTGGCACGGCTGAAACAGACACGGACCTTGTGCAGCGATCCCGCAATTCTATCTTATGATTGATACTTTATTTATTTTTTGTGATAATAATAATAACTATTGCAGTCTGTATTACCAAGTTTTTTCTCAAAGCACTACACTGTCATCATTATTCATTCACTCCATACTCGGTGGTGGTAAGCTACTGTTGTAGCCACAGCTGCCCTGGGGTAGACTGACAGAAGCAAGGCAGACCATCTGCACCATAGGCCCCTCCAACCACCACATCATTCATCCCAGCCTATTGTACATGTTTTTGGTGGTAGGGGAAACCAGAGTACCCAGAGGAAACCTACACAGACACAGGGAGAACATGTAAACTCCACACAGAAAGGCCCCGTCCAGGTGGGAATCAAACCCAGGACCTTCTAGCTGTGAAGCCAGAGCACTTACCGCTGTGCTACCATGCCGCCCAAATAAAAAAACATTAAAAAAGTGATGAAAAAGCTAAAAAAAAAAAACACGACAAAAATGTGACAAAAAAGTTATGATCAGTTTTGTCGGTCTTAGCTTTCAAATGAGGTGATACACTGGCCTATAGGCTGTGTGCTCCAGTCGAGAAGCTTTTAGAATTGGGTCATGTCAAACTGGAGAAAATGTGCTCGGTTCAGGTGGGGGTTAAGAGGTTTTAAAGTAAAGTACTGCCTGACCCAAAAAATAAATAAATAAAATATTGCCACAAAAGGTCGAGTGCTCTAATATTTTGTTGGACCGCCTATAGCTTTGATTACAACACGCATTCGCTGGGGCATTGTTTCAATAAGCTTCTGCAATGTCAAACGTTTCAGTGTTGCACGCACTTTTCAAGATCTTGTATTGATGATGGGGGACTGTGACCTCTCCAGCACATCCCACAGAATGCCAGTCCTGTGCATGTGCAGCCAACACTCTGGTGGTTAGCAGTGTTCTGCTCTGTCCTCGGCGTTCAAAGCCTTTTGTGCATGGTTTGACGCAAATTGAGCCTTTAAACTGTGAACGCATAACACGCGGAACTACAGTAAGTCACAAATAGCTCTATAAACCTTTCTGAATCAAAAGCGTAAAGAGACGCAAAGTGGTTTGAAACTGCTGCAGTGTGACAGGAGTTGGGGTAGGCTGTGTGAATAGTGCCAGGCTGTGCCCTTCACTTGAATAATGGCTGTCATTAGGCTGACACAATGCCCCGGTGTGCCCACTCGCTCCTGTGTGTACCACTGACCTTTCCCATTCCTCTCATTTGTCTTCAAAGAGTAAGCTCCCCTTCCACCCACAAATGCATCCTGCTCCGAACTCCTCCATCATTCACAGGTCTCACCTCCACTCCTGCATCCCCGCCCCCCAAAAGGACTGATGACCATCGGATGACCGGTCATTTCTTATGTGGTCAGAGGGCCAGCAAATATTGGGGGATTTTGGACAGCTTGCATTATTCATTCCTCCTCTGCTAATTTAGTTTGAGGGTAGCGGGAGACTAGACACTCTCACAGCAACGACGGGCTATAACAATAACAGGCAACACATCACTCACCCATTCATTATGGAAATTTAGCAAAATAACTTTACACACCCACAAGTCACAGCCAATAAGGATTTATGATGCCACCTACTCTCCCACCGTGCCCTTATGTTTTCTCAGCATAGCTTCAGTACATTTTCTTTGATTCTTGTTAAAACATTTATTTTATCGTTGCTTCTTCAAGGCTGACTGAGGTGTCTATTCCTTGTCTGAAAATCTATCTTAAGATCCTTGTCATCCTGATACTATCTTTAATGCCATGTGGTGTTATATAATCATTGTTCATTTCTCCACTTTTCATTGCGCCCTTTATGCTTCGTTCTGGCAATAATAATAAGTCAGACTTGCTCTTCACGTTCGCAAATAATGTCTCTGCACACCAATCTGGCTTTTCACTTTAACACAACCATGGATTTGAGATCATTTACTGCTTAGTATCACAAAGCTATAATATGAAAAATGTAAAGCTTCGAGATCAAATGGCACAGCGGTAGGTATTCAGCTACAAAGGAAGGAACATGACAGATGAGCTAACGCTTTGGAGCCGTGTCAGACTCTGACAAGGTAGCGCTGGACGGGGAGAGCTGGAGCTGTGGATCTGTTTCGTATCTGGTTGTACCTAATTGTGTTTGTCCATTTCACAAGTGCGGGGTTATTAGATTAGCAGCGGTATTCTCTGGCAGAGAGCGCACAGGCACAAAAGAACAGGATGAATTATGGGCAGTGGCAGTGAGAGTGGCACAATGTGATACTGATGTGCATTCAATAAAGCAGAGCACACGTAGACCACACCATTTGTTATTGAGGTCTGGACAAATCAGCATCTGGGGCAGTTGGAATATAATGTGGAGTAAGTGGGACATGCGCACTGCAGAAGGAAACACTAGTACAACAGTGCTCAAATGATCTACATTAGTAATATGTATTTGGATGGAATATGTAATGGTTAGAATGGATGATGATGACTCATTCCTAACTTTCCAAAAGCATTTTGAACATCCAAATTCCTCATAAGGATACCATAAAGGGGGTAAAGTGGCACGTTAATACAAAAGTCTGCCACAGGCTATTTGTTTTTGGCATCGGTGCTACTTCCTGGTTTATGATCACTAAAAATGGTTTAATGGTCTATTTCTTTTCCAAAAATATCAACGCGATATACAGCAAGGTGCTAAAATGGATGGAAAAAGGTACAGCCCTGTTAATTTAGTGCAAACAACAAGGTGTTTGATATGAAAATAGAATTCAACAGCCATCCAAAACACAACTCCATTATTATTCCCATTTGTATAAGAGACAATGTGGGAGTTGAGCATAAAAAGACCATATTATGACAGATTCAGTTGGACGTTGTTCTTGTCATTTCCCAAACCTTACGTCACCGGTCCTGCTGCACATCTCTCTGTCTCCCCATGTGCATGTGCTCCCTTTACACCGCTGTACCTGAGCTCGGTCGCTGACACATCTCCTCTCTCAGCTTGGCACAAACAAACACTGTTGTCCCCCGTGCTCTCTGCTCACCGCGCTGTGATCTGGGAGCCATTAAACTGTTTGTGTCAGTCCAATGCTCCATCAATAACAGCGCCTTATCACACACAGGCCGGGTCCCAGAAGCACCGTGCGGCCCTTAGCTAGCATTTAGTCGCTATTAAAAATGTCCAGTATATTAAACAAGCCGACATGTTGCATAATGCATGTCATCCATCAACAGGCGAAAGTTTTTATCCTCTCCTTTGCCTTTTTTGGCAGTACACGCCATTTAGCCAGCGTGCTTCGACCCATCTGGTTTCCCTTTTTAAACAATTTGCCTTGATTTTTTTTTTCCTTTTCTTTTCCCGAAACGAACAGCACTTTTCTAACCCTTTCCTGTCATTTGGTGCCTTTATCTCGAAATACTTTCCAATCCCTTGCCCACGATTTGACAACCAGCTCATCCTTGCTCTGAGTGACTAATGTGCCCTGAGTAACTGGGACGGTGTATTCTCCAGGTCCCTGCTAACGTGATTTGCATGTGGATAAAAAAAAAAAAGAAAAAAAAAAAAAGGCGAGCAGATTGAGAGCCACAATAGCAGCAGATCTCCTTGTCAGTTGTGACATTGTCAAAGGTGTTTGTGAAAGACAGGGTGAGACAAATGCAAGCTGTTGATAATTGAATGAATTCTGACCCACTGAGGTGAGGAGAGTGATGGTACAGGTATGGTAATTGCCTAAATGTGATAACCCTATGAACAACATGGTGAAACATGGTGAGGTTATGGAGTTGGCCGAGGGTGGCTCTGCTTCGTGACCACGACGCTGGGAGCCACCATTGCCCTCCATTGCTGTAAGACTTCCATCTAGCGCCGGCAAAACAAGCTAGTTTTCCATTAGAAAGCATTGCACTTTAGACATGTTTTAAACTACTGTAAAGCCTGGTGCCTAATTTAATTTTTTCTACCACTAGATATTACTCCTGTGATAACGCTGGGTGCGGTACAATTGAAGGGACCAGGCGGGCTCTTTTTAGGAACATGCTCGATCGGACCTGGGTAGGAGGAGTCTGTAAATCTCTTTCAAACATAGTTATTAGTGGAAACGGGGGGGAGTGAGCAGACGCTGTCTATTATTTTTACAGTCTATGGGCTTAACACTTAAATGTTGTGTTGTGTAAGCTCTAAGTTGTAGAGTTTTTCTTCGCAGACAAACGTAAAAAAAAACGACTTCCTAGATGATTATGCGTGCGGTACTCCATTGCGTTGAAAATGAAAAAGCATATCTTCACTTCTTCACTCCATGAGTAAACGTCTTTTTTGGGAGGTGTCGACAATTCTAGGATTTCAAATGATTGTACCAGGTGGACAAGGGACCCAATTACAGATAAACCAATCATCTTACAGTGCTCTTTATACATACACAAGTCATAAGAACCTGAACCATCTGACCATTACGTTTCCCGAGCCAACTCCTTGCCTTCAGAGCGTGTTTTAAAACAGAAGGATGTAGCGCGAATTTGCCAAACTCTACAATGAATATTAACTGAGCGAAGGAAAATGGATTTACCAACGAGTTTGCTGAGCAGAAGGCACACAAAGGTTACGTCAGACGGGTGAGTGAAAGTTTGTTTATGTGCTTTTTGTTGTTGTGCTGTAAGCTAACGTGATGTGTTCAGTGGATTGGATTTATTTGCGTTTTGTTTTTGGTCGTAAGCTGTGTGTGCAGGTTAAGGATAATATTTAACGTAGTCATTGTCCATGGCACTAATGATCATGTGTCCGTTCCTCTTTCCCTCTGGTCAAATGTGTTTATGTTGGGATAATGTTAGTTGCTAGTTGTCATTGTGTTGCTAGTTGCAGTAGAGGTAGGCTCTATTGATACTTTCCAGTCAGGATTTAGGCCCTTCCACAGCACTGAGACAGCTCTGATCAAGGTGACAAATGATATCCGTATGAACACCAACGCAGGTAAGGTCTCAGTTTTAGTTCTGCTGGACACAACAAACAGCTCTTTTTACCCGAGCATATGTAAACTGAAAGTATTTTATCTGCACTCTTGCCTTTTACTGTAATCGATAATTTTTTTCTGTTTTCTTGTAATTGTATGCAACTGTGAAAGCACTTTGAATTGCCTTGTGTATGAATTGTGCTCTACAAATAAACTTGCCTTGCCTTGCCTATGGGAAGTGGATTTATGCAAGAGACATTTATTTATATATTACCTGTTTGCAAACCTTTTTTTTTTCTTTGATGGCACATTTTCTTTTTGCCTTTCTACCCCCTGTGCTTTACAGCTTTACAGGGGGGAGCGGGTATGGCTTATCTAAATGAGATGTAAATTAGACCTATTGTCACTCAAGCAGCAGAGAGAGGTGAAAACTGCCCAAAAGTTTAAACGGCTTTTCCTGCCCTTTGGGCTTTTTGGAGTAGTTCACTTCCATTTGCCACATCTTCTCCAAATATGATCGTATTTCCATGTGTTACACACCATTGGAAAGCTTGGAGACTACACTTTCTCAAGCTATGTCTCTCTCAAAATGCCCCTGGATGTTGTGTCCCTGGTTTCCACGGCGGGTCACATATGCTTATGATTACTTTTTAGTGAACCACAAACCTTCCATATCAACTACGCGGTTTCTAAAATGTTCTAATATAAACTGGATTGTGGTTTATATTTATTATCAGCAATCACAGCGGTGTCAACACTATGAATGCGAAGTATGAAGGCGCTAATGACTAGATGTTGGCAATTACGTCGCTTCAAATGAGGTCTAATTAAGTCCTATCGTGTTTGCTGCAAAGTGCTTCTTGCATCTGAAGATCAAAAGGAACAAAGACTAAAGCTGTACAACAATATAACACAGTATCTTTGGATAGGCCATGTATCCAGAAATAGCCTTGTGCTTATTTAACCCAAATCACGCTGCTGTTGCTAATCTGACATGATCGTTTGGCTCTGCTGGCTGTCTTGTGTTGCATGGGAGATGTGGGAAGATATTTTGAGCTAAATGAATAAATCAGAGGGTCTGCCTGGTCATCTAGAAACAGGTTTGCTCATGAGCCAGCCCCAACCAGTCCACTTCAAATGAGATTAGGCCCCGAAACCACGGACCGGCCTTGCACTGGGATGAGTTTGGAAGACTTTTGCTGCTCATTCTGTGCGCCAGTAAATCAAAGAGACGGCAGTTTGGGATGGTGTGGGACTTGAGTTCAGTAAAAGCCCCACAGCCTACAACATAAAGTATAAAATGTGGTTTATATTGAACATCATTTGATTGCTGAGATAATCAACATTACGGGCAAAGATTTCCTCATTTTTTGGCATGTTCAAATAGCCTCAAGTCCAAATCTGGCAACACCAAACGAACCAGTGTTATATATGCATGGGAAAACTGGCATCAGGAAATCATCTGAGCATCCATTGTAAACCAAGTATGCAGTGTTAGAAAAACAGACTTTTAGCGAAGCATTTGGAACAGATGAACTTAATCCAATCACACCAAAGGCTTAAAACATAAATAATAAATTGCTACGATTGCTGAAGATCGCAGTGCATGTAGTCTTCAGGTTATGCCTGATTGGGGTTAAGTCTGAAAAGCTGATCTTACAAAAGGTTCTCAAATAGCTGTCATCTGGACTGGGTTAAATACTCAATTCAGGGTTCGGACAAGTAGAATTGCTTGAAGAAAAAAATTGCCAACATTTCGAGAACCTTTGCTGCAATCAAAAACTCCTGAATCCAGGTTCAAGGTTCAGGTTTCAAGGTAGGGGTGGGCGATATGACAAAAATAGAATATCACAATATTTTTATAGTAACAAAAATAACTTAAATTACACACTGAAGAAGAAAGAGATTGAATAGATATACTAATTTATTAAACTTTGTGATAATTAACACAGCAAAAATAGACTTAGAACTACAGCAAACTAACTCTATACATTAAAAAACACAATAAAACTTCAGACAATAAAGGTAAAATAGTAACACTAAGTTTGGTAAAGGCTCGTTCTTAGTGTCTGTTGCTGTTTGGCATCTTTACTGAGACGTCTCTCTCATGACAAGCTGCTTTGATGTGACGCACTGTCGCTGTCTGACCCTTTCACAATAAAAGTCTTACTAAACTGATAACATGCAGTTACCTTTATTGTGTAAAAGACAAACCGGAAGCAGTTTGTTACCATAAGTTATTACTTGACCAAGTAATTCACCAAAGTTGGACAAGTCTTATATTTTCAAAGACATGGATAAACAGCGCATTTGTGAACACGGCCCAGGATTTAAATTAAACAAATGAGACGGAAGTGAAAGGACAAAGGACACACTCGCTTCTGCGCACATGTGCCAGCCAGGTAAATAAATAAACACACGCTGCGATCTACGCAGAACTGCAGATAGTAGGTGCCTGGGCGCTGCAGTACGGCCGTCCACTGCTCTGGATGGGATGCTCAGAGGTACAGGTTAAGAGATAAATCAAGTACAGGGGATTCTTCAACAAATAAAAGACACAACATAATGCATACATCTCCAAGTTCTAAACTGTTAAATTGCCCTTCTATTCGTTTAAAGGTATTGAGGCAATACAACACGACCCGGGGCTGCAGTCAATAACTTGCTAATGACTGCAGCCAACTCCCAGGTCTATCCAAATGAACTATGTCTTAAGCTGTGTGTGACAGCGGTGCACAGGGAGAGTCCAGATGCCAGAGATATCCTCATTTGACCCTCACACCTGCCAGGACCCTGCTTCATACGCCCGGCTGTCACTGCCACCCAGCAACCTGCGCATCACTCTGCCCGTCCTCTCTGCCCTATCTGCTTCATCTGAGCCCATCTCTCCAACGTTCTGTTTTGGACACCGTTGAGCTTATCACTTTGTCCTTGGTGTTCTTTATCATTCCATCTGTCTCACCCTTTATACACAAACAGATAAGTCCTGACAAATACATCTTGTACAAACAGAAGCAGTAAACACTATTTTAGTTTGGAAACTCATGCAAACGCAAATGAACTAAGCTATTTTAAAGTTCTCAAGGGCACTTATGTCAATGTCAACCACCACTTTAAACCTTTTAATATTACAAATTAAAATGCACATCTAATCACATACAAATTAAAGTGGACTAGTAAAGTCAGCTTTGTTCTGACCACCTGCAGGTATCCGTGCTAGCAAATCCATAGCGCCTTAAAGAACACTCAAGAACTTTATGCCCGGATCTTCTCAGAGCAGGTCAGGAGATGGATAATGGCCTTTAAAGTGTTTAGTGTTCCATCTATAATGTCTGTGTAAGTTCTCAGTCATACAGGAGTTGTCCATCTATAATGTAATTTGTCATTTTAATTTTGTAATTTTTGTAATTTTACAAATATTCCAATTTGTCTATTTGTCAAAAAAGAGACAACGTTGTACTTGCCAACCTAGCAACACAACATGTTTGCAAATAAATAGAATCAATACACTTGTGGGTTCCTAAACACATTATACAGTATCAATTGACCATTTCATACACTGTTAAATAATTGAGGGGAAAAATGGTAATTTAACAACTACACTAACTACTTTGTGTACAGTGACCCATAATTACACACGTTTAACACGGATGCTTGATTCAGTGTGCACGCTCGTAGCATGCTGTGAGCCAGCTGTAGTGAGCGGACGTCCTCTAATCTGTAGCTTGGCTGGGTCTTTTCCCAAATTCCTTGGGAACTCAAAAGGCCCGTGCTGCCGGGGCTGGAACAGTGACACCCTGCATTTAGCAACATGGCGCTAGCTATTGCCCACACCCTGCTAAACACAGCCAGATGTACTGGCAGCATGACTTATCTCAACAGACCAATAAAAGGTCAACTAAATATGCTTCCTGATCAAATTAGGGATTCCCTGGAAAGAAATGCCAAATGTGTAGATAACTGATGAATATGGATAGAATTCTAAACTCAATGGACACACAGAGATGGACATTCAACTAAATTAGCTAAATGTATAAAACAAAATAATGATAATAGTAATGCAACTGATAATAAGTACAAGCAATAGGATTATAATTTTGTGTTGCAAAAGTGATTCTCATATAAGTGCACTTAAGGTAACTGTTTCCATTAACAAAAGCTAACCTCAGACAGGTGCTAACCATCACTGCCTGAGCATGTTAAAAAGGTAATAGCAGGATGTCCTGGGTGGAAATAGCTCTAATCTGACAAAGGTGCTAATGGTTATAGTGGTCCATTTACGCCCAGTCTCTTCTTCACCCTCTGAAGATGCAGTCAACAACATTATTTTGGGCAACACACTCTCACTCACTGAGAATGTACTTTGTCAGGACACCAGAGTTGTGCAAATAATTCAATTTAAAATAAAGGATGACAGTGTCACAAACTCTAAAGTTGAACTAAAGTTGAAGTTTAATATGTTGTTGGTGTTGTTGTTTAAATTATTTTCTGCATATATATTCCTCCGTCTATGGTAGATTCCAAACTTCTAACCCCAGTGATCATGAGTTATAATGATGTGTGGAAAATCCAATATAGCCTGTCTATAATAGAGTCCCAGTCTGAGCACTGTATGAGGTTTATTTGGTCGGGCTGTGCATGTTAATGAACTGCCACACCGGATTGTAGCCATGGGCAATTTTCCATCTGTCGTACCCCACTCGCACCCTCAATCACACTCTCAGTCATCCTGGCCTATTGTACATGTTTTTAATGGAATCTTGCAGATTTGTTTATAGTATATTGTAGATATATTTATTGTTTTTAATTGAGTGCATCAACAAACCCAAAAACAGCAAAGGCAATCAATATAAAGAACTGAAAAGTCACTGTGCAATGTGCAGTTTTTAACAAAGATTTTTAAACATCCAAATTATTAATACTAATTAAAAAAAATAATAATAATATCTGAAAGTATGAATTGATTAGCTCTCCACCACCAACCACTCACTAACACACTCATTCATTCTGGCCTATTGCACGTGTTAGTGGTGGGAAAGTGGTAGCCAGAGAAAACCTACGCAGTACTGTCTCATGATCACCTTCTGCAGAAAACACCAGTACCATAAATGTTTTGGTATTTATCCTGAAAGCTTTAGTGCAGCTGAGTTCTCATAACAGTTTACCTAACAGCCTTTCTGAAGAAGACAAATGTTTAACAGATTCAAGATGACTAAATTGTGTTGGAGAGATGTGGAGCTCTTGGACAGGTCTGTGTGTTTGTTTGAGTATTTGTTGGCACAGTCATTATTTGGCAACGTGCCTCAAGTGCAAAGAAGGGGCTCTGGAAAAGATGAAGGTAGGGTAGTGAAGGAAAAGTAAACAAATGTCACTAATCACCAAAGTGAAAAGGTCAGACTAACTAGCCCTGATCACAGTCTGAGCTGACAAATGCATTGTCAGTGATCGGCCAGTGGGAACAAGGAACAGGCTTCTATCAACTGGAGCAGATCATTACACACAAATAATGGGCTCACCGAGCCACTGCGCTCAGGCTGAGAATCCATCCTGTTCCCCTTCAGTGTCCTTTCCCTCACCTCAAGCACCTCTGAGCCCGGACTTTGTCTGGTTTACAAGGGAACAGGGGGAAATAGCGGCATTATACATTAACAGGACGACTTCCCATGAAAACGACTTAGTCAGTCAGATTGAGGGCAAGGGCTGATAACTTTATGGGCCGTTGGCTGTTTTTGAAATAATTTTTATGTAGTGTTGTGTGATAGATTTTTTTATTAATCATTCATTCATTCTTCTTTATATTAGAGGGGCAGGGATAGCCATAACAGGAATATACATCTGCAGGGGGTATGCAGACAATGTTACAGCATGGCAACAGAGGATTGCACTTTAAATGTAGTCTATGCTTGGTGTCAAGAGTGTTGAGGGTTCAGTTTGGAATGATGATGATGATAAGTGCATAAAGTATGAGAGAAGAGGAGTAACGCACACCAAAAGTGGTAACAGAGGTGCAAATGTTGAGGAAACTCTTCAAAAATAAATCAAAACAGCATCGCACACTCATGTAGCCGATGTCCAAAAGTGAATTTATTCAAGATTAAGTTTTGGCGTAAGTGCATAAAGTATAGCTTAACCCTCTATAAGTTGTGTTCAGGTTCTTGAATTTGATGATGTCATAATGTCAGGTGGAGGGCAGGGGCCAATACAACTCTATTGTAGAAAGACAGTTTTTGTAAGATATCTCCAGCGATAATATTAGCCAAAAAGTACCGCCTCAAGTTTAAACTATCGGCTCTTTAGAATGTTATGGTGTCATGTGAACGCAACCTATTGGCTCTTGAACGCAGCCCGTGTGAATGTGCGGCCTCACAAACCGTAAACCAAGAACACAGAGCGAATGCGGCCTACCATCAAAGGCCTTGTACTGTCCCGCGAGGGACGTGTGCAGAGCCCTCCCCGCCTCCTTGAGCAGCCCCTCCATCTCCCTGCGGCTCAGCGTGGCCAGGTTGTCCTCCATGTCGCTGGTGCAGCACGTGTAGCCTTGGGGACAGATCCGCAGGTGCTCCCCTACAGGTGGGACACACAGAGAAAGAGAAAGCACGCAGTTAGCACAGGCAGCTCTAGATTCAGGGTAATGAATGGGGATTTTTTTGTTCTATAAATACCACACTGAGTGAAGGTGAAGAGGCGCAATCTGCTAAATCACGCACAGGGAGGTATAGCTTTCAAAGAGTATACACTTCCATGGAATAAATATAAAATTCAGTATCATTTTGAGGAACCAACACCTGTAAGGTAAGAGTAGCAGAAGAGCAGAAGAAGTACAGAATTGTGATAATTGATTCCCTCTAGAATTTAAACAGAAAGAGGCACACTTACATACTTAGTGCAAAGGGGAATGGCTGTTTGCCTGTCTCTGTACCAAAAGGCCAGTCTGACCAGAGCAGAGGAGCTGGAGCACAGCAGCAGCAGCAGCTCCCATGTTCTTTTAATGAATACCGTACACTCTCACAGTAACAGGGGTGGTCAAAATGGGCTCAAAGTGAAGTGAAAAAAGTTTAGCCTGTTCTATAGAATGAGTTAGTCTTCCCCCTTCTGTAAATATTAGGCAGCTTGAGGGCCTTTGTCCCTTACAAGGACAAGCTAAGAATCTGACTGATAGGGAAACCTTCATTGGTCCCAGAATGGTGAAACTATATTGATTTACTGTTAAGTACAAGTTAAAAAAGGCAAAGTAGAAAAAAAGACGTAGCTGAAATATCCAAGACCAACCAGAATTGTAAAACAAAACAAGACAAAAACAGTTGATGGGACTAACCCTCACCATAACTGAGCATATTTTCTCCAGCTTAACCCAAATCATAAAGCTTCTCGACTGGAGCTTGCAGCCTATAGGCCAGGGTAACGCTTCATTTGAAAGCTAAGGCCTACAAAACCTATCGAAGCTTCTTCCTTGTTTGTGTTATCATGTTTTTGTTGTTTTGTTGCATTTTTGCTACATTTTTATAAAATTTTCTTTGCCTTTTTGTCGTGTTTTTTGTCACAGTTTTATCCCGTTTTCTTCGCTTTTTTGTAGAGTTTTGGCCGCATTATGTTTTTTTTTTTCGTCGAAAGGGGTCAGCTGAGGTGGGTAGGGCATCTGTTCTGGAGGCATGTCCTATTGGGAGGAGGCCTCGTGGAAGGCCCAGGACACGCTGGTGGGACTATGTCTCCGAGCTGGCCTGGTGTCGCCTCGGGGTCCCCCCAGAACAGCTGGAGGAGGTGTGCGTGGATCGGGAAGTCTGGGCATCTCTGCTGAGACTGCTGCCTCCGCGACCCGGCCCCGGTTAAAGCGGAAGAAAATGGATGGATGGATGGATGTTTTTTTATTTATTTTTTTCGTGTATTGTAGTAACTGTGATAAAGCCACAAAATTGTGACCAAAACATGTAAAAAACAACAACAACAACAAGAACCTTATGAAAATGCTACCAAAAAGGACGAAAACATGACAATCATAATGAGGAAGAAGACTAGATTAGTTTTGTAGGTCTTAACTTTCAAATGAGGCGCTACACTGGCCTGCTGTATAGGCTGTAAGCTCTAGTCGAGAAGCTTTTAGTTTTGGGTAAAGCCGAACTGGAGAAAATGAGTGCAGGTCAGTAAACTTCCCCTGCAGGAGACACTAGAGGTCAATTCTAAAAAAACAAACACAAAAAAAACTAAAATCCATCTTCCAAACTGCTGATGCTGACTGAGTTTGGTGGACACAAACAGATGCAGATAAATAATTGAGCGCTCTCCCCTGTATCATTACTATGCAGCTGCTGAAGCCGGAGGGTAGCCACGCGCCGTTATTGACACTATCGATCCAGCTGTCCCTTCTCCTCAACAAGACACACATTTATTTACTGTAGCGCAGGCCTGAGTTAATCACAGCCTGTGTGCCGACCTGTCAATGGTTCTATTCTGCCCAAACAGTGTGCAATACATTCTGCTGATCGAGTGTCAAAGTTTTCTCCGACTCTCCACCAAGTGTCAAGTATTGGGCGACTTCGAAGCGCTGTAATTTAAGGTGATTTTCCACTTCAACAACACTCAGGAGGAGGTCACCAAGCGGTTCAGAAAAATAGCAATTAACTTCTGTGCATTTGGGACGAGCGCGGTGGTCCAGTTCTGCAAAATGTATTGACCCTGAACAATAGGAAGACAGCAACATAGGTTTTAATTTCATATCACAAGCCGCCATAACATTGCTATCACTGAAAGTCAGAGGAAGTACTTTCATGTGGGAAGCCGCCTATATGTAAGAGGACACAAAGTGAAAACCAAAAGGTTTAGCATACACATATCTATCGGATTTTCTGGACGATAAGTGGCTCCGGAAAGTCACACCAGCCAAAAAAAGCATAATGAAGAAAAAAAAAACATATACAAGTCGCTCCGTTGTATAAGTCGCACCAGCCAAAAAATGCATAATGAAGAAGAAAAAGAAATATATCAAATCAAATCAAACTTTATTTATAAAGTATATACATATATAAGTCACTCTGAAGTATAAGTCGCACCAGCCTTGGCAACTACCTGAGCATGGAGGCGTAACTGCACCGTTGACAAGCTTCTCCTGGCGTCACATTGTCCAAGCACCCATTTGCAAACTCGTTCCTCCAGCTGTGGCCATATAGCTTTTAGCCCGCGATTGGATTTTCTAGTTTTCTTCATTGCAGTAAGTGTAGCCTCCGCTTTTCACAAGTCCCTCACAAATTTCTCGCTCGCTCCAAACTTTCTTTCTGCTTCTCGATTACCTTTTTTTTTCTTTTCTTTTCTTTTTAAATCTTCGGTGGTACAGGAGTAGCAGATACTGGTACACAAGTCAGAGCGCCCTCTAGCGCCTGTCAGTGTGAAAATAACAAACATGTGAAATTATAGATTTTGATATACAAGTCGCACCTCCAGCCAAACTATGAAAAAAAAGTGTCTTATAGTCCGGAAAAAGGTCAAAATATAACTCTTGTTATCCCAATATCCAGATGTATTGCATATTTTCTAATTCTGCTAACATTGCCCAGCTCAGAAATAGAGCACGAACAAGAACAAGGCAGCATTTTGAGTGGATGATTGATGGATGAATAGTGTGCAGTTCTATCAGGGTCAGCAGCAATCTGTCAGCCCACGGGACAGCCATCAAAAAACCTAGGCTGCCAGAGGAGGTGTATGGGCATTATGTGTGCACAGGTATACGCGGGCTGCTGGCCATTTTCTCATCTGCAATCTGCCACTGCCGTTTGAAGGACAGGTGAGAGCGCTGTGCGGGTCACGAGGATACAGTGGGGGGCAGGAAGGCAGCCAGGCACAACCAGTCACAATCACATGTTGATGAGAATAATGCCAATTGATGCCTATTGATGCCATTGAGCTAAATAGATATAGAGTTGTACATCTATTTTTGATGTACAATAGACTGTCAAACCAGCAGGCAATATTCACACTTTGGGTTCACTGTTGTATATAATTTGAGGGCATTAAAACAATCATGTGTCACAAGTAAAGAATCTTAAGTGCATCTTTTGAGAGATAATTATATATTATTACACATGTCAGAGAGCAAATACCTGTTAAAGTATTCTAAAAATCTGAAAAATACGTTTAATTCCTTCAAAGAAAATGGTGCTTTACTTCAGGCCACAATTGGGAGGTCTGGCCTTTGGTGTTTTGACAATGAAGAAAACTGGCCTTCCACCAAGCAAACTTGCCTACCCGCGTGATATATTTACAGCAGTGGACACATCCCGTTTTGCAGACATGTTTTTGATTATAAGTTAAACCTGCCCATTATAGCTTTATTTTCGCCATTTACCAATTTCCACTCCGCTTCGTCCATTTCCTGTCTTTACTGTCCCTGAAGCCTGGGAACCCTGTGGAATGCATGGCCGACTCACATGTGTGTCCGCAATAGCAATAATGTCTGATACAGATTCCACGTTGTCCCCGACACAAAGAGAGGTGAACCGTTAGTTTGAAAGTGATTGCGCAGCGTGGTTTAAATATATAAACTCTCTGCATGACAGCCTAGTGAAATATCAAGGTCTTCAAATATGCTCTAACAGTGGGCATTCTGTGCTAATCAACCACCTTCAGGGTCCAATCAATTCAAACACACTTACCCAAATCTATTCATTTATTTTTAGTGACAGACTGGGTAGCGAAAGGAAAATGGTAAGCAATTCCATAACCATAAGCTTATCAGCGTTCTCCAGGGAGGAAGGCTCGTATTTAAGCGCCGATCTGGAAGGGCACAGTAAGGTCGCGGGCGTGCTGCGATAAAGAGAGAGGAGAGTGACATTCAGATGCTCGAGACAGTGGGGAATCTGAGACATGACAGGAAATCAGCAATCAGACAAAGCCACCACCGTGACTGCATCCTTCGGAGAATGCCAACTGACTTCTTAGGAGTTTACCATAGTGTTGGAAAATAGTAGGGGCTCTTTGCATGTTTTAGGACAATTAAAGCAAATATTATTGCAGCCTTTCCCTTCCTAATACTGTAAAGTTGTAATGTTTGCTTTTGCTAATGGTTTCCTCAGAGTAAAAGCTCAGACGTACAAAGTATTAAGAGGCAAACACAGTCTATAGACAATCAGCTGTGGGCAGTTCAGGACCGCCTCTCTAATTCTATTCTTTTTATCAACAACTCCAATATGCATGTGAAAGAAAGGTGTGAAAGAATTCAGAGATGGTGACTGTTAACTGTATAGAGCTCAACCTGAGAATGCATTAGGTCTCCAGCCGTTTTTGCACCAAACCATTCATTAGGGACAGTCCTTGTGACCCCCTAGTCCCTCTTCAGTCACGGGAAGCCCCCTGCACCCGTGTGCACATCGATAAACAACAACAGTGAAGTGGCTCAATGACATTGGCGCAGTGCGTGAAACCTACTGCTCCGATGCTCGCAGAACAAACTTTAAGCAAAGGCGGCCCAAATGTATTTTTCACTGTGGAAAATTCATAATGAAGCAAGAAATACAGCGTGCAATGAGCAGGCTGTGAGAGTTTACTGCTTCTGTTTATGATACATAAAGCAAAGAGCTCTATACATACAAGATGAACTTACTTTAACTTTAAATTCAAAAAGTGGATTATTTGTTTCACATAAGTATTGAAAGATAATTGGAAAATGCAGTGATGCACATGTTCTGGCGTTATACTATATACTTCTTTTACCACATCATCAAGGCCTTCATGGTCTGACTGGAAAGTTCTTGCCCCAGAGCAGGGCCTGAAATATGGCCCCGCCTCAATGAGCTCCTGTCAGAAAGTGCATCAAAAGGAGCCTTGTACTAGAACAGCTACAAGAACGACAAAAGGCCCCTGCAGGGTGAAAACGCCCTGTAGCACTGCAAGCATGGTAAAAGAAATGGGCAGAAGGACGTGTTTAAATTAAGATTTTGGCAAATAAAAAAACAGAAACAATGATCGTGCTTTCTCAGAGAAGTGAACAAACAATGACTCTTGGACATAATGGCAACACTCCAGGATCCTTTCTCCAGAGCGTTTGAAGAAATGTCACGACCATCGAGTCAAAGAGCTGATTGCGGCTTGTAATGATTGTTATTGCATAACAGCTTTAACTGCTGTGTGTTGACCATGATCCAAGAGTCCTTTGTGTGTGATTTTGCATGTACATGCACACATTCTCCAGGATTTAGGAGATTAGCATCCTAATCCAGTCACTAGTGAAAAGTCATACATGTGTGTCCACAGCTCCGTGGATTATCGCCAATTCCAAAGAAAACAGCCGTGGAGCAGCAGGAATCACACACACGCCCTCACACTCCAACACTGGAATGGGCTGTGCACATCAGTACAACAGGTCAGCTCCACAACAGTACTGTTGCACATAGGGACTGGACAAATGGTTACAGACTAGATTTGGAGCAGTGCGTGCCTGCTGTACGCATGTTGTGTTAACTTTACCACACACGGAACAGCATGCAGGGACAACACGCAGGGCAGCCAAGCTTTAACCCAGACCCTAAACACCGCCATGTGGAAATGTGAGCCCACACCAAAGTCACAGAAATAGATGCACAGAGCCAGACGAGGTGGCGGCCGCACAACACATTCAAAACACAGCACAACTGAGGCTAGGGTGACCGGTAGCCTGCCCTTTCCAGCCCACACCCGACCACAGGCTACAGCGGATTCTTTATGCAGGTGACACCGACGCCAAGGTAGCTGATAAACACAAGAAACTCCCAAACCTCCAGAAGTAGTAGCAGTTGTTGTTTTTCAGCACTAATTCAATTTGCAATTTATTATAGTATATTACAGTAAAACAAACACTCGCACACAATGAGCAATGAAACCCATGTGCAAGGGAGTGGTAGAAGCCAAAGAGACCCCGCGCCCATGAATATCATTATAACTGCTTTTTTACATTTTACATTTTAATAAGCTATAAGATAAGGTTATTTTTTTTGTCATTTTTTTGATGAAGACTTACACATTTTTACTTAAGCCCATCATCTAAGAGCTGTTTTCAATACTGATGTAGCACTGCTCAAAAGAGTAAAACTTAAGGATATAACCCTACTGAGGGGAGGAATTAGACAACATTAGCCAACCCTAGTTGTTTACATGTACCCAAAGAAGTTCCACTGTTACTGGCCCATAATTACATTTTGCAAGGGCCGCAAAGTAGTTTACAATTTATCCATCCAAAGTCTCCAAACACTCCAAACAATGAGCTGTAACTGTCGATTAAAAAGCACCATGACTGATAATTGAGACTAACAACAGATAGACTCAAGATTTGATTAGAATAAGACACATTGCACAGTTCGAACTTTTGCTCCCTTGAAACAAGCCTGCTGCTTCTGGCCGCAATTAATTCGCCATCCCCTGTCAGTGGGTCACAAGTGTTGCAAACAAAATAGGACAAGATTTAAACGCAGATACGGTAATTGCTCCAAGAATCACTAACAAGAACACAATGTACAAATCTGCACATTCGCCCAAACCAACTGACATGCACTTGTTCAGTCCAGCAGGGACTCGTGCACATAATCTGTTGAAAAAGCTTACAATAACATCTATCCAACTTTTATAACCACTCTCGCTCGAGGCAGAGGAAATTAATAAAATCATTGTGCATCATATCTGTGTTTCTCTGATGGTTTATCTCATCTCCTGTAGGAACAGATGCGCGCCAGATGCCGGCCTATTTCGCTCTCAAAACAACCGTGATAGTGTCATTGTTTACTCATCGGACTGAATCAGAGAAGGCCATTTCGATTTCGACAATTTTATGGAACTGAAAATGTTACTGGGCTTAACCAAACAACTAGAGCATGAACTTTACTTCTAAGCAGATTCAGTTCAGTGGAAATAAATGAGTTATGAGAACCCCGCGATATTGAGCAACACGGTGCTTTCGGGGACACCGAATGCAAGTGATGTGATGGATTACAACAGGTTTTATAATTAATTTGTTGTAGCACGAGATGCGCGCGTGACTGCCGCTCGTGATGCGACGGCTATTCACACTCACAAATCCATACAGCGGTATTTTTTGCCTCTGCTTTTCACAGAAGCCGGCGCAAATCTGAGAGGCAAGCGAGCTGTCCTATTCACTTAGCAGGTACGGCGTGCGGCTGTCACTTAAGTCCAAGTTCAAGCCACATCTGGGACGCTTGACTCGACTCTAGGCACATCATTATTTCACAACATTAAATAATCACCTGTCCTTGGGCAAATGTGCCATTATTTCACATTTAAAGTCAGCAGCATATATGTAGAATAGGCACTTTCAGTTTCTAAGTTTGTTGTTTATAGGTTTCAGACACATCATCTGGCAACCCAAAGCATGGGGCTGTGCAGGCTTCACCAAAATAAACTACTTTTACTTCTTGATTTGGGTTATATTGATAATGAATAAAACAATTTTCTATACACATTTTTTTTTTTATGTATAGTTAGCCTTTAGGTCTTGGCCCATCAATAAAGATATTAGAATGAGATTCAAATAGAGCAACTTCCGGGCCAAACGACAGGTCTGAACTTGAGTCAGTGTCAGTGTGCGTTGACTTACGGGACGGGATGTGAATGGGTTCAAAATAGGGCCGGGACTTTAACGCGTTAATTTAGATTAATTAATTACACAAAAATAACGCGTTAATTTTTTTTGACGCATTTTAATCGCACATGTTTTTACAACGCGGAACGTTTCTCACTGGATGAGTTTAGGCGGACCGATTATACTGGAGCACCAACTTGTAGCACAGGCAACATATAATTTATGTTTAACATTATTTTTATTGTAAACGCAATCCGGTGTGTACTTTTTGTTGTTATTTACGTGCCCAGCTGAGGCAGGCGCGCTCATTGTATTTCTTCACGCATGTGTGTGCGCGCGCCCTCGCTCCCAGTCACACGCAACACGGACGGACTATTCCTCACATGGACTAAAGCCCGGGTTTGAAGCGGGTACACGACTCTGAAAGACTTGGAGTTTCTGATACTGCTCAACAGGACCGGTGAGAGTTTTCCATTACGTTTGTTTTCGGGTTGCGTAGCGCGCGCTTCAGCTGCGACCTCGCGCTAATAGTTCACGTGCCTTTAAACCAGCTGTTGCTAAATCAACAAAGTCTGTTATGGCCTCTGAAGCAACAATAAACAATATTTTGTTGCTTAAGCTCATGTATTCAGTCATTATTCAATGGTATACTAAAAATCTATATGAAAAAACGTACTTCTCACTGTCCTCAGGTCAAATATTTATATGCGATTAATTTCGATTAATTAATTACAAAGCCTGTAATTAATTAGATTAATTTTTTTAATCGAGTCCCGGCCCTAGTTCAAAATCAGTGAGATGTGAAGTTGAAAAAGTAATCCCACTGAAGTCTGAACAAGTACACGGAGACAAGCAGAGGACAGGGCCCTGAATAAAGGCGCAGAATGACCTCATTTCAGTGTCTGGAGGAATGCGTTGTGGCCTGTATGTTGATGATATAGGTCTGACAGGAAACTTCAGCATGCAACATCTAATAATAATACACGTGTTGTTCTAAGCTTAGGCAAAGGAACTCTTTCATTCCATACCAAGTTTTGAGGCCAGGCAGGTCCTTAGACTTAGCACTGCAAGATGTTACAAGGATTAAACAAAATGACTGGTTTTGCCCAAAGAAATGATTAGACATGGTAACATGGTTCAAGACAACAAATGATCAGGTACTGAAAAATCAAAATACATAGGTGCAAACCCTAATCTTAAAAAAAAAAAAAAAAAAAGTGTTATCCTAAAACAATTATCTCGTCAAACCGATTGCATTCATTAGCTCTATTCCCAGCTCCAAATCACTGCAATCCAAGAGTATACACAATCACCACACATAACATATTGTATGAATATTATGGGCTCAACCGACTGGGACACGCTTCACGTATCCACCGCCTCGTGTTATGACGGCACTGTATCTGCTGTAAGCCTTTTCTTTGTGGCAGCGCTGTCCGCTTCAGCTGAAGAACAAACACTGTGCTGAGAGTGTGACAGGGAGAGGATGACCTGCCGCTGCCACAGCCTGTCAGAACTACAAGAGCCGGGACACTTCCAGCCCTGCCTGAGTCACACATGCACGGAGGCACACACACACACAGGCGCAGAGCAGAGGGATTCTTGAAGTGTGGGGGAAAATGACAAATAGGTACTAAACAGCAAATCAAAAATCAAACACCAATGCGCTGATTTCCTCCACTTATCAGATAAGTGGTTACCAAAAGGTACTGTTATCTCAACATATACTATGGAATACTGAAACAGTGCTCTCGACTCAGACTGAGCAGGCCGTGCACTTCTGAGGTATAAAAATAATCACAAACTTTATTGGAAGTAATTTAGGCGGTGCGACATTTTGTATCTGGAAAAATGGCTGGAAATCCTACTGCATAAAACTAAAGCTTTCTTGTCATCAAAGCAACCTCCCCAAGTTGTGACTGAAGTGACGCTATGATTGCCACAACCACAGAAAATAATGATTATAAAGTCGAAAAAAAGAAAGAAAGAAAGAAAGAAAGAAAAGAAACCGTACAAGATTCAAGAAGCGATTTAATGTGCTCACTCAAGTAAAACTAGCTGTCCACCCAGCGGTTCATCTAAAGGGGAAAGAACGGAATACAAGCGTTATATAAAAGAGAAAGTCTCTCTAAAGGCGAGCCCATGGTTTACTTATTGAATCCACATCTTTACACTCCACTGTCGCGTTGTTAGGAAGTGCTTTACCGAAAGACATCAATCAACAACGGCAAATCCACAAGTACACACCCAAAACCTCTCCCGGTGCAACAGTTTTCAAAGACAGTGCAAGGCTCTGTCAAAATCCACCACGGGCTTAACTTTATCTTTGGCGGTAATAAGTCAGAAATGTGAGATAATCTGATTGAGGACGGATCCATAGAAAGGGACAAAACAACGTTGGCCGTCTTGACATCAAAGGGGTTTCAGTCCCCACCCCCTCCCTTCCATTGCCTCTAGCTGGGAATGCGGCCAGGGACTCGGCTTCCAGAGAGCAGATCTTCACTTGCCGTGATCCTCAAATGATTTATTTATGACCAGACAACAATCTGTACCTCGCGGGGGTTTTGGATTATTCGATGCCACTTGTTTGGGGCAATAAATCTCTTCAAGTGGCATCATCGGTCGTCAGCCGTGTATATTCGAATTACTTTGGCGCAATGTTGTTAAGTCGGCCTGTTTGCGGAGTTGTGCGGGACAAAGCGGCATGTGTGCGTGGCAAACAATCGGTAGCATTATGACGCGAGGAGATTGTTCTTAGGCCCGTAACCGGTGACTCATGGTGTGAGCGACTGTTTGACATGGGAACTCGGTGCTGTACACAAGGAAAGCCCTGTTTTTTTGGCGACGCAAGCGTTCGTGCCAAAGTGTCTATTTTGAAGTCAGGTCAGGACAGGCTAACACTTCAGGCCCTTCTGAGTCACAGTGAGTCAATGGGAACAGGCTTGACGACAGACAGACACAAAGCCAGGCGAACTGTGTCGAAGAAGTGAGAATTTCTGCAAGCAAAAGATCACTTAGTGGACAGTTATGAGGCAGGTCATGAGGATTTACACAAGAGTATTTAAGAGTATTTACCTCCAAGCTAAGATTCACAGCACAAGCTCTGGTGCAATCTGAGCAATCCAGGGATTTTACCTCAGTACTCAGACTAATAACGGCGTGACACTTACTGTATTTGTTTATGCTTAAGGTGACACATGGTAGATGAACATATAGATTTAATGTAGCGATCAGCTTTGAGATTTTTGGCTAGTTTTCCCCCGTAACATCTTCGGCCTTTGAATGAAATATAATTTACTAATGGCCCATTTTTTAAGGTAGGAAAGGCTGGCTGACTGTTTTGCACCAGCCCATAGCCCGGCACATTCCAATTTCCTGTTGTGATTATTGTTGGTTGCATCTTGTGTCCTTTTACGTGAAGGTCAGGATGACAGGACCACAAAACAATGAAATACTAAGAGATCTCAACTGTGTTCTAACCATTCTATGACAGGTTGGGAAACTGCACAAAGCAGAAAATGCCAAAATAGATCAATTTAAAATTCAGGTCAGCACCATTGCCCTTTCCAGGCCACCGTCCTGGATGACGCAGGTCAGCGTGGGCTTCATTTTAAAAAGTACGAGGACAACCATAACCTCCTTCTTTGGCCATACATAAGCATGCAGTTTGAAAGAAAATGAATCAGCTGACAACCGTGGAGATGAAAGAGAATTACAAAGTAATAAAATATATTCACTTAAATCACATGTACATTTGGCATCTGGCCCCAGTCCCTGCATTAATATGGTATGCGTAAATTGTTACGTTATACTAATAGTTACTTGTCATTTGATTTATGAACTGTATTTAGAGGCAGTCGTAACATTTAACTGTCATTTACTGTTCGTGTGTCTCCCAAGGGCATGTTTTATTGTGCAATTTGTACAGCCAGAGTGTGTCGACATGTACTGTAAGTAGCAAGTATAAAAATGCATTTAATAAAACTGTATTGTTAGTATTGACGACACAATCTCTACATGAGGTCGCGACTAATTTTGTGCAAGAATGACCAGTGAATTTGATGAAACCGCATCCTATAGGAACAATACAGATGAAGATACATAGGGTTGTTTTGGAATAAAGTCAGATGAGTGGCACCTGGAAATGTAATTATGTAAATCCTTAGCGTAACATAGTATAATACTGAATAATTCACACTATAAAGAACTAACTTTGCATTAACATTTGAGGGCACAAGGACTATGTTCAGTAAAGCAAGGGTTTTGCCATTGAGAAACTGAAAATGGGAATCTCATGTTTCTCATCTTCACTTGAGTGTATATGACAGTGCCACCACATTGGGCCGGATAGAGCAGACTTTCCTGGAACTGAGCAGATTTATCCTCGACAAGTTCAGAGCGCATCATTTAATCTCTGTCAAAAAGCCGGATAAAAACAGCAACATAAAAAAGGATTTAGCGCATTCCACCGCTGATGCCAAAACTCGAAACACTTCCGTTTGTCATGGTTTTGCCCTTGTTAATAAGTAAGTGTAAAAAGTGTAAATAATAAGTGTGAGGCTTGACTGATCACACAACATCCAGTACAGCAATTGATGGCAAGAGAATAATACAATTCAATGGAGAGACAGGGGAAAAATTAGGTGTTTGAGATTGTGCATTTAGTGTGCGATAGGAAAAAGTGCTTTGCGTCCAAAAACAGAAGCCCAAGTTATGCATTTATCCAGGCCATTTTGTGAAGCTTAACAACGGGGCTTGTTGATCTAATCCATGATGAACGATGAATGATCAAACTTTGGACCATACACTGTGGAAGGGCTGTGAATTTTCACTCTTTTAATTGCTATTCACAGGTCACACAATCTGAAATGATTTAGGCAAGGCAATTGTACTGTTGGGTTCTTACTATGATGAAAATATGCTAACCTAGTAGCTAATAGATCAAACCGGCTAACCCTGTAGTGGAGATCTACAAACATGTTCTGAAATGCATGGTATTCTTGTTTTAGCAAATATCATTAGCCATTATCGTTTCAATTAGTCTGTTAAAAGTTCTGCCTTCACAAGAACACCAAATTGCCTTTTTGCAAACATAATCACAGTTGCTAATCCTTCGTTAGCATTGAGGCAATAGCCTATAGCTATTTTTATGCTTTAAGAGGTCACTGTTTTGTGCAGTAGCCTACCCCGTGGTTGTAGTAATTCCTATTGCCTATCTGTGACAGAAGAACAGTAAGAAATTTACGACAGGATAGATGAGCCGTTAGCAAACCCCACTTACCTAACATAACTATGGTTCTATGAATATGTTGCAAAGCTTTCGCTGATGCATAAACGATCAAACGATCAAACGATCTAACCGCTCCAATCACCCTATGAGCCTGGCACACCCCAGGCCCTCTAAAACGGGGCCTAGCCCGACACTCTGCTCCTTTGAACTCAGCCGTCAAAGGAGAGGACATGCCTGCTGGGCCCGAAGCTAAAGGGCTTCACAACATATTCATAGAACCGTAGTTACGTTAGGTAACTGGGGTTTCTATTTCATATGTTGCTTCAGCCCTTAAGGCTTTCGCTGATTTATAAGCCATCACAAAGCCGATGTACTCCCAGCAGGCATGGAATGGAGGGATTGGAGCGAGCCCGGGGCCAACATGCACCCTGACAACCACCGAAGCGTCAGCAAGGCAGAGGCCTAAAGGCTGGGTGAGGAGTACAGCCACCATCCAAGACACCATAAGGAAGGATACGAGCTGACCCCACTGACTACGTAGAAAACACAATGGGTGTGCCCCAAGCCGTCTCTCCCAAGAGCGCTGGACACACCCAACATCACCCAGCCACTCCCAAGTGCGCCGCTGGGGAACTAAGGTCGTCCTCCACCCAAAACAGAATGGGCGACAGAGTCGGAGGTCACATCCAGCAGGTAAAACTGCACAAACGTTGAAAAAGACCAAGAGGCTGCTCAGCAGATCTCCTCCACAGACGGGCCTCAGAACAGCGCTACGGAGGTGGCAGCCCCTATGCCTTGTAAGCCATGCGAATAGCAAGGCAGACCCAGAGGGTCAAACACTGGGGGCACCCCGATTCTAAGCTCCAAACCCAACGATTAACTGATCCGATCGCCTGAAGCCTGACTTCCGATCCAAATACCAGCGAAAAGCACTCACTGGGCAAAAGCTGTGGCGATGCTCACCTTCCACAAGAACGTGCGGAAAAGGGAAGAAGGGTCTCACGCTGATCACCCTGGACCTGAAGGAGGACGTAATGACTTTGGGCTGGAAGGCCGGATTGGGCCACAGCTCCATTAGACCATCATCGGCAGGGAGGGGAAAGCAGGACGGATGCACAGAAAGTGCACACAGATTACCCGACATCTTAACTGAGGCCAGGGCCAAGAGTAACGCCGTCTTGTATGACAAACAGGCAATGTCTGCCCTGCCAAGGGGTTCAAAAGGTAGCCCAGACAAGCCCTTCAAAACCACCTGAAGATCCCATGACGGGGTGGTTCAATGCAACGGCGGCCTGAGCCGACGTGCTCCCCCCAAAAATCGCTTTACCAGGGGGTGACTACGGGCTGTAAAACTCGGTAAAACACCACCGAGAGGGGGAGGCTTAAACGTAGCAATCTGCCGAACGGAGCGACACCTCTGCCGCGCCCTATGGAGCCAGATCGCAAGGCGCCACGACTTGTTCAGATAGGCAGCCACAGTTGTGTTGTCTGTCCGGACCAGCACATGGTGACCCCCCCAGACTGGCTGCAAAGTGCAAGAGAACATTCTGCACTGCTTCCAACTCCACGAGGTTGATGTGTCTCAAAGGCGAGGCCCAGACGCCGCCTGCAGAGTCATGACCCAGCAAACTGCCCCAACAGGTGAGGGAGGCATCCGTGAACACTTCCACATAACGGTCGGAGGAATTTTCTGTGCTCCGGGACAATGGGAATGTGGAAATACGCATCCATAAGGTCCACGGACGTCATCCAATACCCGGGCCTGACGCACTGCAGCAGCTGCTTGCCTGTGAGCATGCGGAATGGCAGTTTGGCGACACAGCCATTGAGGACGCACAGGTCTAAAATGGGCCGGACACCGCCATTTTCCTTGGGGATGAGGTAGTAGGGCAAATAAAACCCTGTCCCTGCCCAGAGCCTATCTACTTCCACTATAGCTCCGCGCTGAAGCAGAGAGCTCACCTCCCCTCGGAGAACCGCCATTTCGTCTGGGCCAGGCAGTCTCGTCTCGAACACACCGCAGAAGGGTGGGGGCCTTCGAGAGAACTGCAGTACGTATCCTCTCCACAGCATCCTGTCCAGCCAAGGCACTGACAGGAGCCCTGTAATTTTCCAAATCTGATAAAACTCTGTCAGAGGTTGAACTACAGGTCCGCGGGAGAAAGGAGAGGCGGGCCCGCCCACAGACTCCCCTCCCGGGCACGAGTCGTGACGTAGTGGACCCCCACGGAAAGGGTATCCGCAGCGCAGCCAATGAGGAGACCGCCAGCCGCGGAGAGGAGATTCCAAAATGCCCTATCTCTCCCACGTCCAACAGCCGCCGTCAAGGGGTGGGGGCTGAGCCACGGATGGCACTGCCACAGTCGGCCAATCACCGCCGAGGACTGGCAGTGGAGAGCGGAGCCATGGAGGACGCTGCAGCAACACTGGGCCAATCACCGTTGGTACAGTGCAAGTAGCAGACCGAGAACCAGAGCCAAGCTCGGGACCCACAAGCAGGATACGTCTCTGGCCGAGTACAAAGTGGCGTGAGCTGCAGAGGCCCCCACGTGCCGTGGGGCACACCTGTAGTCCTCGTAGTCCTCGTACGAGCGGAGAGACGAGCCTCCGGAGCCACACTGTCAACAGCCGTTGAGGCACTAAAAATGCTGTTTTATAAAAACCATCATGCCGTTATCAATAGATGACAGATAAGGGACTCTGACAGGCGACCAATCCAGCACATCGCTGGATTGGTCGCTTGTCAAGAATTTTTACACAAAAGCCCTTCCATAGCATCCGGCACATATGGCGTGCTGTCATGGCGTGGTACCAGGGCGGTCTCAAGTCGCCGTTATCAAGCTCCTGCTCCACGTTCGAACCTGTCATAACAGTGGATAAACGGAGCTCGTCAAGAATATTGACACAAAAGCCCTTCCATATGTAACAGGGTTACAGGGATATTACGTAGTTAATCCTGCTGAATTGGTGAAGCGCCAGTGTTAGGCGTTGTGTGGTGCTACACGCCAATGTACTTGTTTGTTTATTTGTCCTGTGTTCATCATACCTGGCAGTGTCTTTGAGTTGTTAGTCCCTTTTTGACAGTATTTTACTTTGGCCGTCTGCCCCTTGTGTGGCACATCCTGTCTGGGTAGAACCCTATAAGTTAGCTCCTACCGTTCCATCTTCCCCTTTAATTTTCCATTTCATGGAAAATGTATTGTAATTTCTGTTCATATTATTTACTTACGTGATGGATGTCTTTTGTGTTGTAGGCTGCGTATGTGGGCAGGGCTGCTGTCGGGGCTAACGCCTTTTTTATTTTATATACCAGGTATGTTTGAGTTATCTGAGCCCCTTTTAATTTTCCATTTAATGGAAGAGGCTGTATATGTGGGTAGGGCTGCTGTCGGGGCTAACAGCTTTTTTATTTTATATACCAGCAGATTAATAAATGGTGTGAGTGTGGTCGCCTCCTCCAAATATAACCTGAGTCCCGAGAGTCCTTTAAAGACAACACAACGCAGGGTCCGCCATACATCAGCCACACATAGAATCCGGCACATACAGCCAAAGAGTAGCGTCTCGGAACTCTCTGTGCTGTAAAACCAGGACCAAAGAGTGAGGTGGCGGAAAGCAACAGGATCTGGGGAGGATGCTTCTCCGTTCTCTTGAGTGTCGATAAGCTACCCGTAAATGTTGACAGGCTAGTGCTGCTCGAGCCGCGTTAGCATTGATAGCATAGACGCAAGCTCAGCACGGTCAGTGTCAACTTTGTCCCGCTCAGAGGGAAAGGATGACTCCACGCTAGTCCCAGGAGGAGAGGACGGAAAGGGAATGCCCCAATACCGTCCTGCAATGCCACAGCCCTTGGCCAATCCTTCACTGGACGTTAGCAGAGAGGAAGACCACCTGGCGTTTAGTCAGCGGGCTAACGTGGGCTGGGACCTGAAGCGAGGAAGGTCCACCTGAACGCGGGGACCGGGCCCGGGAACCAGGGACCTGTATCGGACGTCTGTGCCAAACCAAGAGGTCTGCTTCTGAAGGCCTTGGCGGCGTTCGTGCACCTCCCCTGGGAGCGTGAAATACGCGGGGAAAAGTCCTCGTCTGTGCGGTGGAAGAGGAGGTCATGCCGGTCTCGAAGGAGAATGATGACCGGCACACACAGTCTGAGCCTGATACAAACCCACAATCAGCACAAGTTATGTAGATAAAAACATTTATTTGTCCACTTTTCTACCTTTCAATGCCTTTTTCTCTCTTTACTCGCGCGGACACTTGTCTCCGCTGGATTGGACTGCATCAACTTGAACTAAAGCGGACGGGTGTTCCACTTAAACACATAAAAACATATCTCCCTGCCACAAGAATGAAAAGTTTGATGCGAATATTTTTCAGATTTTCATTCAGCGCTAGGCACCCTTTTATAGGGCCTGCGGTGTGCCAGGCTCATAGGGTGATTGGAGCAGTTAGATTGTTTGATCTTCTCAGGCGGGATTATGCATCAGCGAAAGCTTAAAGGGCTGAAGCTTCACTTTGTGATTTAAATTCAGGTTCTATTGATGTTATTTGCATTAGTAACATTACCCAATATGGCGAGTGGCGGGGGACATTTTTTGTCACATGACTCACAAAAAAAAAACGGCCTGGTATGGGAATTGTGACACATAGTCCGTTAGGCCTGGTGGACATTGGCGTATCGTCCATTTGGGAGCTGCTTTATTAGAGCCCTCTGACAGGTAAATGCACCCGATGTGTAGAGGTATGTTTGTGTCTTTCTGGCTTTTCTGTCTAATCCTCCTTTAGTCCATGTCTGAAAGAGAGCTTTTCAGTGATTCTTCTGCGGGGAAAAAAGGCCTAAATGCTTGTCAAAAGTGCACTTCTGAACTTAGACGTCAAGCTATTTTATTGCCATCGCTCCGTCTGATGCAACTGTTCTTTCCAGGCTTCAACTGCTCGCTGAGTTATCGCTTTAAATGCCTTCACTTCATCCAAACAGACTTCAAAGTTTGACAGCATTTTATAGATCGCATAGAGATTTTGATTTAATTTAACAAGAAATTAAGATAATTTGTCAAGTCGGAATCTTTATACAGCGTGACGGGCAAATGTGACGGCAGGTTATCTAATGTTCTCTTCCAAACAACAAGTCTCATGGATCAAAATAAAGAGAAACATTTACTAATTACTGATGACATTAAATTAGGCAAGTTAATCCTATCGTGGGTTTGACAAAAGAGTTCCAACTTCCAAGTCTCCTACTCAAGTACTAAAAATCTGGCTAGACGTTCGCTAGTGTTGAAATTCAACAAACTTCTCCACTGTCCTCCCTCACTGGAAATAGTCATTACACACGACTGGCCTGTGCTGAAAGGCTAGATGGTTATCCCCCCAGAGCAGATGAAGGCAGAGGAGAAGGCAGCGGTGGGGGCGTGTTTCAGGGCCACACTGGGAGACAGATAGGCTAGTGGCTTCTGCTGAAAGGCTAGATGGTTATCCCCCTGACCACAGAGGAGAGGACGGGCAGGATTTATGGCCAAGGGCAGCCGAAAGGGAGAGTGACACAGAGAGAGAATAAGACGCCACTTCTGTGCAGTTATCTGCCCTCCTCACTGCGACTGTGTGAGCGTTATCCGCAGCCATCTAAGGACTGACATGACTGGACACAGACAGGGCTCGCTGTACATGGGTGCGCTGGCATATTACCGGCACGGACCTGGACAGTGGAGAACAAGGGAGTCTTCTCAGTGACTGCGCGTGATAACGTTTGATAAGGCTTTGACCGCTTTCTGAGGCAGTTTGTGTTGCAAGAATGTTTTGAATAGTGAGGGGTCAGATTTTCTGTCAACCTCCACCTCAACCTCCACCTGCTGATGTAATGTAAGGTGCCAGGTGCTCCTCAGTGTGTGTTGTTGTTGTTTATTTTAAGTAACCGGACTCTTATTGTCTGCTACAAATACACTCCTATAGCTGTTTTACCCATTTTCCAGACAAAGCAATGTGTAAGACCTTTAAGACCACTTATCGTTTGTTTAACTGTGTTTACTTCCATCTGTGCTTGTTGATTCCACTGGGGAAATAAACCTGTGCAGTAACTGTTCCCGATCAACCTGCTTGACAGACTTCAAAGTAGATTAGTGTTTAGACCTTTATTATTTCCTCACACATGTACAGAGCTCAAATTGGCATTGCTTTGAGTCAGCACCACCTACAAAGATCTCCTTTGTGTGGCCCAGCTGGTGGCCTCGCCCACGTTGGTCGCACCGGGCTGAGACCAGCGCGACGACATCAGTCAGTCCACAAAAGAGCACTTTAATTAACTTCAAATCTGTCAGCTACCACCGAGCTGTGCCAATGCATGTCAGAGCCGTGCCTATTTGATCTTTAAAGATTTTTATCCGGAAAATTCCAGGGGGAAAGAGCGAGACAAAAGTTGGTGGAACTGTTTTAAAATGATGTCTTTATGTTTTTTTTTCTTTTCTTTCAGCAAACCGTGTGTTTCCATGCGCACCTATTTTGATTCTGAAATCCTGACAATGCAACACCTCCGGGCTTTGAACTGACGAGCTGTGGATTGTAAGTATGGCTCAAATATTATTGTAAAACTAAAAATAGGTTCCTAAAATGAGGCTGGTAAGATTTGACAATAGACTGAAAGACAGTGAATTACATCTTCGCAGGCGCCTCGGAGAAAAGCAGAAGAGCTGACAGTGTTATTAAGGCCCCTGTCTGCAGACGGACAAGCCGAGGCTCCGTGCACACCACAATAATAACTGGAGGGAGTGACCAGTTAACGGAGGGCAGACGTCTGTATCTCTATTCTCCACTGAGGCCTTTACAGGGGCCGCGGGCTGCTGACTACAAGGACAGGCAGCTTATAAAACACACTGTCTCGCACTAACACACTTACACTCCCTTCATAGGCACAGCAAAAGCACCTTGAGGAACGATAAAACCCCAAACCGGGACAGATTCTGTTTGCTAAACAAGGCACTATCATTGACAGAACAGACGTCCCCATCAAGGACAGGCAGAGGCACTTACATCCCCACATTCCTTTGTAAATCCTCATTAAACGCTTTCTGTTGCTCCATAAAAACAATATGATTCTGAATGGACTCTGTGAACAGTTTAAGGAACACTTATCCATTGGCGCGCTGCTGTCATTGGAGCGAAATGAGCAGGAGGCTGGATTTCTGCGGATGTTGTGAACATGCTGTTTATGGACCATTCCCAAGGTCCTCTATTAGAGCAGACAGAGGTCTCACACGGGAGCTCAGCGAGGGCCGGAGATGAGCCACAGTTCCCTGGACTTTTTATCACCAGAGTTATTCGTAGAGGGGACTTTTTGGAGAATGCTGATAGTGTGAAAGACACTTGATTCTAAAGGAAGACAGTTTTCTGACTAATAAAATACATAATGACAAGAGATTGTTTTACAAGTCACATCCTTTAAACCATGAACATTCTGTTTCATCTCAGCTCATCACAGACTTCTGAGACAGTAGCCTCAAAGCATATTTTGACACTTTTAGTGGGAACAGCTAATAGGAGCAGATAGTTCCCAAACTTAATTTAGGCTAAACCATTCTCTCTTATGTCAGAAGGATGACTCAGTGTTGTGTTGTCAGCCAGACTTGTTAGTAAACAACAGCATGGTTACACAAGGCCATGTCCCCGTTGGGAGAAGTGGTTTGTGTGACCTATCTGTCGTTGTGAGCATGTTTATAAATTAGATCCTGATCCACAGTATCCATTGTCAGCTAGTGCTGATTAATCTGAAAAATAAATAAATACATAAATAAGGCAATATGTAAATGGTTAAATAAATATATAAAACATAAACATTACAATCCAACCACAGCATCACAAAAGACATTGAGCAATCTCCCTGTCAAATGAATTCAATATGCAAATACACAATATGAATAATGATGCCCAAGTATTTCTTTAGTCGAGCAAAGGCTCTACTCTAGAATTTAAGCAAAACTTAAAAATGTACAATAAAGCCAAGCAGGACTAACGCCAAAGTCACAGTAATGGAAAGAGTGAACTCCATAGAAGCGTAGTGTCAGACAGTGTAGATGAGAGCAAACAAAAATTAACCAAAACACAATACGTCCACCGGGCGAATAGCATTTGGATTTCACTGTTTGAGAATGAGTCTAGTGCAACAATCCAGTCTACATTTAAAGCAATCAGCGGCACTGCTCCTTGACTGCCCTTTATTTTAATAACAGACCTCTGTGTGGTGCAAATAAAACGACAATAAAACCGTATTGTGGAGTGGGGACTGAGAGCTGTATTAATTGTAGGGATATGGTGCATTAGGCCCGTGTTCTTCTGAGAAACACAGATAGCTATTTGCAAAATGGTTGTTGTGGGAGGAGTGGAGCTGTCCTTTTATCCAGTGCAATTCAGTTTGGAAAGAGTCACTAAAATAAATAATAACTGAAGGGGAGGGGAAAATGTTTTTTAGACAAATGTAATGAAAATGTAAAAGCAAAATCAACTTATCCTGTCATACTACAGCTCTGCAGAGAAGAACATGTTTGACACAAAAGAAAGATTCTGTCAACCATCTGAATTACCATGGGCACACTGACATGCGATTACAATAATACTACAGTCCACTTATAGAATAAAGGTGACGCTTTCCTGTAAGCGTCACATCTTCGTATTGAACACATGACACGTCAGCATGTAGGATGACATCCCTCAAACAAATAAATATTGTATAAACTCATCATATGTTTTGTTAATTGTGAGGCTCACGCCTGGACCAACACATTCATCCATAATTCAACTACCTGTGATTTACCTTTTTAGTAACTCCCACAAGGGGACACAAAGTTTACTGGGCTGTGATGAGTTTGAAAGTTGAGAGTTATCCATGTGTACTTTAGGTGTCTGGCCAGTACCCGGGGCCTGGTCATTCATCAGTGGCCATCAAATGAGAAAAGCGGACTCATCTATTCTGAGCCCCCCAGCCTCCAACAGGATTTGTGATTCAATTTGACTGACTGATGTGAAGGCCTGGGGCAGCAGAGTACGAGCTCTGGTAAGGGACAAACTTTAACTGGAGCGAAGAAAACAGACTAACAAGGCTGAAGCGGGACTTACTATAGGAAAATAACAGGGTCACGCGGAGGAGGTGACTGGGAGGGGCATCTAGGGTCAAAATGAAATAAAATACATCGGTAAATGATCAGACACAACATACGCACCTGTGCTCACCCCATTTGGCTGGGGTCGGTTGACTTGTTTATCAGAACCACAACAAAAAGTAACAATTTCAGTCTGAACTTGTGAAAACAAACCACGCTATTTTGAACCTGACTTACGAACCAAGACACTCCTCGCCAAAGCTAATACCACTAAAAGTGAGGTCTGCATACAATGTCCCTTTCTGCATCTCCTCTGAGTATGGAGTATGAAAGATTCAAAAAGGAGGACGCTTTTAGTTCAGCCTCCAAGACAGTGCACTTAACACAAAATATAGAACAAAGGCCCAGGACGACGGATAAAAACATGGGAATACATTCACTTTCCAATCAGTGCATGGAAGCTAAAAGGTCGACCATAAAAACGAGGTTTAGGTGGAAAGCATCGGTGGTAAAAGCTTTTTGTCTACTCCGCAGCCCACTGTCCAGCCTTTTCAAAAGGGACTTCACCATTACCGCCATTCAAATGGGATCAAATAATCACGCGCGATTGACAATGCGCTACCACCACCACCTCACCCCCTTCCTCTCATAATGAGCTTGTTTTTTGCTCACCTACACCACCAAAATAACAGCCCATGAATGATTCAAAGCGATATGCAAAACAGTGCGAGGGCAACGTATGAATCCGAAAAACAGTTAAAAGATCACCCCCGCACACTCGCACAAAGGCAGTGGACTGGGAGCCAAGCCCAAGTTGACAGAGTTCATTTGGAAGATGTAAAATATTTAGAAGATGACTCTGCGGGGAGGAAGGAAGGGAGAGAGGGAGGGAGGGAGGGAGGAGAAGAGAAAGCCCCGTCAGAAATGGGGGAGACCGTATGTGGTGTTGGGGGTGTCTTGGTGGTGCGACTGCGCTGGCCCTCGGTTCAGTGGGGAGAAATGCCGAGCTAAATAAGTCATTGTCGTTTCAAGTTCATTAGCAGTGGCCTCCTGGGAAGAAGCGAGGGAGCGCGCGGAGGTGTGTTTGTCCAGTGGAGTAGCCCTCATGGACAGTCCGGTAATGGAGACGTATATTTGGGTTGGTGGGAAAGGACGGGTCAGCGAATACAACTCTACTGGAATCCTTTATGGGAAATGTATTATTTCTGTGACCTGCAATGCAAAGAACAGGGAATATGCTTATGATCACATCCAGCTATTTATTTATTTATTTGCTCTATCCCATCTGATGTGCCAGCCATCGAAAATAAGGGTGTGAAAACCACATCAGGCTCCTGAACGTTTCACTCGCCACTCTTCTCAAAAAGACTGGTCATTGTTGCCCGTCTACCTGCAGCCCTGACACTGTAAATGCAGTAAATAGTCACGCTCGCTCAAACCAATGTGACACGCGGGGGCTTTCCTCCACCACAAGTAACGCTTTGTGTCACACAAAACCAACCTCGCCAAATAATTACTGTGAAATGCGCTCAGAACGCCCCAAACGAAACGGGGCCGAGTTGGTGAAAGTGGATAGTCTTGAAGGAGCGTCGCGGCGCACTCAAACCCTGGGAAGCCACTGTCGCCCGAGCACAGGAAACTCGTAAAACATCTTCAAAACCCGAGCTACGGGGAAGTTAGGAAAAGTGTTGGGTCAAGTGTGAGAAAATGAATTCCCGCTGGAGCGCCTTTGCGAGCTTGTTCAGAATTCTTTGCGGAATCCCTAAATCACATGTAATGGCAGGCCCTTTTTAAAGAGGCACTTTTATGTGCGGCGTTTTGAAAAAAATATGGTCAAACGGATTGCACAAATGTCATTCACAGTCTGCTTGATCCATGGAAATGCAGCCGTTTTTACAGAGAGTTGAGAACCTCCTCTGAGGGGGGGGGGGGGGGGGGGAGAAGAATAGAAAAGTTGCTAATTATTCTGAGAAATTGTCATATATTAATCCTGCAAAACAGGCATTTCAATTTTGTGTGAAATTCTTAAAGCATTTTCTGCACTACACATTGCCTAGTCTTGTTGTCTGGGGTTCAAATCCCAACTCTGACAATTCCCGCTCCTCACGCAACACTATCCAAACCAATAAACCCTACAAGTAACAATGTATTTTTCACAATTTAGAAGCTTAACAGATCCAGTTATGTTAAGCCAGTCAGTGGCTCACCTGGCTTGTTGCTGACGTCACAGCAGCTGCGTCCAAACTCTACAAGGAAATTGAAATGATTTGACAAGTGTGAAGAGAAAATGTTTGTCCACTAAGTTGAAAAGGGATAAATTGCCATTCAAGCCCTTAATACTGCACTGTTGCCTGATAGTGCATGATGCTGCATCATAGGTGGTCATAATGTTATGCTTGCTGTAGCCGACAGTATGGCGTTCCGACATAGTGGCATTTGCTTTGGTCCATACCTCAGAGTCGAGGGTGTGTTTGGAAAAGATTAGGGAGACTGATGTTTACACCTCGGGGAAAAGGAGTGGAGTTCAGAGACAAAGCGTATATTCACAAACACCTGTGAGAAGGCCTCTCACTCGTGCACCAGCACATTCAGCTTGACAAAAGCCCATTCTGTGTTAGTCTGCTGCAAAAGGGTGCGACCTGTAATGTGTTCAATAACCGCGTGTGTGTGAAGAGGCCAAAGTAAAACAAAGCAGAAAAGTAGTGATGGCTTATCAAAGAAAAGAGTTTGCCGGTCCTAGTATCAGCTGATGCTATCTTTATTAAATCTAGAGAGACATTTCACACATTGAACGGTAGCACTGCACTGTCATATATTCTTACTGACACTACTGATTATTTAGCACAAAACATAAAGGAATGTGCAGGAGACAGACATACAGATCGACATGAGGTAATTTTTTTTTTATTGTGACAAAAAGTACTATAGACAGTAGCTGAACATCATCACTACATACAGTATTACACACTAAGCTGATGAGCGACTGGCATTTACAAAAAATACTAGCAGGAGTGTGATATCAAGGGATGAAAAAACAATGACAAACTCACACAAAAAACATCGCAAAGCAGCATCTGTTGAAACAGAGACCGCAGAAAGTTGGGAGGCAAACGACAGATGCTCCCACCCTCAGGAGAAGGTCAGTGAGACACGAGAAGAGTCGACACTCTGCCAGGCCAAGCCAAACAAACGCGGTACTAATATGGTTGGTCCATTTGCAACTGATCTGAATTTAGCATCAAGATTAAGTCATGACACCAAGATTATCCTAATTAATTATGTCACTAGAACATGATTTGATTTGGGTGAGTCACATCTCGTCACGTTTATAATGCCACTGTGATGGTCTTGTTGCTATAGAGATGCGTCCACAAGGTCCCAAGGAGTTTCCCAACAAACAGCCACCCACAGCTGCGGACAGAGTGCGACGCCCAGTACAGCTCATCCAGCGTGTCTTTACTTAACTCAGCAGTGGGCACTGTGGTTTGGGTGCGTGCCATCTGTTGGTGCTGCGGGGGGTGGAGAAGTCCCGGAGCAGCCTGTCAATTCCAATACCCACCTGGTCTGCTGCTGGAGGCTACGAGGCAGCGTCCCGCATGGATTTACATAGCTGATTCTCGCACATACATCATCAAACACAATGACAATCAGTGGAATGGAAGTTATTAATGGCCCTCTCCTGAATAAAAGTCGCACAGAGGACATGCATCTGGGACGCACATAGTCAGCCAACAACCGTCGAGATATAAGATGACACAGAGGAAACCAATGACGAAACACACAGGTCACACAGCACTGCGGCCTCATGGGACCGAAATATGGTTCTCAGTGTGTGTATTAGGGCTGAAAGATATACAGTATCGTATCGATATCGAGATATGAAAATTCAAGATATTAATATTGAAAAAGCAACGATATATCGTTATCGTATTGATATCGAGATATGAACATTCAAAACATTAAAATTGAAAAAGCAATATATAAACGATATAGATTTTCAGGAATAAAACAAAACTCTTTTGTATTATGTTTTTATTTTTCTGAAAAATGCTTGGTTTTCACCTTACCCATAGTTTTATCGTGTCGATATCGAGATATCTGGCATGAATATCGAGATATGAAATGTTGTCCATATCGTTCAGCCCTAGTGTGTTTGTGCATCTGCTGTGCATACCCATACATCCACATGAGAGAGAGAGTAGTGAGGTACTTAAAGGTTGACAAAATATGTCAAACAGACACGTGTAAAAATCAGGATCTTAGTAACTATTTTCTAATCAGTCTAAACAGACTTGTCAGCTTTTATTTCACAAAACTGGACGCCTTATATCTTATATGGTAACTTTACTTTAGTCTCCTCTGGGGGGTAGCTAGCTACGCAGGGTCCTCTATATATTTTAAAGTTAATACTTTTCCTTGGGTGTAATTTAATTCATACATTGCTATTGCATGACACTATTCTTTTCAGGGTTTAGACCTCTGATGAAGTGTAGCTATTTCAATTCAGCATATTTATAGAGAAGGAGCTGAGGCAATCTGGATTTGCAAAAAAATTTAATAAAATACAATTAAAAGTCAAATTCAGAGTGCCTCAGGTCCTTCTCATTCTCTACAAAGCATCCTGGCCTCATGAGTGTGAAGAGCATCTGATTTGTAAGTTTGTTAGCGACTAGCATTTACTCTGCTACTACGGTGATCCAGTGAGCACTCTGCCTCTCCTCCTCTAGTTAGCCTATTAATAATTGTATCCAGTGGTAGGCTTGATTTGGTCTTGATCTTGGGTCAGCTGAAGTACCAAATAGTGTATGAGGTTGCACTTGACGTAATAAGGTTGAGAAAGACAGCCTTATATGACTATGCTGCATTTGACAAATAGCCTTGCAGCTTTCAAGCTTCCTGTGATTGGCCGAATGTACACTGCTAAAACAAACCTTATTCTTCCCTCTGCAAGAATGTTCATTTGCTCTAGTCCGTCGCAAAAACACGAGGCGTACAGTTTTGCATACATTTGCGTGATTCCACTCCTGTCAAGATCCTGCAGAGTGAGATGCACCCTGTAGAGACAAAACGATACATCACAGCACACAGATCAAATGCATGTCTTTGGATAAGCTGCCTCGCACATTTTTCATGCCTTCTCCAGATCTGGCAACGAAAGCAATTAAATATGGAAATGTACCACATGGTTTGGAAACATCTGAAGACAAGCAGCTTCCTGCAGGGCAATTTAAAACGTGTGTCTATTCTGGGTTCTTCTTGTTGCCATTTACTGGGATTGACCGAGGCAGACCCAGGGCATGGCCGGTTTCTCAGAGCTGGCCTTTCCTCGCTCGCTCTCTCTCTCTCTCTCTCTGTTCATCAAACAAACTGTGGTTGGTTTCATGCTCTCTGGACTCCATTATGGCTTAATGCTTCAAGAGGATTCTTACTGACTCCAGCGTTTTACCGACTGCGGCGTATTCTTCAGTTAGGGCGCCCACACTGAGACAGGGCACGCACCAGCAGTGATCTATACGGCAATGTGGGGACAGGGAATCAACCGGTGCCGCCGCTTTTATTGGTTTCTATAGAGCAGCTTCGTTAACAACGTAAGGGACTTAGGTCGACTTTAACCTTGAAACAATCATTGCCCCCTTTATGAGAATGACGACTTGCAATTCCTTGCGTTCCGTGTTATCCTAGGCACAGAATGTGAATTAGCGAATCAGAATTGACAGCGCAGAGGTAAGGGGCTAATGTGAATAGGAGGGATTTCTATTATTGGAAAGGTCAGGTGAATCTCCTTTTAGATTTGAAAGTTCAAGACAATATCTCACTCAACTTATTGAATAAATCATCCATAACTTAGTGAAGGTGCTTTGTTCAAGTTTGGTTGAAATCTCGATGGTAATTACATCAGACTTTATTCATAGTTCATTTTTATCTCGGTAAAGTCACACTTCATTTGTCAACTAACAGATCCCTTCCGTGGCTATGGTTGCCAACAAATGGTTGCAAACAGTAGAACAAACCCTGAATTAGAGAATCCTGACCTGCGTAAAACTGAACTGGTCCGTGAAAAGACTAACCATCCTTTATAGTGCGTCACAAAGCAACGTCAATGCCCAGAGACTTTCTCAAGACCACTGAGCTTCAAAGAGGCATACGAGTGAATATATGAACTGTAAAATCTTCACACGCATTTTGCAGGCGGCCAGCGTCCCCCGTCAGCCCAGATTTCCAGCCACAAGCAGCTCTTTAGTCGACAGCGGCAGTTCCTGCCTGGAGAGCAGCGTTCCCACTGTATCATTAGCCAAACACTGGTTGGGGATGACACTTCACAGCGGAGAGCCTGTAGCAACCGGCAATCAACAACAACAGAGAGCAGGGGAACGTAGGCGCTGTGCTGAATGTTTTACAACTCTACAGCTAACGATGAAACAATGGATAAGGTGTCAAATGATTCCAAAGAGTAAACATTTCCACTGATTGACAGGGAAGAGGACAGTGTTGGAAAGTACTCGCTTATTTTGTCTATAATTGTAAAGGAAACACAAAACAATATTGACTTTGAGTTTAAAGGCCCTATAGCCTTGAAAACTGACAGGCTTTACTCATAAGTCCAAAGGAGAAATGACTGTGACCAACGCAGCCACCACATCAGGATGTAATGGTTTGGGACAGTGAGAGGGAAGTAAACCAGGAGACACATGAACTCAAGTAATCCATCTTTTGGGTAAATGCTGACGGAGAGACCGTTTCTCAGAGTTGGGTCAGTTGAAGACCATTAGCCAGTTTACTTGATGTTTGCCAAAAGCCACTTGTCATGTGTCCTCGAGTGGTGCAAGACCCACTAAACAGCTCTAGAAGGATAGAGATTGTACTTTCTCTCGAACACATGACCTGGAGAAAAAGTGATTGAAGAGTTTAAATTAAGCTGATTTGCTTTATTCTGTGAATAACATCTGTGAATCAGTAATTATTACAAAAATCAATATAAGCATTTGGTTGTTGTTGTATAACATTTAAAAAGTGGATTACTGTGAACGACCGAAATAGATGGCAACTCTTATATGGACAATATCATACAATTTTAACTTCAGGAAACTAGATAATAAAATATTAATGACAGTCCTACTTCCATATTGTTTCTGTTTTGTTTACTTTAATTTAACTTCGGAGGCCACTTCTCTTACTAAAAATGACAAGTTACACAACAGCCAAAGGGGATAGGCTGCCTCACAGGTACCGTATGCTGGACACTACATCACTCACGGTGTTGTGAGAGTGACAGATTGTCAGGCTCTAAAGGTTTGCTGAATGTCTCTCTCCAGTGATTACCCTCTTTCATGCTCAGTACGCCAATAAATTATAGCCTGCAAAACTAGCATCTGTGACTTGGTTGGTTGCTAAACAAAGAGTATGACATAAAAACTGCCAAGTGATGTTGTTTATAAGTGTCTGTATAAATCCCTTAAAGCCTAAAGAACAAAAATTGCAGATGAACAAACACTGGATTCTATGAGTTATAAGACGTTTGTGAAGAAAAGCAAGTGACAGTTTTGATAATGGATTGATACTGTATGATCTCGGAGGGATAGTGTGTGTATCATGGAAATCGGTGCCAGCAAAGTGTCTCATAAATACAAAGTGCCGTTAATGTGGGGGTGTAACTCAAGCACATGAATATGATTTTTACAGGACAGGGGGGCTGAAGCACTATGGTCCCACACACGCTGAATTGAGGTGGGGGGGGGATTGGGGGGGGGGGGGGGGTGACCTTCAGTTAGGCCCTGTCCATGCATTAGGCTGATCACGCCTCTGCCACAGCGTGTAAGAAGTGTCCTTGTCCAAAATGCCATCTGCAACATTCAGACTCATAACTCAAGGTGTAAATTAAAGCTTTCATATTCCGGCCGAGGGGAGGTGTTTCATATGCCACGTTGTTTACGCTCGGGAGCCCAGGGACGAGCAGGCAGAGGGAAGCACTGTGAGTGCAACAGGCCAACCTTCTGCTGCTATCTGCCACACTTATCTTTGCAGAGCTTTCGTGGCTGTTTCACACGAGCATTTTCTCTCTCACAAAGGATGCATTGACCCCGGGCTTAAGTAAGCTCCGCGTCATTGATCGAAACAAGAGGAACGGGCCGGTGTCTTGACAAGACAGATTTGCTCTATAAAGCGTTATGGATTACGGGCGTTTGGACCGAAAAGGGGATTTCAAAGAGGTCCCGGTCTGGCATTAATTCAGCGGGATGATTTATTCAGTGCGGTCAATCAATTCAATTAGAAGTGTCCGGTTACGACTTGGCGCTGACGACTTTATGATGTACGGCGCAATGACATGCACTAACAGTTTCATCACATTACCGCCCCACCCAGGTCTCATCTCCCATCAGCATAATCACTCGAATGGACCTGTGGGAGATTTTTACTGTGCGTCTTAATGTCCCCTTTAAGCACCAGTAATTATGAGGCTTTGGAGACAGGGGGACATGCACGGCGCACACAGTTTTCCATGCGAAGCGACGGTGCCACGCTGTTGTTTGTACCAGAACTCACTGGTTTGTTCTTGCAGTCTACTCTGAGCATGGTCTTCAGGTGACCGCTACAGAACGTCTGAGGTGGAGGTCCTGGCATGGATTGTCCACCATACTGTCTCTCCGAAACCGTCTTCATAGCTATGTTAAAAAGTGGTTATACTTTTTGATGGGAAGTAGGGAATATGGCTATGGCTCTAGAGCACCCTGTAGGAAATAGATCTGGACCCTTTCCCATAAAGACTTATATTCCACCAAACACAATAGGCAGGTTTCATAACCATGGCCTTTACAAAGGATAGTGTTCTGTCATAGAGCATCTTGAACATTAAAACCGAAAGAAATATATTATGAAAAATGTTTATTTTGCAGACAAACTTCACAGTGTTGAAATTGCCATTGCAAATCTAACTCAACAACAAGACAATTTCAGCACAAATCCTTACAGCTGGCCTTCTGCCTTGTCCGTGCTTGCACACAGCACTGTAACTGTAAGTGAGGAGCATTCAGTCTGTGTGAGCACTGCTGGGCTGAATTCCTGGGAAGGCACACATGTAATCAAGTGAGCTTCAGAGCAGGGGCTTGTGACATCAGCCCATCAGTGACACACCGAGCACATCATATTTGTGCGCTTACAGCACAGTCAAGTGATCCACAACCGGTCTCCAGCAAACAAATGTACCAGGCAGCTGCAACTTAAGCACAGGAGCCGTGCAGTTACAGGAGTGATGACAAGATGACTTATACAATTCATCCCTCAGTCTTGGTTCAACATGAACATGGCTTTCAAGAGTTGCAAAACCCAATAGCCCTACTCTGCATCTGTCCAAACCATTTACCTAATACTTTATAACTAAGAAAATAGAGTACACAGTGCTGAAAATGGCATCACCTAACCACGAGTAAAATAAAATATGGAAATCAAGACTTGCAAGTATAATATCTTGAGTACCAAGAAGGCTGTATACCTCCACTACAGGTTGAGATGTGACACATGTTCTGAAAATGAAAGAAATCCAAAGATCAAACGCTGACATTAAAGTTTGAGCACGACTCTTTCTCATATTTGTATGTGTCAACACAGCAGTAGAATTCAGTGAATGGTGCTGCTGCTGCAGGTGCGATTTCAGCCTAAAATAGACTCCCATGTGAAGCACGTTGAGGGGTTTGAGCACACTGTACAACGTAGGCTTTCGCATGTTATGGGAAAATCATTATTAGATAGGGTTACCTGATATTTCAGACTGTGGCACTCCATCCAACGTGAAGCCTTTTCCGCTGTAAAACTGTCTGATATAAGAGCAACTCCGCGCTTTGCTGGTGCCTTTCTCCCCGAGGACCGCTGTCGTTAGAGAAGACAGCGCCAAAACCAATGCAACTATGTAGGAATCCATCACGAGTTGTGTTTCTCTGCGAGATAAGTGCAAGTGCGAAGAGTTCCAGATCAACAGCCGCTTGCGCTGGGTAGAAAAAGCACGAAAACCCGGTCCACCTTTCTTTCTTGTTTTTTTTTTTTTTTTTTTTTTCGCCTGTCTTCAGTTTGTGCCCAGAGAGAGATAAGTGAGCCCAGCGCGGAATGCACTCCTGTGTGATAAATCCCACCAGCAGAAATGGCAAACCACACAGCCTTATGACCGCTTTAAGACCGAGGCTTCTGCCGAGGGGCATGTACTTCTGCCGTCTTCTGTAAGTGGCAAGCGCGCATATCAACCGGCTCCGTGACGTACAGACTCACGCTGCTGCTGCTGCTGCTGCTCGCTACTGTGTCCCGTTTGGAGCGATGCACTGCCAGAGCGGGTTGAGGCAGAAGGAGGCGAGAGGGAGGGAGACTCGCGAAAGAGTGAGCGTGCGTTGCCCACTTGAACCTATATGTCTTCCATGTTATCTGTTACATATTAGTGTGGGTGCGCAAACAAGTCCATGCGCGCCCCTCCTTCCGAGTTTACCTGTCAAATGGGGTGAGTGCCTCTTCATTATCGTGTATAGAGGTTAAACAAATGTTATCTAATCTCTCAACCCCCGCCTTAACCCTTTGTAGGGCACTCATTGAAATATTTTGAAATAAATAATTTCAACATAAGAGTGTTATTGGGGGGCATAACACATGTTTATTTCTGTTGTAAAATTTGTCAAAATGTGTCATTATCATGCAGAAAATCAATGTGAGTGAAGATACCATATTTAGTTCCTTGCCCTAAACTGGTTAAAACAAATAAAATAAAATAAAAGACTGTAAACGAAGTTACCATTTAGTTCATTGCCCTTTAAGGGGTAAAAAAAAATACAAAAGTTTATATATAAAATATACAAAAAGTTCTTTCAGGTCTCAGGGTGTGCTGGTATTCAGGAGGCGTTGTGTTTTGTGATATTGATGTTCGAATGATCACACCTGTCATATGGGCACACGTTTTTGTAATGTGATTGTGCTTTACGTGCAGTGTGCAGGGCCAGTCACCTCCAATATTGTTTGCCTAAAAAAATTACTTTAGGTTTGAGTGAACATGATCAAATATGGTGCCTGCCTTTTTCATGCTGTCAATTCACTTATTTCACTACGTCCTCCAAAACCAACACATATATTATCACTTAGCGCAATTATTCACCAATAAGAATACAATCAAAATACTTTATTGTCTACCATGCACAATGATGGCAGAAAGCATTGAATGTGTGAGTTTCATCAACTTACCATGGTTAGTTTTCGAGTTGTCTAAAGAAATGTACCATGAATTTAGCCACACTTGGGTCTTTTTCTAACTTCAGAGAAAACAGGAAGTTTAGAGCACGACTGGCCTCTGATTGGTCAAATGCCACAGTAGTGGGATCTGGGATGTAGGGTGATGTCTTCTGATTTCCTGGGTGAGGACTACATGCGTCTTTACCTTACCTACCTCGCGCAGCAGCGAGGCCATATGTAAAGTGTGCGGAAATTACCAACAGTAGCCCTATAAAGCGTTAACCATCCTTTACCCAAATCTAAAAGCTTCTTGAAAAAAAGCGTCAAAACAAAAACAAGACGTAAATGAGGATGAAAACGCAACAAAAAAGCATCAAAAAGTGATGAAAAAGCAACAAAAAAACAATAAAAACACAACAAAACAGTTACAAAAATGCAACAAAATGTACAAAACGCAGCAAAAAAAAAAGCATCCAAAAAAAAATCTTAGATCAGTTTTGTGGATCTTAGCTGACGCGTTACACTGGCCTATAGGCTATAGGCTTTATGTATAGTTTGGGTGATGTAGTTTGCAAGTAGTATAAGTAGTAAACTTGGGGCAGCAACAATATATCAAGTCAGATGAAGGGCTGATTTGTGGCCTGAAACGTCACTTTCGTGGTGTACGAAATAAAAATTGACTGGGAACATTTAAGCTGCGCAGATCTTTTTGTAGTTCTTTGGATCCCGCACGCTTTTCAGGTCTCCGTGATGCGCGTGTCTGCTTAACCTTCGCAGCAACAATATAGCCATACCATCTCAGCTGCTCAGTTTGGGGTGGCATGTTAAGTTCAGTTGGCAAAATCTGAATTTGACCCAGAGACAGCCTTCTTCTGATCAGAAACCCACATGAACAATACTGTATTTGTGAATTCCAAGTCCTGGATTATTCGCTGAATTTGACAAGGAAGAGGTCTTCAGGGCCCTCCAGTTGTGTAAAGTGGCACACAATTACAGTTAAATAACGCAAGATAAAAAAAAAAAATGCTGATAATAAAAACTTCTTTTGTATAGGTATTTGAATATTTCTGACCATTAACAATATATTTATAGTATAATAATATTAATGTTTTAACGTCTGCCTTGTCATTTGTTATTTCCTTCCAAAACAGATTAAACTAGCTCCGTTTGAGGAATGCTGGATAATACTGGATTGGAAAGAAATCGTACCTTTTCTATACCAGACATGTTCCAAACCATTTCTCTTGTATTAGGTATACATACATACACTATGTTTGAGAAAACATCAGATTTTACCTATCGTTCTGTAAAACATTCCTGAAATGCCTCAGTTTCCTCATGACTTCTAATACGATCAGTGTTTTCCACTTCCCAGCATCCAATCCTTGTCACGGCCAGTGGCAGCATTATGTCCAGATCTAATGCTGTGTGAGAGGGGAGAAGTTCATCCAGTTCAGCTGATTCAAAACCTCCACACGGCTAGTGTTTCCCTGGGGCAGTAAATAGAATGAATGAAGATCACTTGGTTTGACTTGCCCAGATCTGGAACTGTCGCTCTGAATTTTTTGAGTACATTTTTGCTCTGTATTGGAACATTTGAACTCATAATATGACGGTAAATAAGGAATTATGAAATTATCTTATGTTGCACCATGTTTGACTATGTCAGTACAGTGACACCCAGAAAGCTTAATAAGGGAGGCTTAAAATAGCCACCGCCTTGAAAACCACACACACAATTGCACCTCCCAATTATTCTGTTCGTGAAGTCAGACAATGTCATATGAGCCCGGAAACCTGGAAACACTTTAATAAGTCCTCCAGGAGGACAACAGCTCACACATCAGTGAATAGCAATTGGAAAGATTCACTTTGAGGCACCACAGCGTCAGTCTTTGCATATGACTGTCACAGTGAGGACTTGCTTTCACCACCATGACTGTATGGCAGTCACCCTGTTAAACAGGAGCAGAGATTTAAGCAGGGGCTGGATTCCAGACGCGCTTCCTGATGCAACTTTACCTGAAGTCTGCTCGGCTTGGGATTTTCCAAACGATGCGTTATAGCCTGTTCGGTAATTCTCCCACGTAAAGCATACACAGAGAACCCTAAATGTGTTACTCTCAAACTCTAGGTGCAAACAAAGACACTAACACGACAAAGGTACCAAGCAATATCAAATAGATATGGATGAATGTTCAGCTACCTCTGCCTGGGAGATGACACTGTCCTTCCGCAGTCTTAAAACTTAAGTCTAGCTCGATATCCAAATACAAAGTAAAGATAGACGGCTTGTGTGGATTAGCCTCGGGTCTGGCTCGGATATCGCTGCCGTGTACTGTCCTCGTTTTAGATGTTGTGATGCGGAGCAGATCACGTGCCCACAACTTTTCGTCAAGTACTTTGTTTACGTTACAAAAAATGGTAGTTTTGCCAACTCAGGTCCACAAAGACTCCCAAAATCATCCCCAAAAACACCCCAAAAAACGCCACAATCCACAAGAAACGAAGACAAACAAACACTGAGTTTTGAGAGAGAGAATTCCTTTGCAAATTCTTATAACGCCATGTGACCTTTTTGGATTCAAATGCACTATGCCAAAGCCTTTTTTTTTTTTTTTTTTTAACAATCCCGCAATCAGAACCCATAGATGTGAATTCCCCCCAAACTCATATGTTCCTATGTAAAGTACTTCTGGACTGAAATGAACTCCCAAGACAGTGTTTTTTTTCCATAACATGTTCATATCATCCGATGTCCTGTCGCCGTGAGCAAGTGGAAATCCCGCCAGAGGTGAATAAGTCCGCAGGCCCCGGAATAGTGTGTGTGCATGTTGAAGCGCCTGTCACGGCTTTGTTGCGAGCGTGCCTATATGGGAAACATGTACGTGCACGCCCCTGCCCCCACGCACGCGAGAGACAGTGGTGAGCATAGCTGCGCGCGCTAATGCGAGTTTATATGTCTGACTGTGTCCCGCTATGTGGCCACAGGTCAGTGGCCCCTGCTCCGTCTGGCGCTCGGGGATGGTGTAATTAACGCGCGCTAAGGCTACTGAACAGCCATGTTTGCTTCAGGTTGCCTCCCATTGAAGTTTTATTGGCTCTGACCATGAAAGGCTTTTTTTTTTTCTAATGAGGAGCAGGATGCGGGAGGGAAGTGAGAGAGACCGGGGCGAGAGCATGGGAGCAGAGGGTGAGAGACTGCACAACTGTCAGAAAAAAACACATGCACTCATTATGTGGTCGGCTTTTTTTGGGGAACGAGGAGGTTTTCCAGTTGAAATGACACTTTTAAAAGCTATTTCAGGAACATGGTTTGAAGTGTGTAGGAAATCAACACGTTTAAGCAACAACAAGAATTGCAAATCGCCCACAACAGAGCTGCCTTGGTTGCTCTTTTCGTACCGGTGTGAATACAATGTGCATGAGTTGGGTATTTTGGAGGGGGGTTAAGGTGAAGGACAAATTAAAAATACCTTCCGTGTAATATATGCATAACGCTCTATTTAAAAATAATTCCAGATCTTTTGTGAATAAATTGGTTTTCAGCGGGTTTTGTCACTTGCATGTTACACATGTGAGCTCAGGTGTGTTAGCAGTTCAATTTTCAAGATCTATGAGGAGAACTGTTTTATAGGCCACCGTTTTTCCATACTGAGATTATGTTCTTACCTGAGCTTAGGCGAGTCGATGCGTACCTGTCCGGTCTGTACGCGTGCGCTCAGTCACGCAAAAAAAGACCAAAGATGTTGTTAGGATTTAGTCTCTCCTCCTCTCCTAGACTTGGATCGCGTAACTGCTCACGTAACCGTATTTAAATAGGGAAAGCGTGGACGAGCTTGGTCGCTTCTAACTTCACCCCGTTTGGCCCCATGGAGGAGAGGCTAAATGCTGACAACAAACAACTTTAGTATTTTTGCGTGACTGAGCACACGCAAAAGACAGACGGGTGCGCATCAACTCGTCTAAGCTCAGGTAAGAACATAATCTTAGCATGGAAAAACGGTGGCCTGTTCCTTTAAGCAAAAGGCAAATAATTATCCAACAGATGGAATTTAAAAAATACACTAACACATATGTTAAGGAATGAGAGTAAATGTGATGATGCATTTATCTTGACTATTGCAGGTGTTGACATAATAGTTAATATGCATCAGAGGTGGGTAGAGCCAAAATAGCTACTCAGGCAAGGAGCTTGTTAACTTTAAATGCCGGATGATATTCATAGAAAATATCTTCTTTTGGTTCGGTTTTATTTTACTTTGCAGAAAATGAATGAATGAATTGGCCAGTGTTAATTTTAACAACATATTTTAATTTAGTTTTAGTCTTAGTCTTATGACGAAAATGTAATTCAATTTTAGTCGAGTTTTAGTCAAAAAAATATCTTCAATTTTAGTCGAGATTTAGTCGACTAAAATTGCAAGTCAATTTAGTCGACTAAATTTAAGACAAATTTAGTCGACTTTGTATTTATAATATTCATTATTAACATATTTAAATCAAGGTCCTGCTTCATGGAGCTGCTCCCTCATGAACAAGGCTCAGAGCTGTTCCTTTGGCACTGAATTAACATGATATGTGTTATGATGTGGGTTTTTGATTGTTGGTTTTGTCCTGGTTTTGGTTTGGTTCTCCCCTGTCCTGGTCTGTGTCTCTGTCTTGTGTTTATTTTGATAGTCTTGGTCTGTGTCTGTGTCGTCCTGCTTTCCCTTCCTCTTGTTGATTACCTGCCCCGCCCTGATGTGTTTCACCTGTGCCCTGTTTCCCTGTGTATTTATACCCCTGTGTTCTCCCTTGTCCTTGTCGGATCATTGTCGTTTGTCGTTCATGTCATTCTCTGTCTGTTCTGTTCCTCGGATTCTGCTCGTGTCTGTAAGTTTGTTCCTGTGTTGTTTTGCTTGGACCTGTTCTATTAAATTTAAGTTTGGCTTGGAGCTGCTCTGCATTTGGGTCATCATTCCCCCGCACCGTGACAATATGAGGCTCTTTCAGACTGTCATTAGACGTTTGGATGATTTTAGTCTCTCCTTTTCATTTTTATTTAGTTTTATTTTAGTCGACTAAAGTATCTGGACATTTTAGTCATAGTTTTAGTCGCATGAAAAACTTTTAATTTAGTTTTAGTCCAATTTGAGTCGTCAAAAAAATCACTGACTAAAATTAAGACTAAATATTTTAGTCGACGAAATTAACACTGGAATTGGCCTGTGGTTAACAACAACAGAACCCCCCTCACCCTTCCAAACAAGCGCCAAGGATACTAATAAAGAGCTGGTGTGAACAAATAAGATGATTTTGGTGCATAAGAACAATGGTGTTATTGCACCATACATATGATCATCAACTGATTTAACAGATTTAGCCATTCTCATCCTACTGTGCTGCCGTCTGCTGGGAAATGTGATCAAAACCATCACAGGTGTGAGAAAGCAGTTTATTCCAGTTTTGAGCTTTCTTTAGTATTCTTTGTATCTCTTGCACTATTACATTTTTCCTTTTGCAGAGGTTGGATATTGTACACCAGGGGTGGCCAACCGGTCAGAGGCCAAGGGCCGAAATGTTCAACCTTGATCCTGTGAAGAGCCACAAAGGCACCGACCATTCGCGAAATCCGAGTGTGGTAGTTTAATATGATTAAATGTAATGAAACTGTTATATTTAATCATAATAAACAATAACTTTATGCCTGGCCTTTTTCTTTTCAATAATTGTGGTAGTTTTACTCCTCACTTAGATTGAAATAAATGTATATTAAATAAACTGACATTTTCTGCTATTCTGTTCTGACTGGGACAACATTTGATCTATTTATTAACAATATTATTATTTCGAATAGTTTTTGTTGTTGCTTGTTTTGTTTTTTTCAATGCTGGTGTATATTTGTGTGTGGGGCCCTGCCCACTGAGCCCCCTCCTCTGGTTCGCCCCTGGCCTGTGCGCTCAGTGCCTGCAGCCTGGTTCTGACTGGACTGTGCAGAGAACGAACTTTAGGCTGCACAAAGTTCATAAGCTTTAATCAGGAGCCTCTGGAGGACGTCTGCAGTTCTGTTTTATGTTGCATTTGTTACAGTTACAACATGTGACAGAAAAGTCAATGACTTTGCGTATTTCCGCGTTACGATGTCGCGCTTCGCATCATATGCTTTATTAGAGCTCCGCTTTTTTCCATTTACTAATTATGATCTTTTTCTGTGAATATGAGGCCAACTTTCATCAAATAAAGCGTAGGCTAATCAGAAACTTGAAAAGCACGGAAGCTGATCCCAGTGCCACGATCTGCCTGACTGTTGTTTAACCTCCCCTACATCCCGCTTTGAGCGAGGCTGCTGCACGAGCACCTTTTACACGCGCCTCGGAAAGAAGAGAGACAGACTCTCGTTCATGCGTAGAGATGGAAAACAGGGTCTGTAGGACTATGGTTGGATTTTTGGTCAAGATTCTTAAAGACTGTTACAGTTTATGGGCAACATGTACCAATTCTTTTGCAAAGAGCCGCATTGTGTTAAAAATATCTAATCATGCAAAGAGCCGCACTCTGATTGGCCAAGGGCCGCATGCGGCCCGAGAGCCGCGGGTTGGCCACTCCTGTTGTACACCTATATTGTAATAGCTCTGGTTGACATTTTATTCATGTGCAGAAAAGTGCTTGATTGTGGTCAAGGCTGTACTGCAGTTGCATAATTCTAATCATGAGGGTTTGAATCTTATAATAAGGCGAGAGGCATGAAGGCTTTTTTTTCAAAGACAAGTTTTCTCTTAATATAAGGAGGAGGCCGGAGGTGCTCACTGGATCTCGATCGTGTGTAGTGGTACCAGGTGCTCTTCGGAAAAAAGTCAAATGAAAAATAAAGTTTCCGGGGCACAACTTGGAAACTATATTTTTCATTTTCTCTTAATATGTTCCTTAGAATCTTCATGTTATATAAATGATGTTGAAACAAAGATTCTGTTAAATAAACAGAATCTTTGTTTATTTTACACTCATGCATGCCTTCTAAGTATGCGGTACATTATTTCTATGACGCACCCTTGAAACTACAGAGGAGGAGTTAAAGATTGATCTTGAGATGTAAGACATTTAAATGCCACATTTTCTTTAAACACTATTTCTAAAGAGCACGGCCAGACACAACTTGAAAGTACTTTGTGATGTTGAGATTTGTGTTGATATCGGGAGGTGGATAAGGACGAGATCGTTTCCTCAAGTATTTTACTTAAGAACATTTTTACCCTATTTTTTAACCTAATGAGTACAAACTATTGCACTTCTAGAAGAGAAACAATACAGAAATGTACATATAGTGGGTGTGCTTATGGATAAGACACTTTATTTGTTTTGAATAGTCACAGTATACGGCTGGTAGCAACAGGTAGGACATCTATAACCAAAGCTGCTGAATGATTCAGCAAAGATCATCTGATAAAACTTCTGATTTCATTAACTTTGGACTGTGCAATGTCAATATTTTGGTTACTGTTTATATTGCAGATTTTCAAAATAACAAAAAAAAAAATGTGTTCCCTGTAAAAATAGATAATTGCAGTAATCCACCAAACAGTATCCAAAACCAAATGGCAGACGACTGAGGAAGCATTGTGCATCCAGATCTGATACGAGTCGCGGGATCACATGAGAACAGTTACTCCTTACACTTTCTGAGATGCATCGTCAGTGTGGCAGGTTTTATTTGGTTAGCTTAGCGTGCTGGCTGCCTGGCCTCTCCGGGGTTTCTATGTAAATAGCACTGTGCTTTTTCAACAGATGTAATCAGTCTGAGCCGAGAGATCATCGTGTCCTCGTGCTGAAACCAGCCTCATCCTGGATACTGTGTGATAGCATCAATTTGGCAGACTGCTGGGCTTTTAAGTCGGCTATTAGCTCACTTGAAGAACGGAGAGGAGTTATTCAGCTAATTTTGAAGACTGGAGACAAAAACGTGAACTCGGGTGATTTTGAGTGAGTTTTATGTTTTGAAGTTTCCAATTTAGGCCTGTTTCTTCTCAAAAACTGAAAAGTCAAGGATGGTGAGGTAACTTATACCTTATACCACCTATAGCTTCATTTTGAGTAACTGGAGTACTTTTGAACTACCTGCAAGTGAAATTACCTGAAATTACGGCTCCAGTCTCCACATTTTTTCATCAAATTGTTGCTACTCGTATACCTTCATCTACAAACAGCAGCTACACATAACAAACTCCGCTTCAGCAAAAAAAAAAAAAAAAAAAAAATTTGCTCTAATGTATTCCTGTCCCTTTGGCATTTTGCAGCGCTGCATCTTTCCTTGATCACACAGCGTCAGTTTGAGCAAACACTCCATCTGCATATCTCTGCAAGTTCGGAGCCCTCCCCTGTCGCCCCTAGACAGCCATATAACACAAGAAAGAGACATTTTGATGCCAGGCGCAAAAGGGGTTGGATAGATTGGAGAGAAATGAGAAATAGCAAGGTGGGACCCAGAAGGACTGGCCTGGAGCTTTGGAGACCAGATAAGGAAGGAAAAGAAAAAAATGGATCATGGATGACATGAGGAGAGTGGCAGCATAGCAAAGGGTTGTCCAATGAGGGGCGAAAACAAATGGAGTTTTCTGGGAAGGAGAGTTGGGGAAACAGGAGAAAGAGGAAGGGATATAATTACACAAATATACTGTAGAGCCACTGGCCAATGCGGTCCGAGAGCCAGAAGTCAGTGGTTATTTTTGTAAACGGGAGCGGCGGTGGAGGAGATACGCCCCCTGTGGAGAGGCACCCCGTGTGTCTCAGTGCTCACAGTAGCAATAATATAGTAGCGTTAGAGAGCAATATCTGTGCATAACAAATACTGTTGTGTAACTTACAGACTTATTGTGTGAAGAGCAGCAAGACATATCACACACATACACACACAGTGAAAAAATACACCGCGTTCCATTAGTATGCAAATTGTATTTCAGTGTCATAAAGGTAAAAAAAAAAAAAGCTTTTACCATTGAAACTCATGGATGGTATTGTCAGATCATCAGACGCCTGGGATGATTAGTTCAGGGAAAAACTACTGAAAAAGGACGTTCACCACAATTAAGCAGACCACCATTTTCAAGCAATATAAAGAAAAAGGATCTTGTGAAATAGTTGAATGCCTTGGACTAGGAATGAAAACCTTCGATATTTCATGAAAGATCAAGCGTAATCATGGTACTGTGAAGAGATGTGTGGCTGATTCAGAGCACACATGGGTTTGAGCAGATAAAGGCACAACGAGGACGGTTTCTGCCTGGCAACTACATCAGATTAAGAGAACAGCTGCTACAAAGGCATTTGAAGCTGCTGGCGCCTCTGGAGTCTCCCGAACATCAAGGTGTAGGACCCTCCAGAGGCTTGCAGTTGTGCATAAACCGTCTATCCGGCCACCCCTAAACTGCAGTGGGCCCAGAAATGTCTGACTGTTATTTGAGTTGACAGTTTAGAAAATCTGACAAAAATATCATTTGCATAATAATTTGGAACGCGGTGTAGTGATGTTAAAAAATACCCAATACATTCTTACGAGATTAATGTAACTCATTCTTCACTACAATCCCCTTGCTCCCTTTTTTATTTTGATGTTAGATTGCAAAGAATATGAGCATCATCGTTGTATCGTTCCATCTTATGGCCGGTAGCTATCTTTAATCACACTTCCCAACTATATCGCAAAGCTGGTGCATGGAACATAAGTGTCTTAACCTTCCCCCATAAATGATCCGGCTCAGCATTTTTTTTTTTTTCCCCGCTTTGAGCTGCAGGAAATGTATGCGCATTACGGCTTCATCTGAAACCCAACTAAAGACGGAGACAGATTTACAAGCTGGATTTGTTTTACAGTTTGCTTTACAACACCATATGAGGGGAGTGCTGAGACTGCCATTCATCTAAACAGAGCAAGTCCCCCATTTGCAGCGCTCAATTGGATCCGACAAACTGGTGTTCAGGATTCTGAAATGGGCTGTGTTTATGTGGCATTATAACATATTCTTTTAAATACTTTAATATTGAACAATCAACACCTTATAATTACTGGGTGTAACTACAAAGAGGAAAAACGGTCTTGAAGTTCAATGTCTTCAACACACATCAGCGAAGGTAATTTCTTTCACAATAGAGAATCAAATTATAGAATCATTTCAGGTTGAGCTATTTCTTAAAAAAAATGCCCACTCTATCTGAAATGATGGCATAAGTTCAAGTTTCAAGGATTTCCTAAACGCGACCTATCCTCTCTGTCCTTTCTGTGTTTGCTGCCCACTGATCACAGCTCGATACATTCCAGTGTCCCTCTCATTAGAAACAAATTGGACAAATGTGAGTAGGAGTAACGCGATAAAGCGCTTCTGTACCGGGGAGGGCCCAGGAATGCCCCAGGAATGTGCGGATATTCTGAAGTGGCAGTGGGAAAATAATGAAGGAGTCGTCATAGGGGGCTGAGAACCGCGTGGATGTGGCCTCCCGCCGTTTTCCAGAACAGGGCTGGGAGAAAGCACCGCCGGACCTGAATGAAGTGCCACACATCAGAGACAAGGCCACATAAACCTAAATAAAGTTGTGGCGAGCGCGGCGAAAACATGTGGTCGTACGAGGATTTTACATTTTGTGTTTGGACAAAGAGGTCAGGGCGGAGGTCAGGGCGAGCCAAATGACACGTTGCAAACCTAAAGCAATAGTGCATTCCATCCATCTCTAAATCTGACTTCATTAATTTGCTCACTCGTTTTGCTTCATGTGCAGCATTACTCAGGCTCTTTGTAACTTTGTCAAACTTAAAAACAAAGTAACTGATAGATAGATATTGAAGTCTTTATTTGTAATATATACAGTGGGTTGAAAAAGTTTCCGCCCCCTTTAACTTTTCTACATTTTGCCATGCTACGGACCACACACATAAATACATTGAGTTGAAAATGTTTTTTTTAAGAAAACCATAAGAAGTCCTGTTTGCTGTTTGCCAGAAGCTACATGGGGATAGAGCAAACATGTGGAAGAAGAACTTTGGGTAAGATGAGACCTAAATGGCTTCTTCTAGTCACTCTGCCATAAGGCCAGATTTGTGCAGTGTACGACTTATAGTTGTTCTCTGGACAGTTTCCCCCACCTGAACTGTAGCTCTCTGCAGTTCATCCAACGGGGTGGATACAACACATTCTCAACACACTGTTAATATTGTACAATACAATATTTCAATAAAACAAACAGCAGAAGGTACTCCTCAAAAATAAAACTTACAAAAACCATACCTGCTATTTAGTCATAACCAATTTGTGTAAATGGCTGCACCATAATATGATCAAAAGCTAATTGTACTAGTGTTATTATTTTTTATTTCAGCTCAAGGGTAAATCCCTTTTAAAAGTTATGTCAACCGAAACAGCACAACATAATTTAGCTAATTATGGGCGTTTTACGGTGAAGGTCATGTGAAAGTGTCATCCTGTCATCTGACTTTATGAGTTTTCATGGCGAGAGGCAGACAGGAGAAGCGCTCCATTCGTCTTGCACATGACAAATAGAGAAGGTGAAATATTTAGATGAGAGCAGCGGGCCGCCAAGTGAACAGAGTAATTGGACGAGGTTGGAATGAAAACGGCGCCATAACCAGATGGGTACAGTCTCTGCCACAGTGAGTGTGATTTAGGGCAGGCCACCAAAAAAACCCATATAAATAAGAGGTCTGTTTTGGATAAGCTGAAGTGCCTATTGTAGCGTGCTACACAATTCAATTCGCTTCCTGTCGTCTATTTCGTAAAAGAGCTATGCTAAATCCGTTTATTAAGCCGCACACTTTTGTTGCATTTTGTACACGCTCGAGTAGCGCTGTATTCGTTGGCCCTGACCTTCTGTGAGCTCCAAATGTTGACAATGGCAATACCAAAAGATTTTTTTTTTCTGAGAACAAAACATTTTTTGGGTTAAAACGAAGCCCTCTTATTCCATGTAGCAGCAAATACAGTGGGAACCAGATGTTTAGCCTACATACATTTCTTAAAAAGACACATTTGCATTTTTTTTTGCTCACTGTCTGACATGAAACAAGAATGAACTTTTTTTAAATATTTTAAAAAATATTTCTATTTGCTAAATGTCGAAGAATGAGAGATATAATTTTCTATAAATGTTTGTGTTACTTTTTATAAAGTAAGGTTTATATACACTAACTACTTTAAACAATTTGGGAAAGCCCAGATGTCCTTGGACACATGCACAAGTCTGACTCACCCTTGGGTGCAATCCAAAACAATATCCAAAACGTTTGACCGAGTTATACAGTTTAAAGGCAATGCTATATGATGAAATGTATGTAAACCTTTGGCTTTGTAAAAGGTATTATAAAACCGTGTAGAAAATTCCATCTCTCTTTGGCATCTGGCATTTAGCAAATAGATTTTTTATTTTATTTTTATATAATTTCAAGACACTTGATGGTGCGACATTCATTGGTTCAAACAATGATGGAAATGACCATCCATCATACAGATCAGAATGAAGGCGGGTTCTGTGTACCAGAGATGAACGTGTTGTGGTGTGAAATGTGAATATCAACCCGAGAACAAATGTAAAAGACCTGGTGAAGATCCTGGCTGAACCAGAAAACCAGAAGAGTTTGTGAAACAAGTTCTGTACCGACATGGACTGAGAGGGTGCTCTGCCACAAGCCCTTATCTGAAAAGAAACATCAACAAGCCAGTTTGGATTTTGCAAATAAAAAAAGGATAAAACATAATATTCTGTGGTCTGACAACAACAACAAAAAAGCATTTTTTTGGCCATAATGACCACCATCATGTTTGGAGGAAAAAGAGGAATCTTGCAAGCGTGAGAACACCATCCCAACTGTGAAATACGGGGGTGGCAGCATCATGCTGTGGGGTTGTTTTGCTGCGGGAGGGACTGGTGGATACATCTCAAGACATCAGCCAGGAAGTTAAAGGTTGACCGCAGATGGGTCTTCCAAATAGACAATGACCCAAAGCATACTGACAAACTGGTTACAATGTCATGTGAAGTGCAAACATTATGTTTTGATGTTTTTGAAGTGGACCTTTGGCTTTGTAAAAAGTATTATAAAACCGTGTAGAACATTCTATCTCTCATTCTTCTGGCATTTAGCAAATAGAAATATCAGCTCAAAATTCTAATTGACCTAAAAAATAAAAAAAATAATCTAATCTGGTTTCATGTCAGACAGTGAGAAAAAAAAAGAAAATGTATCTATTTATAAAGTGTATGTAAACCTATATGGTTCCCGCTGGAACCTGCTAAAAAGTCTGTACTTTACATGATATTAACAGGAGTCATTCCAGATTGATATTACTGTGCTGATTTTTTTTCCGCATCATTAAAAAGTTCAGAAGCGCTATTTGTCCGTTTATGAAGAATAAAACATATATCTGCTCGAAAGCGAGATGTGAAGAAACATGTCTTATCAGATAACTTTCTTATATTTTGTAAATGGTTGCGTAAAGACGTGATGAACAAAAAAACAAATGAACAAAAAAAACAAAACAAAAAACACCCTTGGCCCCTAACTGAACTGTACGACTCTTAGTCCTCTGTATAAATCTTTATGTTGTCCCGACAGATTCACATGCTTTGAGTCTCAACATTATAATCCTAATCCCTCCTGGTATGTGCACACACGTCGTCTCTGGCTATGTCGCCCTCTTGTCCCTTCATTGATTTCCTCGGCTGCCATATTGGAAAGGGCTACAGGTCTGTGCATACACGATTAGGTCCAATCAATGACTACCTGAACATCCATCCACTAAGACTGGGCAGCTGCAAACACTATAGACATATGGTCAAGCTCATTTGCATACACCCATTAATGGTCGGTCAGGTTCTGGTTGGGAAGTTTGAACAAAGTGATCATTATGGAGCGTGTGTGTTTGTGTGTGCGTCTACTGACCCCGAGTGATATTATAGATGGAACAGGGGAAGCCACGGCGGGAAGGTGCATGTCACCCAAAGGAGCTATGGGGCATTCAAGGCTCAGCTCATCTGTCTCTGGGACATGAGCAAGAGGGACACCTTGTGCGTGCCAAACAGTAATGATGGAGATTCCAGCAGGAGACGGGGGCCGAATCTTTCTGTTATATATGATTGCGAGAGTGAGGTGCGGACTTGGCGGAGGCAGCAGCGGGGCAGAAGCGCTGAAGTTCGCTCCTGTTGAAAATAGCCCCCGACAGACAGAGCAGCTGTGACCTCAGCTCGCCTGGACTCTCACTTACACTCTGTGTCCACACGGCTCCTTATCCCACTGTGAGAGTCTACTGGATAATACGATTAAACTTCCATGCTGATTTCATACATTATGCTGACTGTATTTGGCTTAAAAGCTCAGAGCAAAGTACTCTCCACACTGCAGTTTACACTCTTATTGTCCATATTCTTAAGCTGCCCTCATTGAAAGTTATTAAAGCGACCTTATTAAAGCCTCAACCATTTTAATTTGAAAGTGATTGACGAACTAAAGGGACAAAAAAAAAACTGCTCCTCCTTTACCATTGCACTGGTCCTTATCATACTTTATAACTAGATGGAAAATAACTAACTAGGTAAAGTGCTTGAGATGAAGATCCAGCATAAGATGTGTGTTATCATAGATTTAATATTGTATCCGTTTTGTGTCTATTGTTTTTCTACCTGCTTTGTCTGAAAAACCTCTTACTTGGATTGCACTGCAATACTGTCATCTTCCAATCTAGCGTTCATATCGAGCCTACAGGAGTGTTGGAAAGCTACAAAGCTAATTAAAACATATCAAATCAAGTAAACAAAAATAGGTACTTTCGCCTCTTAACTCCCGCCTTAGAAGTGCATTTTCTCTAGTTCAGATTTACCCAAATCCATAAGGCCAGAAGGCCCTTGAAAGCTAAGACATACTAAACGCATCTAAATGGATCTTTTTCCTCGCTTTGTTGTCACTTTGAGATTTTGAATTGCTATTTGTCACTTTTTCCATCGCTTTTTTGTAATGTTTTTGTCGCATTTTTGTTGCCTTTTCATCCTTGTTTTCGTCTACTTTTTGTTGCTATTTTGACACTTAAAAAAAAAAAAGCTTTCAGATTTGGGTTACTGGAGAAAATGTGCTTGGTTCAGGTGGGGGTTAAGAGGTCAATTTCAATACTTTTTACTTTTTAAGAACCTCAACAGTACTTTCTACTCCACATGTTTGTACTGTATAGAAGTAAAAGTATTTTTGAATTATTGTTTGCACTTTGTAAACATGCACTAGGTGAATCTAAATGCTGCAGTAAAGTAGTTCTGATCGGAAACACAATACAATCTGAAAACTCCATCGGCATAATAGTATTTTCTGTGTGAAAAGATCCCAATTCCTCAGAAAAAATAACACAAGTTTAAGTTTTCAAAATCTGTCAAGGACTTTTACTTTTGTACTATTTGAAAGTGCATACTTCATACCTGGAATTTTCAACAGTTTCAATACTTCTTCCCCCGCTGCCATGCTGCGCTCAATCTCAGAGAGCTTGACAACAATTGTACTGTTCATTCATCGACGACTGAATCCATGATTCCCAGATCCACATACGGCTGTTTCCAAGCCTTGTAGACAGCTTAGGACGAGACAGGCAGGGACAATGCTGCCCAATTACAGCGGTAGAGCACGCAGCACAGACGATAGCCCCGGCCCGGACTCCTTTCGTCGCTCGTCAGCACCAGACGCTCTCAGTTTCACAGCAACAAGCATGAAATAGGCTCGGAGGATCAAATACAGACAGCATGCAATTGGAAGAATCGAGCAGAGGGACAGGGCGTGTGTCCATAAACTATATGTGTGTGTGTGTGTGTGTGTGTGTGAGAGAGACAAAGAGTGCGGAGTGAGTGGACAGTGCACTTAGCCAGGAAACTGTTATTAACTGTGCGCTCCAGGCTGATGGCTAAAACAGTAGGAGGTGTGGTGAGACTGGGAATGGCCACTGTCGCCAGATCCGTGGCCATAACATGCTTTTGTAATCGCACGGCAGGAAAAAGTGAGACGAGGTGCTGGACCGCAAACGTGCTGTGACTTTTTTCTATATTGAACCTTCTGTATCTGGGACCGTTGACTTGTTGGAAACAGGTGTATTGTTCAATGGAAAGTTTGAAATGCCTAGAAAACCATTAACTTCAGAGAGCTCTAGTTAAACGTATAAACTAGACAAGATGGTAGTGAACCGCCAGTTTTTTTTTTATTTGGTGAAAGGGCAAATTATCTCTACTAAGTGGACAGGGGCGCCCATGGTGGCTGCAATAAAATTTTTAGGAAACCACAGTTACTGGATATTATTGTAAACACTGTTTACATCTTTAGGTCCAGTTTAACTTAGTGGTATTGTTCATAACAAGAAGAAGTAGTTTTGTTACAACACAAGATGCATGTTCTGTCTGTTGTTTCCACATCTGTCAAATGTAAACATACGTTTCAGGGAATTAAAGGAGGCTAACGATTCCATAGCTGTCGCTGTGTAATCACTCTGTCCAGATCTATCCTTGGAATCCTGTAGGACTCTCCCTCCCCCAAAGTCACTTTTGCTTTATAACAACAGAAACTATGGTTAATACTTAATATATACTATATAATATAATACTTAATAATTAGAAAAATATGAAAAACCGTTGGATGAAAGATATTTTGACCATACATTTGAGCCATTTGTTTTGCGATAATAATAGTAAACAGTTTTGTCTGCCAGTGTGACAGCAGTCCCTGAATAGCCGCTGTTGTTTTTTCCCCACAGTAAAACTGCAGCAGTTGAGTGTATGAGTGTCCCCATCACCGCCGCTGTCATCGCCGCTGCCTGTCTGCCGACTCCGACCAGCCCCGCATGAGCTGTCCCTGTCACCACCACTCTGCGCCTCTATTCCTGGGGCTCACTCACACGGGTAAGTTTAGCAAAAAGGTTTGCAAATAGAGAAGGTCACAGTCTGCTGCTGTATGCCCTGTCTGGCCCTTTTCGATCTGTGCCAACAAGCGGTTTCTCACAACGGGGCTTTACACGGTGGTAGACAAGAAATAATGCTTAAGAAAAGGATTGTTTGTCTATCAAATCACTGTACAAATAAACATTTTATTATTGTCAACATTGTATTATTGTATGTATGTATTTTAGTTGAAAGAATATGTTGCCTTAGCGGGTGTAAAATTAGTTCAACTTTAGGCTTGTGTGAATATAAATGTGAGTTTTCGAATGAACTCCGTACCTCCTCTGACTTCTCCCATACATTTAAATGACTTGGTTCAATTTAACACACACGAAAAAAAAAGGTTAATCGTCTTTTCTCACTTCCCAGCTTATGTCTTCTGAATCATGATTCTGTGAAGGTCTTCAAAGCTTTAAATTGGCTCTGCAGCAGGGACCTATATCTTACAATGACAAGTGTGGCTTATCCTCTGCAGAGCCACTGACGTAGTAACACCGATCGACACGTTTAAAAAAAAGTATGTGAGACTACTTCATGTCTTGTGGAACTCTGCACGTAAAAAGAAAAAGTGTTTATGTATGTAGAATGAAAGAATATCATCAAGTCATTATTTAGTTTAGTTTTTTTAAAGAGACGCTTTTGAGACCAGCAAAAAAAAAAAAGAAAAAAGCAGAGCACCTTTAATAGAGCTCGGCGACACTGGGTAATACCGATACAAAAGGAGAAAATAAGACACAAAACAATAGGCACGTGACTTCAAATATGTACATTTATACATTAACGTGATGGTCGTTATGGCTGTTAGAGATCTGAGGAGGATGTGGGCAAGCTCCAATCAGACACAGGAAAACAAAGCATGTGACACAGTCCGATAACTGGCAAAGGCGCACGAAGACGTTGCATAGCGTTAATTGTACTGGAACAGTCATTCTCTCTCAGCATCGTGGGAGAGCAGAGGGATTTTCCAGTTGGGGACATTTGGCAGAAGCACGGTTAGCTTATTATCCATCTTTGAATCGCACACTTACCACTCACTCATTATCCGTGTGTATGTTTTTTCTGTTTAGTTTTTTTTGTGTGTGTGAAATTGAAAATAAATACTAATATTAAAAATGTCCAACTTATTATTCAACCAATTCTTCGACTAGATCCTCGAAGCACTTGTCGAGTCAAGTGTAACAATAATTACCGTGAGATGAAAGCCGTGAGTGCTTAAAACGTTCACTTGATGACGATTGTTTTCAGGGTTAGGCATGCATCAGTGTGCACTTTCACAAGCGCACACACACAAACCGAATGCACAATGAGCATCTCTCGAAGATTTGCTTTGTTTTTGGCACGTGCGTGATTCTCCGCGACCGTTTGTGCACACTCGGCGTCCGTACGATAACGGTGAAATGTCTTGTTGGTTTTTTGTTTTTTTTTGCAGGCAACGGAAAACAGTTCACGTACAAATAAAATCACTGGCAACTTTCCTGAGCCTCATACAAGCCAATCTTTCTTTCTTTCTTTCTATATACAGTTACGTACTATTACACCCGCAGTGCCAGTGTGCCATGCTCTACCTGTGAACTCATTACATTCTAATCCCCTGCCAAGGTACAAAGTCATTTGAGTCTATCACGTCCGCTCTTCTGGTTTCAGGCGCACACGGGCTTCCTCTATCAATCCATCATGCATTTCTCATAATCCTCCCAAAAGAAAATGACTTGAATTCTTCCGTTTTACTGGAGAAAGGGTGCTGCGGCGGGGATAGCGCGAGGGAGCAGGAACTGTTGGATTAAAACATTTCATTGTGGGGTAGTTTTAAGAACGTAGGCCCGGTTTGAACCACAAAAGTGCATGTGTGTGTGTGTGTGTGTGTGTGTGTGTGTGTGTGAGTAAAGCAAGTTGCCATAATCTGGGAGAGTGAAAGCAGCAGCTCTTTTCAATGCAAATGAGCATGCAAGTCCGAACTTGTGCAAACTCCTAAATTGTCTCGTCGATCTCGAGTCGCTCAGTCTCTCCATCGGCTCGTCGCCTCCGCGTCTCTTAAGTCGAAGGAAATGCGTAAGCGATTTCCTGGCGCGGCCGCCGGACAGTAGAATTCACAGCTGGCAGAGGGTCAAGAGTGAGCAAAGTGCAGCGAGGAGCAGGGCCGAGCTCCAGGGGTGACGGGGCCGCAGGGACGTGGCCGAGCCGCCGATCACCATCACCGACGTGGGCTTGACGGGCTTCGCGTACAGCCTGTCTCCGCCCGGCTGGCTCTCCACAGGCTTCCCGTCGCTCGAGACGTCCGGGTGAGCTGCAGGGACAGTAGCACAAGGAGGTCAGTGAGCTCACGAGTAAAAACATCCAATTTCATCTAATCCAAGCACGTAATGTGGGGTGAGATCTTATCATTCTCGAGATTGAATTTAACTTGGAATGAGTCATTACCGCAATGTCAGTGTCTGACTTTCCATTAACATCGTTTACATTGGTAGATTAAAACTTTTTTTTTTGGCCATTTCATTAATATTCCCTTTCTCAAGGTTGTTGTCGATTACTTAGAAACTGATCCACTGAAACTCTATTTATTAGAATGTTGTGTTCAAAATAAAGCTAAAATACTGCTCAAATCTTTTTTACATAGCTTTTTTTTACGTAATATTAACCTCTTAATTCATTTTAACCTCACCTTAAACAAGCACATTTTCCCCAGTTCAACTTTACCCAAATCTAAATCTTCTTAAAAAAAAAGCGTCATAGAGCGACAAAAATGCAGCAAAACAGGCGACTTAAAAGTGATGCCAAAGCAACAAAATAGTTTTAAAAAAAAGCAGCAAAAACAGGCGACAAAAAAGGCATCACTAACGCAACAAAAAAGGGAACAGGTGGCAAAAATGCAACAGAAAAGCCACAAAAGAGCAACAAAAAAGAACAAAACAGGCCACAAAAACGCAAGGAAAAATCTTAGATCAGTTTTGTAGGGCTTAGCTTTCAAATGGGGCGTGACACCATAAGGCTGTAAGCTCCAACACCATCAGGCGTTATGACACTACTGAGAAACTCTAAAATATTGTGTGTGAATGGCAAGAGTAAGTAATTAAACCTCATCAAGAGTGCACTGGAAACCCCCTCTTCCCTTTACTCACCATGCGTTTGAACCCATCCCTACAGTGAACACATGGGTTGGTCTGTATGCATAAAAATGACAATGTAAATGCCTTTTTTTTAAAATTGTAAATACGCTGCTATTTTAGTGGGGAATAGCTGTATGTAAATCACTCGACATTGGAATATAATTTTTCACACTAAATGAGCACCAGCTAATTAATAAAAACCCTCCAAAAATGAGCAATTATAAATGACAGTGGAGTCTGCCGTGCATTAGCGAGGATTAGGAGTGCATTGTGCGGTGTGATTTGAATAAAATCCTATTACAAAGAGGTTACGAGGTCAATAGACATTTCTTATCACAAAATAGTAATCTGCTCAATGTTAGGCAGAACTAATGTCTCGAGGAGAAAAGTATTTGTTTTTTTCAATATCGGAGTGAAAGCAGTGAAAGCATGTGAAAAGATTGAGTGCCACATGCAAATCTGTGCGCTTACCATATGGCTTAAAAATGCATTGCTAAAACTTAATAAAATGTGAAATAATGCAATTATTTACTGGCGCCTCAATTAGTGTCTCGAGACAAGACAGAGTAGCGCCGCTTTATTTTCAGTCTGTTGGTATTTTGGATGAAAAAGGGGAAAGTAAAAATGGTGTGGGAGTCGGTTGCCCATCCCCACAGCTGCATCTACTGGACACACTGAGGCCAACGCCAAAAGGAAAAGGGGGCTTGGTGACGAGGGAGCCTGGGCCATAACAGAATAAGCTGGAGGAGAGTGGGAGGAATAACAATTGTCTTGGTCATCCGTTCTTCAGAAAACTCCCGAGGGTGGATGAATTTATTTGTTTTCGTTTCCCCTCGCGGCCATGCTCATGCCTCTTTATTTGGTATCGAATTTGGAGTTTGCTGTTAAAAAGTCAATGCTACTATAAAGATGTTAAACGATCGCCTACTTTTACAGCCACACTTTATCCAGCGAGGTAGTTAACATTTGGTTCTGTGAGAAGAACTCCGAGGAGGTATGGGGCATGTCTGGACTGGCTGTGGCTCGTTTCGGGGTTTCCTTTTGTCTCTAAAACTGTAAACATTTTCATTGCTTTGTTGTCAAATTTTTTTTGTTGCTTAACCAGTTACATTACAACAAAAAATCATAACGAGGAAGAAGCTTCGGTCTTAGCTTTCAAATGAGGCGTTACACTGGCCTGCAGGCTGTAAGCTCCAGTCGAGAAGCGTTTGGATTTGGGTAAAGCCGAACTGGGGAAAATGCGCCCGGTTTAGGCGGGGGTTACCTCAACATTGATAGGACTATTTTTCTTTTTATATATAATTTGGAAATAATGTCTATAACTGTCAGGATTTTGACACGCGCTCCTTCACCAGGACCCAGTGGGAATGACACAGTGAAGATGAGCTTTTTTTTTTCCGGAAATCGCATGCTAGCAAGTCCATGGTCCTGCGATGAACACACTTTGAGCACAGAACTGAACATAAAAGGCAGAACACATTTCTATTTTGGAGTCCCAATCAAATAATGTCTCCCGGGTTTTCGGCCCCTTTCAACTTTAGGTGTCCAACAAAAAAAACAAAAAAAAATTACTTGAACAATGACAGAGAAGAGTCGCGCGTTTCATCTATGGACAGATCAGAGCGCTTTTAAGCAGTAGAAGAAACGACACTGCAGGTGTGCGTTTTTAACAAGGGAACAATGTTACAAAAGCCTTGAAATCACACACACACAAAAAAGAAAAAAAGAAAAAGTCAAATCCACATCTTGTGCCTCCTTTAATGTCCAGAAATAAAAGTGGGATGCTGGGTCTCACTGCAAGGCCACTGTAAGAAGGGACAATTATGCAGTGAGCTGACTCGAAAAAAACAAAACATACAAGCTGTAGAATAATATTATCTCTGTTCGTGTCCTCGCAAAAAACCTTAAGCGAATCATGCACTGCCAAGCAACATATAGCACACTCTGATAATTAGGTTAACATTATACACTTTGCCCCTTTCACTGTTTCAAATAGTTCTCTGCCGTAATCGGACTTTTCTTTGAACACATTTAGCTGAAAGCCTTTTTCTTTTTTTTTGAGACGCTTAAAAGATCTACTGGCTTTCGATCGTCCCTCAGGAGACCACCCAGCCAGCAAAGCAATGTGGGCCCCACATGGGCCACAAGTGGGCAAGATGGGTACTGACTGGGCATGGGCTTGTCCAGGGCAAATTTTGAGGGGCCCAGAAAGGTTTGCTAATGTGGGCCCCATATGTGATGCCCACATGGGCTGTGATCTGGGCCCCATATGGGTCTGTTGTTGGTTAAATGGGCATGGGATAAAACTGGGCAAAAATTAATGGGCCCCATATAGTTTAACATACATGGGGCCCAGGTGTAAAGCCCATGTGGGTTGGCTAAATGGGACCTTTATGGGTTCTAAGTGGGCAAACTGGGCATGGGCTAAGGCTGGGATGCCCTATGTAGGGCCCATATAGTTTAACCTGAATAGGCCCCACATGGGCAACCCACATGGGCTAACTATATGGGGCCCATTTAAGGTTCAAGTGGGCTAAACTGACATGGGCTAAGGCTGGGATGCCCTATGTAGGGCCCATATAGTTTAACCTGAATTGGCCCCACATGGGCAACCCACGTGGGCTAACTATATGGGGCCCATTTAAAATTCAAGTGGGCTAAACTGACATGGGCTAAGGCTGGGATGCCCTATGTAGGGCCCATATAGTTTAACCTGAATAGGCCCCACATGGGCAACCCACATGGGCTAACTATATGGGGCCCATTTAAGGTTCAAGTGGGCTAAACTGACATGGGCTAAGGCTGGGATGCCCTATGTAGGGCCCATATAGTTTAACCTGAATAGGCCCCACATGGGCAACCCACATGGGCTAACTATATGGGGCCCATTTAAGGTTCAAGTGGGCTAAACTGACATGGGCTAAGGCTGGGATGCCCTATGTAGGGCCCATATAGTTTAACCTGAATTGGCCCCACATGGGCAACCCACGTGGGCTAACTATATGGGGCCCATTTAAAATTCAAGTGGGCTAAACTGACATGGGCTAAGGCTGGGATGCCCTATGTAGGGCCCATATAGTTTAACCTGAATAGGCCCCACATGGGCAACCCACATGGGCTAACTATATGGGGGCCATTTAAGGTTCAAGTGGGCTAAACTGACATGGGCTAAGGCTGGGGTGCCCTATGTAGGGCCCATATAGTTTAACCTCAATTGGCCCCACATGGGCAACCCACGTGGGCTAACTATATGGGGCCCATTTAAAAATCAAGTGGGCTAAACTGACATGGGCTAAGGCTGGGATGCCCTATGTAGGGCCCATATAGTTTAACCTGAATAGGCCCCACATGGGCAACCCACATGGGCTAACTATATGGGGCCCATTTAAAGTTCAAGTGGGCTAAATAGGTATGGGCTAGACCTGGTATGCCCTATGTAGTGCCCACATAGTTTGACTCGTCTAGGTCCCAGATAAACAACCAAAATCAATCAATCAATCAATCAATCTTTATTTATAGAGCGCTTTTCATACACAGGTGCATCGCAAAGTGCTTGACATTTAAGAATACATTAAAAACATTCTCGCCCGTCAAACCCTCCCCATACAGTTATCACAATACACACACACACCTAGTCCCCCTACCCTTTGCTCTACACTCAAACTCACACTCATAATTAAAATCAAGTACATAAGGCTGGGTACAGATGACCAAGGTGAGGAAACCCCATCGGAGGAGCCGTCCTCTCCCGGAGCAGCAGACCAACCGTGGCCGCCCGGGCACCGACACAAGGATCCCCATAGGAGGCGCTGCAGAGACACCGCACCTCCACTTGGGCACCCACAGGACAGCACCCATACAGCCACAGCCTCAGTTTGGTGAGTAGAATTTACTCACCAGTTTGGTGAGTAGAATTTACTCACCAAACTGAGGCCTGCAGTTGTATTAATGGCCGGACTGGGTATTTTTTATAGTGAAAAAGTATACTGGCATCATTTAGATTTCATATTGGATAATAGACTGAAGAAGAGAAATTAAATAGTTATCAGTTAAACAAAAGCACAACTTTCTAACGGTTAACTTTGTCGACAATAGTGGCATCGAAGGATGGGTTAAATGCAGACAAACAAGTATCAGTGTAAACGAAAATCAAAACCTAAACCTCTGTTTAGGAGTTTTAATGTGCTGCACACACATCATCATTGGCACAACAAAATCACACAATGCCAGTCTAGTGATGTGTACATGTGCCTCTGCCAGTATGCTGTTCTCTCATACACTGCACAGGGCTTAGTCTCCTTCATGATGAGACTGTAGGCACACTATAGAGCAGGGGTCACCAACCTTTTTTCAGCTGAGGGCTACTTCAAGAAAAAAAAACCTACCTAAAGACTTAAACATACACTGTTTATTTATAGGATATTGACCACATATTATATCGACATAGCTTCATTTGAAAGTCGTACTGAGTCCCAAGAACAGAAATAACTGTATTTTTAAGAATCAGATTGAAGAAAATTAATTGTTTTACACCTTAGAAAGAAGAGTCTCAAGGGTTACTGGGCATGCACCAAAGGGCACAACGTTGGTGACCCCTGCTATAGAGAGTAGTTTAACACACATGTTTGGTTGGTAACAGAGAAAAATGCCTCATCAACACACTGAGGTAACTATTGCTCCTTGTGCCAGAGTTTCTCCATGGATTGATATGTAAGATTGTTGTTACTTTATTAATCCCCGTTAGGGGTAATTCGTTTTCTGCATTTGACCCATCTTCAATGCCACTCTGCATAGGGCAACCTATGGGGTGGTTAGAAACATTTGGCTGGAGGATTAACCTGTTGTACATATGTTAGTGGTAGAGGGAACCAGGGTACTAGGAGGAAACCTATATCCAGGGATTGAACTCCGGACATTGTAACTGAAGTATGAGCGCTAAGCCACCATGTCTCCCCATTTCATAAAGTGCATTGTTCTCCCATTTTGGCGATGACATCTCCGCAGCACTTCCTGAGTTACTCCATTATCAAACCCTGAAAGTAATGAATAGTTGAGAAAAGATATTTCCTAAATGTGCTTACAAACCCTCATGCACAACCATGGACCATTGTTATTTAATCTCAGTGTCCATATATTGTATATTTATATATATTTTTTACCTTTATTTAACAGGAAAGTCCCGCTGATGAGGAAATAGAGAGCTATTGAACACATTTGTAGTGGTAGGGAAAAACCAGAGAACCTGCAGGAAACTTACGCAGACATGTGTAGAACATGCATAGTTCACACAGAAAGGCCCCAGCCCATCAGTGTTTGTTATTTCATTCACAGATATGTTTACAACGTATGACAAATGGTGTTTACACTACTAAAATAAAATAATACGATTATCAAAGCTAGTAGCCTACCTATACAATTGACACCAATTTCCCAGTATTTCTCCGAAAGATTGGTTTAGTTTCCATTACTTAGTGGGCCAAATAATATACTCAATAAATAGCAATATAGCCAAAAGTAATTTTGGCATGGCTTTTTAAATGTGTTTTTGTAGGCCTAAGAAAACATAAAAGGAAAATTAGCAATGCAATTCTTCTCATATTTGTGTTAGTAATCTAGAGGAAATGTTTCTAATTGATATAGATACATTTATTATTATAATTAGGCCCGAGCGGACCTGGCAGGTCTCGGGCCTCTTGTTATTATTATTATTCTTATTAGTATTATTCTTATTATTTATTTATTTTTTTTGTCGTCGTTTTCATCTCGCCAAAGTGTATGCGGATTACACATTCGAACATGAAAGTGCACTGCGCATTCAGTACTGCCACATTTCAGCCCACTGCTCCCCTTCCACCTACGCCTTCAAAAGTAGAACACCGCTGATGAACCAACATTGTGACGTTTATTACGATGATATCTTACTTTTTTTTAAAACTGAATGAATAAATGTCTACACTGTAAACCCGAATGCTATTTGAGGTAATAATTTAAGATGTGAAAAAACTCAAAACTAGCCAAAATCTTCATTCATCTCAAAATGTTTAAGTCCAAAGGGGTGTTTTTTAAGTTTAGTAAGGTTTTATTGCCATTCAGATTAAAATTGTCAAGTTTAGAAAGTTCAAATTATAAGTTTTGAGGCGGGTCTTTTGCGTCATGACATCATGACGCCGGCGTGCTTTGGCTGGAGTGACGTACTTGGTTCTGCACAGCCGCAGTGCGCTGCTGTGGGAGTGTCCGTCATTTAACGAAGGGGAGCTTCTACGGCCTGAATAAGGTAATATACTTTATTAATATCCAGTGAAATGATATGTATGATTTCAGTGTGCAGGTAGTTACAACCAGGAGAATTGTTTACGCTTCAGATTGTACTGTTTAATCGATAATGCGTAGCGTGAGATCTTTCCCGCTTCTTTTTAAAACTGCAACAGCGACGTCGCACTTCCGCCCGAGTCCGGAGCCAAGTCCGAGTCATGTTGTCTTTAAAACTCTTACAACTAACCGTGAGGACCTAATTAAATATGCTCGAAGGCTATTAGCGACCGTGAAGAGCAAGTAACGTTAATATCGCTGTTTTCAGCGCTGCCTCCGCACTTCCGTCTGTGCATCAGCAGCAGCAGCAGCAGCAGCAGCAGCGGGGCGGACAGAGGACAGAGAGCTTTGAGCACTAACTCCGTAACAAGTGTGTTCTTAACTTTAAGAGCATGTTATATTTCTTTGGGCTAATAGAAGAAATTACAATCGTTGTAATTTAAGTAAAAGGGCTAAGCCAAAATAAACTTAGCTTATGGGCCTAAAAAGATTGAGTACAAATGAGCTACAATGGTCCCTGTTTAAGAGAATGTTGAATAAAATTGATTAGGTCATTGTCCAAAGTAGTAAAAAAATAATAATGTTTTTATTTGTTGGCCAAATTGCCCATCCCTAATTTGTTTTTTGTAATGCAGGTTAACAAGTACCAGACAAGAAAGGAAATTGTAGCAGAAAATAAAGGTGAGACCATACACTTGCTGATTATATGATCCTATTTTACACAATTGGTTTATTGCATTTTTGTTGTGTGTTTTTTTTTTTATCCTGGATATTGTGCCAACCAGACAACACACTTTTCCAATTCTTTGCAAAAATGTCTTGTACAGCTCTCTGGATCATAGAAACACTTAAACCACAGAAAATGCTGATCCGCCCCACTACAAAAAAACTAAACATAACAAATATTGCACTCTTTCAGATCAACAGGCAGATCACTTAACTATTTTAATTACAGGTAACAGAAATGATAACGTTTGTTCTGAATGAGATGTGATCTGAGACTCTTCTTCATTTACAAATATGCATCTCTGATTGGAACGATATGGAATGTGATGAATGATTGGCTGTGAGAAAAGTCCCCGACGTTCCTGTCTTTGGGCAGAAAGTAGGCGTAGCTGTTTAGTTGCATTTGCAACATTTTGTGAGACATTTATGTTGGACATTTTTTAATGTCCAGCATAATTAATTAAACACAAAGTTAAATTAAACAGAAAGTACAGTTTCTTTAGGTGTTTGATTTGTCACTGTCACATCTGGGAATTGGGGCAATTCTTTACTTTGTCCTTTTCACCTAGATGATCCCAGCTCCCACAGGTGCATGCTGCTGTTGTGCCCTTGAGCAAGACACATTCCCCACCTTGTCTCCAGTGTCGTCTGCACACGCTGGAGTATGAATCAGAATAAATGAGCCTCATGTAGGTTGAACAGCGCAATCAAGACCATTTACCGTGGTTTATGATAAATCTTCTAATTCTGTCATGGACACCTAGAGTAATAACAAATGTTTCTTTTTATCTAGAGAATCAACTCTACAAATTCCGTCTTACTAATTCTTGGAATTCTTGGATATGCACAACGAAGAAGGTAAAGTGAGTAACTATTGCCATAGTTGTGTTAAGGTGAAGTGTCCTGACTTCAGTATCCTGTTTGTCCATTTTACAAATACAGGAGGAGGTGCTGTGACCTAGAGGCCTGTGTGAGGATGAAGACGAGGCTTTCCAGTGTCCACCAGTATGTCCTACAGTATGTGAGGATGAAGACGAGGCTTTCCAGTGTCCACCAGTATGTCAGACGGTATGTGAGGATGAAGACGAGGCTTTCCAGTGTCCACCAGTATGTCCTACAGTATGTGAGGATGAAGACGAGGCTTTCCAGTGTCCACCAGTATGTCGGACAGTGTGTGGAAATGGAGAATGCAGAGAAAAGAAGCACGCACTGTGAAAATGACTTGGCTAATCAGCCAGAATGTAAGTAGATTTGAGTCAGGTTTCACTCTGTACCTCTCATCTCTTACTGAAGTATTTACAAATGTTTATGTTCTTAAATGTTTTTGTTTCAGTAGACCTGAGGCCGATGGGATCTCGTGCTCTAACATTAGAAGCTCCGCGCGAATTAGGATGAGAAGCACTCCCTGACAGACTTTCAGCTCTTCGCTTTAAAAGTGAGTAAATCTAATGCACTGGCGAAAGTAAATTTGTCAACTTTACTGAAGCATTTACAGGTGAAACTCAGGGAAATTAGAATATCGTTCAAAGCTAATTTATTTATGTAATTCAACTTAAACTGTGAAACTAATATATGATATAGACTCATGTCTGTGTTTGTTATAATTTTGATGATTATGGCTTACAGTCCATTTTTAAAATATTCTAATTTTCTGAGATTTTTAAATAAGGGTTTTTATATACTGAGTAATAATAATCAAAATTATAACAAACAAAGGCTATACATAACTCACTTTGCATGATGAGTCTATATCGTATATTGGTTTCAGTTTAAGTTGAATTGCAGAAATAAATGCACATTGAACAATATCCTGATTCACTTGTAAAATTGTAATTGTTTAGGGTTAGGTTGTGGTTGCATTTCCATGCAAATTTGTTTCAGATAATTTTTGAGTGTGCAACTAGACAAGCTTAATTAAATGTAGGAAGCACAAACTGTCGCCTAAAGTAGTGGTTCCCAACCTGGAGTGGGGGTGCCTGGGATTGCAAGGGGGGGCCCAGGGTCAGATCATAAATTATATTATTTGAGCAAATGATGGTAAAAAAAAACGTACTTACTTATTAGCAACTATTTGGATGTTTTCATAACATTTGTGGACAAAATGCTACCATTAAAAAACTTTGCTGTTACTCTGTTAATGTAAAAGAGTTTTGTGTTCATTGTTCATCTGTTTGCTCAGATCATTTTACAGAATAAGAAGCCTAAGAGTGTATTGGGTGCAGGCTGACTTAAAGCTCGTTTAAACTTGGTAAGTGCTAAATGCCATCCTTTCCACTTTTACTTTTAATGCTACTTATTTCTTTATTTGGGGGGTTGATGTAAATTGTAGTTTTTTTGGTTTATTGTTTTATTAAAAAGTAACTGACTGCATTTTCCTGATTTGAGGTGCTAGCTGAGTGACTTCATTTGACAATCTACCAGTGATGAACTGTCCACCATGTTGTATTTTTTTGGAAGAAAAAAAAACAAGGTAAGGGTACATGTATCGCTTAGCTCTCCATCTCCTGTAAACCTGACATCTGTATACTCTACTAAATCGGGTCCTAGGAGGTCTGGTCCTTGTCCTTGATGAAATCAACATTTTACTCTAAGTATTGACTGTCTCCAGCTCAATAAAATATGTGCATGCATTTCATTATTTTAGAGCACGAAGCGCAGTTTAGTAAAAAAGTGTATTTATTTTTTGTAATTCAACTTAAAATGTGAAACTAGATATATAGACTCATTGCATGCAAAATGACATGTTAAGCCTGTATTGGTTATGATATTGATGATGGTTTACATCTTAGGTCCAAATTCAAAATCTCAGAAGATTAGAATATTACATGAAATCAATGAACAATGTATTTTAAACAGAAATGTGTGCCCTCTGAAAACTATAATCATGACTGCCTTAATGCAGCGTGGCATGGATGCTCTCGGCCTGTGGCACTGCTGAGGTGTTATGGAAGACCAGGATGCTTCAATAGCTCCTTCAGCTCTTCTGCATTGTTCGGTCTCATGTCTCTCATCTTTCTTTTGGGCGGCACAGTAGTACAGCGGTTAGCACTCGTTCTTCACAGTTAGAAGGTCCGGGTTCGATTCGCACCAGGGATGGGGCCTTTCTGTGTGAAGTTCACATTTTAAGTTGAATTACAGAAGTAAATGAACTTTTTTTCTCACTGACATGAAACCAGAATTAACTTCTATTTTTTATTTTTTTGTATATATATATTTTAAGGTCAACTAGAATTGTAATTTTTAGAATTAGAATTTGGTGTAGATGTAATTGATGCAGCAATCCAGTTACAATGAAGAATTTAGTTCTTGATGCTTTGAGGAAGACATTTTTGAAAAAAATAAATTAAAAATATGACCCTACAGATAATACTGTCAGGAGTGACTGACATTAGTGAAAGATGAATTAAGATGTCTTTTCCATTAGTAATATAAACTTTAAAAAAATGTGCTTGACATGAACATTGTTTTTGCAGCAGGATACGAAGAATCTTGAGCTGACCAGTCACCTCTGGGTCATCAGTGATGCAGCCGCCAATCCTGCCTACAAAGTATGAACACTTCACACAAGCATAGGAGGACTTCTCTCACAAGGCTTATAATTTTTTACACATCAACTCTTCTAAAGCACTGAACAACCAACTTCAGAAAATCCTTGGTCTGATGATTAAAAGGTATGAAATTGACTTGTTATATTTAAGCAGGTTTTATTGTAAATATGATTGGCAATTGTTTGTTTGCTGGCCTTTTGTTAGTCCCTCCAGGATTTTACGATTTTGTCATCACAACTCTCTTTCAGTTGGCCTGGGACGATACACTTTTGTCATGATTCGATGCGTATCATGATACTCGGGGGCGATCCGAAATGACATTTGACATTCATTGAAGTGCTAAGACTGAAAAGTACATTGTCACAATATGTAACAAGGTGCTGTGTAACTGTTACTAGAAGACAAACACAAGTATTGCAATACTTGAAAGTATTGGTATTGCAGCAAAAAGTACGCGATCCAAATCCGATCATATATTTCGTCCCAGCCCAAATAAAAGTTATTTTCTTATTACCCTTGGCCTCTTTGGTATAATTTCAGTAGAATTCAAAGAAATGTGTCTTCATGTACAATTATGTTTAAGCTGAACCTTTCATCTTTTGGAAAAATGTTTTTAGCCCCCAACAATCACAAACAATACCTGCAAAATCCTGGAGGAATTGAAACTATTTTTAAAGGTTGTTACAATGTTCTCATCAAAAACACATCAGGACCTGTGTTTTGAACCACTAGCGTCTGGTCTGAGAGGGCCCACATTGTATATCGTTCATCATAGATTCAGGAAATTAAACTACTGGATAACTGTAGGCATGTACCCATGTAGGCATATGGGGCCCATGTGGGCCTTAAGGTTTTTACCCACTTTGGACCCACATGGAACCCATTCAAAACCCACTTTTAGCCCACATGGGCCAACCTAGATGGGGCCCTCATGGAAACTGCGGACAAACCCACTTGTTACCCATGTGGGCATATGGGGCCCAAGTGGGCCTTATGGTTTTAACCCACTTTGGGCCCACATGGAACCCATTCAAAACCCACTTTTAGCCCACATGGGCCAACCTAGATGGGGCCCTCATGGAAACTGCGGACAAACCCACTTGTTACCCATGTGGGCATATGGGGCCCAAGTGGGCCTTATGGTTTTAACCCACTTTGGGCCCACATGGAACCCATTCAAAACCCACCTTTAGCCCACATGGGCCAACCTAGATGGGGCCCTCATGGAAACTGCGGACAAACCCACTTGTTACCCATGTGGGCATATGGGGCCCAAGTGGGCCTTATGGTTTTAACCCACTTTGGGCCCACATGGAACCCATTCAAAACCCACTTTTAGCCCACATGGGCCAACCTAGATGGGGCCCTCATGGAAACTGCGGACAAACCCACTTGTTACCCATGTGGGCATATGGGGCCCAAGTGGGCCTTATGGTTTTAACCCACTTTGGGCCCACATGGAACCCATTCAAAACCCACTTTTAGCCCACATGGGCCACCCTAGATGGGGCCCTCATGGAAACTGCGGACAAACCCACTTGTTACCCATGTGGGCATATGGGGCCCATGTGGGCCTTAAGGTTTTTACCCACTTTGGGCCCACATGGAACCCATTCAAAACCCACTTTTAGCCCACATGGGCAAAACCATATAGGGCCCTCATGGAAACCGCGGACAAACCCACTTATTGCCCATGTGGGCAAACCCATGTGGGGCCCTCATTGCTTTGCTGGCTGGGCATTAAGAGACTGATGGACTGTGTCTGCCAATGGATCATGGCCGTCTTAAGTCCGTTTAGCGTAGCAGCAGAATGTTAAAAACTCTGGCCACTATTTAGAACTGCCGTCTTATTGCGCCACACAATTCACCGCCGCAAACAGGGTGCGTTTACGGGAGAAGGGAAGAAGCTTTCACACACTCCTTTACTGCCCATCCATCTCTGTGCACATTCTGTCCACAGTTCGGCCTTTATGTGCTCCCTTGTCAAGCGGGGGGCTCCATTTAAACTAATCTGCCTTTTTTGTATTCAAGTAAAACAAGAATTTTCAGCGCACACTCTTTTCTGGGAACTGTCTCCCAGACCCATGCACACAAGCTGGGGCAGCGAACAGAGTCTCTGGCGAGGACGCTGAAAGGCCAAAAGAGACAGAAGTACAGAGGGCTACACATCCTGGGCCCAAGACTCGCCTAGCAACAGCCGCAGCAGCGTGGCAACTCCCGGGCCGGATCATGGCAGAGGAATCCGAGCACTGCGCGTCTTGGCTGTACATGACTATTAAGCTTTTTGGCAAGATTAAGATTTACCCTCTTTATGCACACAAATACAGGGACGACAAATAGGCACGGGGCCCTGGGAGGACACTGACCTCTACCAGTTAGTGAGACCTCTTCCCAAGAAAGACAAAAGAGTTTTTTGTGCAGTTCGTTTCCTGCGCAGCTTGAGATACAGGGTAAAGCGTACTGCACTCGAGAGAATAACATTACAGCAACCCCAAAACCCGTATACTAAATAATAAAGAGTGTTTTTACAACCAATCGACCACATGTCATCTTTGAGCCTGGCAGCAAGTTTTACAAACATAGTCATTAACATAAAATGGCATTTCCATAACAAGCTGAAGGCTACATTCGATTTCCAGGGGCGACATATTGGAGTACAGTGTGTGCATATATCTCCAAATGCTTAGAAAAGCAACAGAGCACAGTAGTTCTCAGCTGAGATGTTTCCAGGGACCCATTTCAGTTGTGGGTATTTGTTCAAACTTTGTTTTAATAGTCATCATTTATATCAATGCTTGAATGGAGAGAAATCTGTGAAGAAATACTGCATTTGGAAAAGGGCTCAAAAGCAGTCATCTATTCTGGATTTTTGTAGAATGGAGGACGGTTCGCCTCCCACCACAAAAGGCTTCGTCAGCAACACATCCTCATTAATAGCAGGCTGAATTATTATACTGTTTTGTAGGAAGGGGTTTACTCTATCATAGGCTTCCTCTATTACATTTCTAAAAACCTGCTTCCTACCCAACTCTATTTGGGTATGTATAATAGGGTTGAACTGCAAACAGCTTTCATTGTCAGCCCAGGTAAATCATTTTAATTGGGTTTCCGCATGTTGTGATTGGTTGAAGGTGGGTCTCGAAGCTGTTGAGAACCACTGATAAAATTGTCCCCAAGCTTGTCCGACAAGCTGTAAAAAACGTATAAATGCCCAGAACTTGTACTGAGCAGTTGCCTGGATCTGCCACTACACTTGCCAATACACCCAACAAATAGCCAGTGTTGTTTTGTCCTAGTACACAAACAATCATCGCTGTAGGAAACTGCATTCACATCTGAGAGAAAGAGTATGGTGAATCTCTTGTCTGCCAATCTGCACCGTCTCAAAATAGATGCCTTTATTTGCACAGTCTCGTTCCCTCTTTCGGTGCATGTCTTAAGAACTATGGAGACAGAACATCATAAGACAGCGGCGGCTTCAATGCTGTGTCTGCGGTTAGAAAAGTGTGTAAATAAATGCTAATGTTATTATGGTGCTGCTGCTTACTCACAACTCTGCAAACTTGTTTTGCTATGTACACGAATCAGATATAAGGAGTTTTTGCCTTTTCAACTTCAAAGTATTTGCAGAAATGTTTGGCAGTTTGAAAAGGAGAATCCAGTTGTGCTGCTGTTATGAATGTTTCATTCTGTGGGGGCGAGTCATACTTTGATGTAAACTCTTGCACATAGTTAGAGACTTCAACTCCTGTTCGAGAATATGGTCAAATCTTGATCTGCACCAGTCAGCTCACAGTCAGTGTCCCATTTTCATCATTCGGAATTTGCCCCATTGGTTTAAGTGCACATGCATAGTCACATGTAATTATTTAAATCGATGAGTGTGCATGCCCTCCACTGGAAGCAGGGGAAAAACAGGGTAAGAAAAAGTGAAACCGTCATTTTTAGCCATTTGGCATGCTAACAAAGCAACAGCACAGCAATAAATGGTTTGAGTGCAGAATGGCGGAGAATGATGATGGTTTGAGAGCTCTGGAGAACCAGAGGAGAGGCCTGCTTCTGGTTTCCACCTACAATGTGAGAGCATGTAGTATAGTTGGAGTGATTCTGTAGTAGCAGGGGAATGAAACAACTATAAATCACGGTTGGATTACTTAAACCTGCATGAATTAAGCAAATACTACAGTAGATTCTTTTAAATGTAAAAAAAAAACATTACAAAAAAATAAAGGTGCGATAAAAAGTAAAGTATCAAAAGTAAAGGCGCCATGGGTCCCTACAAGGTCAAATACGTCAAAATATTTAATATTTTTTTCCGCATAAAAAGTAGCATATTGCGCCTTTAATGTGAATGAACAATGGATGTGGCAGACGTCAATTCAGAAACCAGCAGACAGTTGCCTATTAGGTACTCTTGTTGCAGTTGCTCTCCTGTCCTCAAATCATTGAAAGGAGAGAACTACCAAAGTGCTACTTCATTAAGCTAAAAGGCCATGTAGCTAATGGTCTAAAACCAAATAAGCGCTACAGAGCTGCAAATTGGTTAGTAGCTGACTTGCACAGCTATACGGTCTTGCATTAGACCCTGCAACATCAATATAAAGACATAGCATGCGTGGAGTTAGCAGAGGTACGTATGTATGTTTGTGTCTTGGCCTTTTCAAGCATGCACACTCAGGTTACTGCCAGTGACAATGGAAGAATGGGTTAACGGCTCAGTGTCCGGGTAAAGTAACAAGACACATTTTGTGTGGAGAGTTTGATAAAGGCAGAACATGACAGCTCAAATACTACTGCACCTACTGAGCATGTGACTCGCCTCTTTTTAGACCCGACTATAGTAACTGTGCTGGGAGTGGGACATCACAGCTCGCCTATGGATATGATTCTGCTTTGCTTTAACAGTTAGCTAAACATGAGAATGAAATACATTAGGTCCTCTTCCAAATGCCTTATTTTGATAACACACAGAGGAAATAACATTGTCTGCATTGAGCATTGGGAAAAATAAGTAATAAAAAAAGGTCCGAAAACGTTCTTAACCTACTGAAGCCTTAATACTTGAAAAAGCTGTCAGTAAATACCTGACTGACTGTATGTTTTGTTCTCCTTCCCTCCAGACTCAGTGAATAGATACTTCCCAGTACATACCCTCTTTGAGCTAAGACAATAAGATACAGACTCATCCCTTCTTTATCCTTCCAGTGTATTTTTCAATATCAGTGGAATGTCTGCCTTTATTTGCTCAGTACTGTGTTACAGCAGGAATGCCAGGTTCTGTGTTAGTAACTAGGACTGAGCTCGGGGCGAGTCCGCGGAGTCAAAGGGGTCACTCCAGCAATGTGCCCCACCCTCCCTGCACCGTCTTTATATGGGCCCCCCAACAGAGAATCCAGGCTAAAGGCTTTAATCAAGGAGGAGTAATAAACCGGGCCGTCGCACAGTCGCTGCACAGTCTTCATAAACAACGGCGCAAGGATTCTCCATAATGGCTAAATTGGTGTGGACCTCAGCTTTGGGTCAGAGCCTAATAGAAGGCAGCAGTGGAAGTGACATACAAGTGTGTTACACACACAATAAAACTCGAGTCTGCAGCTTTCAATAAAGAATGTTTTATGAGTCTGGTCAGAGTGTTTATAGAAATATTTACTGTGAGGAAACTGTACTTCTTTTCTTTTTGATTTGGATTTGTCCACAAAACAAGGTGAGGTTGTACCCCTACAGACTAATGATAGGCGGCAAACATTTAATATTCTGAGGCTTTTGATGTACTTCCTAAAAACAAATAAAGTGACGAACGTGTCATCATAAAACAATGGAGAGTGTACATGGCCAGAGACTACACGCTCCCTACACACTCTTTGAAGGATAGAGGGTTTTTTCCAAAGTGTTACAACATTATTACACAATTAGAAAATCTTAGTCCAAATGACTTGACCTTTTTAAGTTTTTTTAGCCAACTTTTATTATATTCAGATGTTAATTATCACATTTTACAGCTACCACTGTGCATGAGCATGGAAACAACACGCCTATAGTGGTAGTTTAGATTGTTGGTAATACTGTGAGTGAGAACAAGTGAATCTAATGACATTGAGCTTGATTTCTTCCACATCCAAACACAAACAGATCATCTTTCTGGCTGACCAAATCCATCTCTGATCCATTTGTTTCTCTTTCTGTGCAGTGAGTGTGCCCTGCAGAGCTCGCTCAGACTCCTGAGCTGTAGATGAAAGGCTGAGGGAAATGGCAGTCCCACTGCTAATATCCGCACTGGGACACAGCCCTACATCTGCTGACCATCCGGCTCAGTCACGCCACAGTCTGTGACCCAAGATTGGAAAGTGTCCTCAGTCTCATGTTCAGTCTAGGCTGTTTTTGTATACTTTTCTCTGTGTTTCCATCACCTCATCCCTCTTTTGCACCATCTCACACATTTCTGAACATGAAAGGCAGGTGGGTGTGCGCCACAGAGGAGTAGAGCAGTGTGAATCAGTCCAGCATAATCCGAGTAACACTGGTGTAAATTAGGCATATCCTGCCCAAGCAATCGCTCTCACAAGGAATGTACTGTGTTCCCCTGCCAGAACAAACAGCTGTAGCGCACCTTTATGGCCCCGCTGGCTTTGGGAAGTTCCCTTTATCCTTTTTGACATACAGGTGAGGACTCTGCGAACACAGACATTGGGCCATTACGGTCAGAATTAAGCTCCGAAAGTCGCTGGCATGTCGAGATGGTCGGACAAATTCTTGATGAAGTTGCAGAGTGATTTATACAGCTGCGGTTGTCTCGATAAGCCCGCGGGTGTGAGTGAATAGGAAGAGTAATAACAGAGGGCATTGATGGATGGAGGAGTGCGCACTGCTCTGAGGCCGATTGGCTTTAAATTCCAAACGTGCTGATATGGCCCTTCAGCGTAGACATCCACCTTGCAGTTTATTAAATATACATGCATTGGTGTTTGATGTTGTCAGCAGCCACCAAATAAGACAAGTATCGCAGTGATGTGGTTTCAAATACCAAGCAATTATTCTCTTATGTTCAGCCACAATTAATTACAGGTTTTTCACTTTACGAGGTTGCCACATTAATACACTTAGCGTCAGATTGTCCACAAGGCTTTAATTGAAAATATATAATATTGACTCACTATGGGTTGGTGAGATAGAACCAAATATATTGTCCTCAGTCTTACAGGTAAGTAAGGGCATAAAGGATGGAACAAGTTATTTTTCCCTCCCCTTTGATAGCACTGTCCTCAAAGCACTTAAAAACAAACAAATCATACTCGGATAATGACAGCTCCCCCCCCCCGCAGCTGAGGTTGCACAGTGACACAGAACAAAGCGTGACGTCGCGTTTGGATAATTATGTCCTTGGAGCGCGTGGTGCGACAGCCCAGTGCATTTGCAGAGTCTCCGGCGGACAGGTTTAGCTGTGGCACACCCGAGAGAGGTAATGGCACTTCTGATGGAGAAGCAGACGGCTTTTGTTAACATAAAAAGGTTTCTTCAAGGACATTTGAGAATAGATTACCGTTCTCAAGTCCATTCAGCTGAAAATGACTCACTTAGTATGTCTCAAAGCTGACTTTTTTCCACCATCCCCTTTCATGCTGGACTGTCATGTCTAATAAAGCATACGGGTCAAATTAATCGATAGAAACAAATTATAGATTTGTTCATGAGAATTTTAAGTAAATCTTGGTCCAGCTTGTCTTGAACGCTACAGACGAGCTGTTACACATAATAAATCACTGGACAGTTTTTGCCCTTTCTTGTTTAACCTTTTGAAAGTCAGGTGGCGGCGGTTAAGAGGCGGCCAGTGTCGCTGAAGAAGTGTATCAGAAGTGAGTAACGATGGAGACGGTGTGTTTGGCGCAGATTAGCGCTGTTCATTAGCCTGCTAATGAAGTCTCTCTCAGCAGCGCTGCGGGCGGTCATGCCCCCTTTTAACTCCAACTTCGGGGGCTACGCCATCACTCACACGCGCACGCAAACAAGTGCACACATGTGAGGGTTAAGCTGCTCAACCGCACAACACGTGAAATCCCTAGTCAACAATGAGAACGCAATAGTTAAAGCACATATATTTGTAGATGATTTGGGGTTTGATCAATATCATACTTGGAAGCACTGTTGAGTAGAATAAAGTGCAGAAAATGTAAAACACTTCATCACAGGGGAAAAACAAAGTCATGTGCAAAGCCTGAATAAATATTGATGGGGTAAGATGTAATGTTGAATGAGGTGGAGATAATTGCTGGTGTGCTGTTGACTAACTCTCTTCTTGTGGCTTTTCGGGAACAGCATGTCACTGATTTTGGTGGGAAGGCAAAGGGGAAATTGGGTGATGTCGCTTTAAGATGCCAGCAGCGTGTAGCGCATCAAACGGGGGAAAAATACAAAGTACAAAAGGATTTGATTCGCCCACAAAGAAAATTAAAAACACACTGCTGAGACATGCCCCAATTTCGCACAACCGTATAAACTAAAGAAACGTAAGCACAAATACCAGAGGATTTCTGGTAAAGCAACAACATTCGGGAGGAGCTTTTAGACAGAAAACCTATTCTGTGTTCCAAACCATGTGGACAAAAAGGCAAATATCCCAGAGCGCGAGAGATTTCTGTAAAATAATAGTTGCTTTTTTTTTTTTTTGGTCAAAAGAACAAGAACTTATGAATGAAAATAAAAACATCCTTCCAACATGAACATTTGGGACGGTTCAGGAGAGACTTTGCTCGGTTAAACATTGCATGCGTTCAAAGATACCGTAAAAGTAAACTTCCTTTTCTAACTGGGTTGATCACTACCATATAGACCTTGGCATTGCAACGTCTGTTCCGGCATATATTTATCTAAGCATATTTCATTATGCCCTACTTTCTAACTAGCTCCTCAAACACCAGACACCTGCTGCTATTTTTCGCATGGTGTACTTATTACCCTTAGAGAGGCAAAGCTTTATACTAGACAGCGCTGTTAAACGCAAGGAGGAAGAAAAGTTATCGACCTTATGAATAGGTATGGTTAACATGAAGCTTCGGCAAGAGATTCAATAACAATCATTAACAGTTATGCAGGTGGAAGGATCTCATTGCAACAAATTGTTTTATGAATGAGTGATGTGAATCTGAACTGAAAATATATCCGAGCGCAAAAGCAAACAATGGCAGAACGTGACCCAATGGTTTGGAAAAGGTTCTTTTGTACTGTGTGTTAGTGGAATCAAAAAGGTGACAAGTACGAGTGGCAGGACTGACAGTGAGGCGACACAGGCAAGTACACTTAAACTGCTAGGATGCTGGGAAAATGGGATTTCTGTACTGACAAGAAAAAAAAGAAAACAGTACATACTATACGCAAGTCAACCCGCAGTTAGCTTTGCCTGTTAGCCTGTTAGCTTCTACGTTGTGATTGCATTAGTGTGTATTGCGCCTCCGGGTCGGAGCAGGGAAAGTTGCAAACATGGTTTTCTGGCCAGAGACACCAGGGGGACAATAAAGACCCCCCAATCATCGAATAAACACTTGTATTACCCCCAGAGGGACTACGAAAAGGATTTATTACGTTACTTCGTACAGCTTTGATGTGGAATGTGGCTATTAAAGTTTTACTAGAGTGAAATTTCTTCACTACTTATTAATTTTCAAGGTCATTCCCATTTATTAACAAAGGCAAATGAGCATTGTTCCTCCATCCTCGCATCATCCATAGACAAGACGAATGTGCGACTGAGTGATTTATGATGGTGTATTGTATAAGTGGAATGAAAATTACCGTTGCAATGTGCAAATCACAAAGGCTGCATTTATTTAGCTAGAATTAGGTGATGCAATATCACAAGAAGCCACAATATATTGCAGTGTCACTGAGGTCTTCCACCTGACAGAGATTCTAGTCAACTTAACAGTAACCTGAAAAATGTGCTTGCCTAATCTTGTAAAATGTTTGCCTTTTTTTCATGTGGCCCCGATTAAAGTCTTGTTTTAACACAATTTGATACATGAACAAATAGCTTTCAACTTAAAATCTTGTAATTTTTTGTATTGAAATGGTTTACATATTGATAATAATACAATATTGAGGACAGTTACCAAACGTCCAATTTTTTTCTCTTATTGTGCAGGCCCAACTGTGATGGGAATCTTGGTTTTCAGACATACAATGCAAATCTATAAGCGACATCAGCACAGATATTTTCCCAAACCGCGTGGGCAGAAGTTACACGCTACGTAGCAGACAATTTGACTCACATGCCCTCTCTGGCCCTTCTCCGGACGCTTGGCATCCATCCTCGTCGTCGCAGTCTGTGCTGCCCTCCTCCATCTCTCCACTGGCCAGATCATCCCAGCCCTCGAACTGACCCAGATTTGGGAACCTCTCGTGGGTCTCCTGCGTAAAAAAAAAAAAAAAGGGAAAAAAAGAGTGGATGTTAGCACAGTGTGTGAGACACTGTACTGACCTACCGTGCTAACTTATTCTGGGCCCTGGGGAAATGAAGACAGTGCTTCATATTGATGGGAAAAGTGCTACACCGAGTTTGGCAAGTCATAGGTTGAACATCTATTTGCTCTCACTTGGCAATAGGCTGCAGGGTTTTAATTGCTATAATTTCAGTGTCCATGTTCAGAAGCATTTACATGAGAGAGAAGGCTATAAAAAATCTCTGCATTTCTGAGCATGTTTATTGAGGTCTGAACTACAGAGTTAGCAGGTTTTATACATACAGTATAAGAACACATGGCAACAGGATATTTTGTGTTGCAATTGCGATTAATCCAGCAGCCCTACTTAGCAACAACAAGAAACATTGCAATAGTCAATTATAAAGTCAGTGTGTGTGGTAAACAACATTATGGGCCACGGGTGATGTATTACATTTAATTAGAACCATCCTGAGATAGGGGCATTAGCTTAAACCGCAGCAATTTTCTCTCGTCACTGTTCCCTTGATGTCCCCTTAAAAAAGACACTGCTCCACTGATCGAGCCTGTTGGTCCCTGAAATCAACTTGTTTAATGGTATCTGTTTAATGTACAGCTCTGCGCGAGAGTTTCAGAGAAGTGTGGAAAGTGCTTCAATAAATACAGCTCGTCTGTCCAGAAGAGATCAATACAAGACTTCACTTTATGAGCTAACCAAGATCTCTTTTGGTGTTTTGTGTGTTTTAAAGATCTCAAAATAAATGATTAGTTTTCGAAGATTTATGATAGTTTGACTTTTTATGTTGGACAAGTATGAGGAAAACTATTTAAGGTCTTTGCAACAGTCTATACTTTTCAAGACGAGCAGCTTGGTGGGGCAGTGGTTAACACTTACGCTTCACAGAAAGAAGGATAAATTATGTCAGTGTGTGCGTCAGTGAATGGTGGTGGTCGGGGGGGTCCATTGGCATAGATGTGTGCAGCCGCACTTCTGTTGGTCCACCCCAGGGCAGCAGTGGCTACATAGCATACCACATACAGGTACAGAGTGAATAAGACCACAACTGTGTATGGAGTCAATATAAATGGTCCCCTGACCATGTCTGTGAAAGGCACTATACATTATTATTATATTATTATCATTATTTTATTTTTACATCTGGTTGCCTCGTTGGAAGGTATAGTGAAGAATCCATTACAGTGGAGAAATGCATGGTTTCTCCACTAAATGCCCTTCACATTTTTTATTTTATTTACTTATCTACCGTATTTCCTTTATTTTATCAGGCAAAACATTATGAATAAACTCTGGAAGTGCTTAGGGTGCACTTAAAGAGACGGGGCAGGGGATACAAAACAGACACATAATTAGTGACCTTACTGTGACTATAAGTTCAAATTGGGTTAAAACAACAGTATGGGCTCAAGCTTGACCATAACCTCTCAATTCCCAGACGAATGCTGTTATTGCCACCTCTAGGAATATGTTTGTCTTATGTACGTCTCTGTAAGAATTAAAAAAGGAAAAACACACAAACATTAATAACAGCAGTTTGAAGTGAACCGTGGAAACCTATTTAAAAATCTCTGGTTATACATCACCTGATTGTCACTGGTGCCCTTTAGACTCTCTGCTCTCATTTTCTTCTATCCTTGATTAAAAATCATGACATTTGCTATTTAAGGCCCACATTACTTTAGAAGTTCTCTGTTAATGTTCACTCTTAACCCCTGACACATTTTTCCAGTTTGTTGAACAGTACAGCGAAGGGTAGCACTTGAAGAGCCTTTTCACACCAACAGAGTGGAGCGTGAAGAGCCTCAGACCCTGGTCCGTCTGATGTTCCGCCCTGTCAGTATGAGCCGCAGTAATTGGACCACCCGCTGGCCCCTCCTGCTGAAGACTATCATCAAGGTAGTCTTTGTACTACCACATCATGACTGACAAGGAGCTCTCCTGACACAACAACAAGGACACAGTCAAAGCATCAATATTACATAGACGCAGAGAGAGAGGAGGCTGCTTTATCCAAGATGATAAACAGTGGGCTGCAAATATGCTTCTTAAGCCTGCACTGCATTCCAATAGATACTATGTTTCTTTTGAACAGGAGTAGTGACTGTTAAGTAACTGATACGTTGGTCAAGTGCTTCCACAGATGTATTTCTGAGTCCATCTAATATATATATTGCACATTTGGGATTTTTTTTATGTGAGCATGTATGTTCAATGGGGTTCATCTGTCCTATAAAACCTTGTGAAACAAGGTGCAGCCGATACTCCAGAGGTGATTAAGGCTGCTGCACATGTGGTGGAACATGGTTTGGTCCTCAGCGTTGTAGGCTCGAGTCCTAGTGCGGACAATTCTCTTCTCTCCGCTCTTCAGCCCTTTCTCCTTGCACTGTCCTGCCCGGTAAAGCTTACGGGCCAAAAAAATCCTTTTAAAAAAAGTGTTGCTCGAGTTTTACTGTTAAAGATATACTTGGCCTATTTAGACATTCCTGCCATGTTCACAGTAAGGTGGAATCCTTACTTTAACTAACCAAGTACATCAAGCACAATTGACAAAAAAGTCTTAGAGACGGCATAGCACACTACAGCCAGGACTGTGCCAAGCAGATGCGTACCAACGGCCAACAGATACCATTGGGGTATTAGGCTAATAGCTGTGACGCTCAGCCGACGTTTACCACAATGTGCTGTGTCCCGGCTGACATAAAGCATGTTAATTAGAGAAGGAATCAATTAAGAGGCCGTGTCGCCATGGAAACCACAGTCCCAGGCCTGTTGTATTGTTGACGGGGCCCTGTCCAGAGCAGTAAGTCCACTTCTATTGACTACTCCTTCTCTTTGGACGATCTGCAAGTGTTGTGTAAGAAGGCTCAAATTTACTGAAACACTTTTGAATGCAGATTTGGCCATTTGGAAACACAATCATGCTGAACTGAAAACATCTGTCTGACAATTAAACTAACCTTTTTTCCTCAATGTCAAGTTGAGAATACTCTTTGAAATCAAAGAATGGTAGAGGACTATTCTGGGCTGTAAAAACAAGCGCCCTGCCTTCCAAACTTGACAACCTTCCCCGAAATCACTTTGGCATCCAACGACAAATCAGGTATTTCTTAACGGCTTCAAATGAGATCCCAAATCATGAAATAGTTTCTAGGTCTCCTCTGAGCCCGCCAACTCATCCTTTCCATTCTTTCCTTTCAAAAGCATTCTTCAGTGAGAGGATGGCAGAGCGGGCTTTGGGCAGCGAGGGCGAAATTCCTGCTCGTTTTTTTGCTTGTCACGTTGATATACGCTTGGCCTGCAGTCCCAGGCGAAAAACGTCCTCATTTCTTGCTTGGAATAATATAGCTGTGTGACTATAAGTGGGTAGAAGTGGCCATTGTGGATGGTGAAATTTAAAACTGAAAGAAGCGGGCTAGGCAGCTGTGGTCTACTGCTGCAGCTGTCCTCTTCAATTGTTAAAGATGAAACCATTAAAAGAGCCACTAGCCACAGCTGACAGATAGTTATTTCTCCTGACTCCTCTTGGGAATAGAAATATGTATTCTTGCAGTCTGACATACATCTCTGATTACTGGCTACAACTTTGCACGTAGTTTAACAAGAAAATAAGCAGAAAAATGACTCACAACGTTGACAGTTCTATTCAAAGTAAGAGGCTAATTTCACTTGTTAAATCAAATGAGTGTGATTGAAAGCAAATAGGCGTGTGTCCTGAGCGCAATGCTGTGAACAGTTTTATATACAATTAAACAGACGCGCCCCACGCTGCAGGCTGCCACAAGCCCGGGTTCGTGAGACAGCTATGACCTACTGCTCTTTTGTGGTCAAACAGAAACCATGATTACCTTCAACTATCAGGTCAAGTATTAGCGTGTCTTCTAGTTAATCTTGATTGACTACAAGGCAGCTCTCTTAGGGCTCTCTGTTTAATTTCAGAAGTAGGAGTCTCAATAGTAAATGTTATGAGGTGTGTACTGGTACCATTACTGAAGCCTATGTTCAACGTATGCTAATGTTTGTATTTGTAAATGATTGATTGTTTTGTGCAGGAAAGGCGCTTTGCAAATACACTTGTACAAGTGGAGCGTTTCTATTTGTTGTTACTCAAATAATAACAATGGGCATTTTTGCAATATCTAATTCATCAGGCTACTTTTATTTGAAACTAAATGTCTATCTCAGGACATGATATGAATAATGTTTATTTGTACAGGAAAGAACCAAGATTATTTTTTTTTGGATGATGTACAGAGCTATACCATTAAAGATACTCACTCCAACCTCAAGGGGGCAGTACAATAACAGTTGGTTTGTTTTGCATAGCTATAATTGGCTTTTTGTAGGATGTGTCTAGAGCTAGCCACTCTGCACAATGCCGCCATGTCTCATTATGGCCTAGGCCCATGTCTAAATAGCGTATTGTGATGAAGTGTCAAGGTTTAGGTACGTAGAACTGAATCACATCTGGACTGACCTCATGTCTTTTCGTGGTGGATCCTCAATGAGTCAATGTCAACAAACGGTCACACCCTGCTTACTTCTTTCAAACATATAATGACAAACCGGGTATAGTGATGAAAAATGCATGACAGGTACTGTGACAAATTCCCTATACATGTTAGAACAGCAACCTGGTGAGAGAATTTGATTAAAAAAAAAATGTGTTCGCTTCCTTGGTAGAAAAAAAAAAAAAACGTTTGTGTAAAACGACATGTAATTTCATCAAAGTTGAAGTGGTGACAACATTTGTGTTAATCCTAAAAAAAAACATTTACGTAATCATTTTACCCAGAAAAGCACCCATTGCTCTAATGCTGTCGTGAATGTGGTAGTTCACAGCAACCTGTAATCCCTGACACAGATTACCTCAGTGCAGCGTGCAGTATTCCAGATTAGTTTCAGCAAATAGTCTACAAAAAAACTAAAGACAATGTTTAGCCAGTCATATCCCTGCCAGAAGAGGCTAGTCCCAAAGTCTAATAAATATAGCAATTGTAATCCAGTGGAAAGTCTAACTGGCAATCTCGCACGCCATGAGATCAAGACTTTGCTCGAACATAAAAGTAAGTTAAATGCTTCTGTTTTTGTAAAGTTTGGTTACCAGGCTCACACCAAACCCCTCGTGGTGAAAGTTGTTGGTGTGATGTTGCCACAGCAGCAGCAAAGCCCCATCGAAGGACGAAGTCTTCTTCACGTGGAAAGAATCTGTCCCCTCCCTGTGACGGACTGCCAGTGCTTTTTTACTCCCCGGACTCCACTAACTTTTTTAAAGCCATGAGCCCATTACTTGTGCAACAGGCACTGGTAAAAAATAAAGGAGCTCTGTGTGGACTTCGGAGTCCTGTTGAGGGCGCAGCAGCAATAAGGCCAAGTCCTGGAGAATTTTCTGTTTCCGATGAAAGGCATGAACTGCACTGCTCGGCCCATGCACCAGGACATCCAAAGATTAAGCAAATTCATTCAGAGTGGCGATGGGACTGCAGCTCAGACCACCAAGGCATGCCTGAGAAGAACATTCAAGATTTGAACAAAATTATGTAGTCCAACATCGAGGAGAAAAATGCACAGGCTAAATCTGAGACGACAATGGGCTAACGCTGTATACAGAGAGTATACCTGGACTCTAAGAAGGGATTTTCTAGGTCAGACGTGAACTTTCTCAAAATCACACATAAAGTCTTCTCTCCCCCATTCATCATTCTACCATTGCTCAGCTACTGCCTCAACCTCCTTCCCCACAGCAGTAGAACAAAACTTCAGCTACACTTATTTTTACCACCACTGCTGCGTAGAGATGGGGATCATACGTAAACAAATCAAAAAACAAGTCAGATTTAGCCCTTTACCAAACCACTGCTCTTAATGTGTTCAAAACAGGTTGGAGACCTTTACCCTTAGCCAAAACAAAAAATAAAATGGTCCCAGCCAGTTTAAGTGCTCATTGAAACGGTTTTGATTTTGTGCCTAGATGATGTCAGAGTAACAAGAAGACAGCAACTCTTCCAGTCTGGAGCTTACTCAACATCCTGTCCAAACCACACAGCTCACGACTGTACTGAGGAATTCTACAGAGTTTGACAAATATTTCGCTATGCGCTGTTTGCCACTGATTAGATTAAAAAGGGCTATAAAAACTGACAGATGATCCATTATTTCTCACTTTCAAAGATCACTTGCTGTTGGACTCATCGATCAATCAATAAAGCCCCTCACAACACTCCAGGTGACCAAAGTGCTTTACAGTCAGATCAAAATCGGGACGAGAAAATTTGAATACAAAACAACTGCGAACAATAATAAAACATGTATCGACAATACAATAAAAATGAAGTAATGTCACAGCATTACTGAGTATTAAAAGCCAGTCTGAATAAATGGGTTTCAAGTTGGGCTTTAAAAATCCCAAAGTCAGTTTAGGACAGGTTTAATGTGGTCAAACTCTGCAGAGGCAATAACAGCGTGGCCTGCTCACAGACATCACTTTGTCACCTAACAAGCATAAAAAGTCCTCACATTTGGAAACAGAGGCACCAGACTAAGGGCCTGGGGAGAGTGGACCTATGCCTAAAAGGAGCAATAGTATCCAAGATCCCAGAGCAAGTTGCATAATGGCTGGATGTCCAAAAATGGCCTTTACAATTAAGTATTGTCCATATAAGCAGTAGTTGTAGTAGTTGTCAAGAAAAGGAAGACTCAAGATTCACATTAGGCCTGCTGTGTAGATCAATACGGATGAGGTGTTGACATACCATTTGCTGCAGCTGTTTCTGTGTACATGAATCAAACGTTAGGCTCTTGCGTACGCCTACACTAATTTAGTATGCCGCAATGAAATGCAGAAAGCTCTGTGTGGACGGGAGGTCAGTGTGTGTGAGACATTAGCCGCCCGGTGCCAATCCTCTTACTGCATCGGTTACCAACTACTTTCCTCTATTAAAAACACACCGGCCTGTCGCTAATCCAGGAAGTGGAGCAAAAGCTCTTGGTTATAAAATGAAAATATAGATGGCAGTGTTGCGGATGTCTTTTCGGGATGGACGGTAAGAGGAAACCGAGTGATGTATAAAAGAGGAGTGGAGTTTCAAATCTATTTTATGTAATTTACCTTTTTATCATATAGCGTCTGTATTCTACTGTGTAATTTCAGTTGTACAGTATGTTTCTGCCAATTAGAAAATGATAAATGTAAAGTTTTTTTTTAGAATGGGGTAGGAGCTTATAAGATTTTTTTCTTCATCCTACTCCTGTTCTTCTTTTCATGAAATGTATTATTGTTGTGTTTCTTGGATTATTGTACACATGTTATATTGCATTGCCATGGAAAAAGAATAAATAAAATGAAATTAAATTAAATGAAATAAATCTGGTCACATGATGCAAAGTTGAATATATAACAAAATGGCTAAGGATCAGATGTGGTCACACGCTTGTTTTAAATGATCTCTTGTGTGTGTAGTTTATAAGAGTTATCTGAATTACCGAGCATACGTTCATATGACTTCAGTTGGAAAGCTCACCTTTAGCCAGTGTCTCCTCCTAAAGCTCTGTGCTGCTTTGTGATCACGCTCGCTGTGACCGGCATCACCGACATTCGAGTTTTTGAACACATTATGGCAACAGGACGTCCCAGCGCATCTCTGCACTGTTACCATGACGACGGACCACTTGACAGTCTCCGTACTATGAATCAGAGCTGACTGCCAAAAATTATGAGGGGCTGTCAGCCACAAAAATATCAGCCAGAGTCAGGGACTAAATCACTGTACACTATTCCCCAGGACGCAACCGGGTACTTTTCAAACGACTTTTATTTGATCATAATTTGAAACAAGAGAAGGCTCTCAAGAACATTTTTTGGGAATAAATGGGACACTGTGCTTCGTTTTAAAAATGAACTGGTTTGAGAAATCAGAGTATCAGTATCTTTCTGTTATTTTGAAGCAATAGTTAGACAGAAGCATTTGTTCTTTCACGAGGAGCAGCAACTGTCTATCGCTAACATTAATTAAGTGTGTCGAAACCGGACCACACAAACACGCCATCAGCACTGGGGGCCTGAACTTCCACGTGTTCAATTTGGATAAATGTGTCAATCCAGACAATGTAGCCATGAGTGAAGTCAGGGTATATGCACTGAATGCTAATGTACAGTACGCAGCTAATTTAACCAGCAGTTATACCGTTTGGAGGAACAAATTACGAAAATAGAAAGATCAAAAGACACGCAATATTTCCAGTGCAGAAAGAGTAGAAAGGCCAGTGTGAGGACACCCAGCTCTGGCGTGTGTGTGTGTGTGTCTCCGATGGCCTCAGGCGCCTGTGTGAACCAGCTCTTTTCTTCTGAACCCTTTCAGCCCTGTGCCCTATCTACATGACAAACAGGGAGACTTTGAAGCTGCCCCAGTCATCTCTGCCCATGTGTCACTCACGCCTGAACTTTTGCCCCCTTCCTCTCATCTTTCCCTTTCCAACATAATTCACTTTTTGGTCACTGTGTCCTTTACATGAGTCATGGTCATGAGCATTGGATCACATTTAAAGATTCTATAATAAAGGCCCTGTGCCCACTTTTTGTCTTCAATCAAAAATGGAGATAAGTTAAGTTTTTATATTGTCCAAACTCATGCCTAACCTTCCTAACCCATTCCCAACATCCAAGGTGTTTTAGGGAATGAGTATATAAGCATGTTTCACAGCTTTCAGGGAGCAGCGCAGCACAATACTGGGCACACTATCCTCAGACAAACTAGCCTATTTGTATTTAGCAGTGTTACTGTCGGGGGAACAGTCACTGATATACTACATATTACTGCTCACACTGAACATAAATGTCTCCTTTTAACCATAACTGTCCACAAACACTGAAAAAAGATTTCACATAAAAAAAAAAAATAATGTTTTGAAAAGGGGCACACTGAAACTTAAGCTAATGACTTTAAGATCGAACAGACCTGACAGAAGCGCTCCAGTCTGTCCTTAACCTCTGCCAGACCAGGATCCGGAGTGCGGACTTTGACCTCTGGGTTTTGCCTCTGAGCGTGCAAACCGTTTCCAACCACTCTGCTTGTGTAGCTGTGGAAAAAAAACAAACAAGAAAATACATGTCAGAAAGCAGGTCATTTCGAGTCTCCTTTACTTAATGTAATGTAGTAATTACAAGTTGATTGTAATCTTATATGAAGGGTTTCACAGCCTTGAGGGGACTGGCTCGTTGGCATCGAGTCCGTGGATGCTCTCTCACACTGCAAAGGCCTGATAAAGTGATTATCATGTAAAGCCAGTGTCTTTGTAGGTCTGTCTCTCATGGGCTGCGGTGCAAGTGTGTTGTCGGAATGTGGTTGTGCATGCGCCCACTTGTATATTCGAGTCAATATTAGAAAAGGCAATCATAAAAGTGCTGAAGTGAAGATTCTTTGGCCGTTGATCTAAGCAACGTCTTGATAAGGTCTGTGCTCCCTCATCTCGCTGAAACAGCATTTTAGAGCCAGTCCATAAAAATGCTAACATCTCCCTTATAAGCCTCCGCTGAAACATATTACTTTACATGCCACTCTTGTTTATACCTCCTTCCCTTTTCAATTGCCCGGTTTGACACTAGGGAGTACTCGTAGTCTATTCCCCACAAACAAAATATACAGTAACCACAAATAGTTCAAAATAATTTTCTGAAGCACTGGTACCATTACACTCTAGGATGACAAGCAGTGACCCAAATAGGACATTTTAAATGAGCCTAAAAAGCTGAAATCGTGATAAAAAGAAAAGTAACTAATTAAGTAGCAAAAAGGTATTAGTAGTTGGTTGTATTTTAAAACACCTCGACCCGTCTGTAAAATAAACTTTACTTACTTACTTTCTAACTGTAGTAGAAGCAACAATTTTACGAGAACTTTTAGTAGCAGAAGTAAGAGTAGTGCAACATTGACCTCTTTGAGAGCGAGTCAAGCTGTTAATTGCCAGCAGCTCTAAATTTTCCCCTCGTGGAGATGGAACAATCGATTGCGCTTGGACACTGACCTCCGTCTTGGACATGAATGATTAATTGAAGAATCAAACAGCCCTAAGCAGTTGTGCAAAGTGGATGGATGTGTGCTTTGGAGCGTGTGCGTGTCAGTCTCAAGGCTTGGCCCGCGATAACAGAGTTGGCCGGATGTGAGCTCATCAGATGGGACGCTAACAAAAGGGTGCATTTGGCAAAGAGTGCTTGGCTCGGGGTGGCTTCACTGAGCGCTTAGTTTGATTTTACATGGAGCTCTATGAGGCCTGTCATAACAAGACATCAGGAAATCGGGCCACCCTGTGGATAGACAAGTCATGGACGAACCAAGGTCGATAGATTGCATCAAGTATTTATCAAGTATCAGCCAGTCAGAGGTTGATGTTATACTTAGCCAACATTTAAAGGCCCTGTACCCACAAATGTCAGCTTTTACAATATGTTCCTAATGGACACTTTTGAAAGTAAATTATGAAGCGTATAACTAACGCAATACAGTGAACATGACTCGAAATCCTATCAGCGTTTTAATTTACCACATGCGTACATAAAGGAAAGCAAAGCACAGCAGTTGTTGCTCTCAATCTGGGCCATTTAAATTGAATGCTTGTGACTTTTTGACTTCAATGGGAGGAATCACTGGGCTGTGAAAACACAATTGATGCACTTCCCAAAGGCAGCTGTTCTTGTCTCTCCTTTTTTGTCTGCAGCATAAGCAAGAAGTGACCTGTGCTGCCTTACACTGACCCCTCGCCCAACCGTTCTGATCTACGCGAGGGCCCGCAGGTAGGCTCTTGGCTAAACCACATTCTGTGCGTAAACTATGAATAATGCATCCACCAGCATGTAAACATTAGAAGCAAGGTACAAAGTAAGGTTAGCGCCTAAGTGAGTGGGAAGCAGAATAATTATTCTCTAGAAGTTAGTGGACGATAAGAATAACAAGCAACATATTTTAATTCAGTGTCCACATGGTTTCTCTTTGAATAGGGCTGCAGTGAGTGAAAGCTGAGGCTGTGCATTTATTTAAATGCAGATGTATTTAAATAAAGAAGTAAAGAACATTCTGTATAAATATACTGTCCCATACATTGTTTTTTACAATATTGTTTTTATATTGCAGCTCAGAGAGTGGATGCGGGAGAAGGTGACAGCAGTGTAAGAGCAAAGCGAGGATTGAGTTGTTTGTAGCCAGTGACTTTACGAGCAGGACTTGGACAAGTTGAAATCTTGTGAGCGAGAGGGTTTGTTCTGAAAGGCCAGACTGTTCTCACACAGTGGACGTCAATTCACTGTTAACACCAAGCACATGAACAGACAGGCATCTGGTCAAAAGCTAGCAAACATTTAATCACCATGAGATATGTGCTGCTGCTGTCTCCTGGCCAGTAAACACAAGCATGTGCAAACACATAGAAGCTGTAGAAGCATGTGGCCTGCACTACCTCCGAGCAATATGAGAATATACTCAGCCATCACAAACACACCAAAGGTATATATTTGAGCTGTATAATCTGTGGTTACTTGCACCAAATGGCATTTAAAATCTTCTTAAGAAGAGCTATACTGTTACATGTTTTGCATCAGAGACACTAAATTACACTGGCTATGTTTCAATCAAAACAATGTTTTAAGAACATCCCAAACAAGTGGGGTCATTGCGAGGACAAACAGGCTCAAATAGTCAGTGTTTCTTTCCATGTTGCATCACTGCCTCTTCCATCCAAGTCAAACTGCCTTGGTTATTCTAAACCATGTGCCTCTAAATCAGCGCAGAGCACTGGAGTTGGTCTTTTCAAATTGTTAGCTGCACACCATAGAACCAGCTGGCTGCAAGTTTAACTTGTACCTGGGGCAGTGAGTATTTCATACTGTGTTGTTTTTATCTGTTTGACCTGCGCTCCTCCTTGGGTTATGGACATGAAACAAGCCTGTCCCAGTGAGAGTCCAATTAAATGGCTGTTCAGAGCAACTATGACATCAAGGCTAATGAGGCTCACTCTCAGGCAAAGGTTACTGCAAAATTAGCTGCATGTGTAGTCCTTTTGGTTTCTACTCTACTCCATTTCTTTTGTTATTACGTTGTTGCAGTCTTATCGCACAGTTCACATAATATTAATTACTTACACAAGTCTCATAATTTTCCATATTCAATTAATAGATTATTAAAGAAATCCAAAATATCGATTGCACAAAGTAAAAATGAACAGTATAACAGAAATACAGTGTTGACGATTAAAAAAGAAAATCTAGTGCAAACGTGAAACATCGCTGCAATTATATATTATTGAAGTAGCTCTATAGCAGTATTGATTTTGTGTAAAATGTTAGTCCAAATGGCGGACTTGATTTTCCTTCCCCTTCACCTGGAGCTGGACACCTGTGCACAGCTGGTGGTGCTCCTGCCTTTGTGGACCAATGAATTATGGCTGTTTATGGCTTTGTGGTCAAGCTGGAATTACACACCACTATGTGCCCTCAATGGCTCTGCCACTTCTTAAGGGGTCCCAGGGTGATTTTACCAACACAGGCCACTTTACTGCATGGTTGTACTGTAATGACTATATGGTTGAAGGCCCAACAGCTCAAGTTACTAATAGGTATTACAGCATGAAAATCTCTTCTCCAGAGTGCAGTAAAACGTGTCACAGCAGCACTGAATGGGCTCAGTCAAAATCTCTTTGTTTCATTTATCATATTGATTGTAGAGCTGCTATTACTTACAGGTATTTCACCTTTGGGGTCAGGAATGTGAGCAGCTTGAACACAAGGTAAACTAATTCAAGAATGACATGTATCGGTATTTCACAGGTTATTGAATTTAACGCCTAAACTAAAAGGTTAACAGGTATCATACATGATAAATCCCAATGGAGAGGAGACCGACATTAAATTACCTAAATAATTTAAGTCTTTGCTAGCTGTGTTACCCTTACTCATCCATCATGCATTACATTACAGAAAATGTCCTCTCAGTCCCTCTTGCTTTGGGGAGTAAGTTCCCGCAGCAGGTGGAGGTGCCCACACTGACTTTGATGATATTCATTTCTTTAAATATTGGTAGCACTTAATTTTACTAAACAGTAATAGCTTGATAATACTGTAATAACGTAGTATATATGATATACTACTTTATTATAGTAATTGTGTGATTATTAATAACGCCAGCACAAGCCAGGTAAAAATACTATAACTTACAAGATTCTTGTAAATTATACAATTCTTGTCTTTTACAAGTGTTACTTTTTGGCAATATCGTTGTCGTTACTAGGATAAACAAACGGTCTTAAAGTTCACCGTCTTCTCTATCGGCACATATAACAAAGGTACAATTATTTTCTCTGAAAGGTTTCTGAAAGTAATGACAATATTCAATAATATAAGTGTGATGTTGGACAGTAGAAAGCATTTTCTGCTACAAAAAATAGTACGCCGGGTTTGTGAATCCAACCACAAGCAAATATTGATAAGGCACAATATTTGTCAATTTTCTTTTTGAAGATTTCTAACAAATCTATCTCTCTACCATAGAGTTGTATTAGCCCCTGCTTCATCTGAGATAATGACATCACATTCTAGATGGATGGAGGCCATACTCTACCCCCCAACACCAACAGGTGGGCACTGAGGAGGAGGAGACCCGGCTCGAGGAAGGTCTCCAAGCTCAGGAAAAAACATTTCAAGGGCAAGTCTGACCAGCTGGAGCAGGCAAACATCTTGCTCCACATGAAAGGAAAGTAGAGTAGAGAAAAAAGTTTGGGAAAATGAGGAGCTGAGGGCTGAGGTCCAAGAGAAGAAAAAACAGTCTGCATAGAAGCAGCTCGACCACGCCAACACTCTAATAGCTAAAATGAGGGCATAGATAAAGAGGCAGACTTCAGACGACAAAAGAATGACCCCACTCACCAGACAGGACTCAAAGACTGTTAACGAAGAAACACGTCTCTCTAAATCACCAGCCAACACCGCCACCACCGGAAAGAACACTGGGAGAGTTCAGGCAGAAGAAACCGGCTATAAAATCAATTAAAAAGACGCAGCACAGTATCTACGAAGGCTGTCCTGGACCTGGAACAAAAATGTAAACAGAAAGGTTGAGGTGCCACGGTCAAAGCTATTCAACAGATGACTCCGACGCTAAAAGCACCTCCAGCCAACACCTTTTCAGAAAATAAAAATAAAGCATTTCATGAAACAAAAAAAGCTCAAATTGTCACATGTTTCTAGGTTCTAAAACTATGAGTAAGATCTGTGTGTGAAACACAACTTACGTGACATTTGCCGTTCCTTTCCTTATAATCATAACCCTAACCCCAACCCCTGACCCTAACCCTAGCCCCCTGATCAGGGGGGACGGAAAGTAACAGGTTAAAGGAGAAAACAAGCTAAAAATGTCAACAAAGCAGATCTCAAAGCTTCTTGAAAAAAAAAAAAAAGCGTCACAATAGCAACAAAAAAAGAAAAGGAAACGAGGATGAAAACGCAACAAAAAAGCGTCAATAAAAAGCCCCAAAAGCGTAAGCGACAAAAGAAAAACAAAAAATTACTCTACTCAACTCATGATAATATTTCTTAAATAATTTGATGTTGATATCTATCGACATACTGCAGATCAAGACCTTCCTAGTGGTTCTTTATATTTTCAATGCATTTAAACCTAATTAAACACATCCATCAGTGATAAATCTAAAACTTGGTTTGAGCAGCCACATGGAAATGTCAATGTGTGCAGAGGAGACATTAATAATGACCATAGTATTAGTAAGGCACACAGTGCACTCAGACTTTACAATCGACATGTAACTACACATACGGATTGCATGTGATCACTTTTATTGAGCCTACCTGTTCCTGTCTGTTTGGTCTGCAGGCCAACAACTGTCAACAATATCAGGAGTGGCTCATTATCCGCATCTATAGTGCCAAGTATACTTCATCTCAGGGCTACTTCAGTCTAATGAGCAACTATTGATTTGTCAAACTATCACCACTGCTGCAAAAGAGCTGGAATCATTTGGTGTGAATGAGTCACTTTCATTTTAACCACATGTTCCTGCGGGTAAATAAAACTAATAAATAGTTACTTAGCTTTTCTAAAAGCTATGGGTTTTGAAAACCATGTTGTTAACTCCACAACAAACTAAGCATAGTCTACCACAGAGGAGAAGACATTTCCTATGTACTACAATCACCTTGTATGTTGAGGAGCTGGTCCAATACTGCACTCTAGTGGCATTTGGGGAAATATACATGTACAGAGGCTGTAAAGATGTTTGGGGGAAATAGCCTCAGCAAGTCACTATTCACAATGAAATTGCAAGAATGTACACATTGTTATATAGTACATGGTGAGAGGTAGATTTGGAGATGAAAATGGGGGTCCATGCCTCCAACACTGACAATAAGATTTAAAGGATTAATGTATTTTAGCTTTAAAATTTAGTCAACATTTAGGCTCATTTTAAACTATGGCAAACTTCCAAAGCCAGCTATACAAATAAATGTGTGGGCAATTATTGTGATCGTCTATAATAAGTAATTAAAAGTATAGAGAAGCATGTAAGAAGCCACATCAACAGTAGTTTCACCGAATTGTGGCAATGCGATTCCATTTGTGATAGAGTTGGGAATTCTATTTTCAAGATTCAGTTCCCTGGACTCAAATATGAACTAATACAAGAACCAGATGCATTTCAGAACATGTTTTTTTAGCAGACTTTATAAGACACCATGTAGACACGATGCAGTACTTAGTTGTTTACAAAGGGTATTATACTTCTCAAATAATTGCAGTCTTAGGGATTTGCTAATTGCAACCATTTAATTGTGATTTTATTCAGTTGGGATGGATTGTGCTGCCATATTATATTGAGGGACAGCAGAGACAGGACAGGAAGCCCATCCCATGCATTTTTTCAATGTTTAAGATTTAATAGTCTGGGCTGGCAGCTCAACACTCAAGACTGCTGCAGCAAAGTGGTTGTGGTTTGGTTTCAGGACATTCCCATGCCTCACTGTCCCGACGCTGTCTGTCACTGGGTATAACCGCTTCCCTCCTCTCTGTGCCGCCGGCTGCATGATACCAGCAGCATACATCAAGCTGACTCAACAGACCACACAAAGCTCTGGGAACAAACTATTAGGACAAATCAGAAAGTTATGTCACGGATGCCCTGCATGCAAATGAGAGGAGCACAAGGAAGAAACAAGCTTTTGAGAGTCAGGCAAACAAATCCGCACAATTGACTTAGTGAACCGGTTAGGGAAGGGAGGAAAAGGACTAGAATGATCAGTGCTAAAAGCCAGTTTGAATTGACACAATTATCAAATTGCAAAGGCCGCAGTAAAGTCATCTGCAGACGTATTATGTATATAAACCTGCTAGCTCTGTGGTGGTTTTGACCTCTAGAAACACATTCTGAAGGGGGTTTAGCAGTTCACAATTCAGTACTGACTCCTCTCTCCAATGGCATTGCTCCCCGGTGCACAATGTGTGCTGTGAGCTATATCTTGTGAAAACATAAATTGCTAATCTATACACAATTCCAATGTTCATTAGAAGAATAATTGCACCCTTGTAAGTGAAGAATAACTGTAGTATTGTAGTATTATGACTTGAGTAAATATATGTACAGCCAGTACCGCTATTATGTCAGCAGCAACTGCCATTCAAATTCCATTTATTAAATATACATAATTTTGAGAAACAATAAAAATAAATAAATAAATACATATGATCATAAGACTAAAACAATAACGCTAATTCTACTTCTAGGTTCAACAGGACTTTTTTTCTTATTTCATATTTTTTCCAAAATGTTTTATTATAATGAACCTGGAATTGACATGTATGTCCCACAATGCATTTTACTAAAGAACCAATAGATGGCAGCATTTTCCAGCCCAAATGCAGTTGAGAATCTGACATCATCATGTGTTATTTTCTAAAACGTATCCTATACATTAAATAAGAAATAAGAAAGTCAATACCCTAAAACAACAGCTGCCAGTCCAAACCACAAATGGCTTTAAAGAAGAAGAAAAAAAAAAAAAAAAAAGAGTGGGTGTGTGGAAGATTTTCACAAGATGCAGGCCAGGGGCAATTACCTATGTGCCTTTGCAAACATATGGCCACATGCCGAGCAGGGCAGGGATAGCTGAGGTTAGAGGTCGGGTGGAGAGGGAGGGGCAGTTGGTCTATGGACGCAGACAAGGGCAGGCAGGGGCAAAGCCGGGAGGGTAAACTATGCCCCACAGCACAGACGGGTGGAGTGGCCCATGATCCTCTGCTGCGGTCCAACCACCTGTTTGTCTGCCTGTCTCATCCGGGACTGAGAGACACTCTGAAAGGGGGCTTCCAGTTCCAACCAAACAGCACTTTCACCTTGACTCACTATGGTCTCAGTGCACATACAAGTATTCCAAATGTGTAGGAAAAATAAAAAGGATGTAGATGGACATCCCATATCCGCACAATTACTTGCACTACTAAAGGTACTTTTATTTCTACTGCTAATACAGTTCAACAGCTATTCTTCTATATTCAACATCTAATGCTTTTAAGTTAACTGTGCTGTCCTCATTTTCATTTGTATATTTCCAAACCTTATTTTTTTTTTTTACATATTAACAAATTAACAAAAACATATTTGTATTAATTTGTTTTGTATTTAAAAGTATGTGCTTACAGAAATATTCAAGCAGTTCTGCATTGGGTTATAAGTATTATTGATTTCCACAGAGGATCTTTTTCAATGATAAGAAATATTGAAATCTAAACATTGTAATTAATTCATGGACAAAAACAACTGTGTAAATAGCTTTTTTTGTTTTCAAATATGCAGTTCATACCGTATACTGCATTTGTGCGCAGTACATACAATAGTATGTGCATCTACAGCTCTACACAGGCATCAGTTTCCAGACTTATTACACTTATAGACGCGCTTGATGACAAACCTTTGGGCGTGGTTTAAGTAAACACTGAAAAGTTATTGCAAACATTATGTCTTTGCACTCAGTACATATGCATTAAAGTCAGTGAAGCGCCCAGGCATTCGCATACCCAGACATAGCCGCACAGGGCAGAGGAAGCTTATGGGGGTGTTGAGTGAAGGGGTCATGGATCACACTCTCTTCACTGCAGTAAATGGCTGCTCTGCCCATTCTCCTGCCGTGGGTATATAGACATGTGCAGCCTACAGTGACAGCCTTGCACTACATTTGCCATGCCTTGCACAGGCAAAAAGCAGCCGCACACATCTTTAACAAGTGGTCCCCGGGTGGCCAATAAGGCAGGACATTCGAGAGCACTTTTTAGATTGGAAAGATATAGACTGGGCTCTAATTACAGCCATGTGACACCAGAATAACATTTGGGATTATAACGTGTGATGCTGTGTAAACTGCTCATGGGGTTAGGGCGTCGTGGGCGCATATTCCCAAGGACTCCGAGGAGGGCTGTTATCTTGAATGAAGTGGGACAGATGGTGGCGCTGGCAAAACACATGGTCACAGGGACTTTCTGGGCACAAGTCCCAGTCCCGGTGATCATGTATGTTTGAAACAGGCCTCGCAGCTGGGTGTCTAGAGCACATATCAAAGGAGTGGAATTCAAGACAAATGCACTCTGAGATTTGATTAATACGAATCCTATTGTGTGGTCCGGTGCATGATCTGGTTATGCTAGCGCCAATATTTACTCAAGCCATCTATTTTCTAGCAGCATAAACCAAAATGACTGCTGCACTTTGGGCACTTACTCAATGGTAACAACTGAGCAGTATAAAAATGTAAATTATTTATTTCACTGCTCTTTGTGACTCTCTTTAAAAGCTTAGGCCTCGGAAATATTTGTAAATGCGTGTCAATATTGAGAGCAAGCGTTGGATCTGCAGACGCTTTAGTTTAATACACATTTCCAAGTAGTGTTTGCAGCTTGGGACGTCAAAGTTAAAGGGGTCTCGAAGAACTATTTAGATGCCATTGCAAACAAAGGACAGGAGAACATGTGCAGGTGTGTACAACATGTGGAAGCATGTGATGCGAGTGCTTCAACTTATGACATTTTGGCTTCAAAGTCCAGAGTGGAATCTGCCAAAAGACCCAAAGTTACCAAACTGTCGACATATACGAGTGCCCCCATGTGAGACAAATACTAAGCAAAACTATGTACGTAACAACTTAACTCCCCGCTTTAACAAAGTGCATTTTGTCCAGTTCAGCTTTACCCAAATCTAGTCACAGTCTATAGGCCAGAGTAACAACTCATTTGAAAGCGAATACCTACAAAACTAATTTAAACTGATCTTTTTCCTTGTGTTTTTGTCACTTTTTCGTAGAGTTGGGTAAAGCCAAAACTGAAAATGTGCCCGGCTGAGGTGGGGGTAAAAAGGGTAATCAAAGTCTGGTAATTCAGAAATGCCACCTCTTCCTAGTCCATCCAGATCTATAGTCTAATATTGGGTGGATGAAGAAGAGAGAGAAAAAAAAAGATAGAATTAGGTGTGGGGTGTGGAGCTCCCCTCACTCTGCAGCCCTGCGTGCAGAGGCCACATTCCCAGCACCACTCAGGGGGCTCCAGTGAGCAAGCCACGACACCAAACCCAGCCGGAATTCTAGGAACGTTTTCCCTGCGGTTTCAGGTTACCACATACACAGGGCACGGATCACAGGCCTCACACAACACCCATCGCAGTCCAATACTGTACTTTTGTTGTTTGGACAGAGTTGGATTTGTTAGCTTTGCCTCTCTCCTCCCGCGCCTGTCATTCATTATAATTGTGAACTTACACAAACAGTCAGTCAGTGAGCTCCCCTCGACGAGTAACGGTAGCTACTGGACCTGGGCACGCTGCTCGGATTCTCACCCTGACGGTAAATGCCACGCTGTACAAACAGACATTCACACTGAAGCACAACAGGAAATCGCTGTGTGCTTGATACAATTAGGAACACATTTCGTCAACGGGTTTGGAAATTATCCTCAGCGGTCTTATAACCCTGGGTCAACATGGTCACTAGCTGCCACTTTATGTGCATATATTGCCAGTCTTACATATATGAGACTGACAGTAAAAGGTTTTGTGGGAAAATAGGGAGAAAAAACTCGTAGAGATAAATTATGAATACAATGTTTTTTGTTTTGTAAAAAGCCCTTTGATTGGCCGAGGACAGAGTCAGTGATGGCTAAGGACGGTAGTGTTTGGAGAGTAGAATGAACCGGATATCACAATTTGGCCAAAATATTACTTGCCAAATTCTAAAATGATTGAAGGTGCGTGTTTTGTAACCTTAATCTCAAAGGGGACATAGATCTGATATTAAGCCCTGATGAAGACCTGGTGATCGAAACATGTTGGCTTGTCCAGCATGGCCTTTGATGCATGTTTCAAGTTTATGTACTATATTATATATGAAAGCATGTTAAAATGTCATGAAAGCATGTTTATGTAATGTACATTGAACTCGGAATAAACAATCAAGCATTAAATCAATCAGAAAAAAGTACTTCCTTGCGAAAGTACTAATACACCTTGAACATTTTGTCATGTTTACAACCCTAAACATGAAGATTTTATTTAGAATGTTTTACTGAAAGTTCACACACAAGTAACAGACAACTGTGAAGTGAAAGCAAAATGATACATGATTCTGTTATTTAAAAAAAAATAGAAAAGTGAAAAGTGGGGCGTGCATAACTATTCATACAGCATTTTCTGAGTGCATTAAATTGCCTTTATAACATTCCTAATGACTGCAGAATGTTTACACCTTGCCCTAACCATTAAATAGAGGCCACCTGTGTGTAATCTACTCTCAGTATAATTCCAGCTGTTCTGTGAGGGCCTCAGAGCTATGGTAAGAGTGTATCGGTCACTAAGCAACATCATGAAGGCCAAGGAGCTCACCAGAGAGGTCAGGGATAAAGCTGTGGAGAAGTTTAAAGCAGCGTTAAGTTATACAATGATTTCCCAAGATTTCAACATCTTACGGAGCACTGTTCAATCCATCATTCGGAAATGGAAAGAGTATAGCACCACTGCGAACTTACCAAGACACGGCCGTCCACCTAAACTAACAGACCGAACAAGGAGAGCACTGGTCAGAAATGTAACTAAGTGCCCCAAGATAACTCTGGAGGAGCTGTGACGTACTGCCGCTGAGCTGGGGGAATCTGTACATGGGACAACTATAAGTCGTACTCTACACAAATCTGGCCTTCATGGACGAGTGGCAAGAAGAAAGCCATTATTGAAAGGAGGCCGTAAGAAATCCCGTTTAAAGTTTGCTAGAAGTCATATGGAGGACACAGCTACCATGTGGAAGAAGGTGCTTTGGTCAGATGAGACAAAAATTGAACTTTTTGGCCCAAATGCAAAATGTTAAGTATGGAGCAAACCAAACACTGCTCATCGTCCTGAGTGCACCATCCCCAGTGTCAAATATGGAGGGGGGATCATCATGCTATGGGGCTGCTTTTCCTCAGTAGGGACTGGGAAGATTGTAAGAATAGTTGGGAAGATGGATGGAGCCAAATACAGAGACATTTTGGAGGAAAACCTGCTGGAGTCAGTAAGAGAATTGAGGCTGGGGCGGAGATTTACCTTCCAGCAGGACAATGACCCTAAACACAAAGCTAAATCTACAATGGAATGGTTTACAAAAAACATATTCATGTGTTAGAATGGCCCAGTCAAAGTCCTGACCTAAATCCTATTGAAAATCTGTGGAAAGACCTGAAAACTGCTGTTCACAAATGCTCTCCTTCTAATTTGACAGAGCTTGAATTGTTTTGTAAAGAAAAATGGGCTAAAATGTCAGTCTCTAGATGTGCAAATCTTGTAGTCAGACCCCAAAAGATTTGCTGCTGTTATTGCAGCAAAAGGGGGTTCCACAAAGTATTAACTCATGCTGTATAAATACTTTTGCACTTCCCACTTTCTGGTTTTCAATTTTTTTGAAAAATAACAGAATAATGTATAATTTTGCTTTCACTTCACAGTTGTCTGTTACTTGTGTGTGAACTTTCAGTAAAAAAATCTAAATAAAATCTTTATGTTTATGGTTGTAAACATGACAAAATGTGCAAACGTTCAAGGTGTATTAGTACTTTTGCAAGGCACTGTTTGGAGTGCCTGGGTTTGCTGCATTTTTAGATTTGTAAAAAGTTTGACGATTTAGCCAGATATTTCATAATTTCTTCAGTGTATTATTCATATTATTGACAGTAGCAATGTAGGTTAAAGTTACAACTTTCAATATTTTTATAATCCAAATGCTAGATCCAGACGGTCCACCTCCAAAATGCATTAATGTATTCTCTGTCTGTTTTGAGCCCTTTCAACTCAAATGAGTTAAGTAGAAAAAGTTTGTTCTGCTTGTGTGTAATATGCAGATAACCCGCTCTTTTTGCCACAGCCTGCACAACTAATTTTGCTGCATTGCAGCGGTGCCTTCGAGTGATTTTTATGACATCCGATAAAATTCACTGAACAAGTCCTTTGAGGGAATTTCAGGGTTTCAGTTCTACGTTTTGAAAATGTGGAAGTGTCCGGGGCTGTTTCGTCACATACTCATTAGAGCAGTCAGGGAAATATATCGAGTGGGCGTGTTTTGTTTATTGTTGACTGACCACAGAGTCCATGTCAAATTCTCCGCACAAGCACAAGTCTCTCAAACAAACAAGCGAGCTGGCCCGGGCCCAAGCACGCTAACTGCGGGGACTTCAAATGGGCTCCCAAGGCCCGGAGACAATTAGGCCACAGAGACACTGCTTCCTGCTGCCACTGACCTACATCCCTCTTTCTCCACCCGCACAGGCACTCTTTCTGTGTGAGCATCCTTTCTTTTTTTCTTTTTTTACCTGCGAGGCACTGGGACACGCGCGGGCAGCTCAGAGGTCAACGGGTCCACGTGACAGTATTACCGTACTTAAACAAAGTACGGTAATACTAGGGGAAACAACTGGGATTGAAATCTGCACGCAAAAGGAGCATGCAAGGCACATAATAAGAGTCAGACATGAGAAGGCTAAGTCATGTAAACAATCCCCCACAGAGTCACAAAACAGGCGCTATGAGGTCAACTAAATCAAAAGTGTTTACGCCTCACAGAAAAAGACTCTTCCCCCACTGGTCCACCAGTCTTCTCGAACACAACAACAGATTTAGAAATAACCCCAAACGCTTACGAACCCCGGCGTTTCAGCGCAGCGCATAAATAACATACCGCAATCTGATCGCCGTTGTTTTCTCTCACTCACAGACACAAAGCTTCAGGCCAAAACTCAGATAGATGTAGTGTAGCAGAGAGCGGGTCAAGCTGAGGTCCCTTTGAGCATCCCGGGGCTATGGGAAAGGGATGGGCCACTGAATCAAAACTAAGAAGCAACGGGATAGACCGGCCCTGAGAATGGGAGTGCAAATAGGTTGGATTCACGCTATCGAAAGATGATTTCGAAATCAAAGGCGATACCAAAATATAAGAAAATGCGCATATGATTTTCTTTGCCTTAGTTTGTGTGTGACCAAGAAGTGTGCCTTGCAGTCTAAAGTCCTTTCAACTGACAACAATAAGGTCTGTGTGATACTGTGTGAAAAAAACAAAACAAAGCAAAAACATATTAGTTTGTTTATGTGCTAAGAAAACATTGGATTGTGCCAGGTTTTTGTTTCATGTGGTTTGTCCCAGCAATTGCAGAGATATTAACCATAAACCCTCAGGTCAAAACATGACGACTTGTCCCTCACCTCAGTATCCATCTAATTGGTGCAATAAAAACTACTATAGCTTCTTGTTGGCATAATTGTGAGTTTATTGAGCAACTAAGAAGAATGGGCTCAAAAATCGCTTATTCATTACCCAATTTGCAGAAGGTTGATTATCCAATTGAGCCACATATTTGGGACTGAAGCTCATTGACCCGTGAGATTGTCACAGAGACACTGGAAGGGAGCTGTGTTAGTAACTGCTTTTCCTAGAGCAGCACCACTCTTCCTGCCTTTCTCTACAATAACTCAATAACTTCCAGATGTCAAGACCATAAACAAATGAATCATCACAAACTGATAAAAATGTGAGGCATCCAGAAGCTCTGTTAATTCCTCTAATGATCGCATACTGTCGTGTCCCTGCTGTTCACTCTGAAGACTTTTTAAAGAAACCAGCATCTAACTATCAAAAACCATAATCAAAAAAGTCAGTATATGACCATTTGACTTTTTTTTATCCGGCATCAACTGTAAATACATCTCTATTCAAAGAGTGACAATTTACAATGACCTCATCTTTCCAGAAAATATGAACTTTTGACACTTGACAGTGTAAATGTTGAGAAATGTCTGAACAAATGCCAACACATATTTTATGTTGTAAGTACAACCGTTTGTCCCCCTTACACTTGGTTCTCTGTCATCGTTGCTGAATAAGGGAGGAAGGGAATTTCAATCCCCCACATCAAACACTGCTACTGTAGTGTGATTGTGTCTAAATGGATACACTCTCCAGCTGCTGAATGGCACATGGGTGCCATACAGATTGATATGTGTGACTATGTGTCTACACGTCCTCAACTTGTGGGGAAAACCCAGCAGGCCCTCTGAGGTTTTGCGCTCACAGGAAGTATGACGGCAGCAAACACGACAGTGGCTTAGCACCACGGATGGCCTTGAGCATCCATGTTGTTTATGGCTTCTGCGTCTGGTACTGCCAAAGAGTAATATACAAAGAATTTTGATAGGAAACTGTTCCAATATATAAGTCTTTGGTCCCATTTTATCTCAATCAACTTTCCCAGGCCTGGCATTGATGGCATGGTCAGGGGCAGTCAGTGTCCAAGTCATTCCCAGTCTTTCCCATACAGCCTCATAGGACAGTCTTTGTTCACCCTCCAGGCTTTGGGGTCCCCACAGCGGGGCTGTGCCCGACTCCACTGACTCCACAATAAGTCTTTATGCTGCCAAGGTCCGCTCCCCTCTCACTGGCCCACCATGCTCCCTTCATCAGGGGCACAGGGAGGCACGGGGCACCAACACACCAAGACGTCACCTCTTTTCATGCTTTGTCCTCGCTCGGCTCATATACATGCCAACAGTGTCAGGTCTAGTGGACGACTTCAGCCACGCAGCCACAAGCCAATGTGAGCAGTTTATGAGTAGTGCCAAAAGTCTCAGCAGGAGACTGTTTTCTTTTCTACCAAAGAACACATGACACCACAAGCAAAGACCCCACCAGAGAGAGTGCGATAAAACACTACTACAGCTCATTAGTGCTGTTGGTGAAATGAGCACAGTGAAAAAATATAGAAATTGTATGTAGAGCTGAATGTTTACAAGACTGTGTACAAACTAGAGTGTGTGCTTTTAACTCTGCACTTTGTTTGTCCTCTGACAAACTGTCATAGGAGCTGATGAATGGGTGGTCTGCATAATGTGTCTCAGCCATTGGCAGATCATGAGCATTTGGGAAGGGCGGAGAGTACCAGTCCAAAGCAACAGAACAGAACTGAAATAATGGGATTGTGAAAGCTGCCAAACGACTAACATTTCTGACAACATGCTTTCCAAACCCCAGAGGATGACAGATAAACATTAGGAGGATCTGATCGTTTAGTGGGAGTGTATCTTTTGTTTATTTTTCTATTTTTTTCTTTGGCCAATGACCAATGCTGGAAGGACATAGGGTGAAGGTTGCCATCATACGAGGCGCCAGGTTGGGGCTACCACAAACGAGAGCATAACCTTATCATAATTGTGGACTGAATGTTTAAGAACCAGATCCAGCTCAGGAATGGCTTACAGACTTTGGCACAGCCCTTTGCCTCCACTCTCTGCTCTCTGTCAGTGGAAGCACAGGAGTTTACACATACACACACTTGGAAAGATGCAGTCGAAACTTGAACAACATGAGCAGATTCCAAAGCAACACCTATAAATCAACCAAAACAAAGCCTCAAAAAAATAATGTTAGAGACTATGAAACATGGAGGAGAGATAAGAGGGGATTCAGGAGAAATGGGGAAACGGGAATGATTTGTTTTGCATACCATTTTTCCATTGCAGATAAGAATTCAAAAAACGTCCTTATATACAAACAAAAGCTCACAGACAAATCATACTTCTGTTTTATTCATCTTGCATCATGCATTGCAAAAACGGCAAATGTCAATGAAGAATGAGTACAGTACATAAAAAATTAAATAAAATGGAATAGCATCTGCCTGTCACTCGTTCAAAGGAGGAGATAGGCTGAACATTCAGATGAGTGGGCGGGAAAGAGAAGAGGGCAGGGGTGTTTGTGCAAGCTAAGGACTCCATTATATATTGTATCCATATGGACAGATTATCGCTTTATGACTTGACTCAATATTGTTGTATTGCCAGCCTAGTTGTAAATGTAATAGAGACTCACCTTTCCACCACGTCATCTCCGCTCCAGCAGGTGGAGTCACCGACGACGTTCTCCCCCTCACACAACAGCTCAGGCAGGGCCGCAAAGAACGACCTGTAGCGCCGCACATACGTCAGGAACTCTCTGAGAAAGGCCACAGAAAAAAAAGAGGGAGATTGAGCAATCGAGTTTGAAAATTGAAAATAAGCATTCAAACAAAACATCACACGTTAGTAACTCATGCAAACTAAGCTCCATGCATGCAAGGAAGATGATTAGTTATGTTGGCAGAAATATGCAGGCTTTAAATCTGACCACTTCCCTGTGTCAGCACATTTCTGTTAGCGACAGAGTAGCGGCAGCAGATTCACAAACATCTGTTTATAATAATAACTACTGTCATCCCAGGAAAACAATAGCAGCTTCTAAATGAGAAACACATTGCTGCCACCCATGAATCAATGAAGGTGTGAAGGATTGCACTCTATGTTATATTCAATTTAACTATAGGAGACAAATAGATGAAAGGAAAGCTGCATAGTAAGTAATATTTGCCAGTGATATAAGCCAGCTTGAATAGCAGTGTTAGTTGAGACTGACAATCTAAATCTCACAAGTCTCATATCTTTCTGTAATGAAGCAGCTTGGTTCCATAATAACACACTCAGCCAGCTAAAAGCAGTTAAGAAAATTATAGCTCTGAGATGCATTGACTGCTTTGCTTTTAGAATTACAAGGAATATTCTTAATGCATTTTGTTTTTGTTAAGGTTTTAATACAAGTACATAGCTGAGCATGAATTGCCATTGCTCCTTAAGTTCTACAAGAGATGTTAAAGAAGATCCCAGAGGTCAAGCTTACCTAGACAGTGTTCTCAGATCGTGTTTATTGTTCTTGGAGGGTTTCAGGGGGAGTGAGCTGGGAATGAAGGGAATAGTAGTCCAAGCAAGCATGGAAGATGCAGAGGAATGAGATGGAGGTGAGAGTGAAAGATGAGAAAGGTAACAATAAAAAAAGGAAAAAAGAAAGAAACACAACACAGAAGGAGAAGACAAAGTCAGTTGACCCTGAAAAAGAGTAACTTCATCATGCACATGCATCAATCCCCGCACAACATCTGATGAATAAAACTATGAATATGCTTCACATGGATTCAAAAACAGAAGATATTTGATTAGAAAATAAAAAATGACTTTATGATGTGTCATGCATTCAACAGTGGACTGTGTTCTCTCTGCGGCCTCTGAAGTGGGCTCACCCCTATGTGCTGCTGGTCAGGCTTGGCAGTGAGCACGGAGTTGGACTATGCTACCCTGAATGGCGGTGGCAGTGCCAGGCCAGACCTGTTAGCTCTCTTGGCACAAGGACAGTGATTCATGGTTTAGGACAAGGTTGGGCAAATAGCACCGCAACTGGAGCGCAATGTGTCGGGGTATTTAAAATGGTCCGGTCCGTGTTCAGAGCTGGTGGTATGGATGTCTGGGTAAACAGGAAATTGTTGGTCTGTCAAGATAAATCTCACCCACTCCCCTCTTTCATATGGCACAGCACAGGCAGCTGTTGTGGGCATGGGATGCCAGCCTTGGAGGCCAAGCTGAGGGCAAGGCCTAGAGTCTGACACTACAGGGAGGGTCCTAAATGTGTATTTTTGTGTATTTAAATGTTTGTTTCAGTATTGAACTTTTTATGCAAGAGATGAACATACAATTGACAATACCCTTTCAAAATGTTGAAAAATAAAACAAAAATCTGCTAATTCAAACATTTCCATACCTTCTCAAATGAGCTAACCTGCCCAGCCACTGCTCTGATAGCGGCTGGGAGGCAGACGGCGCTGCTGTAGACAGGTTCATGTTGGAGGTCGCGACCTCTGAGTGTGCAGGCTTAGTGCCAGTGCGCTCTCTTGCAGACAGGCCACACACCTTGTCCACCTGTGGGGAACAGAGCAGACACACACTTGTTAAGCTAAAAAAAAACTCCAAAGGGTGGAGACTGTGGCTTCTGTAAACCACTGAAACACACCTGCACAGCTGAGTGCATAGACACATGGACACACAGATGCCCTCAGTTTAAAGAATGCATTTCTGTTGAATGATTTCGAATACTAAAAGTTAATTATGTGAAGTAATTCATAACTGTGGGTAGACGGTCAGTGGTCTTGATAAAGAAAACTTGTGATGAGTGACTTTAGTGCTGAGGGCTGACAGTAAATGCAGGACATTCCACTACCTCATGGAGGGGAAAGCACATGCATTCACATAACAATAATAGCTCTCATCTCCAGTGGCCCATTACAGACAGCAGGGCCTTACTGGAGATAGAGGCTCTTGAAGAAAGGGGCGTGAGCTTCCAACCAACAAGCAAAATCGATAAGATCTCATTGGCCTAAAAGCCTCTGGGCTGTGTTATTAAGTGGCCCTCAATTAGCCTGTGTCAGCATAATAGCATTTGCACTCAGGATAATAATTCTAGATCAATGTGAATTGACTTAATTTGCTGACATTTTATACACATAATGCATTTACAGCGAGAGCAAAGCGCAATACCAGATTCCTTAATTGTCTGATATAGTTGAGTTGTGAACACTAAAACTACACCATTACATCATTTTTAAAGGGGATGAAATGACAAAAGCATTACACTTGTTTCTCGTGAAGCATGAAAACGTCTGATTAGATTATAATTGCACTGCCTTTTATCTGCCAACAAATTGCTTCTAAATCCATTCAAATCGGCCTTCAATCGGTGGCAACATTTATCTTGCTTATAAATTCAGTTAATTGGATGTTTTTACACAAGTGGCTGGCGAGGCTCACCGTTTCTAAACCAAATAACCGCATTCCTTCATTTTATTCTTTACTGCACTGTTAGCCTTTACTGCGCTGCTTCTGTCCTACTCCATCCACACTCCACTCAGGTCTTAAATCCTCCTTTAAGGCAGACGCTGGGCACGGGAAGGTTGCTTTATTGCATTAACCTTAACTCCCTCTGGACGCATAAAACAAGCTCACATGTGGTAGAGCGGGCCCCCAGTCACACGTGCACTGGATGCGCGCACACACTACACTGTAACGCGCACCACATTGTCACAGCGATAAAAGACAGAACGGACCAACTGTTTTGGCGAATATCAACACCTTAAGACAAATGCTGCGTGCATGTGGCCCGACATACTCGAAGAGTTACAACTCTCAACTACATCAGAGGCCAGGGTGAATGCCACAAAATAGATACAATATTTGGACTTGTATAACAATATTAGGACTCAATCAGGAGCATAGGCGAACAAGGCAGTCGAATGAGTCAGTGGTATATTTTGGTTGATGCATTTAAACTTACAGTATATATGGACTGTGAAAGTTCATGCTTCGACTCACTTAAAAATATTAAAAGTGTTTATCATGGATTACTCGCAAATGAATCGATCGTATGTTTTGACCTAACACTCCTGTATCTGTGCGCACATATTCCCTGAAATAATTATGATTGATTCATTTTCAAAAGTGTGATCAATTGGATTTTGCACTAAAATACATATCATTCTAAACCAGTGACCCTTCAACCAATAGAGGAATATGTTGAAGCATGTTGCCCATATTAGCTAATATTAACTCTATCTTGAAATGTTTATAGAATTCGTTCATATTCCTTAATCTCACTCAACTCACTAAAATTATAAAATGTATTTCAGATCCAAATGGTTTGTCCTTATCTTAAGTTACATTTGCAAAATCCTTCATCAAAACCCCGCAATAGTTTTGTGTGTTGTGTTTCGTGTTTATATTTGTGCGTTTGTGTTTGATAGTCAGCAGATTATACAAACAAACCAACCATTAATCTGTCAAACTAATGCACATAAACAATGTCATTAATCCTGAGTTGTAATCCCTAAGGGCCTCCCTGTCGTATTGCATATACACGGGACCGCAAATATTACTAGTCCCACCAGGCATTCCTGGGATTCATAACACATATTTAAGGCAATATACAATCCCATTACATCATGTCCAGACAGTGGTGTCTGGGAGGTCTATCACTAAAAAAGGTTATCTTTGTTCTGAAGCTATGAAAAATGAGGACAGGGATTGCGAGATTCTTCTTCATGAGGCCAAGTGAAGTTTCATCCCAAGACAATCTCTCACTTCTCCCTTTGTGTGACACGGCTCTATCCTCTGAGACAAGAATGTAAACAGGCTGGTAACATATGAGCATTAAGAAGGGTTCAGTCACGGTTCTGTTTGCACTTCCAGCTTTTAGTTGTCAAGGCAGTTCGTCAAAACAACTTGAACAATTAATCGCAGTCGAATGGTTTCTGCAATGTGAACGGTCACAGTGAGAAAACTGCAAAGGCTGCAGTTATTTTGGTCGTATGTCTTTTGCAAACAATCATATCTCGTCCCTGTGGGGTCTCTTTTGTCTAGAACCTGCAAAAACTGCTACAAAAACGTTTGGAAACCAGTTTGAAATGTGCACCACTGTGAACTGAAAGAGGCTATTTTTCCCTACTTTAAAACACTTCAGTGCAAACAGACCAACACAGCGTCGAGTGAATCGCGGCTTAATCTCATTATAGCAGAATGGAGCCATGCCTCATTGGTCAAACCTTGTGACCGAATAATCCCTCCAGCCAATGAGATGACAGGTTGAATTACGGCACTGACCAGCAATGGCCATAAATCAATTACCCTTGACCTGATGATGGCGTGAGAATGGAAACCCCATTTGGTTGCAGGGTCCGATTCGGTGCACCTGTTTGTCCTTGTTGCACCTTCACAAGCCCAGCCATTTGTCGGGTATTCCTTACGCGATAGCCTGCGGACATAGGTTGATGGGGTGGGAAAACGCGTTGGATGCGTGTTGTTGATGTGTGATGACTTTGGGGAAACACAAGGCGTGTAATGAGTGTAAGCTAAGCGGTGAACCAGCGCAGCATTTTTCACTGCCCTATGAAAGCGTTTTGTCACGGCTGACAGGACAGGCCAAATTATTCACCTTATGTGGTCACCGCACCAGACTGATATGGTATGCACGTGTGTCGCTGTGTAAAAGGAGGAGAGACTCATGTCCGAGTGAGCCCAGCCTAAGAGCATTGGCTTATAGATAGCAGTGGTAGTCTGGTCTTCCTCGTTTATTTATCATGGGATTACCCTGAAAGGCCAAGGGAACTTTCTTAACCCCCCTTTTTAACAATGCCAGTCTCACCTCTATTTCCTTTTGACTGACATACACAAGCAGCAACATGTGCTTGTGTATTTCAAGTTCTCATGCCAACATTTATCTGCTACATTTCCGAATTCTCAACTTAGCCAATGATTTTACGGTTTTGTTAAATGATAACAATAAAAAAAAATAGCTGTAGGCTAGTAGATCCGGCCGATATTTGGGGATTTTATAATATCGGCTTTCGGACGATCTAGCGCCGATAAAAGCCGATATCCCCGTGACCGAAAGTGATAGAGACGTCCAGTTTTTGCATTGAAAGAGCAAAGTCAGGGCTTCCTAGGCCTCAGGGGAACTGAGGAACATCGCAATGAAAATGTGTTAGCTACAGGTCTGACTAAAGTTAGTTAGTTTCAGTTAATGGACATGCTGCATGTCATTTTGAGGGACAGAACATGGAGAATTCAATCACTGAGTTAGTTTTAACCTCCACAATTGTATATTTGTTAACTTAAGCATAGGAGAAGTGCAAATGTGTCCAAATGTTACTGTTGGCCCGCAATAACAAATAGATGGTTAGACACACAATAAATCTTATTCTAAAGCCAAAACGTGTTAAAGTCAGTGATGCTACAACATCAACATTCGCTGACCAAAAACAACACAATTTAACTGAAAAAAGTTAAAACTGTGGTAAAAATACAGCCTTCATGGAACGTAAGCGTTTAGACATGTAAACCATGATTTGGAGCTGTTGCAACACGGACATCATGAACAGGGCTGCTTTCATTCAGCTCCCTTTTAATTTTAGCTCATGTCCAGCAAATTAAAGACAAATACATCTCGTAATGTTAAACTGACCCTGTTTACAATGGACACAAACGCCACTGATCCATATCCATGCACAACTCAGGAAGTCGTTTCATTGGTTGGCAGTAGATTTCTTTTTTTTCATTGTTCCTTTCATGTAAACCCAAAACCCCAATTGTCTTTCAAACCGCAGCAGTTTGCAGTTGAGCGGTATAATAACAGGATAAACAACGACCAATTATCATCTCCAAACATTTCCAACTGCATTGAGGAAAAGCGCTTTTCATTTCACTTCCCACGAGAGTACCTACGTCACACATCTAACGCGAAATGATATTATAATGGATGGATAAATTGACTGAAGCCTGGCAGCTTTGTGGTGAGGGCCTCGGGGTTAAGGATGCAGGCTTGTCACTGGAATGCGGCCAGGTTCAACCCTGGAACCATATGGGAAAATCAAGGTGGCTTAAGGAAATAAAAAGTCTCTTGTGGCTATGTTTTCAATTACCAGAGAGAGAGAGAGATGCAGGCTTGTTGAGTTCTATTATATCGTCAAAACTGCAGACAAGAGGAGTCTTCAGCCCCGGACTAAGTGAGACAGACAGACGGGCAGCTGGAAGAGTTACACAGCACATGACTGGATCTGTAGGGGCTATTTAGAATTAAGTGTTCTTGGGTGGAGGGTTCGATGAACGCTGACGAGCTGCAACAAGCCTTAAATGTTACCTTATGTTTACACTTTCAGTTGAATGGGCTTTGCTGGCATTGCCGTCTTTATTTGTTTAAATTCATAGGCCTGTAAATATTGCCGGTGACAGGGCAAAACTGGCAAAAGACAAATAGACGTATCAATAGAGGCTTGACCTCCGCTGTTCAAAAAATAACACAGTGCTTACGGTTTTTCTTTCACATAAGAGTGCATCTTAAATACTAATTTATTTGTTGATATATTGCACACCTTTACGCTCTCTACTCTATATACTGCAATTCTTTTTGTATAACCAAGATTGCGTTTTACCAAATTTAGAGAAACTGAAGGGTCCATCCATCCATTTTCTTCCACTTGTCCGTTGCCGGGTCGTGGGGGCAGCCTTTTGGAGCTGCCCAAATCACATTGCACCGGCCCCTATGGCTCCTCCGGCAGGTGGTGGGTCCACGCGAGGACGGCCTCACAATTCTAACCGGGCCTGTTGGTCTCTCATAAGGTCTTATTTTTAATTGTAAATTAAGGCCAAAGGCAAAATCTATTAATCCGACACATAATATAGTCAGCCAGAAAGTCGAAAGAAGCAAGGCTGTTTCTCTACAGATGTGACTTTCTCTCAGGATGATTCAGATCTGTGGCATTCGGCCAAGATCTAAATACGGGTTAGTTTTTTGCTGTACTAATATTCACAGTATATCAGAAAGTGCGGCGCTCATATCTAACCGTGACAGATTTCCATTTGGCCACTTGCAGAAAGCCGTGACTAAGAAGACAAGATTTATGGACGTTCCTTAGGGCCTGTCCCGGGCTCTACCTTTTAGATGCCTCTTCATTTCCCCAAATCCGTTTGTGTTCATCTCCTGAGTGCACTGCTGCAGTCAGTGTCCGTCAGCCCCTCCCCCCTCCTCTTCTGTGAGAGATGTCAGTGCTAATTAAAGAACCACTCAAAGCCTCGTAGATCACACAAAGTCCTTGCAACTCCAACAAAGGGAAAGCTCACAGCATGGACCTCCGCATAGAGGCGAGCGAAACCTAATTAAAATTGCTTACAGATGATCCATAAACAATTGCTCCAGAGCTTATTCACTACACATTTTTATCTTGGTGAAACAATTTGGTGAGAGTTACGGACACTAGATGTGGCAGGTGACGAACCACAGAGGAAAGGCGAGCTGCTGCGAGAGGGTCAAGAGGGTTCGCGACATCTGTGTCTGGGATGCTGCTGGAGCAGAGAGGCACAGCTCAAATAAGCATGTGGCCAGAGCAGGAACTCTGTCAGCCCATGTGTCCATTTTCAACTCTTTCAATGAACCGGCGACAGCCATTACAAGCATAACACAGATGCCCATTTCCACCGCGTTTGCTCTGACACTGACCATTCGGCAGTGCGAATATCGGGCATTGGATCATTTTAGTTTTCATTTAGCTTTTATTACTCAACAAATTATGTCTAGAGATTTTGGTAAAATGTTAAGTTTTATGAAGTACTTTAAAGGCACATTATGCAACTTTTTATGCGAAAAATTCAGTTGATATGTGTGCTAACTTGACCTTGTAGTGACCCAGCGGCTGTACGAGTGGTCAGCATGGAAGCCTTTACTTTAGATCACGGAGGCCTCTGCAACGCTCTAGGATCACTTGTTTTGTTCCCGGAGCGTCCTAGAGCGCACCGTCATGGAAAGTAAAGTTGCTGGGTCACAACAAGGTAAAATATGCACAAATATTTACTTTTTTTTTTCCCCCACATAAAAAGTTGCATAATGCATCTTTAAATTTTAGGATTTTAAGATTTAACGATTACAAAGGTTTTTGTCTTTAAGAGCCTTTGAATCAATAAATGTTCCATCACTCTCAATACTGCCAATATTGAAAGATGAGACAGACTGGCAGAAATAAAACGACCTATTTATCAAGATATAAATGGTGCAAAGCAGGGAGTAAGCACAAAAGATACAGGTCGGAATAAAAGAGGAGAGCCAGCTCCATTAGCTAATGGTCTTAATGAATGAGTTGGTGTCCGAGACAGAAGGACTCAATTTCACTTTCAAACCTTGGCTTCTCTGGAGACGACTGCCGGGGTAACAAGTCCACAAATACATACATTCTGGAAAGTGTTCAACTGCATATTTTGAATGTGAGACATCAGTTCTGCGTCAAGGAGATATACGTTTACAAAATCATCTTCTCGCCACAGGGGTTATTTCATTTGATTGTGGCCTTCTTTGGAGGTGCCGGCACACAGAATGGAAACCCTCCGATCAACCCACTGGCCTTGTTTCCATCCTCCGAACGGCTCAGGCTGCTATTATCATTCCTGCATAAGACCGTAATGAGAAGCTGGGGTAAAACCAACAAGGGGATAAGGTAGACCCTCGTATAAACTGCAGTAATCTGGACCACAGCAAGTATTTTCATAAGCTCACTGTTGATAGCTCATTAAGAAGCTAAACCTATATCTTATGCAAGTATAATATATAAAGTCGCCACTCCAACTGGGTCATACGAGCCATATCATTTTTACAGCCGTGTCAATAAACAGTAATACATGGCCTCTTAACATGGGGCTGAACTGAGCTGATTGAGCCCAAGAAAAAACGGTTGGCTCTGGGGTCCAATAAGACGCGCCACTTTCACTGTATATTTTCCAGTTTGAACCCAATTGTGTCTACCCCACATTATGCAGTCCCAGCCTCCCCAAATATCCATAAGCACTTCCTTGGGCCGCCGTTCACGCTCTGCCTCAATAAGAGCAGGAATGTGTTAAAACAGCCTGTCAATGGGTGCCTTTCAGCTGCTCGCCCTCTGCTTGCATTGTCCCGGGGTGGGCTGCCCATCGACGCTCCTTACGGGACTTCTAAAAACCTGATACCTGTGCACGGCGCCTTCTGACCCGGAGCCAACCTTATGACGTACACCCCAGTATATAGTGCCTGTCTGTGTAGTCTACAGCTGGCTGCAAGTCAGAGCCTCAAGCACCACTGAATGGTCTGGGATATCATCCCAGCGCAAAAACCACAGAGTCACAATCATTTCTTTAATAACAACTCCATGTTATGTTCAGAATCAGCAAAAAAAGTAAAAAAATAACATGACTTTCTGAGCTTGATTTGAAACATTTGACGAATCGAGACCAGATTGCTCTGCCCTTTTACTTTAATAAGCTGCTGTGGTGAATGCAATATACAGCGGTTTGATCTCTGTCCCTCAAAAATAACTTTTGTTTAACCGTTTCATTTCCCCTTTACAATGTAATTTTTCAACAAACTAATAATAACAAAAGACAGAATTTTGTAATGTGTGGGTGATACGGTAAGAATGAATCATATCACACATTTCTTACAGCGGATGATTTAATTACAATTCTTGCACACTTAATACATTTGCTTTGCCTTGAAGAGTAATACTTTAATCTATTTGCTTCTTCTGAGTGTTCACACTTTACTGTGATTGGTTCAAATGCCTTTCACTCATCCAGATAATGACCAAAGGGATCTGCGTGGGGATTAGCAGACGTCTGTGTTCGAGCATCGAGCTGAATTCAACAGGAAAGCGCTAAATAACAAAATAAGACTCAAAAGGCACAAATGATCCCCTTACCTGTGCCTGAGAATAACAAGTGACCTAAATCTCGGAGTTCATCTAGGAGCAGTTGGTTGAAATGGGTCAAGTAAGGATAGGACATGAAGTTTGTAGGACAGAGTTTAAATTCATAACTCATTTTAGGCTCATACTTTAATAACGTCTCATCTAAGATTTAAAAGCCCTTATTAACTGAACCCCATGCACCTCTGAACTGTTCCGTAATTCACTCTGACTCTGTATTGAAACCATGATGGTAATACATTCTTAAAGATTAGGTAAAGGACAGTTTGGCAGTCATTCATGAAACCTATAACCGCATATAACATGTGGTAGTGCTCAAAGCATGAAAATGCACTCTTTCCACATCACATCAATTTTCCAACTAATACTCTGTGTACAGTAATGTTTCTCTATGGTAAAACAAGCCACATTGACTTCAGGCAGTATTGTCATTTGAAATACTCTGTTTTCCTGGATAGTTTTTTTGTAGGATAAACATTAGCCCTTAATAGTTTCAATAAGAACATTAATACGCTGCACGGTTTTGCACTGCTAGAAAAAATATTCGTATCCCAGCAGCCTGGAAATTCTGTCCAATCAACACACAGGCCAGGGCCAAAGAACATAGTTAGAACAAATAACACAACGGAGCTTTTGAAGTTTCGGTGTGTCATTAAACTGGAGTGTACTCACTGTGGGTGTGATGACTGGGCCGTGCAGTTGTGCATATAGGAGAGCCTCACTGACGTGCATGCGCACCCCCAGCAGGGCCAGCTCCATGCTGTGCTGGTTGGCCATGGCATGAGTGAGCTGCTCCAACAGCATGGTGTATCTTCTCCACGGCTGGTCCAGCTCCGAGATGCTGGCCAGGCAGCCGCGCATCACGTTCAGACAGAAGCCGTCACAAGGCTTGATCAGCGTCAGGCCTCGGCAGTGTGAACAGTACACCATCCGCACTAAAGCTTTCACACACTCTTTGCTGAAGATGATCTGTTCAGTGGCATTCAGGACCTCCAGACCTTCTTCCAGAGCCAAGCCCAGCTGTTTCCCCGCGCCCAGAGCTCCGACCAGCTCCTGCGCCATGATCGCCGGGTGAGGCCCAAAGGGGTTGACGTCCTGTCGGATCATTCGCAGACAGTCGCCCATGTCCCTCCACACGAGCTCCCCGTCCATGCCCGGATTGATCATCTGAGTGTAGACAAGGGGAAACAAGTTGTTGTAGAACTGGTGTACTGCAGCTTCCACCGAGACATTGGCCCCCCGCAGGTGATGGGACAGAGTGGAGAAGAGCTGGTTTACGTGGGGCAGTGCATGGCGGGACAGGGTTGAGTAGGTTCCCTCCAGCAGTGAACTTAGGTGGCCTTGTGAGAATGACAGAAGGTACTGGAACATGTCTGCAAGGAGAGCAGATGAGAAACAAACAGTTGGGATTATTAGCGTTCATGTTACACTGCTCTACTAACGCATAATTGCTGTTGAATATTTGACATATGTCTTATTAAAGCAAATCCAGAAATCCCCTCACTGGCTCATTAGCTATGAATGAAGTTCAAAATAATGTCATGTCTCAATAAAGTTTAATGATTGTGAAATAATCCAAGGGACGGGGTAGGCAGGCCAGGGAAAACAAGAAACAGCATCAAAGATTTGGCTCAACAGCATTCAGCCAAGACAAAACCACATTTACTTGGCATCGACAGTGGCAAAAACGTTTAGATCTTACATTTGTGTCCACCCATCGTGACCTTTTTTTACAACACATGCACTAAGTACACACAGAAATGATTGAATCATTGAGAATTAAGTCATGTCTTGCTTAAGAAATCATTGATGCCAGTGTGCTGGCTGACCGGCTGCTCGTTAATCAAGGTGACAGAGAAATAATACAGCTGTCAGTTTTGTATGAAATATCTAGCAACTTTAACTTTATCACAATTAGGTGTCATTTATTTTCTACCTTTTTATGCCCCATGAACACAAGTCAATCTTTCTCATTATTAAAGCTATATTATCAACACTTTATTATCTTCATGAGGGCACTAGTCGTGCCATGTGTGTTTGTCCTGGACTCAAAACTCTGCTCATACAGTGGGGGAAAAAAAGTATTAGTATATAGTCAGCCAACAATTGTGTTTTCCCACTTTAAAAGATGAGAGAGGCCTGTAATTTTCATCATATGTTTACCTCCTTAATTATTTGGTCAATAACAAAAGTTAATCTCAATATTTTGTTATATATCCTTGGGAATGACAGAGGTCAAACGTTTTCTGTAATTCTTCACAAGGTTTTCACACACTGTTGCTGGTATTTTGGCTCATTCTTCCATGCAGATTTCCTCTAGAGCAGTGATGTTTTGGGGCAGGCGCTGGGCAACACGGACTTTCAACTCTCTCCAAAGATTTCTATGGGGTTGAGATCTGGAGACTGGCTAGGCCACTCCAGGACCTTGAAATGCTTCTTACGAAGCCACTCCTTCGTTGCCCGGGCGGTGGGTTTGGGATCATTGTCACGCTGAAAGACCCAGCCACGTTTAATTTTCAATGCCCTTGCTGATGGAAAGAGGTTTTCACTCAAAATCTCACGATACATGGCCCCATTCATTCTTTCCTTTACACGGATCAGTCGTCCTGGTCCCTTTGCAGATAAACAGCCCCAAAACATGATGTTTCCACCCCCATGCTTCACAGTAAGTATGGTGTTCTTTGGATGCAACTCAGCATTATTTCACCTTCAAACACGACAAGTTGAGTTTTTACCAAAAAGTTCCATTTTGTTTCATCTGACCATATGACATTCTCCCAGTCCTCTTCTGGATCATCCAGATGCTCTCTAGCAAACTTCAGACAGCCCGGGACATGTACTGGCTTAAGCAGGGGGACACGTCTGGCACTGCAGGAGTTGAGTCCCTGGCGGCGTAGTGTGTTACTGATGGTGGCCTTTGTTACTTTGGTCCCAGCTCTCTGCAGGTCATTCACTAGGTCCCCCCGTGTGGTTCTGGGATTTTTGCTCACCGTTCTTGTGATCATTTTGACCCCACGGGGTGAGATCTTGCGTGGAGCCCCAGATCGATGGAGATTATCAGTGGTCTTGTATGTCTTCCATTTTCTAATAATTGCTTCCACAGTTGATTTCTTCACACCAAGCTGCTTACAATTGCTGATTCAGTCCTCCCAGCCTGGTGCAAGTCTACAATTTTGTTTCTGGTGTCTTTCAACAGCTCTATGGTCTTGACAGCAGCTAAAACAACAGCACATTTGATTTGAGGCTTGTGTTTGGGTTGTTCCAGGACGACATTCTGCTTGTACTATTTTGTACAATTGTAACATTTGATGCGGATTATGACCAAGATTGGCTCTTACGCATTAGTGTAAGTTGTCAATTGTTGGCTGACTAAATACTTGTTTTCCCCACTGTAGCTGTGATGTCAGCCAAAAAGCATGCCACAACATGAAGGAGCAGTAGCAACTGTACACAAACTGAAACAGGAGAAGGTGGGTTCACCCTCTTCCCCACTTTTCATTAGCCTACTGTGTCGGGCTAAATATAAAACACACAGGCTGATTTCATATTTGAGCATCATAAGTCAACTTTAAATATTGTTACACCATGGTAAAATATGCTACTTGATCATTTGAGGCGAATGTTGGAGCAGCGGATACATGAGCGTGTGCCCAGCCCCTCCCAGCTAATAACAACAGACATGTCCTTCTCAACAGCTGCACTAATAAGACCAAAGTCTGTGACACATGGGCTCCCTACAGCCCAGTGAAAGGCACCACTGATTCTAAATGCACCCGAAAGCATTGTAATGATGGCAGTGGCACCCACACATGGATCATTTGGACGTATAAAGCATTTAAATGGCTTCTGAAGGGTATGAGTTCATGTCTGGCTGTAATAGAATGACAGCAGACTGATAGACATGAGAGTATGTCGCAAGATATGATTTGTCAGGGACAGCCACAGGTCACATGCAGAAGCCTGACACCTGATGAGTACTCACTTAATAAGGTTACAGACCATGACATGGTGTGATATTAAAGTAACATTGGAATCATCACTATGGTGCAGAAATGTCCAGAAGTTGGTGCTCAGGCTTCCCCCACATACAATCCAGTCACAAACATTGAATCAGAGACTGCAAAGCACATGTCGATATTAGTAATTATTTCAGTTGCTTATAATTTAATGTACATTAAAAGTAACCAAAACAATATGTCCAATGTAAAAAATTATTTAATTACTCACAATCCCTCGGTGCAAAGAGCAAAAACAAACAAACAAACTTAAAAACTGAAAAATACGAATCTAAGATACTGTACATAAGTAAAGCTATTAAACCATAATTTTAAAAAAACAAACAAACAAAAAAACTCTAAATATTGCTGCTTATCTTATAATATTCAACAATTAACGAATAGCCCATGTTTTGGCATAGTGTGCACTCCTGTATAAAATCCGTATACTCAGGCAGGATTACAAAATTAAGCATAAAGGAGGGGGAAATACAGCGGGAGACTGCCAGAACAAAGCGGCAAGTCAAATATTCAACACGAAAAAACAACTACTGTATAAGTGCGCTCCATCTTGTGACTGCGCACCCACATCTGGATTCGTTTGGCCTCTGGGTTCACAGCACATCCCTTTGTCTCCTCGGAAATATTTCAGACATATCTCCTCTTAAATGTAAGACTGCGCTCATTCATACGGCTGAGCCTTTACGGAAATGCACACGAGACACTGTTACACTTGCGCACAGTCGTTTGGATTTGATGGTTTATTGAGCCAAAAAAGTAAAAAAAAAAAAATTTAATGAATTAAAAAATAGTGTAGTGTATTGTTTGTAGTGTATATATTTTGGTATGCATAACAATAAATCTGACTGAGCCTTTGCATAATAAGCCAAACTGAAAATCTACCGACTTTAGGTGGGTTGGCAAGTGGTAATGCAGGTGTCAAGCCAAGTCAGTTCAAAAGGGAAAGGATCCGGCTGCACGTTAAAATCGATTAGACAAAGGCAGATTCCGGCAAGTTCACTGAGTTTAAGGTTTGTTGACTGTTCAGCGTAACCGCGGTGGTCGAATCTGCTAAAGGCCGCACTATATTTAGACTCATGGAGCAGGAGTTTGTGGCTATCATTATGTTGTGTCACTGGTCCCGGTCCCCCCCCCCCCCCCACCCCCCCACAGCGAACCACTATGGGGATTATACCAAATTTGTAGCGGATGTGTTTCAATGAGATCCAAAAGACAGTTCGTTTTGCTGTGGGGGTTTTGGATCAGGAGAGAACATAGCCACAATGTCGGACGGTGATGTGACTCACTCTGACAAATTCTAAGGAAGAAAAAGAAAAAAAACGTAAAAGCTAAAACAGATTCATTGGATCAGTTTCACTCACTTTATTCCGATGAGTGGGTTAGAGGGCCCTTGCATGCACCTACAGTATAAAAGAAAATATGAGAAAAATGTAGGGGCCGAAAAAGCTAAATAAATATGGCCAATCTTAAACGCAATACGCCAGCTACATAAAAACGTTGATGATGTGGGCCGGTTCAGTGGAAAAAGCGTGTAGCTACTGTATGTGTTGGGCCAAATCACATTTTCAAACAGTTTACCTCTCCCTGGAGATCAGACTCATTGGCACTGCTGTAACTGTCCTTGTGCGCACTACAACCGTACTGTACTTTATATTATCGGTAATTCAGTAGGTTATCAGCTTATCAAATTGGCAAAAAGCTGTAACATTATTGGCAGGTAATGCACCATTGGTTGGATGCATTACACGCTTAGGTTTTCCATAGTCATATACCGAAGATTACGAACTTGAGCCTCTACAGCAGAGTGTCAACAGTGCACGGCATTTCTCATTACTGCCGGTGAACTTGTCATGGAAAATGACGCCAGTGGCCCCCGCAGTTGTGTGAGCTCACGGAGGTGTGATGCCATACGTGTCTCCACTAGGGCATGCCTGGTGATGCAGTAATATTGCGATAATGAGATTGGAGACACTGTTCTCATACCATAAAGCTGTAAGCCATTCCGATCCCGGCAGTGATTCCCAGCGAGGCCCGACCAGCTATCTTCTCAGGCAAAAGCGTTTAATCCCGCGGCAGGCTTGCGTTTCACCCAGGTCATCACGCAGATATGTGACACAGGGACACGTGTGGAGATTACATATCCTTGTTTTAATTAGTAGCAATACTGTACAGAAAGCTATATCCCACTCAGCACGACTCATCTAAAGTTACAGGGGAAAGTTGCATTGTCAAACTATCCCCCTTCCCTTTGCATGCAATCGAGCAGTTTAAGGCCCTAGATTAGGCTTTTTCCAGGCCGTTTCAAACACTTTTAGACAACTTGACAATGGCATTGCCCTTTTAGAACTTGAAACTATGCGAAGGCAGTCCGAACTTCATTTCTGAACATGCACTCACCCTCTGCCAACTCAAAAGGTGGAGTGAAGAAGATTGAATAAAACACAACCTGACACTTATTATGAGGAGAGGGCTTTAAGTGGTGGCAATATTGAGCGCTGAAATGATCAGAAATTGCACGGCGAAGGTTTCTGGACTTTCTAAACACATCGAAGCTTCAGCTTGTGACGTCAGTAGGTGGTGGCGAGTATTTTGAGCTTTTGAGTAGGAGATGGGCTCGGGATGCATGGACGAAACAACACACCGTTGCAGGTCAGTTTTCGATGAGGGGTTCAAGATGATGCCAAACACAACAAAGTGAGGATAGACTAAAGGGACCTCTAAGGCTGACCTATAAACGATTCAGTGAGTCAACGACGCATCTAAAGCTTGAAGTGTCCGCATGACTCATCCATCTGAAAACAGACATGTCGCCTGGGCCAAAGTGGCAGCTAAAACACTGACTGACAAGCCACTTCCCACTTCACAAAGTCCTCAGTTCACCTCAGTTCTCAATCCCACAGCGTTCTGGACTTTCCCTATCCCCGCACTGCCAACAGGTGCAATAAAGTGTTCCTACGAGAGCGCAGGAGGTATCCTTTGGAGGCGGACATGACACGGAGCCGAATCGAGGGAGGCCCCTATCTCTCCATCAGCATTCCGGCAATTAATGATAAGGTACTGCTGCTATATCAGAACCCCTAAACATGAATAATTCCGCAGATGCCAGTGGCAGCGGTGGCGGGCATGCAGCGAGGTGGAAATTGGGCCCAGGGATCATTGCGCTCCGGTATGGCCCCGAGCGGAGAAACCCGATCGAAGGGTGGGGGGGTGGGGGGGGGGGGGGGTGGGAGGGTTGGGTCGGGTTTGGGGGGAGGCTGGGTGTCATACCTTAAAAAGGGGAAATGCGTGGGGGGGTGACTTTGCGGCACACTGTTGACAGACTGATGGACAGCTACCTCTGCTCCCCTGCATTGACATGGCACAGGCCTAACGTGACCCCCCGCGCGTGCCCGCCCTTTCTCCCTCCGCTTTATTGCCGCATAAATCATTGTGTCTTTTGCGGTGCATAGTGTCATCGACTGTGACTCGGCGTGATGTTATATTATCCGACAGCCATAATGCGTTTACAGTTAGAGGCGCCCGGGCTACAGCCACAACAAATATAGGATTTATTTTTCTATTTTTTTTGTTTTCCGAAGGCGGCTGGAAATTTCGCACAATTCAGCGGGGATGTATGTGGCATATTGAAAATGCTCATGATGTCATAAAAGGGCCACAAAACTGTTTGTTGCAGTTGCCTTGTTTTACTTTGTGCTATAGCTTTCCCATAATACCGCTGATCCACTGCCCAACTGACACATAATCTTAAGTATAAACAGTTTACATCTACAAGCAGCAGGTTTTTCTTATTACTTTAGCTCCGAGTATACTGCTCAGATTGAATGTCATGCCTGCCACCGGCTAAATTGTGCCAAAGAATGAAAACAAGCCAGTAATCAAAACCTGCTTGTAGGTGTACACAGAAACATCAACCTAACGTATGTGCTAATTTGCTTGTGGGAACAAATACTAACATGAACCAGGTCCTAAGGCGCACTTTGAGGTGTGAAATGAAGTCGAGATGAAAGGGCTGCAATTAGGGATACCTTTTCATAACAGGTGGTTCGACTTTATCCTAAGAAGCCTCAGCACCTTTACGGTATGCTTTGATTATCGGCATAAAAGTGCAGCGAGTAAGTGAATAAAAATAGAAAAAAAATTCAAATGACCTTGAGCGGTGAGTGCATTATCCTCACAGCAAGAAGGTTCTTGCAGAGTACATAGTAGAAGTGGAAAATCAATGTGGCGATGAGTTAATAAATATTCTACCTTTTGCCTAACAGAAGTATGAGAATATGTGAAAATAATAGGATATGAGCAACTTTACGCTTCAACTGGGAGTTCATAATGAAGTACGAGGAGCCACTGAGGCAGCACGAGAGGCTTTAGCACCAAACAGTGCACGGAAAGTGAATGAAAGTTGATGAAGGGATGATGAAGTGAGTTGATGTGAAATGGCCAGCTCCGTCCGGCTTCAGGCACAAGAACAAGCATGAGTCACAAGACAGATCTTTCACAGACATGAGAGTGCGTTAGAGCCAATGGGCAGGGCACACAAGCTTCCCACGTTTGTCACGCAAAGTTAGTACTGAGGACCGTGGCACTTTGCTTTCCTATTACGATATCCGCGCTCATGACATTTTATGATAAGCAGAGATTATCTGGCCAACTGTTTTGCGTTAAAAAAAAAAACGGTGCAATTTTCAGTTATATTTTACGACTAGCGTTAGTTTGGGAGAGACGTGTGCAGCAGAGTCAAGCAGGACACAGGAAATATCCAGGCCAAACAAATCAGCAGCATTAGACGACAAATCCCAACAGACAAAACCAATAGTGTTCCAGACATGTCTGAATATCACGGAGAGAACAAGCCCCATGAGCCTTTTGTCTCATTACAAAACAACCTTACTGGACAGTATCCACACAGTCTTACTTGAAGTCATTGACAGTTGAGTTTGGTTACTAAAAACTCTGCCCAAGGGCCATTTGTATGATGTTCAAAGGATTTTGGCAATCAGTAAGCTGTATTTCTTTCTCATAACGTCACGCTGTATTGTGGAGATTATTGAAAGAAACTGCCATAATGAGCCAATAATTATTATTTATGAATTTATTTGGCTGTTGTCAAGCCACAAGGCTGTCAGGATGTTGGGTTTCATATAGCAAGGTGGAGTTATGCCAGCTCCTTAGGGAAAGATCAATAACTGCTTAAGATTTTTAAAATGTATGTACAAAAGAGGGCATGACTATTTTTCCTTGTGTTGCATTTTCTGTTGATGTTAATTTCAAAGTGAACCTGTATTAGGGATAAACCCATAATGTGTCCTGCCATTCCATGAATTGTGGCTACTTTTAATGATATTACTGTTGCACTTTCCATTGCTGTAGTAACTGTATGATGGCTAACTCACTTCTGTGGTCTTCTCCTCATTACTGTGTTAACATCAGCACCAAGCAACAGCTACATGTGTTCCCATTCCAATATGGAAACTGTGAGCACAATAAACTATTAAGTGTAAGAGTATTAAACTATAAATGTGTCTTATACAGTGCCTTGCGAAAGTACTAATACACCTTGAACTTTTGCACATTTTGTCATGTTTACAACCATAAACATAAAGATATTATTTTGAATGTTTTACTGAAAGTTCACACACAAGTAACAGACAACTGTGAAGTGAAAGCAAAATGATACATGATTCTGTTATTTAAAAAAAAATAGAAATCCGAAAAATCGGGCATATTCATACAGCATGAAATAATACTTTGTGGAACCCCCTTTTTCTGCAATAACAGCAGCAAATCTTTTGGGGTATGACTACAAGATTTTCACATCTAGAGACTGACACATCTAGAGGTCTTTCCACAGATTTTCAATAGGATTTAGGTCAGGACTTTGACTGGGCCATTAATATGTTTGTTTTAAACCATTCCATTGTAGATTTAGCTTTGTGTTTAGGGTCATTGTCCTGCTGGAAGGTGAATCTCCGCCCCAGCCTCAAACAGGATTTCTTATGGCCTCCTTTCAATAATGGCTTTCTTCTCGCCACTCGTCCATGAAGGCCAGATTTGTGTAGAGTACGACTTATAGTTGTCCCATGTACAGATTCTCCCAGCTCAGCGGCAGTACGTCGCAGCTCCTCCAGAGTTATCTTGGGGCACTTGGTTGCATTTCTTACCAGTGCTCTCCTTGTTCGGTCTGTTAGTTTAGGTGGACGCCCGTGTCTTGGTAAGTTTGCAGTGGTGCTATACTCTTTCCATTTCTGAATGATGGATTGAACAGTGCTCCGTAAGATGTTCAAATCTTGGGAAATCATTGTATAACTTAACACTGCTTTAAACTTCTCCACAGCTTTACCCCTGACCTCTCTGGTGAGCTCCTTGGCCTTCATGATGTTGTTTAGTGACCAATACACTCTGACCATAGCTCTGAGGCCCTCACAGAACAGCTGGAATTATACTGAGAGTAGATTACACACAGGTGGCCTCTATTTAATGGTTAGGGCAAGGTGTGAACATTCTGCAGTCATTAGGAATGTTATAAAGGCAATTTAATGCACTCAGAAAATGCTGTATGAATAGTTATGCACGCCCCACTTTTCACTTTTCTATTTTTTTAAAATAACAGAATCATGTATTATTTTGCTTTCACTTCACAGTTGTCTTTTACTTGTGTGTGAACCTTCACAGGCACTGTATATATATATATATATATATATATATATATATAATAATTTTTAAAAATGACATGCTTTTTCTCTCTCTTGTCAATAACTGCAATAAGTGTAAGGCTACAGTTGCCATAGTTTTGCACCCTCAGCAGTTATCTTTGAGACTTGTGCGTTCCCTGCAGAGCACCACCAAGTTGCTGGCATGGGCCCCACCAGCTCATGCAGTTTATTAAATTTCCACAGCTTCTAAAGGCCACAGAGGCACCTCTCCGAAGAAACAGTCTGTAGCAAAGAAGGCGATCCTATGTCCTCACTAAAGAATCTGTTGAGCACTTCCTTTTGACAGCCTTTACACATACCAAAACCTCACACCTGACACCTGCCATCACGACACCTGTGAGCACTTGAAACGGCCAACATACTTGTCTCCCTTTGCGCCTCCTTAGTCCACCTTTTCCACACTTTTAAAGGTTAAATAAAAAGCCGAGGTGATTGGTAAAGCTTTAATGTTTCGTCTGGCGTTCCCCCTCTCCTCCCTCCCTTTGTTCCCTGCCGTCTCCCCCAGTGAGTCTTCACCTTGTTGTTAACAGGGGGAACACGACTCAGCCTGTCGATGTCATGTCTGCTCGGCGATTCAAAAGGCGTTGCTAAAAAACACGCACGCTCTCACAGGCGATGTGGTCACTCCGCTATTAGGTCCATAAACACGTTCGGCTCCACACCCTCTGTGATTAAATGAGACGTGCAGGGATGGATTCCGGATATCCTCCCTAATTTGAGCATGAGCTCATGGCGCAGTGCAATGTCATCTTGTGTCCAAGCGTCAGCCTCTAGAGCAATAACCCTGTCGGTCAAAACATCTGCGGAGAAAAATAAGCGCAGACATGGTAGTGGGAGGATGAAGAGCTGATGGAATGAGGCGGCCAGGCTAAAGATCACAGACCAAGAGGCTGCCAGACAAACCCGGAGATGGCAATAAAGATATGTTTCTGATGAAGCAAGTAGCGCAGCATGAATCAGACGAGATATTCTTCCCTTTGTTTTCATGCCACAAATTCTTAGTCCTCAAGTACACAAACATAAAACAGAGAGATGCCAATGAGCCACCCAACATGATCTAAGGAGCCAGAGCTGTTTTGGTGTTAACAAAATTGGTTCCTCAGGCAATATATTTTACTATTGATCGACGAGACGAAAAGTTATTGCTGGAGACATAATGGCAAGCACTGTGGTTGTTCGCAGTCACCTTCAGTAGGACAGACGACCACAATTCAAAAGTTCAAAGTTTCCAAAAGCCAGTAATGCATTAAACTTGTTTTTCTAGGAAAGATAAATATGAACCAAAGGGCTTTATTTTATCAGACTTGTTCAAGGTAAGGTTTATCTACATTCACAACAAGCTGCAGCGTCCATTTGAATGGCCTTTTGCAGCAAAGCCAGCAGACAGACACCTCTCACCTACCGATTATGAATGATCAGCTTCTTTTAGTTCTGTCCTAGAAGACAAGAATGCATATTATATTATATTATAATATAATATATATATATATATATATATATATATATGGCTTGAGCACAGGAAGTGCTCTCTCTTGGGCTGGAGCCGCTGGCCTACCATGTTTTCTAGGGACAGAGCTCAGATAACGTGTGTTTTAGAATTGTATTATGAGGGAATAAAACTATATTTTAATCTATCGAGCCTCCGTCTTCTGTTCCATATAATAACAAACAAACAATTATTCAATGAAATGGGGTAATATGAGCATGGATACAACTCCCACATATGACAAAGCACAGTAGGCCGTTTGGGCTGTCAAAACAAAGGCAGGCCAGAGAAAACAAACACAGGGAGCTGCAGCTCTCACACAGTTTGTTTGTTGACACGCGTCAGTAGACAAAAGAGATATGATGGTTGAAGAAAACTAACTATACTATACTTGAATGATTACTGAAAGTGAAGTAAACGTAAATGAACTAACTATTAAAGCATTAGTTACATTGACCAAACTTCTTTCTACTCGGTATAAACGCACATTCTTCATGGCACTGGACATCACAGACACGGTCCTTAAAAGGCCTTAAATTGTGGTATGGTTACGTCATCATATCTTTGTTCTTCTTTATTCCATTGTTATTTTCCATGTTGGCCTTTTAGTTGGGTAATCTCGGCCACTTCCGTGACCGTGGAGAGCGGAGGTTCGTTTCTCAGTGGATTTGTCATCTATGGAGGGTAGATAAAAGATTTATCTCCCATGCCCCTCTCAAAAATGCGGGCAATTTTTTTTAGAGCCCTAAATCCAAAATATTAAGGTGTGACGCTGCAGGTGAATATGAAAAACAAATAAATGTAGAGATATCAATTTGACATTTTTACTGAACATTACTGATATGTACAGTATATGAAAAAAAATGTATTGCGTTTTTTCTGTCATAAAAATTAGGCATTTTGTGCATGGTCAAAATCGCTTATATTTCCCATCCTTCGGATAGGCTCAGACATGAGCTAAGAAGGGAAAGATCTCCATGGAGAAATGGATGCATACTTTACATGATAGACTTTTCCTATCAAAGCACTTAATAATACATACTGGAATTAAACAACTACACTGCACCAGCATCAAAAGGACCTGAAGTTGGTTTAGCTTTTTGCTGCATTTATGTTGGGCATAGCATCTAAAAAGTGGATGTAAATGTAATGTTATAGACTAGTTAAGACCCTTTGCACATTTAACTATTGTGCGATTGTAGATAATGGATTTCACCAATATGTACATGCACTGAACCTACTCAGTCTGTTTCTGTTATCCCGTCTGAGCCCTCTGTTACACTTACCCTGAAAGGCATCTGCGTGGCCTGAGATGAGGTGCTCCAGCTCATAGTTGTAAGACTGGATGTTGTGGAGTGTCTCACGTCTGACAGCGATCAGGTAGCTCTCCTCCATCTTACGGTTGCAGCAGGACAGTCCCTGGTGCTTGCAGAGCAGCAGATCGACATCTACAAAATACACATTTTATCATTGTCACTGTATACAATGGATTGTGCATTTAATTATGTTTATTTTGTCGCATTATCAATGCACAAATGTAACTACATAGTGTATACAGATCGTTCTATTAATGAGCAGCACAAGTATAGTCAGGGGGTATGCACATAGGCAGACAAGCCATAACTCCAATGGGAGACAGAAGAGGCACCATGGGTGGGTGAGAAAGTAGACCAAGAATTCATCAGTGTTTTCCGCTATAAATACTGCCTCTGCTAAATACATAGCCTACAGAGTTCTGCTGTAGCTTGTGGATGACTTCAAAACATACCATTTTTATGACGACATCAGGACTATGCTAATCTTACACCTGGGCCTGGCACTGAATATTTCTGTTTAGAACAAAGAATTTATTTCCAAGCTTGTGTAAAATATAATGGAAAAATATGAAATAACTTTGTTGCTTCAACTTTAATCAAATGACATTGGCCAAAGAACATCGCCTGTTCCTTACCGTCATTTAACAACCATGAGTGGTCACACATTAGCATCTTTTCTCACAAGCATCTTGCCAAAACTTTTATTTTGTAAGGCATTTCCATATTAAAGGTCTGCCATGATAACTCATTTCACAGTTGGAGCAATGGAAGGGGGCGGATGGAGGCAGGTGCTGTAACTAGAGCCTATAGCGTGGCCTTAGGACAGACCACAAGAGCAGTGCCTCACTGTCCAAATCCCTCCATGAAACACAATAGGGTTGCATTCTCAATCCCTCTTTCCCTTTCTGCTGCCTCTGTCCATTTGCCTGGCATATCCCAGCAAGGCCTGGGTGTCTCTTAATTACCCAGCAAGGCTCCATTTGTTCCCATCCCAGAGCCAGACGAGTGAAGTCATAACTGGCCGTCCTGCCCCTTTAGCTCATTACGTCCAGTTCGAGAGCAGTACTGTGTTGGGACACACTTTTCTCTGAGCACTGTTTTGGCAAGTCAAGATTTGACTTTGGCCCTGAAACAATAGATCAAAATCAACTGTTTGGGATTTCGGTTATAGTCAATAATGAAAATAGTGTTGGTCTATTCTGTCAGTAAAGAAGAGTAGCAGTTCAAATAGCTTTGTGACCTGTATACTGCTCTTCTCTCACCAAACTGCTGTATGTGTTCTTCCTTTTGTTTTGGTGTTTTATTGCAGATATGCAACGTTCAGCCAGGGATTCACTGTGGAATCCTGCCCGACTCCTGCCACAAGAGAATAGTTGCATGGAGTAAACGATACTTGGAGGACTTAGTATTGGTAAAGCCACAGAGGCCAGAGAGACTGCTGTCACCAATTCTGAACCATTTTGTAATCTATCGCATACAGTATTACAAAAGTGTCCTTTAAATTCAATCAATATATTCATTTCAACAATGCACCAGTGGGAGCTGCTGGTACTGTCTTTTTCTTTTTTTTCTTGTAGCCTCCTTGGTCCACAACATACCTCGGGGGTAATTAGCGTAACAATCACACGTCCTAACTGTCCGTAGTCAAAATCCATTAGGGAACGACTCAATGCTTTTCACGGAACAAGTCAACCCTCCAGTGAGTGTGTACATGACATACTGATCTTTTGAGTTTGGCGGTAAATAATAATTGTGTTTTTTCACCTTCAAATCCAGAATCAAAGAAGCTAAAGTCACTTTATATGAAAAACTATTGTGAAAATGAATGCTTTTTGCTAACTGTCAAGGGGATTTGTAGATCTTTGACGGTGTCTTTTGATTAAACAAAAGCCACTTTGTCAAGTCCGACCAATTACCTTGTCTCCTTTCACTCAAGGAAGTCAGGAATCACGTCTCTTTGAAGAAGAGAACGTACGGGATGTTTACTCTTTGCACTTTTTTCCATGTTTGAGAAGGATCTGCTCATATGAAAACACACCTGACATTGCCCCCGCTGCATACCTGCATATTTCAACAACCTTAAAACTCACCGGGAATGTTTCATTTTCCGAAGACCACAAGAGACTGCTGCCAACATACTGCGAGGTAGCAGAGAACACCGCTTAGAGGCCCGTCAGAGCGCAACTTATATTATAGGAAGAAAATGTTACGAAGTGAAGGAGTTGCTCAAAGAATATGTGTTAATTAAAAATAAATCCTTGGGGTGATACAGGTGACAGCATTCAGCGATAACGGGTGATGTGGCAACCTCAATATGAGAAAAGCGAGTGGGAAAAGCAAGAGTTGCGTCCCTGCTTGCCTGACAGTGTATCACCACAGGATTCCTATAAAACATCTGCTAATGAGTCAGAGCGTCAGAAAACATGGGAATAAGAAAACTAAGAGTGCGCTTCCAGCTTGGTCAGATAAATGGCCTCAGCTGTAGGTCTGGTAGATCATATCAGTGAATGTACATGAGGCTAAGAAGAGCTTGTGTGACAAAGACTATTGGCAGCCTGCTCCCTCTCGGGGTAATCTCAATATGGAGCTTTTGGCAGGGGAGCCTTCTTCCAAAGTGACCATAACTCTAAGTAAATCCTGTGGTAAGTAATTGGACGTCCTTGGTGAAGGTCCAAACTTGGCACAGGCTTTAACGGGTGATAGTAGAAAGGACTTACGATCCCTTCAATATGTTTTAGTCCAATTCTGTGACAGTCAAACGTTCTCTCAAATGCATTTTGATAATACCTGACAGCAAAGAGTAAATTGCATAGTAGCTCAGCTGCCACACTCCAGGCTCTTGGCGAGAAATGTGTTCACAGCACATGAGTGAAACGCACCAGTGTGTCCTAAACCAAACATGAAGCTGTAAAAAGGAGGTCTGACCACTTCAAATTTCAACACTTGCTTACCTTGGCATTCGATCTGAGATGGGAGGCAGAGTAGCATAATTTTGTACACTTACAGCTATACCAAATAAGCCACTCTCAACACCCCCGCCTGCTGGAGTTTACTTTGAAGACAAACACACTACTGACCTAAAAGTACCTCTCTGAGACAGGTACAAATAAAAAGGCAACACACAACCAAATCAAGTGACAGAAAAGTCAAGGGGAAGGATTTAGGAAGCAGAGGAAGGAAGGAACCATCAAAGTGTAAAATTGGAGTTCCCAAACTAAATACACAAGGAAACAGTACTTTCTCAGAATTTCCCTTCAACATTTACGAGTTCAATCTATTTTCTGAAGAGCTTTACAAATATACTAAAGCAATTGGAAGCTGCTGAGCTGTCAGTGCCCAACAGAAGGTCACAACTCCCTCCACAGACTACTGACATCTTGAGGAGACCGGGCTCTCCCTGTTGTCTCTCTGAGCTTATTCTGAATGACAGCGTGTAAAGAAATGTACATGCCCGGTTGCTAGTGGTGACATTCAGCTAAACAAACAGATCAAGTGGTCTGGATGCACCTCGAGGTATGCTCCAACTCTTGTCTCTGTTACATTCTGCATCGGCATTACTCAGCCCACACGCTGCACATTTTTGATTGGAGTCAAATAGGTCACGATAGCAGATTTCGAAGTTCGATATATTGAGGCCGGAAAGTATCGCGATAAACGATATTATTGACTCTAACGATACGAGATACTTTCAACTCTGAAGCATGAAAATGACATAAACCTGTATTCAAAAGTGCAGAATCAAATCCTAAAACGCCACACAAGCGGCAAAGAACATGAAATATAATGTAACCCAATTTGCTTCGGTTAAAAATCAAAGTTTTACAAAACAATGTAGACGATAAATATTGAGCCCAAACATGTATCGTTTATCTGTTACTTATTGAACGATAAGAGAACGATAAGATAGAGTAATTATTTTGACAGCCCTCGAGTCAAAGTCAGTCAAACTCAATTTAGTGTTTGGGTGGCATATTACAGGACTAAATATGGCCTAAACATGGTTCAAAGAAAAACGTTGTAGCATTCTTGGATAACTCAAGAGAACTTTTTTTTACGTGTGTGGCAAAAGCATGAATTTGAGTTAACAATTAAAACCATTGTTTATCATTATTACCTTTCGACTTGGCTGACTAATTTAGGGGATTTAGTCTTTTTTTTTTAAGCCTAAAATAGCCTAAATTAAATGTATCAGTGCAATTACTCAAATCACTGCCAAAATACCTCAGTGCAGCCTAAAATGTAGAAGTGTACTGACCACATAGACCCTAACGCTGTTGTCCTCCTCCACGTGCTTGTCTAGACAGGTGCACAGCAAAGTAACCCGTATAAATCTCATACACTACTCTGATAATGTATTCAAATCTCTGCGTGGACTGACATGCAGCCCACACTGCCGATGTGCTGACTCAAGGAATTGTTTAGTGTGGGCATCCCTCACACGAGCTCACCTACGCCAGGTATTTCCGGGACGCGATGCACTGGTCCGACCTGACGGAGCTGGTAAGCGGTCCTCACTTCATGACAGCTATACGCATCCACGTGACACAGGCTCAGGCCAAAAACTAGAGCAGTCCACAAGAATCCGCAACAGTTCACGCGTGGGCATACTCCTCGGGACATTGCCGCATCTCACACCAGGTATCCTCCTCGTGGATGGCTCTCAGGAAACTGACGGGGAACTGTGTGGTACCGGTGGAAAGTACGCGCTCACGAATGATCCGATGATGAGTTTCAAACATCTGATAAACGTTTCCGTCGGACTGTCACATTATTGGGTGTGATGAGTGAGAGCACCTTGCAGCAGAGGTCTGGGTCTTCTCTTGGACACGGAGGAGTGTGGGCTGAAGCCGCCTGTCCCGCGCATAACACTTTGCAGTAGCTGCTCGTCTGCATGTCTGATCCAGAGCCTTGCGCACGCTCCCCTCCCTCTCTGTTTACCTCAGCCAAGTGCCTCAACTCTACTCTGGAGTCTGGACTGGACCTGATGGGACGTTTGCTGCCTAAAGAAGCAGCTACAACAACTCTCAACCTAAATTTAACATGTTATTAATGTGGATTTGCAGTACACATAGCCTATTTATATGAAGAAAAAACAAACAAACATACAACTAATAAACGAATTGAAGACTTGTATACGAAAGACGTTATTAAGTTGCTCATACAACATTTCCATATTTTATTATACTTTAAGTATCGTAAGTAGCGCAGATCTTTCATAAGAGAAGGCCAAAATGGGAAAATAGCGGAACTAGTCGCGAGAAGCGCCTTTACAGGAACATTATATACACAACACTGCCATCTTGTGGCAACGCAGTAACATTGTTGTAACTTTGTAATTTAAAACGGATTTGTATGAGTTTTTAGAGATTGCGCCAGCCATTTCTCTCCTGTCTTGTGTTCTTATTCTAATTTGCTCCTTGGGCAAATTCATGAAATTCACTACTAATCCGATCACATTGCATGATCATTTTTGGAGAATAAAGTGAGTATCGCCTGCACTTAAAAGATACGCCGGCTGCACACGTTGTGTAGACTTACAGTGTCTACCCAGTTAATTGATGTATCGTTGGTGCTCTGTCTGAATGTGAACATGATTGGATTGGATTTGCAAAAAAAGAAAAAAAGATTGGTTGATATTGTTTGTTATGTTGTCTTCGTGGTGGTTAATAAAAAAAAAAAAAAAATAGCCTAACCTTTTCATTTACTAATCGATTTAGGTTACCGTTGGGTGCTGAATCTGGCCAGCAGATAGCGCTATTTCCTTCCCTTTTATTTCTCTACGTCTTAGAGAGGACAAAAAAATAAAAATAAATAATAACGTCTTAGAGAGGACTGTAGATTAGTGGCACTATTTTCAGAAAGGTGCCATCGGCATGGTTCAAATTAAGGTCAATGCAGTGTGACAAGGCAATACACGTTTGACCTCCAGGGTTGAAGGTGGTCATGTTCTATATCAGTGAATATATTACCAAATTACTTTTATAAATTAGCATCATTATTTTTGGCTTTTGTCAAGTTTGTTGCTGTTTGTTTTAAAATGGTGATGATTAATTAGAACTTCACCTCTTAAACAAGAGAGATCTACGTATTGAAACCTGGATGAATGAGAGCTTACACAAATATTCTTTACTTTTTACACTCTTGTCATCACCAATTTGTGGTGAAACGTGTAGTGTATTGGACAAGTCTCTTCTTGGCCTCTCTAGAGAGATGTGCTGGTGATAAATGAGTGTTGAGAGTGGATCTCTGAGCGGTCAGAGACAGAGGTTGTGGTACTTCTTCAGGCAGGAATTCATACATGCACTGAAAAGCTAAATTAAACATGAGTGGTCAGGTGTGGCACATTACCGGTCAGGGCTACATGGTTATGCTCCATTTCCCTGGTTCAGACTTGAGCTGTGGAAGTAACGCTGATGCATCATTAATGGCAAATTACAGTTTTAGTGCCACAGTCTGACTGGCTCGCCGAGCTTAGCTTGGCCATTTCTCTGAGGGCATTTAACAAACCTCTTTTGATAAAAGACAGCGTCTACTTGTGTAATTGATCGCTGTAATGTTTTTATAGACTCTTCATTAGCCTGTTACAGCAGGGATCAATACAGCATCATTACATGCATGATTGAACGGACAAACAGAGGCTTGCCCGAGGCACAATAGTCTGTGTTTATAAACACACATTAGGGCCACCTTTTTCATTAACAACTCTTTTAAATGATGTCCTGTGAGAGCAGAATACATGATACTATTTTAGACCAAGGAAAAGTCTTGTTTTGGGTCTTAAGAGGGTCAAGAACAAAACTGACACACATCTCTTCCTTGGACCATGCATTACTGCCCACAGACCAGCACCAAAGTATGAACTTTCCACATCTGTTGCCAAGTCATCTCATTATTATTATATTATGAAACATACCATTATGTTGACCTTTTTTAATTGTCCAAACACATGACTGACTGTACATGAGCTGGTCATTAACAGGTGCAATGCTTCATACTTGACTTCACCTGGTTGTCAGTGATAGTCATGTTAAGTCTGAGCAGCTGGTGAATAACCCCAAAAAATTCCCATAAGTAATGCATTTAAATGAGCGTCTGGATGCCTTTCTCTGTCTGCTTTTGTATGTGCATTCCAAACTTCTGCTTCTAAGATATTTGTTCACCTTCTTTTATCGTCCCAGTGGGAGTGTCTTGCACCGTTCACAAAACAAAGTACCGTTGTGCACGTAGGTGGAAAAATTGGTTTAACCCTTTACCCCTCCATATTTCCTTGTTGTCTGTGTTCATTGAACTCTGATGGGATCTAAGTACTTCCTTTGTATTAGGCTGAGGTCACTTGGAAGGTTTTTGTGCATGTGTATGTGTGCGTGTGCTGAATTGAAACCAGTGACTGGCTTTGTGAATGGCCAGTCAACCACATTCACCACAAAAGGCAGAAAAAGGGGTGACTTACCCACTGAAGGAGCTCAATGAGATCATAGCTACTGTCATTTCATCCGCATTGCATCCTATGGGCAGAGCTGAGGGATGCTGGGGGTCCTGGGATATTGTATATCGGCTGTGTAATTTCAGATATTGCAATTGAGCAACATTGTGTAAAATGTTTTAAACTTCAAAAATGTGCCTGCGCAACAGTTGCTCTCTTGTTAGTTGTTTGTGAGTTACACTTAGCATTAGTTTGTTAATTTTGTGACGAACTGTTGAATATACGGAAACATATGAACAAAATATATTTATGTATTATTTTAAGTTAAGTTAAAGCCGCACTGGGTAACATTTTACCCAATACATAGAATAATACCCACATTTATTTTATTACGGAAGTTTTTATTTTTGAAATAATTTGAATACCAAAAAAACAAAAAAAACAAACATGAATCTTTGTTATGAGCAGCTTAAATCTCCATAGACCTTTCCTGGGAGTGGGGACGCCTCCAGCCTGTCACCATGGAAACATTGACCAAATTTGAGATTTAAATAGGTTAGGTCCTCATCCAAATCTATTCTTTGAATACGCACTTCAAAAATATAATTTTCAGTTGAGCTGCTCATTAGGAGCAAATTTTGTATAGTTGGGAATAGTAGTTTCCAAAATGTTACGCAGTGTGCCTTTAAATTCTTTATTTGTCATTGCACAGTTGTACAACAAAATTACATTCAGGTGTTGTTGGATTAGTCCTGAGCTGCTGCGCCTGAGCGCGCCATCAATGTGGGTCAACCTGACCAGCATGTCTTTGGAGGATAAAATATTACAATGATTTGTGTGTAACATAACAAGTTACAATCTGTTTTATTTTTTATTTATTATCCTTTAATGCACAGTGCACCTAAAAGATTACACATATTTTTATGTCTAAAGAATGCAACAATGCACATATTTTTGCTGCACACATCATGAAGCATGAGTAATTTAGTTATTTCTTGAAACCTGAACTATGGCTTAACCTCTGTCTTTATAAACACATCTTTGGGCTTTGTTGCTTTGTTAACTCCATTCTTTCTGCTTCTGCTTTTCAGGAACCACCTTCTCCACTCACCTACATCTTTTCTAGCCCAAGCATCGCATGTGTGCTCCCAGCATGTGACCTCCAACCTTTAGCCTGACATTGACAGAATGAGCTATAGCAGTCGGAGGAGGAGCAAGTAAGTGAGGAGGGGTAGATGTGGCCAGGGGTTAAGAGAAATGGCGGGGCAGGGTTGTTGAAAACAACAGATCTGATGCCTAATCCTTTTGTGCCCATGGTGTTAATCCATCCGAGCAAACCCCTCTCCTCTGCTCACTCCACCCTCTACTCTACCCCATTTGCCCACTGCCCCCACGCTCCCTCCCCATTCGCCAGACGCTCCTATCGCATAAACAACTCACTATAGAACTGAAGCAATACCCCAGACAGTGAAAAAAAACAGTTAAACGCAACTACAGTTGCGTTTCTCATAAACAGAAAACTTGGGTTCAACTGTGGCCACTGGGAACATGGCTGTCCTTTGTGCTTTGCTTGTCTATGCAAACATATTTAAATTTCCCTAACGGCCAGCCAGCGTTGTTGATTTGTGGTTTTGTTTTGTTTTTGGAGAGGAATACAGATACAGATATGATTTTGCTTCCTGTTTGTCCTCTCGAAATGCACTTGAGTCCAGCATTGTTCACACTGAGGTTTTTAGTTTAGTTTTTGTTTGTTGTCTTTTTGTTTGTTTGTTGGCTGTGGTCTTGTTTACAAGCTGTAAAGCAGAGGGGTGGGCGGAGTTGCTGGTCTTTGCAAATGGTGTAGGAAATGGGGTGCTAGTGTACATTCTGTCTAATGAGGTCACACCCTGGCAACCCACTGACTCCTCCCACCCCTCCCCTCCTCTCCCTCCTACATCTCTCCACTTGGCCCTCTCTCGCACGATGCCCTCCCACTCAACACCCCCCCCCCCCCCCCCCCACCTTCACCCTCCACTCTGTGCGCTCTCCGTGGTGCTGAAAGACGAAGGGGGGAGAGGAAAATAAAGAAGGAAAGGCTTACAGTGCAAAAGGCAGTTGGCGGCAGCGACACAAAAACACAGGAGTAAAGAAGAAGATTGACGGGGGGGGGGGGGGCAGAACAAAAAAAAACACACACACACATGCGTTTGCATGGAAGGCAATGACGAGCGGATGACGGGGTAACGTAAGGTGGCTCGGAGTGGGTGGTGGGCGTGTTCTTGTTGTTGTGAGCTGTAGCTGGGAAGCCCGGTGTCATCTGCCCAGGCGCAGACAGATAGAGGCTGCGAGCGCTTGTGTGGACATGCGGGATACAGCCCGGGCTGACGGGGCATACTAAAGCGAACTCGGGAGTGCCTGCCATCTGCTTGCACCTTGCTCTCATTATTAGCGCCTAGAAGAGGATCTGTGCCACCTGCTCAAAGCCCTGAATCACTTGGACATACTACAGCAACAGAAGAGACAATCCGGGATGTAATTGTTTTGTGTTTTGTTTCATTTTCCGGTGTGGGTAGTTTTTCTTTCTTTCTTTTTTTTTTTCTTTTCTTTTTTTTTTTACGCATGTCCGTGTCATGCTTGTTGTTACGGGGTGCGGTCTATTCCTCGCGCTGCACCCCCCCGCCCCCCATACACACCACCCCACCCCATCTGTTTCTAGCATGCCCAGATGTGTGAAGAAGTGAAGCTTGCACCCGGCTTGGAGTTGACAGTGTGGAGCAAGGGGCTACAGCGGCTCCCCTTAGAGCCCAGGGGAGGAGGAGGAGGAGGTATCACCGGACTGTGCCCCTTGTAGCTCTCCTGCCCCTCTCTCCTTGGCACCAGCCGGGCACCTGGGTTCACTTCTGACCGGGCCGTACAATGGATGTATGCCAATGTGGATTTCAACGCGCGGCGGTGCCCCAGCAAAGGTCAGAGTTTACGAGTGCGCAGCAGCAGAGTGAGGAGGCGGAGAAGGCAGAAGACATATCGGTCCACGAACCTGCAGGGACACAGCCCCGTTGTGAGTATGCACGGCACACACTTGACATAAGCCGCAAACCCCAACATTTCAGACTTGCCCAGTAGGAGCCACCATGCAGTAGATGGGCACAGTAATGCTGCGTGTCGCCATCGGCATCTCCCTTGTAATTGATTTGACATTATGTCTTGGGAATGTCCACGCTGCCCCCTTACTTGACACTGTTGCTTAGATGCAGTAACGGGGTGCCACTTTAATTTACTTTTAAAGCCATTCTATGTTCTGTGTTCTATGCCACATCGGACTGGCATGGGGGGGGGGGGGGGCATGTCAGTCAGATGTGGCAACCAGTGATGAGACGAAACGAGATAGATATCACCCAATGAAGGAGAATGGTGTGCAGATAAATTGTTTGCCGTAAATAGTCATAGTCTTCATGCATGGCACAGAGCTATTGGAAGGCAATCTCGTGTAAAAGGCTTGGATGGTCCGGTGGGGGGGTGGGGGGGAAACAATGTGATAAACAAGTTGATTCCAGTGCAGAGTGCTGCTGCAGGCTTACGGGGATTAAGCAGGCAGGCTTAATTCAGCCCCAGCACTGTTTGAACTGCAATTGCCTCCCGCTTTTACACATCTCCACCTCGCAGAGATGTTTTATCCTCGTATAGCTTCAGATCTCGAGCCGTTTCTGCGTGTCAGCGATAAGAATGGATAATGTTCTTTTGGGGGCGGGGGGGGGGGGGGGGGGGAATCTTGCACCACTTGACACCAGGTGACTGTGCCCTAGTTTGAACTTGGAGTGGTGATTCAGGTGTCTGTTTTTTGTTTGGTTCCTATCAGTCCTGTCGTTGTGTCTCAAGAGCAAAAGCGGACACAAGCGCAGCAAAACAATCTGGTAGCTTTCTGCTTCTTGGCACAACAATTTAGACAGTTATTAAAGATGTCCTGATAAGGATTTTTTTTTTCCATCACTTGGCCTCACAGAACCCATCTGGCTGCCTTCCAGGCTCTGTGTCCTCGGCTTCCTAAACACACACAAACAGACATACAGTTATTACGAACCCCCGCCCCCCCTCGCTCCACGCACGCTCACACTCCTCGCTCACACGTAAACAAGTCTTAGCCTGATCTGAAAACACTGACCTACATAAAAGCATCTTCTTTCCCTCCATTGGGCTCTCCAAAAAAATTGCACACAGGAGCTGTTGCACATCTGACAAGCCATGTTGCATGCACTTGCACATGCTTGGAGGCTTATTTTCCATGCATGCACACGTACACACACACACACACACACACACACACACACACATCCGACTGAAAAAGTCATTCATTCAGGTTGCAAGTGGTGATGGGATTACTGGCTCTGTTCACGGGAGCCGAATCTTTTTTGGGATCTGTTCATTTTCAAGAAGCCAGGCTGATATTATCTAAGAGGCACGTCTTTTGGCAAACGTGCAGCGAGACTTGTTTTTAGATTTACAATATGCGTACAATATGCATTTAGACTTTCAACCACAATCCTGAGATCAGATTTGAAATCATTTTAGACAAAAACAAATATGTTTATTTTTAGCCATTGTTGCGTATTGGAAGTCTTGGTTAATTTTATCGTGGTTGCTGTTCCCCAGGGTGCAGCCTTTTCCATCCCACATCTGAGCCCTGTTTGAACTTCAAATGAGGAAAGCTTTTTTTTTTCTTCTTTTTCTCAGGTTTATTCAGACGCTTGAGACCGGTTAAAGGCAGCAATTTGAGCCAGAAATAGCGCAAACACAACTGAGAAAAACGAGCAGGCGTACGCATTCGCAGCCAATAAGAAAACTCTCAAGCAGCATATTTGTCACTGTAACCAGATTGTAAGAGTGTGAGATTGCGAAGAATGTATCATGTGGCAAGACCTCATGGGAAAATGCTCAATAGGCTACTGCATGATGCAAGCCTCGCCACCCGTAATGTACTGTACCAATCATCTATGCAGCAATGGAAGCATGGGATATTACACTGGTATTAGCCTGATGCAACTCTGTATCATCTCTGTTGTTTCAAATTTGACTCTAAAACAGCAAGACAAAAGAATGAACACTCTCATACAGTGGTGGGTAAAAAAAAAGGCTTTGTGGTTAAGGAAAGGTGCATCAATGTAAAATAAAATAATAATAATAAATAAAAAGCATACAGAAAATTACAACAAAAAATGAAGACAATTTAACAATAGCTCATTCAGTATATCTATTGTGTCTTAATCCTTAGATTAAGTAAGAGTTTCACACATGTCAATAATCCTAAATATAGGAACTCCCAGTCCCAGTTCTAGTCCCTGAAGTGTTTTGGACAAATCAGTGCAACCAGAGTTTGCATGTATCATGCTCTCGTTTGCCCCCATCAATCCAAAACATGCACAGCATTCTCCCAACCATAAAGCTAGCTCTAGATTGAGAAGAGTTCCTGTGTTGCACTGCAGTCAGCCACCACTCAGGTTTCCCTCAGGACAGATTTGTCTAAGACCATAAAGTAAAAACCTATCCATTTACAAACACAATCAATCAATCACTGTTTACCCTCAATGGACCTGTTAAACATTCCATATTCTCTATGGAATGTTTATATATATACGTCAACATTCTTTTTAATCACTAAGTGTTAGTAGCCCTGTTTGTTGACACCTATGATCTAAATGTTATCCCTGTATATTATGTGTAACACTTCATATGTGTCCTCTCTCCAGAATGCTGTGGACTCACTTGAAGAATGATGAGCTCCAAAGAGGAAGAAACTCTGCGTTTTTTCCACTATGTTGAAGAGAATGGGCTGAGAGCCTACAATGGCCTTATAGCTCAGAACCTGGACCATGCCAGGAATGAGAGAAATCGGGCTTTCCTGCTAGAAAAAAATGATAAAAAGCGGAAACAGGAGGAAGCCATAAAGAGGTAGGAACACAAAGACATTTAAGCATTTTTGCAAACAGTAAATGCAGAAAGCAATGGAGTGATTGTATCACTAATCGATTTAAACTAAACTAAACTGAACAAAAAACAAAAAAGATCATCTCTAATGTGGGCAGTGTGCCTGTATTTTTATGAATTGCCTTATCAAGTCCTTTTGCAGTCCCTGTCAAGTTATCTGAGGAAGTGGGACAAGTAGCCACAGGTTCCCATGGGATTGGCTAGTAGCCATATTCCTGAGGTTGTCAGTGATGGGTTGGTTCACCCTTATCCATTGAGGATAATTAATTTCTCTCTGTGAGAGTCTTATCTGGGACCTGTCCTTGAAAAGAGGTCATCAGTGCGCCATTTGGAGACAAGACAAGCTTTTAGAATTAAGAATGAAGCGAGTGTGCTGCTTCTAAAGTGAGTGACACATTTATGAGCTCTCCTGGTGTGCACTTTACATAACTGTCCCGAACTGACCTAACTGCTGCAGGAAAATGTGTTAAGCTATTATTGTGACAACAGGAAAGTTTATGTTACCCATACCAAAATACCAAAGAACAAGCATGAAGTGGGCTCTGGGAATGTGACTGGCACGCGACAATGTTGCTACATGTTGGGATAATGAGTCATTTCAGCTGATACGCGGGAGAGTCACACTTGTCAGGAATTAGCAATCTGTTGGAAACAAGGCGAAATGGTTCTGGTGAGATGTGTTATAGAGTGAAGAAACCACCACACAAATATAGCATTTTCTAAACTTCAAAATAATAGATTGTTTGGTTCAGTATAGCACACAGTATTGAGCACTGTCAAAGAGCATTGCAATATTGACAGTCTATGTGTCCTGGCTTTTCGATATGAAAGTATTTGGAGAGATTGAATTCTGTTATGAAAATATTTAGTCTAGGGATTAATTTAAAACGATATGAAACAGCCTGCTACATAATACTTGGAAGGTATCAGTTTTGTCATGTGTTGGTTTGACTCCTGTGTCCAGGACAGTGCAATCCAATTTGGAAAATGATTTTTATAAGCACTGCTTACATGTTTGCTCCAGCTGTCTGAGTTTTGGACATTTGAATCTAAATCTGAAGTGGGGCAGCTCTGTTCTATAGATCAATACCAGACTAAAACAGTCTGCGCTGATAACTAAGTGGATGTTTTAATGGGTTGATGCCTGGGGAAAGTGCTGTCCACTGCCCTGTTAGCCTTCAGCTTTCTCGCCGCTGATGCCAGCATTAAAATATTAATACGTCTAAGAAAACTAGACTTTTTTATGTGCCTTACAAGTATGTCATTGAAACACGCAGTGTTTTTACAGTGTGACATCAGTAATAATCATATGAATTTATACATTTGTAGGCGGGTTTTCATTATTATGATTAGGCATACTGTATGTCAATTAAAAAGCAATGCATCAGTCTCGGAAAAAAAGAAAGGCTGCTGCATTGCCCTCAGGAGGAAACAGGTTCTGGGAGAAAATGTCTGCGAGTGTGAAGAAAGCATAAAAACCCCAGAGAGAGAGAGATTAAGTGTAAGTGCAATAGAGAATTCTGCCTGGTGACAGATGTAACTGCCATAGGCCAATCAGATCAACACATTTGCTTTGAGTGAGGCGGGTCTTCCTGCTGCTGCTGTCTGACTTTTTCTGTTTCCCTGGAACTTGTTTACAGAGTCACATAAGGATATACTGTCTGTCTCACACACATGCAAATATATAGCTCAACTGAGGACAGCACAATCTCTTCCTAACGTAGTTTTCTCATCCTGTCCTTGTCTGGCTGTATTTTTTTCATTTCTTCTGCCAAACAGTGAGATGCACTGTGAGATGACCAGAGCGGCCCAGCGTGTCAAGTCTAACCGGTCCAACGGCACCTGTGGTCTGTCTCACAGCCAATCACTGGGCAAATAACCTATAAATAACTCAGTCCCCTCCACTCCAGCCACACACAATCACAGTGCCGGACATTTGACTTTACACTAATGGAAATGGTTTTCTCACACCGTGCGACCAAATTTAAATTCCAAAATTAGCATTTTCTCCAACATTTTAAATATTTTTCTTTTGCAAACTTGGCATGTTTTTAGTCACTTGTCTTGCATCATAATTGATTGTTTGGCTATAGCAGTGGCTCCACAGGTAGAAGCCACTGGGCACTCCTGTTGCTTTTTATACAAAACACTGATTTGCCTACAAGGCTCCAGCGTGCCAATGTGCCGTGATCTGCACGTGTGCTTTATTATTGTTGTGCAGCAGCAGCTGGGTTTGCGTCTGGTTTCTATGGGTACCCTCCTGTTGCTAGGCAAGGATAAGCCTCTGACCAATGAACCTATTCCACCAACCAAGCGCCTTCTGTTTAGCAGCTGGCCCAGCGAAGGGAGACCGAGTCAGCAAAATCACACAGCAAGGGGTCAGATGCATACACAAGCGCCACGTGTGCGTGAGCAACAAAGGCAAAACCTACACATGCAAATGTGTGCTTCCCTCATTTGCCTAAATATTTGCATCTCTGACCTAAACCTTCAGGTTAGACCTCCATCGGTCATATGCAGGCGAAAGCCGAGTCAAATAAACACATTGGTCTTTTGTTTTGAAGCTGTGTCTGTAAAAAACATTCCATTTTCTCTCTAAATGACATTTGCGGAGCCCTCATTTCCGCACAATCACCACACAACACTCAGACATCATTAACTATCCATTCAGGCCAGTCATCCCTTTATGAGGATTGATTGTGTTCATGCTGGGGAACATCCATGGTGTCATTATGTGCCAACAGTGTCGACCGCATTCAGGGTTAAACACTAATCAATGGCCCTTGTCTGGTGCTTCCCAATAAACATTGCTACACTGCTCGCTCATCTTTCAAACTCATGTGAATTATGCTACCTGGAGACAGTGTTTAAAATCATTAATTTTACCATTCATTAATGGTAGCCGTCTATTCCATAATGGTTTAATTAGTTTCGACTTGTGAAATATGTATTGGTAAAATAAAAGCATAGTTATTTGACAAATTCATCCAGTTCAAAGTTCCATACTGAGTGGCTCATTTAGCATATGTTGCCATGCTGTTGCTTTGCTGGAACATCACTCACACTTTTTAAAAACCAGCCACTGTCACGGTACAAGTTGAGGTATTGGACGAAATGTATCCTTAAGTCCCTGAACTACATGTCACAGAAAAATACATTTCTTCTGCATACGTTTCTCACCAAATTAAAGAGACCTTATTTAGTTAAAACGGTGTCTCTGTCTTTCTCTCCTGTCACTTCAGGACGGGCGAGGACATTGCATCTGAAGGCAAGCACTTTCGCATGGGTTCAATCACCATGCCCGAGCCTCCTGAACGCGTGCCCATACCCCAGCCGCATGCCCTCGCCGGCGGCCAAGGCTTCTCCGTGCGCTCCCAGTCGCTGCACTCGGTTGGCGGTGGGAACAGTGGCGGAGGAGGTGGTGGAGATGAAGAAGTGGGGAGTCCTACCTCCAGGAAGCAGCCCCCGCCCAAGCCCAGGAGGGACCCGGCCACCAAACTGAGCATGTCCTCTGAGGCGGTGGACCACAACCCCACGTCCACCTGCCGCGGGGACAGATGTGATGGTGAGTAGCACTGGCACTTCACACCAGACTACTGTGGCTAAATATAGCTGTTCTCTGCTGTGTTCCCTTCAACCCGGCATCTTCAACAATGACATGACATCTAGGCTGGTTAATACACACTCCACACAAGTTAAATGCACTCAGTGGCCTATGGCTCCAGTGGTACAATGATAAATAATAATGACGAGAGAGAACAGCAAGTCACATATTCACTGCCATGCATCAAGCAGTAACACCAGGTATGGAAAGGGAAATCTAAAAAGAGGGAAAAAGGCAAAATGGTCATTTTTCAGATTTTGTCATAATTTTTTTCTCTCCATACTTTGCACTGATTAATAAACAAAAAGTCGGGAGTCACCGACCAGTTCTAAGCAATAATTAAGTCCTACCCCTTTACCCTTTCTCATTTCCCATCCCAAATTCACTGTAATCGTCAGTCCTGGAAACAGTATGTCCTGAGACCGTCTTTTCACAGTGGAAGTGAAGGGGACTCTAGTTTGCATTGCGCTGTTCCCATGACACAAGACACCCAAAGCACCTCACAAGGAACAATTTTTCATTCACCAAAGTGCTAAGCTACAAATGTAGCCATAGCTGCCCTTGAGGTAGACTGACAGATGTGGCTACAGAGATCTGCACAACCACCAACCACACACACACTACTCACCCAGTCTCCCATCCACTAACTGCTAACCTGCCTAGCTTCAGAAATATGATTGGGCTTTTACAAGGTGGTATGGCACAAGACCCTGGCCAACTCTTCAGAATCAGAATCACTGCTCACTTAGAGGCACATGATGTACTGAGGGGAAAAGTCAAATCAAATCAAATCAAACTTTATTTATAAAGCACTTTTCATACTGAAAGGTATCACAAAGTGCTTTACAGATAACAAACAGACAAACAGGTGCATGCGCACACACACACACACACACACAAACACACAAAATATATCATTAGGACTAAATAAATAGATGTGAGTTAAAAGCTAAACTAAATAGGTGGGTCTTGAGCCTGCTCTTAAAAACATGAACGTTCTCTGCGGTCCTGAGCTCCTCCTCAGGTCGTTCCAGAGGCCAGGGCCATAATATTGGAAAGACGCCTCGCCGTGAGTCTTTCTGTTGACTTTAGGAATAACTAGGAGACCCCTGCCGGAGGAGCGAAGGGGCCGTGAAGGTTCATAAGTTAAAAGCAGTTCTCAAAGATAAGAAGGACCAAGACCATTAAGACATTTAAAAATCATTAAAAGAACTTTAAAATTGATCCTGAAACACATGGGGAGCCAATGCAGCGACTCTAAAACCGGTGTAATGTGGTCCCGCCTCCTGGTCTTCATCAGGACACGAGCCAGTGTCTAAGTCAAAACTATAGAATAGATGAAATGTACTGTGTGCATATATATTTTGATTTGAAGTCACACAAAGAAAGTTATAGTTGTAGCCATGTTGTGCTCAATATCCAGGTAGCAAGTAAAATTATGGAAGTGAACATCCCATTTGAATGGCATGCCATGAAGCTTATAACATGAGTAAACTAAACACGAATTCTAAACAATCAACAAAAGTAGATGTAAATCTAACAAATCAGATTTTGTGAGTCTTTGTGTAAAAATAACCTCACTCAACTGTTTCATAGATAGAAAGAATAGGAAAGCAGTGATTCCAGTGGCTGCAGGAAGCCATGACTCCATTTTAGTTTTCATTCTCTGTTGCCAACGTGATGGTTAGGGACTCGCCCAGCCTGGCTCAGATTGGTGGGGACCTCTCTGTGTGCGCATAGATCTTCCTGGGCACCACGGCAACCATCCCACAGAAACAAGACCCCCTGCAGCCCGGCCAATCAAAACGTGACTGAGCGGCTCAGCCAATCGTGCTCCGGAGATGCTGCAGCCCGAGGCAGGCGAGCCAATCAGAGAGCTAGTGTGGGGGTGTCCCTGGATGAGGGGAGGGTTGCGTGCTCTGTAGCTGGCGCTCTGGCGGGAAGAAGGCGGAGCTTGCCGGCGCAAAATTCATTCAGGAGGAGCGATTGACCTAGATTCTGATTTCCCCAGGAGGAGCAGGAAGGGGAGGGCGATGCGGGTAAACACATCCTCTACGGGGGGGAGGGGGAGAGGAGGAGAGGGGACAGCAACAAGAGATGTATGAAGGGTTAAATTGACTGCCATCACCACTGAATCAGATGTTATTCACATTGAAGGAAAATGTATAATGTGCAAACAGTCCATCTCCTTCAAACGCCATAGCAACACTCCATACTTACTTTGTCACACATGCACCACACATTGTATTTGATAGCAGACAAAATAGTATGCATGCAAAAGAACCTAGTGGAAACATGTCCCAAGACAGAACTCCTGGTGCCAGTTCCATTTCCAGATAAAGGGCTGGATCAGAAAGGGCATCTTCTTAAAAAACAAAATTACCATGCAAATCACTGCATGTTGCGTATTAAATTTGGTAAAACTGCAAATAGAAAAATTCAAAGGAAAGTAGAAGATAGCATACATAAAAGACAGGAAATAAGTCGTGTGGGGAGGATGGTATTACCCTTTACGAATGTTGCAAATAACTATCCTTTAGACTCACTCAGTCCTGCAACATATACACTAGAAAGCCTTTTCTTGGGTTAAAAATAAAGTTACTAGAAAAAGGGGAAAGTCGGGGGAAAAAAAGAGATGACCACTTTCGGTAGAACATTTTAAAGTCGGTTCATGCGTTCCTGAAGCAGAAGCATTTACAGTCTGCGTGGATGCAGTGATAGTGGTGAGTCATATAGTTTCGGAAAGTGACCGTGTGTCTAAGCCATCTGGCATCTGCATTATTAAAGGTGAAAAAATAAAAAATAAAACACAGTTTGAAGATTTCAGACATGGTCCAGCTCTCAACTACTCTCTGCCCCCGCTGTCAGAAAAAAAAGTTTGGACTCTACATTTCTGCTCGGACCTAAAAATACAGCGCACAGCTCCTTGATGTAGAGAAGGAGTAAACTGCTATTAGGGCTACAATACGTCTTTATTCTATACAGCACATCTGAAGAGATTCACTCCGCAATGCTACGTCACCACTATCAAAAAGAAGCTCCACAGTGTGTGACCCAGATTCTCTCACATACTGCTACGCTGCTATATATGACCTAGAAACATGCTTGTGCTTCAACTATTCACACATATATGACGAAAGACATGTGCTCTTAGCTATGAAAACTGACCTACCGTTGACCTGCCCCACTGCTCGCATCAGAATATGAATCTAATTTTGGTCAAGTGGAAGAGGAATGGTTGATATTTGTATTTTTTCTACACTTTTACAAAGTGACAATAAGTGATGAGAGAAGAGGATGGGTGCATACAATGATGTGCAGTATACCCCATATTGTGATATTCGTACATGTGTAACTGTAAAGCAGCCCAGGTGCTCAAAGCAATCTCTACTCTATAGGCGCGCACACATTAGACATGGCAAACTTCACTGCATGTACAAAACTGAACACACATGGAACTAAACGTGACTGCAACAGTGGCATAGTGGTTAGAGCTTTCGACCCAGATCCAAAGGTGTGTCCTTGAGCAAGACACCCTGTCTATCATGCCTATGTATGAAGTCCCTTATGTTTCACTGGAATAGCAGAGATTACTTCTGTCAGTTGAAGTTGTAATTATGTTTAAAAGAATGCATCTTTATGATTTAATATCTGTGTTTTTGTTTTTTGTAGCACTTCAAGGATGCAGCGAGGACTGCAAAAGGGTGCCACCCCCCAAACCGAAAAGGAATCCGAACACTCAGCTGAGTGTTTCCTTTGACGAGTCCTACATTAAGACCCACAGTAGTGGAGTGTGTACTCCCAAAGCCTTGCAACATGTCACCTCACCCTGTGACCACAGCACATCCTCTCCACACAGCGACGACAGCCCCACAGACGACTGCGAGGATGAGCCCGTCTACATAGAGATGGGAGGTATAGACATTGGTCCAAGGGAGCCTCTCAAAAGTGAGGATGAGGAGCCAGGGGAGTCTGTGTACGAAGAGATGAAGTACCCCATTTTAGATGATCACGAATACCGTACTGACCCTATTGGATGTCGTTCTGCCTGTCCCACTCCAGCACCCTACGACCCTGAACCTCTCAGCCGCTGTTCCACGCCTCGCAACATCCCCCTCTGTGACATTCCTGCACCTTTCCCAAACCTGCTGACCCATCGTCCCCCACTGCTGGTGTTCCCTCCTGCACCAGCCCAGTGCTCGCCCAACTCAGACGAGTCCCCTCTTACTCCCCTGGATGTGACCAAACTGCCCATGCTGGAGAACCAGCCTTACAGCAAATCCCCCACATCCTCTTCTGAGCCGCCCTCTTCAGCACACATCCGCAGAGAGCTTACAGCCACTCCGACCCTCACAGTGTCGGGACGCTCCTCTGCTCCTCCTTTGCCCTGCACACTCTACAAATCATCCTCTTCATCCAACTATCAACGCAGCCACTCTGCCTGTCCTTCCCCCGTCAGCATGGGCCGCTGTCTCACACCCCTGAGCCTCATGCGGACACCCCCTTTTGACACTCCAATGCCTTTTCCTGGGGGTCTGCCGCGCAGTGCCTCTGCCACTCCTCATGGGAAAGGATCGCCCCCACAGGACACTGTTGGACGACTCCATGGCTCTATGCAAAATGTGTCAACAGGACGTTCCAGGACTCCCACAAGCCCCCTGGATGAGCTGACCAACCTGTTCACCACAGGGAGAAATATGCTGAAGAAGAACGCCAGTGGCAGGAAGTCGAAAGAGCCTGGAGAAAGTGAGTGATTTTTCTCACACATAAGTAAATACACTTATGCTCCACAGTCGTAGGGTCAAGCAGGTGCCACTACTTTTTTCAAAGAAGGTTACTCTCTCACAGACAGTGATACATACTGCCAAGCTACTTATAGTCTATAGTATCAGAACACATTCCAGGGATGTATTAGTAGGTTATTAGTATGTTTGTGGCAACACAGTTTATCTCGACCCTTCCAACCAAGTTTTACAGAGATCGTATGTTTTAATCTGTGGAGATTAGAGAATAAAGCAGACACCAGGCCTCTAACCAACATCAAGCTAAATACAGTTTGCCATGACTTACTCAAGACTCTGTCATTATAACTGTAAATCAACTTAAAATTACTGGCGAATAGTGAAGACATGCTTTTTATTTGCCCTAACACTTTAATATATAATCATGATTACTGTAGGTTACATTACCAATGACTAAAAAGCTAAAATTCATTTAATGTTGTTAAGTTACAGAAAAAAACAGGGAAGAAAAAAATTTATCTTTAAAAGTTACATCCAAAACATAAATAGTATTTGTAAAAGAATAAAATATCTCCACATCCTACTCAGTACACACAGCAACAGCAACAGTAGAAGCAGAAAAATCCCAGTTTCTTATTTGCAGATTCCCTCCCTATGGGCTTTTCAGCCAATTACAGCTCTGTGCATGACTGCCTACAGTGGATGCTCTCTTGATGGGTAGAGTGGCTCTGAACACAGATCTACACCTAATCAAAAGCTTTCTCTCTCAGTTTCCATCCAATCAGCTTTCACCCTGCTGCATGTGAGAGTCAGTGTGGAGGCAACAGCCTCGGTGGGGCTGGTAGATACTCAGGCAGTTTCGCACATCTTGTTGACGACCTACTACTTTATACACACTCTTACCAGATAGTAGGATTATTAAAATGCGTTTAGTTTCAAATGTTAAATGTCTAATTACTGTATATCACTGTTACTGCTGGTGCACCTTGAAAGAAAGCATGTCTTTACAGGGAGCAATTGTTCCTTAAACCCACAAGGCATGTAAACACTTATCCTATGCATAAGTAATATAGATTTACGCATATGGACAGGTTGTGTTTTCCAGTCTTTGTAAATTATTCATGTGTCTTGAATTCCAACACCTGTGTGTTCACATGGGGCCTATGGACTGACAAGTCATGTATGCTGATGTACACATCTGATTTAATCAGTCCGAGGCTCAAAATGAACTGGGGTTTTGGTTTTCCGTTTCTGCGGCAGTGATGGCAGCGAAAGCTGGCCTGACCCACTTACCAAGCGCTCACACGTAGCACACATGCTCACATAGCATGTGTGCTATACTCACCAACACATATCAGTCTATGACAGCGGATACACATTACACAGCTAACATAATAATGTATCGTGCACAAGTAGTTTTATCTGTGCTTGGATAATCTATTAAGTCTCCAGTTTTTTTTAAATGAGTGACATACATATGTTTTTGAAGCAAGAAACAATGGCATATTGGATTAAATTGTATGTTATTTTATAGTTACATGATAAATGTGGCATATTCTAAATGTCAGCTTAATAGTATGTCCCTTTCCATCAATGACAGGGAAATCATGCCTGTCTCTACATCCATGTAAATGGGTTATGAGCTCCCCCTGGTGGTCTTTGTAGGTAAAACTTGTTGCGTCAAATATTTTATACACCAAATACATCAAAAATACATTACAAATTGTAATGTAATTGGCAAACCGTCATTGTAAATATTGTATATCTGACACCAATGCCGTTATGTGGTATAATATGACATGTGTTGGTAGAGCAACATTTAACGTTGATTGCATTACTTTACCATCACCACAAATCAGGTCTTAATCTACAAAATTGATAAAAAAAAATACAATTCCGTTATGGGTTGAACTTGTCACTGTGACTGTGGTATTTGACATTAGCTTTTGTTTCCTCTCGTTCAACAGCCGAGTCAAAGAGCAAGTCCCATGGCGAGTCCAAGCGTGAAGGCAAAGAGAGGCACAGCCACAGTAAGGAGTCCAAACGGGAGTCCAAGGATCGCCATGGACACAAGGAGTCCTCTCACCGGAGGGACAGAGATAAAGACAGAGACAGAGAGAGGGAGAAAGACAAGGACAAGGACAGAGACAGAGACAAGGACAGAAACCTATCTCACCGACGCAACAGCAAAGACCGGACTTTAGACCCTCCTCTTGTCCGCAGGGATAGCCGGGACCAGGGCTGCAGCAGCGTAGAGCCCATTCTGGTTCGGCGGGACTCCAAAGACAGGAGCTGCGGCTCCCTGGATCATCCTGGCGCGATAATCCGGAGAGATTCCAAGGACAAGGGGGCCATCAATGGTGACATGATGGTCCGGAGAGACAGCAAAGATAGAAGTAGTGGACCGGGTATGGACCATGTGTCACGACAGGACTGCAAAGACAGAGAGAGACTGTTAGATCAGCCTCCTGAACTCCTGCCAAAACAAGATAGCAAAGACAGACTCAGGAATGGGGTGGACTGTAAACATGAGAGCAAGGAGAGACTGCGAGATCAGCCACCAGAGCTGTTACCGCGGCAGAACAGCAAAGAAAGAGCTAGGAATAGTTTGGACTCTCACTATGAAAACAGAGACAAACCTCCTGAACTTCTTCCCAGAGAAGACAGCAAAGACAGAGCTAGAGGTGTGGTAGATTATTGGCATGACCAAAGGCCAGATTTGTTACCAAGACAGGACAGCAAGGAGAGAATGAGGAACGAGTTGGAATATAAGCACGAAGGTAGAATAGACCAACCGCCTGAGATCATTCCCCGACAAGAGACTTCCAGAGGCCATAAAGAGAAAAATGGCTACCCTTCTGAATCCAAGCAGGATGCAAGAAGCAGTCACAATGGAGGGGATGTGCCTCCGCCTCTTCTACCCAAGCAGGACAGTAGGGACCTCAGCAGAACGGGCCTAGAAGTGAGGCGAGACAGCACGGATCGGAATTTGAATGGTGCGGATAAACATCACTACGATGTAAAGCATACCAGGAGCCCCACCGCACGGGAATATCGGAGTGAGAAAGAGCGGGCAAACAGATCAGACAGCACCCCACGACGTGAGAAACGAGGTAATTACACCACAGACCAATCCAAAGCACAAGACAGGAACGGCAGCACAACGCCAGGGCAGCCTTCGTCTACGACCACAGCTACACCTACTCGCCAAGGAAGATCTAGTGGGAGCCCACCAATAGCAGGAAATGGTGAGGGTTGAATCTGTTATGAACTCACATAGTTGCATAATTACTTTACTGTAACTTAATTTCTGACCAAATCTTTCCGTATGTATTTGTTTTTACTTTCTAGAAGTAAAAGGAGCATCCAAATATGGTCACTCACCCTCAGTGTCGGCTAACCCTTCTCCAATGGGGACCCCGCAGAGAAGAGCTACTGAAACTCACAGTCAGGTAAGCTTTCATGGAAGTTGTTCTACATTTATTTGGAATATAATATGATGTGAACAGAGCTCTGAATGAGTTTTTAATTTTCCTCAGATGCCCCAGATGCCCTGGGTATGTGGGGACACGACCATGCTGGACCAGATTGAGAAGAAACGAACTCTCTGCAAGGAGATTCGCTCCAGGCAGCACCCACAGCTGCAGAAGTCTCTGGAGAGGCGGTCCCCAGACCGCAGTGATGACAAGCATCAGGAGCACAATCAGTGCAAGCAGGAAAGCACATCTGCTCTCCCGAGCTGGAGCAGGAGCAATGGGGCCAAAAAGATCCGTCCTCCCCCCTATCCCTCTCAGAAAGCAGTGTTTTGGGACACAGCCATCTGACATTACTGACACAAACTACACACCTCCCTGCCACACAAGCCCATACTACCCCGCCCCACTTTCCTCTGGCTTGTCCTCAAGTGCCCCTGCACATCACATCAGGCGGACCAGCCTCTTAGAGCACAGAGGGGTTATGTTGATGTCAAAGGACAATGATGGAGACCATAGCAATATTACTGCTTGTTCAGGTTGTCATGTTTTCTTATCATCACTGGTGATATTTGATATTTTTCTATTTGCCGTGACTGGATTCTTGTAAAATAATAAGTAGAATAGATATTTGATGAATAGATATTTTCTAAATCAGATGGCGATTTAAAATCAACTTAAATTATGTATAGTAGATATTAGATGGAATCTAATGTTTGTTTTTGTTTCTGTTATTTTACATTTCAAAGCATAATCTATCAATACTGTACTGTAGTAGCATAATTTCTTATGCCCAGCTCTTCTTGCGCTTAGAAGCACTATAATGAATGGACAATTAAATTCTGTCTTTAATATATTCTTTGCATTTAACTGTTGTATTGTAAATGGAGGCGTTGCATCAGCGTGCTTTAGATTCCGGTGCCCCTCATGCCTGGTCCAGTCTGTTCTAGAATGTACAACAGTTGTTGTCCTAGAACTCAACAGGAAATTCTCTGTGCTGCAGTTTGTATTTACAGTAAGAGCTGTGTAGTCACTGTGTCCAAGCCTTTCAAAGCAGGTGAACGTTTGTTTTTCTTAAAACTGTCGGCTGGCATGTTGTAATGTAGCAACAGAGTGTGACATGTTTCTGCTGTAATCTTTATACACTTCGAGGGTGGGTTGGGAACTTAGTAAATTAGAACATACATTATTTACAGTATAATTTGCGAAACCAGCCAAAGCCTATTAAAGCGAGAGGGGTGTGCTTGCACTTTGGATAGCTGATTTCTCAAAATGGGGTGGTGTCAATGGCTGATGAATGCCAGTCAGCTTACTGTATTTTGCCAAGCACTCTGTGAGCACCATGACACAGTGTATATACTTGATGCCAACAACCAGCCCGTACAATCAACACCTGAGCTTTTAGTACAGTCCTTAATTTTACTGCAGATTATAATAGCCATATGCACTTGCTTAAGAAATAATTTTGGAGATTATGCTTATATATGTATTTTATAAAAATTACGGAGCCAAGAGCTGTGCCATGGAAGTTTGAACTCATTGGCAGAAAGGTTTAGCCTCAGGAGAAAGGCTGTGTGTGCCACACAGTTAAATATTGGTTATCTGGTCTGTAACATTCCCACTTGAATTGGCTGGAAACCAGTATTAACATCAAAGAGAAGAAGGACCTATACCATGGCAACAGCTCGGCTCAGTTACAATGACAATGGTTGCACAAGGGCCTACAAATTTTTGTTAAAAACAAAACTGCACTATCTATCATCTGCCATCATATTAGATCAGGCTGGTTACATACCTACATAATCCTGTCCCCTGCTCTCTCCCTCTACCTCAGCCTCCTTCTCACATTGTCCAAACTGGCTCTCATTTGTACAGCGAAATGCAGTGTGGCCAAAAAGAATGGGCTTACAAAACACTAGCCCACAGATTGCTAGTGCAGTACCCCTTTTCAGATGAGAACCAACATGAGAGAGGTCCCTCTGTAGTGTACAATGTATGTGTGTCTTTGAGGGAGGGAGCCATGTGAGAGTGTGCCAAGCTACAATGTATGCAAGTCGATCTTTCAAATGATTGTTTTAAGAATTTCACTTTGCCCTCTTCATGATGTGGTGGGTGGACATTGGAAATGTATAATGATGATGTACAATCTTCTTGTGTGTATAAACGTGCACTGTGAAAAGGTAAGGAGAGCACCGCACTGTCAGAGTCCTCTGTCTTATTGCACTGAGTGTTCTCTTGTTTTGCATAATAAAAAAGGAAAAACGTGTCCAAGGAAAAAGTACTGTATTCTGATTGTCACCTGGTTTCTGTTGAGAGAAATGAATAAATATGATCATAAATATGTTATGACAAAATGTGTGTTTTTCTTTGTTTTTGTGACTGTGATTAAATGGTAGTCTCTATTACTGGAAAGCTGGAAAGAATCTACTATTTCCAAATTAGTTCAATTGAAAGATAAGTAAGTAAAATAAAATTATATTGTATTTTAAAAATGCAACCAAACACACACACACACACGCACACACACACACACACACACACACACACACCCACACATACACTGAGCCTATGTAACAGCACTGTTTCACACTATATTTTTGTGTTATTCTCATTAAGGACTGTGCCCCGACTGTAAACTCCTGGCCTGCATGACTGACTAGGCCCTGCAGATGAACAGACATGCAAGTATACAGTATTCTGGCTTTCATTCATGACCCAAATCTCATGACCATATGTGATTTCGGCAAGATTTTCCGAAAACACTTTTTGTTTGTTTTCACTGTAGTTCATGGGGCAGTGAGTATTCGCTCATATCCACAAACTGGACTATGCGCATGGAGAGAACCAATTTCATATAACTATACCCAGTGCTTTAAGTGGGCCGGTACGCTCAGTACCACCACTTCCAAAAATAGCTCTTGAGCGTACCGCCACCTCTCCGTGCGCAAAGAACGTTCTTTTAGCATTCGCTCATTTGCACATCTGTTTTAATCTTTTAGCTGCTCCGCCGCTTTTCACAATGCACGCTTCCTATTTCGTCCCACCGTGAGCAGAGACTACGTCCCACCGTGAGCAGAGACGACATTACCCATAAACCCTTGAGTTATATAAGTGAAAAGCGCCATGCATCGCCGTATCCGCTGTAAACAACTCAACGTGATGCTCGTCCACAAACACGCGGATCCCGGAGAGGGTGTGTGAAACGCAACCATCGCTGCTCAGTTAAAATACAATGAACACTTGACTCTGCTCTCCTGACTTCAGAGTAGTAAAAGAACAAAGTCAGAACCAGAGGACGCGTTGGCTGACCCTACCTGTGCCGCGGTCATTGAGGTTATCACACGTGGCGACCCGCACGAGAGTCATGTGCCCCGTTTGACCTCGTGGATGCGATCAAAACAAAACAAAAGGGTCAATATGGATTGAAACAAACTTCTGCGGACTGAGATGAGGCGGACTGCAGACAGAATGGAGCCTGACAAGCTGCACAAGCTCCAGAACATAGTTGTGTTTGTTAGACACATTGGAAAGCACAGATTAGCCTTTAAGAATCCTATCTGTAACAGAGCTTCAGAGACATCCATCTGCAAGTTAACGCTGTAGAAAAGTAAGAAAGGAAAATATAACATAGTATGTATACAGACCTATTTTTTTGTCTTCTTTCTTTTTGTAGGAGGGGGGGGGGGTATCGGGACTTTAATATCTTTAGATTTTATGTCAATAAACTGTTTATTTTAATTGGTCAGATCCTCATGAGTTCATGTTTTCCCATTATTATCAACGTTATAAATACCACAGATGCCGTAATGATTCCTGAGTCTGTTGTTTTTTTCTCTCCAAATAGCCTTGATAAGCTTAGTGTATGTCTGTTGACTGTGGTCTGGTCATAATAAAATGTATGTTCCCCTTGATATAAAGTAGCCACTAGAGGGCGCCAGACATTAACTTGTGAAAATGACTTGTGAAAACCGACATCTTCGCCCCCAAACAAGGTTTCAAACAGACGATTTCAGATTCATTACTATTCATGATGTTGACCCACATCTCAGTTGGTATCGTATTGGGTGTAGTCTATATCTTTGTGTGTCCAAGAACTGCACTTTTCTGGACTGTGATGTCTGAAAACAACTGATGACTCACTCTCCAGGCCTTCTCCAGCTCTTCTTTAAACCCTTTTTCTAGCTTCTCATGGAGCATCCAGGACCTCTTCCTACTTGAACCTTTGTCTGAGACATTATTCCAGCACACCAGCTGCGTGGACAAATTCTTGAATGTTTGAATGTTACGTGTGAAAGCTAGGGTTGGTTAATTAAATCTTAAATTAAACTGGTGTGTTGGTGTTTGTGTATTGATATAGTTTTTTTTTTCTTTTCTAGATTTCTCCACTACATTGATATCTTTCCAACAGATGGCAGTAATTCCCCTTTTTATTTCGGGATTTTTTTTATTTTTTTTTGCTTTTGGGTTTGAACTAAATGATCAAGTAGATCTTAATTTAGTTGTATTATTCATGGTTTTCTGTTATTGTCCGCGGCTATTGAAACACCGTTTGTTTTCATTATAGCCAGCTTGACAGCAAGGTGACTCATTCTAATGGGTTTTAGAAATCAGCACGACCTTGCAATGTGTGCAGGTTTGCGCAAAAAATGTGACCATTCTTTGGAATATTTATTTAATGGCCGACTGCGCCAAAATGTGGCCGAGTGGTAGGTGTTAACCCTGGGACTGAGTGTGAGTCCATGAACAGATGACACACACTTTCACTTTGAATATTGTGGCTGCTGAACCATGCCACCCCAATTGCAGGGACTAGATTTGATGGAAACCTAAAGGCACACATTTAAGTACTGTACCAAAGAGGCACCAGAGACACTGCTCTAACTTTACGAGGCTTTATTACCAAATGTTATTAAAAAAAATAAAAATACAATTAAAAATATTTTTGTTATAATAATGTGTTAAGTTACATAAATGACACTGACATCCCACTTTTCTCTTTTGCCTGCACTTCCAGGGCCAGATGGGACTCCAGGTGGGCACTTAGGAGGTCGGCGACATCCTTTATTTATTTTTCTACATAAACTCGTCCCCATTTTGTTTAATTAAACCTATAGGCTAATTCTTCAGAGCGTGTGACTTTCTGTTGTGACCGCCAAGCGTCTGGCAAATGAAAGATTGTTCATGCATAGATAGACTGTAGCCTACTGTAAGTTTCTTCATACTTTCTAACGATCACTCCATTATTTAGGACAGGTTTTCAAGGACAGATGGAGGACAGTGTGAAAGGAAAAAGAAGGTCAAATAGGCAAGATGTGCTGCGATCTTAAACAAAAAATAAGTTATAAGTATAATAGGGATTCGTTTTGACAAGAAATTGAGATTAACATTCATTTTCATTTTACTGCTAGTGACCCCAATAGCTCCGCCCTGGAATGCTTGATCAGTGAAGCGGGGAAGTGTGTCTTTTATGCTTCACCATGCATGCTGCAGGCAAATCAGCACGGGTGACAACCTTGTTGGTTTTGATTTTTGTTTTGTTATAGGATGCAGTAGTAGTGGAACTGCAAGTAGGCCTATGTCATGGTCACAAGAAAAAGCAAGATGATACCAAAACTGAACTACGGAGAGCGTGAAGACATCAGGTGTTGCTGTTCATTTCTGGGTTCAGCTGCTCCGAGAATGAATCCATTATTCCTGTTTACACTGCTGACCTTTCTTGAAGGTCTCGTGAAAATGTCTCGTTGACATTTTGACTTACTTCTAGACAAAAAAGAGTTAGAGAGAAACAACATCATACACCTAAAATTCAGGCAGTGATCCAAGCATATCAAAAGTATCTGAATTCCATTAATTTAGACTAGACTTCTATTATCCATTGCTCAATAAAACTTTAGGTGAAGAGAATACAACACGGTCTGTATTTTGCTGTATTTACAACGTACTCTGAGGTGGCAAAAATACATGTATTCACAACACCAAAAAATCAGGTACCCCAGCATCAACAAGATTATTCAGCTCTGACAGCGCACCTACTAATTGTTTAGGCATCGAGATTGAGCGTCTACTCCTGTGTAATTGGGTTAGAATGAGGGTTTTGTTGAGAGCTCGCTATGACTCAAGGTTGTCTCCCACCTGAGAAGGACATGTCCTTTTAGTTCCCTCCACCTGTATGTGCTAACAAGCATTCACTTCATATATGTATGTTAAAATATAAAGATGAAGTGCCAGTATAAGCCTAACTGTAGCCGTGTACCAGAAATTAAAAATAAATGGGGAAATTGAATTGACATTGATGTGCTAATGTTTTGTTTCCCCCCCCCCCCCCCTCTATTTCTGAGCCCCAATAATCTTAATTACTCAATATCATACTGTCATTAACTTACTGTAAGTACAACTGGAAAATGTGTGTGGGAAAAACAGTGTATTTATTAAGATCTACATGACGGCCAGTAAAGTGAACCGGAGCAGAAATCCCATTAGGGAGATTCATTGAGCAGACTCACGGGAGTGGAACAAACGATATTGACTTTTGAGGCCTCCACTATCCAAGGACCCTGTTCAAATTTATGGCACAGTAGTCTTAATGAAGAAGTCAGTGGTTTGCCCTCAGCTGTTAAGGCTTTATTGGTCATCAGTGCACATGGTTGTCTTTTCAGTATTTCTCTGTGCTAGTTTGAATTGTGACAGCTCGGTATGACCTTTCCTCACATCTGTTTGGTGGATTCAGATCTTTAGAATGGTGACACTGTCCATTAGAGTGAGTAATTACGATGGTCGTAAATGACATCATGATGTCGTTCCTCAATGACAACAGCATCCTGAGCCCCACGGCCGGCCTTTAAAAACAGCATGCCAGAACGGGACATTTTATTTGAGGTCGGGGCCGCGATGAAGATGGTTCCAAGAAGGATGGGCGCAGTCTTGTACTTGGTGGCGCTTTTGTGTCTTTCTTCATGTGCTGTGGAAGATTTGGAATGGAAATTAAACGATGGACAGCTTCAGAGAGACAATGTGGTAAGATTTCCACAGCCACTGATATAAATGATGTAGTTAAACATGTTGGGTATCTTGTGCACCATTTGTGATCTTCTGCCAACAATTTATTTTGGAATGTTTTAAGTTTTGGGGACATATTGTCTTTATTTTGCATGTCCAGATAAAAGGTTTCCTCACTACTTAATGCTTAATAATGATTATGTTTAGTACTTCATGAAAATGTTCATTTGTTTCTGTGTTTCAAGTGAAACTGCTGTACTGAAATTATGCATACTGAGAGTGAATGTGTTATACTTTTCTGCCACAGGAGATACCAAAGATACGCACCCTTTTAGAGATGCTTTTTCAACTCGCGAACATGAAAAATGACCTTTCGCGCCAAGAGCCTGAAGTGGTGGAGAGAGAGAAGAAGAGCAGCCGCGTGCTGTGGGGTGGCATGCGTGGATGCAGTTTCTTCTTCTGGAAAACCTGGGTGAGCTGCTGACTTCAAGAGACTTGAACAACTGGGCTTAAAGGAGACTGCAGTACTTTCTCAGTGACACATTCGATTGCATTGCATTTTACCGTTCAAATGCTTTGAGTGTTCCAATACACTTTCTTTTAGTTACTTTTGCAAGCGGCTGTGTCCCTCTATTTTTTATTGCATGTCCATACATATAAGGCCATACAAAAGCATGCTCTCTATAGTAAATCCAATGTCAGTGTTGTTGCAGAGGAAATTAGCTAATAGAGCTGTGACAGAAACAACATGCTTCATTGCTTCAAATGTTTCAAATAAATAATAAATTGAATATTGAGCATGCAGCATTGTTGTGGTTATTACATTACAATATGGTAAATATTGTGTATCCAACATTAACATGATCAAACTTCAGATTATCAAAACATTTTATTTATGCAAATGTCTCTCTCTATCCTATATTGGGTCTTATTGGTATAAGAGTAGCTTAAACCAGGCCGCATGACACTTTGGTGTTGTTTATCTGAGGGAAGGACTGTGTGTCTAGAGCAAAAAAGTAAAATAAGGTACGGCCAATGAAAACAATAAGAATAAACATGATATAAAGCACTTTTCTCAGTATTCAAAGTGGCCACTGCTGCCCCAAATAAGCTGTCATTACTCATCCAAACTCAGACTAGATTACTTGTCAGTAAAGCGCAGTCATGCAACCCCTGTGATTAGCATTACCCTCCACAGCACACACATGATTGCTCCTATTAGTCTAATTATACCGTATTGATTTTGACATCTGAATATTCAATAAATCCCTCAATTTAAATATTATCATATTCTTAGCGTCGGTTCAGTGGAGAGGTAAATTTCCAATCCATTTTTTCTATAAACTTTAAAGAATAATATAAGAGTTTAAAAGAATAATCAAAGAACATCAGCTACTCTAACTCGACAGTAGCTACTATTTATCTGATTAAACCTGATTAAACCGCCTTCAAACTCCTAACAATTATGTCTATGGGTAAAATAAATGGGATGTTATTCTATTCTATTGAGATGATTAGTTATTTGATGCATGGGACTAGTTACAGTGCATTTCATCTCTGGTGATGTGGGTGCTCTCCATCTAATTGCCTGGGTGTGCAGAGAGTGTATGCATAATGTATGACTCCAGACGTTGCAGATTATTGTGCAGATGAGCGCATTAAAAAAATCTCAGAAAAAGCACTTCCTGGAGGCACGGCTGTTAAAAATGCAACTGTCTGTCTGTTTAATAGGAAGAATGGAACGGGGCGTGCAGCTATCCCTCAGGGTTCCACAGGCGTAGAATGTAAGGACTTATTGCATTTTTTATTATTAGCGAGTAATCAACTCTGTTATATTATGGCAGGGGGACTAAGGTGGTACTGCTGGCTGATTATAGTACTGTGCAAAAACGCTGTTGGGGAGGAGTGATTTAAAAATAATTTTGTGATTGGACAAAAGCATGGAGCCAAATGATGGTATTGATATAAAGAGTGCCTTGACTGAGGTCTTCTCTCACTGCATGTTGTCTATGGTCTCGAATGCGATGGGAAAGTGACTGATGGTCGGAGATTCCATCGGGTAGGGGTGTAACAAAGCTATGGTGCACCGCGGTGCAGAAATCTGACGATATGAACCGTACTAAAGTGACGGTGCAAGTTTTAGTCCAAATGTCTTAATATTTATGCTCCGTGGGGCGTGTCAGACGCATACGTGCACGTAAACAGAGCGCATGTGTGTCATCATCCCTTACCGCTAAACTGGAGGCAAAGTTACATCTTCCAAAAACAAATGAAATCCACGTGCCTTTGCAAAAGTTCCTCCTGCTGATGGCCACGGCAGGCTGTGGTAAAGTATAGATCCAGTGCACTGCGCTATGGTGGCGCAGAGTAATGCGTAAGAGCCAATCTTGGTCATAATCCGCATCAAATGCTTTGTTTCCAAGAAAGTCCAAGCAGAATATTGTCCAGGTACAGCCCAAACACAAGCCTCAAATCAAATGTGCTGTTGAAAATGAAACGGAAACGTATCACTTAAAGAGCACATGGCCCACTGCCCTTTAACTTTAGAGCACGTGTTTTTAATTTTGTTTTGTATTGTGAGCCCAGGGGCACATTTTACTGTAAAACAGCTTGGAAAAATTAGAAAGCATTTTCAATGTCCATCCATCCATCTATTTTCTTCCGCTTTATCCGGGGCCGGGTCGCGGGGGCAGCAGTCTCAGCAGAGATGCCCAGACTTCCCGATCCATGCACACCTCTTCCAGCTGTTCTGGGGGGACCCCGAGGCGACACCAGGCCAGCTCGGAGACATAGTCCCACCAGCGTGTCCTGGGCCTTCCACGAGGCCTCCTCCCAATAGGACATGCCTGGAACACCTCCCGAGGGAGGCGACCAGGATGCATCCGGTACAGATGCCCTAGCCACCTCAGCTGGCTCCTTTCGACGTAGAGGAGTAGCGGCTCGAGTCCGAGCTCCTCCCGGGTAACTGAGCTCCTCACCCGATCTCGGAGGGTGCGCCCAGCCACCCTGCGAAGGAAGCTCATTTCGGCCGCTTGTATTCGCGATCTTGTCCTTTCGGTCATTACCCAAATCTCATGACCATAGGTGAGGGTGGGAACGTAGATCGAATGGTAAATCGAGAGCTTTGCCGCTTGGCTCAGCTCCCTCTTCACCACAACGGTCCGATACAGCGACCGCATCACTGCTGACGCCGCACCGATCCGTCTATCGATCTCACGCTCCGTCCGTCCCTCACTCGTGAACAGGACCCCGAGATACTTGAACTCCTCCACTTGAGGCAAGGACACCCCACCGACCTGAAGCGGGGAAGCCACCTTTTTCCGGTGGAGAACCATGGCCTCAGATTTGGAGGTGCTGATCCTCATCCCGGCCGCTTCACACTCGGCTGCAAACCGCCCCAGTGCGCGCAGGAGGTCCTGATTTGATGAAGCCAACAGAACAACATCGTCTGCAAACAGCAGAGATGAGATTCTGAGGTTCCCAAACCGGACACCCTCCGGCCCCTGGCTGCGCCTAGAAATTCTGTCCATAAAAGTAATGAACAGAACCGGTGACAAAGGGCAGCCCTGGCGGAGCCCAACACGCACCGGGAACAGGTCTGACTTACTGCCGGCAATGCGAACCAAGCTCCTGCTACGGTCATACAGGGAACGGACAGCCCTTAGTAGAGGGCCCCGTACCCCATACTCCCGGAGCACCCCCCACAGGGCACCACGAGGGACACGGTCGAACGCTTTCTCCAGGTCCACAAAGCACATGTGGACTGGTTGGGCGAACTCCCACAAACCCTCGAGCACCCGATGAAGGGTATAGAGCTGGTCCAGTGTTCCACGACCAGGACGAAAACCGCATTGTTCCTCCTGAATCCGAGGTTCGACTATTGGCCGGATCCTCCTCTCCAGCACCCTGGAATAGACCTTACCAGGGAGGCTGAGAAGTGTGATCCCTCTGTAATTGGAGCACACTCTCCGATCCCCCTTCTTGAAGAGAGGGACCACCACCCCGGTCTGCCAATCCAGAGGCACTGTCCCCAACCGCCACGCGATGTTGCAGAGACGTGTCAGCCAAGACAGCCCTACAACATCCAGAGACTTAAGGTACTCAGGACGAATCTCATCCACCCCCGGGGCCTTGCCACCGAGGAGCTTTCTAACCACCTCGGTGACTTCAGCCTGGGTGATGGACGAGCCCCCCTCCGAGTCCCCAGCCTCTGCCTCCTCATCGGAAGACGTGACAGTGGGATTGAGGAGATCCTCGAAGTACTCCTTCCACCGCCCGACCACATCCCCGGTCGAGGTCAGCAGCCCCCCACCCGTACTGTAAACAGTGTTGGTGAAGCACTGCTTCTCCTGAGGCGCCGGATGGTTTGCCAGAATCTCTTCGAGGCCGACCGATAGTCCTCCTCCATGGCTTCTCCAAACTCCTCCCAGACCCGAGTTTTTGCCTCTTTGACCACACGAGCTGCAGCACGCTTGGCCTGCCGGTACCTCTCAGCTGCCTCCGGAGTCCCACAAGCCAACAAGGCCAGATAGGACTCCTTCTTCAGCTTGACGGCATCCCTTACTTCCGGGCGCCACCACCGGGTTCGGGGATTGCCGCCGCGACAGGCACCAGAGACCTTACGGCCACAACTACGAGCAGCCGCATCGACAATGGAGGAGGAGAACATGGTCCACTCGGACTCCATGTCCCCTACCTCCCTCGGAATCTGGGTGAAGCTCTTCCGGAGGTGGGAGTTAAAGACCCTACTGACAGAGGGATCCACCAGACGTTCCCAACAGACCCTCACAACACGTTTGGGCCTGCCAGGTCTGACCGGCTTCTTCCCCTGCCAGCGGATCCAGCTCACCACCAGGTGGTGATCGGTTGACAGCTCAGCCCCTCTCTTCACCCGAGTGTCCGAGACACGCGGCCGGAGATCAGATGACACAACTACAAAGTCGATCATCGACCTCCTGCCTAGGGTGTCCTGGTGCCACGTGCACTTATGGACACCCTTGTGCTCGACCATGGTGTTCGTTATGGACAAACCGTAACTAGCACAGAAGTCCAATAACAGAACACCACTCGGGTTCCGATCGGGGAGGCCGTTCTTCCCCATCACCCCCACCCAGGTCTCACTGTCGTTACCCACGTGGGCGTTGAAGTCCCCCAGTAGAACAATGGAGTCCCCAGCCGGAGCACTATCTAGTACCCCCCCCAGGGACTCCAAGAAGGCCGGGTACTCTGCACCGATGTTGGGCCCGTAGGCCGAGACAACGGTGAGAGACCTGTCCCCGACCCGAAGGCGTAGGGACGCGACCCTCTCGTTCACCGGGGTGAACTCCAACACGTGACGGCTGAGCTGGGGGGCTATGAGCAAACCCACCCCAGCCCGCCGCCTCTCCCCGTGGGCAACTCCAGAAAAATGGAGCGTCCAGCCCCTCTCCAGGAGTTGGGATCCGGAACCCAGGCTGTGCGTGGAGGTGAGCCCGACTATATCTAGCCGGTATCTCTCTACCTCTCGCACGAGCTCAGGCTCCTTCCCCCCCAGCGAAGTGACGTTCCATGTCCCGAACGCCAGAAGCTGCGCACGCGGACCAGGTCGTCGAGGCACCTGCCTTCGACTGCCACCCGGGGTCGGGTGCAGAGAGGACTGTATCAATGTATTTGATACAATGTATTTTAATGTATTTCTGAAATTACAAAAACTGCCTAATAATGAACATTTAGGCTATTTTATTTAAAAAAAAAACGGATTTATTAGCCAATGATATCACACTTGCACCGTGATGCACCGAACCGTGACATAGCTGAACCTTACACCCCTACCATCGGGGCGTGGTTTCGGTCAGTCAACCCCTGATCAGTTGAGAAATGAGAAATCCATCACATGAGACTGAATGCATGATCATTATTTAGTTAACCTCTTAGCCCCCACCCGAACCGAATACATTTTCTATTGTTTGGCCTTATCCACATCTAAAAGCTTCTTGAAAAAAAAAAGAAGTCAAAATAGCAACAAAAGAGCGATGCAAAAGTGAAAAAAATTTGACATAAAAGTGACAAAAAAGTGAAAAAAATATTGACGAAAACGAACAAGTAAGCCACAAAAGAGCAACAGAAAAGTGACAGAAATGCAACAAAGCTTACACAAAAGCGTAGAAAATGCGACAACAAAAAAGCAATGAAAAAAGAAGAAAAACGGGAAAAATGATTAGTTTAGATGAATTTTGCAGGTCTTAGCTTTCAAATGAGGCGTTAGCATGGTTGTTTCGATTTGGGTAAAGCTAAACAGGAGAAATCGCACTTGGGGGTCATCACAGCCTTATACAATATTGGAGACCTAGAAATAGATGCGCTTTCAATATTTCAAATACAGTAAATATATGTTTTACCTGCTCAATACTTTCAAGGCCTTTTTAACTAAATACCTCTAAAAAATCTTAAAAACGTGGGGTATCCGTGACAGTTATGCATAACGTGCTCTGTAGAGAATTCAGATGATGTAGGGAACACTAAGGCATAAAACGATTAGAGCTATAGAGCTGTTCTCTTCTGTCCCTCGGCAATGGGGACCGTGCTTCACTTAGTAACATAAGCCTGCGCATTTACAGGCTCTCACTGCAGAGGCTTTCACCGCTGTAAAAGTATAGTGTGGGATAGGGACCGGCTGAGTGGGCTGACAGGGTGCGTGGGTTCCTCATTTATACCTTGCTGCAGAAATTGGCAGTCCAGGGGAAAGCTGTGCGATCTCGTTCCCAGCATTCGAAAAGTGTAAGTCCCATCGCCTCTTAGCGGTTTATACAGATGTAATAAATGCAGATAGGAAAAGGCTTAAGCCATATGCCCAGATCAAAAGAGAGTTATAATTGAGCACAGTCCAATTATTTTTAATGAAAAGAATCAGAACGCCCCACTTAAAGGCAAGGGAATGCACAATGCGTGTTCTATTGCAGTACAAGGCCGGGATATGGGAAACAGGGACTCCCCAAAGTACACAACAAGGACAATAGAAGATAACACGAGAGTTTCATTTCAGTGAACAAGGATGTTGGATAAGTGACTTTCTCTGTCCGGTATCTCGATCTACCTTTTACCTGTCCTACCCACATGAAACAAAAACTGGCCAACACATTCTCTGTCAGCACAAATAGGACAACGAGGTGTTACGTCAAAAGGTGGAGGAATTATTTGATTGTTATCTTCTTATTGTTGGCAGATTACTTTTTTTTCTTACCGCATTCCTCAACACTATTAGTCTCAAAGTTGGGGGTTTTCTGTTTGGAGATTCCTTTCAAAAACCTCTTGTTCTAACATCATCGCCGTTTATTGGGTTCTGTTTTGCATTGTTCACAGTGTTTCCAGTTTCACTTGTGCACCTATTTCAGTGCATGAGCTGCACAGAACTCAAAGAAACCGCCACATAAATGGTCTGAACTGTTCTGTGTATTTTTCAACGGCTAGTCTGTATAGTCTTATTTTTTATGTGCATATAATAAAAACATATTAAGAAACTATTCTATTCTATTCTATTCTAAAACTTTAGAATACACAAACTCCTTAGAAAATAAAATCAAAACGTGAAACCCCATGAAGGAATGTCCCATCTCCAGATGGGGGGCCAGGCTGGCGGCCAGAATCACCTGGCTGCACATGTTTTTAGTGGTAGGGGAAACCAGCGTACCCGGAGGAAACCTACGCAGACACGGGGAGAACATGCAAACTCCACACAGAAAGGCCCCGTCCAGGTGGGAATCGAACCCGGGACCTGCTAGCGGTGAAGCAGAGGCGCTACCATGCCAGGTTATGCATGGACAACATGAAATTATGCAATAATGCATGATTTCATGATTCATGCATGACGATATCATGACTCAGTTATCATTTCACGTTCTTTCATAGATGACGTCATGCATGAACTAATTCTGTAACAGCTGTACTAAGGATTAGCTAATGATGAGTTCATTACAGCAGTAAACGTTGTAAAGGTATATCTTGCAAACAAATGTTCTTAATGAATCGTGATATTCATGCATAAACTTCATCATTACAATTAGTTAATGTTTTTATTAAAAAAATTAAATGTTTAGTGAATTAATCTATATTAACATGATTTTCTCATAAATTCATTAATTATTAGTTACCGAATTAATTCATGCATGAAGTCATCTATGAAAGGACATGAAGTCATGTTAACTCATGATGAGTCATGCATGACTTCATGTAACCTTATTATAAAATGTTACCGCAGTGTGGACCAAAATAAAGACCAATAGAAATGTTGGCATTTAAAACCTGAATATCATGTTTTTGTTCCTGCGGCTTATCAAGGATAAACATGCTCACTCCCTTGTTTAAAGAGCATATTACAGGTTAAACACTTCATTATTACAACATAATTAACACAGCCATAGTCAAGATTCTGCTGAAACCTTTATATAGTTTCCCATAGTTTGACATTTCCTCAGGGGCTGAGCGAGTGTTAGCTCTATTCTTGGAAAATGGAAGTCTCCCTCTTATGTTTAGAATATAAAAATATACAATTTCTTCATAAGAATTTTCGACTCATATGATTAATAATTGCCACCATCATTACCCCCTGACAACGTAATACCTGCCATATGTCCGTTAACTTTTGCATAATTATTCAATTCTTAATTAATGCAAAAAGTGACTTTTAATGTCTGGATTAAATGTCAAGCTCCAAAATACCACATGCCTGGGGGTCAGCGTTAATTGCTTCTCATTTTGGATCTTACACTCATAGTGACTACTAAGTGTGGGCCAAAAATGGCTGGCTGGAAAGGAAACGTAAAAGCCAACATATTGAGTTGACATTTGGGACAGGTAAGGTTAAAAGAACAGAAACGAAAAGCATTAAATGCATAGAGAATAGTGAAGACGTGTCCACAAAACAAAATGTGAAATGAATATAGACGAGTTGACATAGTGTGTGAAGAGGATGATGTGAAATCACATCCTAAAAGTCAGGGGGACCTTCATCCCCTTCCTCCTCCTCACTCGCTCCTCATAGACACCGTTGGTCTGTTTCCATGACAACAGGAGAATTAAGGGCGCAAAAGGATAGACGTCCTAAAATGGCATATCAGATTTAGGAGAAAGGCAGAGATATAAATCTCTGCTGCTGAATTGACAGAATGAAAACACTGTAGAGGTGGTAGTAGTACTTTGCCATAGCCATTGTTACTTGGGGATTGAATCCAAACAAACACACAGACCAATTTGATAAGATATTCTTTATTCTTAAACAATCACTAACGTCATTCTGATCTTATAATCGATGCATATTTTAATTTCATCTCACAATTCATAATGCATATATGAGCATGTTCTGATGCTGTGAAATCATCAGCAAACAAAGAGAGTAAATTATACATAAGTAACATCACATATGACCAAGGTCTTCACTCACTTTCATACACCAGTAAACCCACCCAAAAGTGCTCTTCTGCTTCTTGACTGCATGTTACACCTCAGACACTCTAACACTTTCCCTGTCTATCCTCACTCTCACTGTCAAACACTCGACACGTCTTCTTCCGAGTTCATGCATTGCTTTGTTTCCACATTTGCACCAATATAAACCTTTATAAAAGACAGATGCTGGTCTGGCCGGTGTACTCTGTAATGTGGAGTAATGCTGCATGTGTCACTGTTCTGCTGCTGCTGAAGTTACTTGGACAGTTTGCTTGTATGTTTAAGTTGGTCGATGTGGACCAATCCTCAGGATGGAACACCCTCCCAGATCCTTGATGATGTATCACTGTTGCACTGTGCAACTGAATATGTGCTATTTACTGTACATACCACCAACCTATAAAATTATATCTAACCAGATACTGGAGAGAGGTATAAATCTCACTAAAATACTGATCAAAATGTTGCATAAAAAGTTTAAAACTAATTATCTGCAAATCTTTTATCAGTTGCCACCTCATTACACATTTACAATACATGCATTCTTCATGCGTTGTCTCCCTAACCAGGTAAGGTTTAGCTGTACAGTATTCCTATGGAAAACTATGGAATCCTGACATCAGTGAATGCACCACAGGGGCCAGGATTTGTGCAACAGGTGCTGGGTCGCCAGCGAGCAGCCAGTTTTTAATATGGCCCCATTCACGAACAGTTAGAGAACTTCCTGAGTAAGATGAACTAATTGGAGATTAGGAATGAGCTATGAAGCACACATGGAGTACCAAGTATACCAGTCAATTCACCTTGTTTATACAGCCCTGTCAGAGTGATTTATGAACAAGCTTCCTACACTAGCAGCAAATAGCTCATTTCATGGGCCACAAAACCAAGAAATTGAAGATGAACAGAGCATGAGAATACAGAATACAAATAACTCTTTGTATTGAGATGGTACATCCTTATTAACCACATGCCTTCTCAGAGACGCAGAAATCATGTACAAACCCAGGTCAGAGATAATTAAACAGTCACACCCTGTCCACCAATGTCGATAAATCTCATTCACATTGAACGGAACACAAACGTACATTGAAATCAACCCACAACCAGTTTCTAAACTTTTACCAAAAATATTTTTCTTTCAAGCACTTTAAAATATTACCTTTATTATCTCTTCATGTGTGTAAAAGCATGATATATAGTTACATGTTGATAGCTTAGCTGTGTTTGTGATACTTGAGGTGCGGTTATGGAATGACCAGTGGAGGCCATGGCTCATAGTGCTGATGCTGGTCTTTCTCTCCTCCCTGTAATAGTGATTATTCCGTACATTTTGCCATTTTTGGTCAAGTTTGGACATCTATATATCTAAAATAGAATATTCTTCGCAAAGCATTAGTATATTGTAGTTATCTTAAAACATTTCTCGGTTTACTTTCTTTAATCTGTCTTCAACGCAGGCAAACAACCACACACATGCTGCTGGATTGATATCACTATCTTGAGACGTACTAGATTGCTCTCATATATTGCTTTTATCCGCTCTGTCCTGTCACTGTGGGACACTTGCAGGACAGCATTCAGTGTTTCTGAAGACAGCCCTATTTGTCACGAATGAGTCAAACTTACAGTAAACATCACAATAAAACACATCCCCCTATAAGCACTCTGAAGCCCGGTACTGGCTGATTCATTCAGTCTTAACCCTCGCACTGGAGGAAGCGTGACAAAAAGTGCAGTACAGTTTAAAACATAAAAACCACAAAAATATTATAGAGTCAAGATCATAACCAATAACAGAACCAAGCACATGAGAAAACCTAAAGTTGAAGAGTTAAAGCTTGATTTTCACAGCATAACTTTGAAATGATAGATACTCGTGTGAAGAGAAACCACAGCCACTTTTTTTTGCATAAAATGTCATGTCCTGATTGAAAATGTCTGGTAATCATATTCATTAATCTAAAAGGTTTTCACAGGCAAGGATTCAGTTGTTTTTTTGTTTTTTTTTTGTTTTTTTTACGGGTTGGTACAGCATTGCTCCTCTTCATAGTCTATGATGTATTAAGGGGGGTGGGGGGAAGCGCCATGGAGTTTTCCCTTCTCCCAAAGTCAAAAGCCAGCCCTCCTCCCCTGCTCAAAGCGTTGGAAGCCCCGCGCTCATCCGCTGCTATGTGGAGTCCTGGTTGACGGCTTTCCCTCCGTTCATGGTGGGAGTCCCTGAGCTCTTCCTGGACCGGTGCTTGTCCTCGATCTCGTGCAGCGACGGCTCTCGGTACATGCAAACTACAAGGAGAAAGTGAGAGAGAAAAAAAAGAGGAGAGAGAAAGAGTAGCCAAGAGAATCAGTTAATTACAGGCGCAGGATACGGGATGAGGACCGTGTCAGCTCTTCGCTTGACAGGTTTTCATGATTGTGCCTATTATACATGCCAAGGGTGAGAGCCAATGAAATGTATGGTGGTAAAACATTAGCTACTAGATCAATTTGAGCGAACATGTTCTTCCATACAACATCGGGTTGCTGACAATGGAATTTACAGAATGCAATTAGTTGATAGAATAACGCAACATATTTTATTATGCTGTCTGCTTACTCGTGCTTACAGTATAATCCTGCAAATCTGCGTGGAACAACTATTTTACAAGACGATCTCCAGATCTTGAGCTAGGTTTTTGTCAGAAGTACCAACATGGTGTGTTATGGTGTTTTAGGTTGGTTGAGGGGAAAGCCAATTGTCCAGAGGAAACCGGCCAATACAAGCCACTGTGCCACCTGTTTATAGCAGAACTAAGTAACTTAATTACTTCATTAATTAACTTTGTGACTTCATGGATCTGTTGTTAAAATTCTAAAGTAAAATTCATCTTGTGACTTTGTTCTAAAAGTATTATCTTTTCAGGAGGCAGCATACTGATGTAGGAGAAATCCCTCATTTGCATTGCACTAATTCTGCTCCTGGGCCAAATATAGATAGCATTGATTGTTGCAGAGGGACATTGTAATTACTGATAGCTAACGGCTAAATGCCAGTTTTCTGAAGCATGACCTTTTCCAAGTATCCAGAGTATGAGTTCATTTTATGAGAATATGGACAATGGGAGTAATAAAGATTTGACTAAAGGCTAAAAATAAAAAATGAAGGTTAATTTTTGCGCTGAAGTTCTTTTACCTTCAATGGGCCGGGGTACGAAGTGCGACGAGGGCTTGGTCTTTTTCACCCGGTTGCCCTTCATGACATGCCCTTCTTTTGTGAGGCCCAGAAACCAGGCGCGGCCCGACTCCTGCTGCCGATACACAGTGGACGAGTAGATCACGTAGTAGTTCTGGAAAACCGACTCCTTGAACCTGCATTCTGGCGTGAACATCTCCTACAAAACGACAAGCCACACTTTTATTCACTTTTTATTTCAAGCCAATACACGAAAGACCATTTTAAAGATCATATTGGAAATTCTGTTAGAAATTTCCAATATTCTTTCTTATGTTTGTTCATTGGCTAATTAACTAAATAAACATAATATTCCTGTTGAAAAGAAGACAGGCTACATTGTGCGGGATTCCTCAAACATGTATTTACAGAAACGAAACATAACCCGAGATATGGAGGGTGAAAGGGTGTTAAAAAGCTCTATCTGATCTTCATCTGAATCTTACTTTTATCAAATAGAAATTAGAAAAGAGAGTAGTCTAATTTTCATATTAAAACATGTTGATGGTAGATATGTTGAAACAAATCTGTTAAATTTGAAACCCATTGTTCATGGCACGAGCCTTTCTTTCTAACGCTCTCCACTCTGCTGACAGTTTATATTGATCTCCAGTAGCCACTTCACCTACAGTTAAAGTAATTCTCTGTTGATCCCTTTGGGACTTTTACTATTTCCAACCTCAGTCTGTCATGTTTTTTTCTCTCTCTGCTTCAATGAGTGTATACTTCTCTGATTAAACTTCTTGCCTCGCCCCGACAGACAAGACAGATGGGCGAATCTCCTCTGAGGAAAAAAAAACACACGTACACGTTTGGATTGTGCCAACGACACTTGTAATAACTCAAATGTGTACATTGCCAAGGTCAGTAAATATAATCTACTCTCGCGAAAACATCTTTCGAACCCAAGCCATAAAAAACGTCTTATTACTGTAATGGGCTACACTGTGACTTTTCTTTTGGTTTGGCTCCATTATAATATCTGCAAGTCAAGGAGAAAATCAAGGGGATGCTCAGAAGTGGGACTAAAAGCAAAAAAGTGGGAACAACAGTTATTAGTTATGCTGTGAGAACAGGGTGCTGTTGGTGAGACTATGGGGATGACACAGCAAAAAAAAAAACTTTTAAAGCAAAAATAGATACAAGTAATAAGTGTCACTGGCCTCTAATAGGCAAAACATGCTGTGCATAGCCAAAGCATGCTGGTTATGCTGACAGGGTGCATGGTAATCTTTATTACGCTTAACCTTACCTTGTATATACTGTTGGATATGTTTACATCAAAACTCTCAACTATTAGGGAGAACATGCTGTGTGCGTCCCATTAAGCCCCGATAAACATGTTCTAACAGTAAGAAGTTGACATCCGATGTAGAGCCTTTTACTCTCGGTATTTTATGAAGTGTGTGTTGCTGTCTCTGAGCAGAAGGCAGCGTTTTGTCCGGAGTTTTCATTCCCTAATTTCTCCTCCTGGATCCTATCTGGCCCTTATTAGATTGTGCTTTTGACTGACAGCCCCATTCTGCTCCCTGTCGAAGGTGACTGTTCAGAGGTGTGTGTGTGAAGGAGATACACCCACAATGGGATACATCGTATTACGAGGGACAAAAAAAAATTCCACCACCGCCACCTCATTTACAAGCCTCCAACCAAGCCACAGCGGGCCATGGCAGACTGTGTGAAACAGTCTGAGGTGACTGTGCTCTGTGGAAGTGTCTGGCAGGTCAGCAGGAGGGGAGGACACACTGTCAAACTGCAGACATCTCTCTCCCTCTTGGGGGCGCTGAGGGTCACCCGGGGCATATGGGAGCCTATGTGTTTGCGTGTGGACATACATGTTAGAGACATTGATGCATTGCGCCCCGGCAGGCAATGTCCCTGCATCATCTGTTCATAACGGAATCAGGTCACACACAAACAATGTCATCAAAAGTTCAATTTACTACACTAACCTTTACACTCATCACCTTTGCTTTGCTGACACGCGGACGTATCCTTTCCAAATGTTTTGCAAGGACAAAGCTATGTTAGCATTACTGACATTACAAAGTACAGGCAGTAATACAATTGTATATTTACCAGAGCAGCTTTCATCTTGCGACAGTTAGCTGCCATAAGGTTACCCTTTTTTATTGGTCACCCTTAAGAGAACTTTGTTTTGGAACTTTTGGTCGCTGCTGCAGCAAATATACAGTGAAACAATGAAACTAGAGCATTTAAGCAGTTCACAAACATCAATCGTTCAATCAGCAAAAGTGCAACTCATTTAGACTGACTGGAAATCTATAGCGATGACTAAATGCCCGGCCAACAACAACAACGTCACCTAAAACAGAAGTGGTTAAGGTCTGATATGTAGTAAATTATAACTATACAATTTGACTCTCAATCTCAAGCTAAGCACATGCAGAGAGGCAGAGGTGGTTAGCAATGAAGTAAATCTCTGTATTTTTTGAGGATCTGTACTTTACTCCACTACATTTGAAAGACAAATATAATATGCATGTTTTTTTCCATTTATAAAAACCTACATTATATTCATAATTTTTTTTCAAAGTACTGTTGCACTGGTAGAACATGGTGGATGTAGGATTATCGGCAGCTTATCAGCTAAACCCATTTGAGACCTACATATTTCTTCTTCTGAGACACTGAAGAGGCCCCAAGAGCCCCCTACACCTGCAGCACAGTGGAGGCGTCCAAAGAGGCACTACAGGAAACAAAAACAAACAAGTAGACACTCACACATGCCTTCTATTGGTTCTGGTTAATGGACATTCACTGGAGAATACAACAGATTAACTGTTAAGCTCTTCCCAGAAGACGGTGAAAGACTGTTGTGGAGTGGAGGGAGCGGAGGGAGGACGAGCTGATCAGTGCAGGACACCACGCTCTGAAACAGGGACAAACTCAAAAAGGCGCTGCACCGTTTCAGAGGTTTAGAGGAGACTGAAGGCAGGCAGCCAGGTTTCCTCCGAGTGCTCTGGTTTCCCCTACCTCGAAAAACATGCTGGCCAGGCTGACCCACAGAGGGCAGCTCAGTACTAACACCTGAACACTACTTCGTTGTACACTTGCCCCATAGACATATCATTAATAGACAGTCATTCCTCACTCCTCCCCGTTTACCACAATGACTACGTTCGAGTGGGATTTACAAACTCCTCCTCCCCAAATCTGATGAAGCATGTTCCTAAAAAGGTCATAAGGGCGGGATCTTCACAATGCTAACAGTCCGGCCCTCATTAGTATACGAGATTTCTACGAAAACCGGCCTGGTCTCTTTAATTTTAACTTACCCACCGTTATAATAGGAGGAATATCTAGCTGTAGAAAGTTCCCAAAAATCAGAAACCAGGCTTTAAAGTTGTTTTTAACCTGTCTAAAGTGCAATGGCGAAGAAATGGCAGAGCAATGGCGGACCCTGGTGTCGACGTCACAAAGCAGAGCAACCAGCGACCATTGGCTTGCACAATGACAAATAAAGCACTTACTTACTAACTTAATCACAGACAAATAGAAATTGTACTTTCTGTTTGACCGCCTTTGCATATTTGATCATGTTATTAGTTGGAGCCTCTACAATACAGTAAATAAATAATCAAGTGTGCTATTTACAACCATAATAACCTTTCCCATCATCAGCTTTGCTTTGCTGACACACCGAGATATCCCATCCAATTGTTCACAAGGTCGAAGCTCTGTTAGCATCTGTGAAAAAGCTCGCTACATTACAAAGCCTGTAGCTCGCCGGGGATAGGGGTGAAGTGTAAGTGACTTTGAAGTCTTTGACAGTGTACTTTGTTTACGGTCGTCTGAGTAGAAATATGAGGTAAGGAGACGGGGTCAGGGTGTAACATGATTAATGGCCTCTCGTCTAATGGAGCCCCTCATAGACAAACACACTGACTCACGCAGCACATTGAAATGCATACCAACAGGTTTGCTCTACCGTCACCTCCCCTACCAATTCATTATGCTCCCAAGTTGTTAGGAATATTTTAGGACACGTTTTAAAGGTAAGGTTGATAGTAAAACGATTACAAGGACACTTATTTATATGCAGCCGGACATGTCTTCATCCTTCAGATAAAGGATTCGCTAAAGAAACTGAGCACGCCGCCATTACTGGCCTGGGCGGGGATGGATTGTAAACACGGGAGGTCCTAGAGAGACCAACACTGCTGTCTATCAGGTGATATTTCTATCTCTTAAACTGGTAACTTTCACTTTAGTTACTAGTTTGATAACATGTTAGCAGTTTATTATCATATTTTTAAATAATTGCGATCATTTCATTAAGTTTAGTGGAAAGATTTTTGTAAAAAATGAGAGCAAGAAACAAAAGGTCAAAAGCAGAGTGACACCGTGTTTGTTTGGACTTGCTTCACCGAGGCGTCCAGTGGGTTTGTGGACAAAGCGATTGGACTGCGCAGAAACCAGATCTGCCTGAAAGTCCTACTGAGCTCATCGTTATTCTGCGCGAGATCCAGTTCAGCGCTTGTCTAGACATTACTTAACTGAAAAACTTCTCGCTGCACTCGCTGCCTCCTGCTATGCTTTTTATCTTCTCCGTGATAGCGCCGCTCACTCACTCTATAACAATGTTTAGACACTTGGAAACTTCAGAAACACCTTGACTTCTCGGAGTCTAATGAGGTACTATTTTCAAACGCAACACCATCAACTGAAAAGACCTGTCAATCTGGGAGAACTTGTTCTTCTGATAAAGTTGTGGGAGGAAAATGCACTTTTTTAGAATAATCAAATCGGATTCTCTTGAAAGGTAGCAACCCATTTAAATATAGTACTCCTCACACAGTACTTTGTCATGGTGTGAATTATCAACATTGGGTCTGGATCTATCAGAAAAGACCTTTAACTTTTACCCTTTTTACAGATAAATCTTCGCTTTCTTGTTTTGTCACAGTCATTGCACAGGAAATTAAATTGTCAAGAAAACAATACACTGAAACTAGATAGATGTTACCACATTTTGGTGGGAATATAGTCAGAACAAGTTGTGCATGTCATTTGCATAAACCGATTCATCTGATTCATCTAGCATCTGCCTCAGTTATATGGCCGGCCACTAGTTCCACATCACCAGCTGCTTATCTTGCTTAATGGCCTTCGACGCTTCATATATACAGATCATGGAACAGTGTTTGCTGCTGTGCTGTAAACTAGGTCATATTGAGAAGTGTTATAAATAATGTAGGAAAACTCTTCATTGTAGATGCTCAGCCCCCACGCACTTTATCAGCATCACTCTACTCAAGTGTTATCACTTCCTCTAAGCCACAATTTTAACCAGACCTGAAAACGGGAGCCGTCAGCAGTCAGGATTCAATCAAAATTGCACCTCTTCTCAAACCATGGCAATAAAAACGATTCTGATTCTATAATGTGCTTTGCATTAAACAAAAAAGAAAAGACATACCCCATGTCCATAACGTGTAATTATATATAAGACCTGCTAATTCCGTAGTTTAGACCTTCAAACACATGTTCTGAAATGCATGTGATTCTCTCTCTTAAAGCATAGCACACACAACTGAGGCAATAGCATTTAATGTTTTATGGTTTGAAATATTTGTAAGGAAAGGACAGGGACACTGGGACACAGTTCCCAAATCTGGTCATGCTTTTGCCAGGAACTCCGTCTGCAGGCAGTAATGGGAATGACTTGGTGAACACAAGTTTTCAAGTTTCTGCTCCTAGTGTGGTTAGCAAATTCATGGCATCGTGATGAACACAACTGATCCAATGTTAGATTATGTGCCTACATGTATCGTTTTTATCATTTTATTTGAGTACAGATTGGAGGCTAGAAGAAACAACTAAAGTTAACAGGATTAGTCCAAGCTGCATGAATGAAGCAAAGACATGTTTGAATTAGGGCTGGGCAATTGGTCAAATCTTAATCTGATCACGATTTTAATGAAGGTCGATCTCAATAATTGCATTTTAATCAGTGCATTTTAATCAAGAGGATAATTGGCCAGTCCTGTCGCATTCTGGTAAATAATTCTGGACGCCGCAATGCTGCAGCGCCTGTCAGGTCAAGCCCAGGGAATCACAAACAGGAAGGCGCACGCCACAGCAAAAGAGCATCTGGTGAATTTAAGTGTAAAATCAGCTACAAACTCTACGCTAACTCGTCTAATGGGAAAAAAAGAAACACGCGAGGAGCCGTCAGAGGATCAGGACGCGCGCAAGCGGACAAAAAGATTACCTTTGAAGGGGAAAACTATCAATCACTGTATTTGGACAATGTGGATTTTTTTGAAGCTGCAGCCGAAAGAAGAGTGGATTATCTGGACTTCTGACAGTAAATTGTAAGTTTGGGCCGTTTCTTTACATATTAAGTTGTTAGCGCTTAAAACTCTGTGAAGTCGTGGCCTTGTGAGGCTCCGGGAAAAAAAAAACATTTGCTCATCGTGGATTGCTTCTGACATTCTTTAAACATTCTCACTTTTTGCGGCTCCTTTGCCGATGTTTGTGTTTAGATGTTGTACTGTGAGGCTAGAAGTGATCTCGTCTTTGCTGCAGCAGAACAGAGTTAGCCGCAGTTTTCAGCCCGGCTGCAGCATCTGTTTACTTACTGGTCCAGGAAGGGCCACATCTATTGTTTTTATCATTAAAACAAAAATAGCCCTATAGTGTGAATACTATGAATAAAGTGAAATACTATTTAATACTAGTTCAATTTAGTCTTCTAGATTAGCTTTGTCACATTGCCTCGCTAAAAAGACAGAGTATGGAGGCGCAGGGTGGTTAAAGGGTAGTAAAGAGCCGGGGAGGGAGTGTTAAAGGTGGAAAAGAACCCCTCAGTAAATATGTCCCATGGGGACCATGCATCTCCGCTCTCGCATGTGAGGACTGGCTAAACAAGACCACCAAAGGCACAAAGATGAGGCACATGCAGTGGGTAGAAATGTGTGGATAGATAATGATGTGGATAATGAATGATATAACAGACTGAGTTATATGGTGAGTGCGAACTAGGGTGTTTTATAGCCAGGAATGTACCACTTTGAGGGCGGCCATAAAAGTGTGAGTAAGAACCTCACCGTTCTTTTTTATGGTTGTCTTGAAGCGCAGTCTGTGTGCCGTCAATCAAGCGCATAATCAGCACTAGTAAATTAGGCTAGTAAATTCAAACAGACGACTTGGACTGATTTCATTCATGTACCAGACCCTGGATTCTGTAGAGCGCTGCACAATTTTAGAAAAACGTCTAATTGCATTTTCTGACACATATTTGGATTAAAAGGTTTATTTGGTCGGGACAGTGCATGTTAATAAACATACATTGGTCTCATGCATGAGCCTCACCGGATTGTAGCCTTGGGCTAATTTGCGTCCGTTGTCCCCCATGCACACTCTCAAACACACTCTCATTCATCCTGGCCAATTGTACATGTTTTTAGTGGTAGGGGAAACCTACACAGACACGGGGAGAACATGCAAACTCCACACAGAAAGGCCCCGTCCAGGTGGGAATCAAACCCCGGACCTTCTAGCTGTGAAGCACGAGCTCTAACCGCTGTACTACCGTGCCGCCCAAAGTCAGATTGTGTTCACAGTAGACATTTTACACATTTGAGAAGACTGACATGAACTGCAGAACTAATGCAAGAACTTCGATCCTGTCTCTAAAATATATTTAATATAGAGACAGGTTCAAGGTTGCAAGTTGAAATGGGTGTGTCCAAAGGAAACCCACCCAGACACAGGGGGCACATGCTCCAAAAAAAGACCCTCGTATGATCGGGGAAACAAACTGTGGTTCTCAAAATGTTCACACTATGTACCACCTAAAAAAAATATTTGGCTTTCCAACTACCACTAGGCGAGAATTAAGATCAAATCAGGATTAAACCGAGTAAAAATGTATAGGTTTATGTCAAAACTGGGTCAGACATAGAAAAACATCAAACTCTAAGAGGATATTAAACTTTTTGCTAAGCTTATAACATTAGCACTGATATCAATCTGGGAGCGCTCCGACTTGAATCGTTCGGATAGAGGACGCACTTTTCTGATTAGATCAAGCACACCACAAAGCCATTCAATATTTAGAGTTAATGTCTGTTTGTGTTAATAGTAGCAGCACCTTGCGTTTTAATATACCACAGTAAGTGGTATATTAAGGTATATCTTGCAAACACATGTTCTTCAAAATCATGATATGTATGCATACACTTATGATTAGTTAATGTTTTTGTTAAAAAAAATCTAAATATTTTAGTGAATTCATCATGATTCTAAGATCATGATATATTAACAAGATTTTCTCATGAATTCATTACAGTAGTTACTTAATTAATTCATGCATGAAGTCATCTATGAAAGAACATGAAGTCATGTTAACTCATGATGAGTTATGATATCATCATACATGAATACATCATGAAATCATACATTATTGCATGCATAATTTCATGACTTCATGTAACCTTATTATAAAGTGTTACTGGGTCATGTGACCTAAAGAGTCAGCTTTAATCATAAGGATTTAAATTGACAGCGATGCCAGTGTGATATAAAGTGGGAGTGCTTTTCGGTCAGACGTTGGCAAAGGATTGATGAACTAAAAGGTGCTCTTAGTTCAATGGAGACAGGTGGGTGGCTGGTTAATAATAAATATGAATGAATCCACTGACTCATATTTTTCTTTGCATGTCCTTCCCTGAATTTACTAGAGCATCCTTTTTTATATATATATACTGTAAGAGGTATTGAAGATGAATTCTTGGAAATTATTTGACTTTCAATTTGTTTGAGAGGCACTCTTACAAATGCAGCTAGTGATCCATTCATTTGGCACAAGCCCCTTTGCGATGTTCCGCTGTCTCTGCCGCAGTGAGGCTGTTTCTTATAAATAAGCAATGCAATGCAATGTTCCCTGGCTACTTGGTGTCCTTGAGGGATTTTATGTTTGCATTTTGACAAAGTTTGATGGGCAGTCTATGTCCTCCTAGCATTGTCACTTATTCATCACTTCAGCTGCCAGCACAACATCTTACGGGTACAAAACACATTCCAGTTAGGCGAGGGCAGTACATCGACAACAAGATGGTATGAAATTGTTGTTTGGAAAATATCGTCAATAACAAGAAACTGGTGAAAATAAAAAGAAGAGCGTAATCTATGAAAACAAGATATGAAGTGAGATGGCTCTGGAGTGTAGTTTATAGCAATAGATTAACCTACATTAAAGTGGATATCGACTCGAGCATAACTGGGTTTTGGGCACCTCAGCATTGATATCGTTTCATAATTTATATTGTGTGAAAATACAATTGATGAGATATGACTGCTCTTTTAGCAATCTCGTATGCTGCTAGGAGCGCCCACAAGATAAAGCAAAATATAAGCCACAATTTTGAGCAAATGGCATGCTAACAAATCCATGGTGTCGAGATACTGCTGTTCTGCAGTCTGAGAACAGGTCCAGTGATGGTTTATGTAATTTAAAAATGCGGAGGACACTCTTGTGTTGTATCTAATACACTACGATGACAGAAAAGACAATGGGAGAGAGGGATATTGTACATTTTGCCACAACCCAATTACACAATGGAGATCATTTTTTTACTCAAACGTGGCTGTCAATACTGCTAAAGTGGCGCTAGCCCGCAGTTAGCTTTGCCCATTAGCCTGTTAGCTTCTTCTTCTTCATAATTCCATTAGTGTGTATTGCGCCTCCGACCTGGACGCAGGGAAGTTGAAAGGGTGGGTTTCTGGACAGAGACACCAGGGGGAAATGAAAGGCCCCCCAATCATCCCATCAACACTTGTATTACCCCCAGAGGGACTACGAAAGGATTTATTAAGTCACTTAGTTCGTCTTTAAGACATTTTGCACATTTTCAGCAGATTGTGGAATGTTGGCACAAAAAAGAAGCTTATTGTTGTGCAGAAATTCCCAAAACCAAACGTACAACAATATTAAGAAATGAATTTTGTTAATAACACACCAACCCATTCTTACAAGTAATAACTGTTAGCCTTCTTCCACCAATAGGTTATCTTACTGAGCATTAGCCTGTGTACTTGGCCACATCCCCGTTTTCCCCTGTGTTCTTCTCAAAGACAAGCACGCACTAAAAACATGTCTGCACATTGCATAGGCCATAACTTGACAGTTCCTCCATTTGACATCCGTGACTGTATCCTCCTCCTCCGCCTCTGCCTGCTCAGCTACGGCCCACGCAGGCCTCTCATATTTTGTTTCCCCACAAACAAATGTGAATAATCATCCCGCACAGCATAACATTTTAGAGAGATTGTGTTGGCTCTATATTAAGATTTATGCATTTCCAAAGAATCAATAATTTCTCTGCACCCCAGGATAGCACTCGAGCAAATCTTTCAAATGGTCTTTTATAATGTGCATGATTCACAGATTTGGCATATGTTTTGTGATGGACTGATGCCCCTGCTGGGATGCAATCTCTATTTATCCAGGCTAGGGACTAGTACAAAGTCTACACGGACCTGTGGTTTTGTTCTCTTTTTTTTCTCACCCCATCAAAATGTATTGCATTGTGAGTTTTACGCAGGCAAGGCAAGGCAAGTTTATTTGTGTACATTTCATGTACACAATAACTCAATGTGCCTCACAGCAACACCAGACACAGATCAGATTGTAGCAGGATGCCCCCCCTGTTACAATCAACAGGGATGAAGTACCCAGGGACACGATGGCGGTACATGCTCGAGCTGGGCTCAAACCAACGACACATGCTATGACCAAACAAAGACTGCTTAAAACTAACCAGCGAAACCAACTGCCTTTTGCGCCGTATTCCAAGCTATTGATTTTCAACACAACTAGTTTTTGATTTTAGGACTATTTTTAGATTGCACAATGTGGGCAAGCATTTCTATCTCTCACAGCTGCCCGACCTACCTTCCAACGTGATACAACAAATTCACTAATAGAGACTTTATTAGACATTTCTTTCATTGGGTCGCATTCCCCGAGCGAAAACACTTTCACTCTGCCTTTGATACAAACATGAGCTTGAGCCAGAGGTGGCGTTGACTTCTAATGACGCACAGCTGAGGTGACTTGTTATCATTCATGCCAGACTGAATGGTCCAACTTGTACAAAGTCGTATCTATAGGTCCAGTACTGATGGTAAAAATACAACTACAGCAACAACATCTTCTAAATAAAAAAAGGCTGTCTCATTATGCTTTACAGTTTCGACTTGATGAGCCTCTGTCAGCAGGTAACAAAACAAAAGTACTCAAGCTGATGACAAAGAGTGGGAAAAAGTGCTGCTAATGCACACTCAGGCATCGTGTGTGAAGAGCTTTTGAACGAAGAGGGATGCGTCTATAGCTGCAGAAAGTAGCACAAAACACAGCAGGAGTAATAGGGAAGTAAACTTTGTCTTACCGAACTGTAGAGCATGCCCTCGCCGTTCATAGCGATGTAAAAGCCGCTCTTGACGCCTTGGATGGCCACGACTCTCAGACCCACAGGAATAAGGTTGAACAAGGCTGCACAGTAGACAGGACAGACAGGTACAACAACAACAAAAGATGTCTATTATTGTCTGCTTTCTTTGTGTGCTGATTATGTATACTGAACCAAATGAAGTTCACGTTTTAATATATTGGCAAAGATCAATGCTGTGAACATCCATCACTATGTCAGTGTGATTGATTAGTTTTCACATAGTGACAAAAGAGAATATTGTTGTGCTGCATGTTTTATTTTATTATTCTAATCTACTGGCACAGACCCTGTACAGCACATCCTGGTCACTATGTTATCTCTATCGATCAGCTTTCACACTGGTATTAGCGGTTGTCTAAAGTGTGATGACTTTGACCAGCTGACGGTGCTCAGGGTGTGAGGACGCCCATGACAAAGTGCTGTTTGAATGATTGTTCTGAAAGCGGCGAGGGGGACTATCAGATAAAGCTGGCAGAGGCCGGAGGAGACGTGCCAGCGCAGGTGCGTCATCTGAGCGGATTCCATTTCATTCGATAAATATCGACACGCTCCTTCCGCCTGCCAATGACTGAAAGCCGCCCCCAGGCCACTGTTGCAGGTGATACACCGCTAATGCTAACAGTCTCAGCTTTAGCCTATGTATCATGGCACAAGTTCACAAGTGACTCTTATCATCTCTCAGGGATGACCTGTCCTTATACTGACAGGTCAAACAGTGAACACTAAAGGCTGTCTGTAGGGCACTGTATTGGCTTTCTATCATGAATGTCACTGTCTTACATATTATTATGATGAGTTAGCAGTCATGCAGTGACAAATATGCGGTGTTTCGTCATTGTCAGTAGCTCAGCAGATAACTAAAAGTAAAAGTACCCGTTGAACATGCTTGTGTTAAAGTTCGATTTTTATATATCACTCTTGATTAACTACTGTAAACTTGTCCAAAGTCTGAACATGTACAGTGTGCTTGTTAATTAAAATAACTGTATAATCACAACTACAAAAAAAGTGCATATTATCTGTACTGTAAACCTGGTTCTCCACTTACATTGTCAATGTGTTATGTTATGTTAAAAAATATGTTTTAAAGAAGAAAGAACTTCACCACTACAGCTGCTACAACTGCCAAAGTTTAAGCCCGAAAAATGATATATGAAAGCATAATTCTTTGAAGCGTAACCCAAAGTTCTAGCAGTATTATTTATGGCTGCTTTGTCTCTCCTTCACTGGCTCCCAGCTCATTTGCCTTTCATGGTTGCTGCTTCCAGTGTCTCCGAGGCACGGTCCAAAATTCTGTCACGTCTCGCTAAAATCCTGCCGTGTTTCACCCCAGAGCACCTCCACTCAAATAAATTTAGGCTTTTTGGTGCAGTCATACTCGCAGTGAAACTGTCTCGAAAAGCATTGTCATAATGGCTCCTCTTGGAGAAGGGGCATAATAGATGGTGCTCTTCGATCCTCTTTTGTTATAATTGTGTCATTTGCTTGCCAAAAAGTTACACCGCTGACAAGGGCTGTTGCTCAGCTTTGTGCTAAAGGTTCCTGTTTTCTATTTGCACTTGCACCGGTTGATGGATACCACAATTAGATGCTGTTAGCGCACCTCAAGACAACTCTCAAGGCTACTTCTTTTCACCCTTAATAACCTCACAACTATCTCTCTCAGTCTGGGCAGGATATTTCTGGGGACCTTCTATTAATAAAGAGCCAGACAAAGCTTTAAAGGCTTCAAGTTTTTCACAGAGGATAGAGGTGTAGGCTAAAAGTTGTTCACATGAAGAAATAGCAGCATAGCATGAGACGTATAAACCTTGCATGATAGTTTAGCAGCCAAATTTGAATGCCAAAGCCATGCGCATCTTTAAAAAAAAAAAAAAAATCCAGACAAAAAGATGGCAGAGCTCAAGTAAACGCACAGTCAATTATGTAATGCATTCTATGGTGTTGGCGCTTCAAATAAAACAGATGGATGCAGGTGTTTCTTAAACACACATGAGTGGTAATTACTGCGAGCAACCATGTGTAGAGGAACAAACAACTATCAAAACCCTGGAAAGATTAAGATTAAGATTATACACATTTTAAAAAATGTATTCATATCTGCTGGTTGCCACATTATATCTGTACTCCAATTAACTATATTGTGTTTTTGTGTGTGTTTTTTTCACCATCCCACTACATTCTGTCGTCCTACTGTCTTTTTCGCTAGACCTATAATTTGGTGCAAACAAGACACAATGATAAGTACGAACGGGAAGTGGGCTGCCCTACACATGGTAGGTCTGTCCCATCAATGAACCACTCCTCAAACAAAAGTGGCTGTGTTCCATCGGCTTCTGTTCTGCGGATGCTGCGGGTCAGGGAGTGACATGGTTCAAGAGTGGGGCTAATCTATTATTCCAATATTACTGGACGATCGATAGCTGCAGCTGGACCTGAATATCAAACTGCACGTATTATCACAAAGGTGCATAGAGTAATAAAAATGTTTGCTTTAAAATATGTTCACTCTGGTCCTAGTCATAAAATAAGTACTTAAGTAAGAGAAGAAAGGTATTTGGTAATATAATATAGTACTCAACGACTGAGTAACTTTTGAAGAGTAAATGTCTGATTTATGTATATGTAGTTATATATAATAATAACCCACAGCCTGAAGTAAAGCTGCTTTAGGAGAAACTCTGCTGTGGGAAGTACGGTACACTGAGCGCTATCCTCTTCTTCTTCTTACTGCAACCTTTGTCTTACTATGATACAATATTTATTTCATCTGTAGTCTGTTCATTACTATTCACATGGTGTCTCCTGTCCCACTCCCCCTTGGGAGTGCCTGTCTAGATCGAACGGAGGGACCCGGCTGAACGGAGGAACCCGGCTGAACGGAGGAACCCGGCTGAACGGAGGAACCCTGCCTACTGACAACAAGGACTGGACGGTCTGTGATCTTGGCCCGTCTACTGAGGGACTCCTTCGGCCCTGGGTCTCTATAGCCTGTCCGTCCATGGGAGTGGATCTCTCCTTCTGTGGTTCTCCTCAAGGTTTCTCGTTTCTCCCACTGGGTTTTTGAGTTTTTCCTTGCCGGGCTGGAGAGTCTAAGGACAGGGGACACCCGAGCTGCTCGTCGCCACCCACTGCTCGTCGCCACCCACTGCTGACGCTTATTTGGACATTATGTTTGCCTGGATATTTGATTCACCGGAACTTTACATTGTCTTATTTACTGTTCTGTTTTATTGCCTTAATGTTTGTTACAGCCCTATGAGGCAACTCCTGTTGTGATATTGGGCTATACAAAACCATTGATTGATTGATTGATATAATTCAGATTAACCAAAAAAAAAAAAAAAGCCTCTGTCACATAGAAATTGACAAGTGTATTAACACTAAAAACTAAATGAATAAATGATATAGTGCTGTGTAATATAAAGAGCCTAACTCACCAGAGGAGACATTCGCACCAAATTACGTCACTGCGACGTCTCGTAGATGTCCCCGCAACATCTCTGAGACATCGCCAGACAATGTGACAGCTAAGTCGCTGCGACGTCTCTGAGACGTTTTCTCAGTTGCAGAGATGTCTCCATGACTTCACTGTGACGTCTCTCTTGGATCTCCTTGGTATCCGACAGGCCTCTGAGACATTGCCGGGACGTCACAGAAACGTCTTGGACAACAGATAGTGTCCATGACATCGCTACAACTGTGTGAGACCGCGCAGAGACTTGAAAAGTCCTGGGGATGTCGCAGAGACATCTCGGTGACCAGCAGCGACTCCAGTGGGCAACAGGTCGCCAACTAGTCTCCAGGCCGGTAAGATATGTCCTTAACTATTCTTTGAAGTTCAATTTCTATTAAAAAGTATGTGTTAGATGCATGTAAGTGATAACTACTCGCCTCTGCTGTATCACACCTTTACTTTGGCTCTTTCACTACCGTTTTGCTTTGTTCTATCGCTGCTTCTCAGCACAAAAACTGGGAAAGCCTCCCGCCGCTGCACCTGCTCTTGGGCTGTCTTCACTCGGACAGTCTCTGCGCTGGAGGCACTGTGCTCACAGAGAATAATTCATCAGGTACAAACGGAGAAGCTGGTATTTTTAGTTTCCTGTGGCTGAATTATTCACTGTATTCCTCCGTCTCTGGGCCGGCGGGACTGCCTGACAAGAGGATTACCTTGAGGTGGGGAAACCCTTGCATGCAACACAAAGGCTGCACCAGCTAAATGATATGCGGCTGTGGGGTGAACAGGCTTTTCATCCCTCTTACGTAAGCTCCTAATGAGTGCTCCTTCGTCATGTGACCTAAATGACAAGTGGCAGGGGGAAGCGTATGTAATAATAATAAGATAATTTCTCCACCCAAACCTCAGCAATACGGACTTTCTACCTCCAGATTCCAAAACTCACGCACGTTTCAAACACAAAAAGGAGCATTAACATTTGAGAGACAAGTGAAATATGAGCTACTAAACTAATAAAAGAAAAGAATGTAGATTTTACAGCAAATACATTTATTTAATTTTCAATTTGTGCTTTATTCTATTTTTCACTTTATGGCGTAAAACAAATAAATCTGTACAATTGAATAGCACAAATCTCCCAGGTTGTTTTCCTGGTGGGAGTGTAAAAGGGTGCTTTAGTTCTTTAGGCGACTTGACCCAGGAGACAATTAATCCAGCCGTAGTCCACTATAGAAAGTCGATGACGGCAAAGTGAAATATTGCAAAGAAGTGGCTCAAGCAGGGATTTGTGACAGGGCTCCCATCAGGAATGAAAACTGTTAGAGTTACTGTAGTTTTAGCCGATAGCTTTTCCAGGAAGTGAGTTGTGCCGTAATAATTGCACATGCTGTAGAGGGAAATCAATCAAAACAGCGCGGCACTCATTCCTTCACTATTCATGCAGTGTACACAGGACGATTTAGAGGTTTGACAGTACGTCAATTCATGTTGCCCTAAGTCAGTGGGTCTCAAACCGGAGGACGGGTCCAGTCAGAGGGTCAAGTTATAGAAAAATATTATAGGAGTAAATTAAATAGTAGAAAACGAACACAAACGATTGGGAAAGGAGTTTCCAATGTATTTGTCAGAGATAAATGCTTATAATTGTTATGTTTTTTGGGGACGCAGTTTTGGACTGGGGGAAAAAGGATTGGGAGTTGTTAAATGGAGTAACATCTGCCTTATAGGGCTGGGTATTGCCAACAACGTCACAATATGATACGTATCCCAATACATAGTCCATGATATAATACATATTCTGATTAATCTTAAGTAAAATGATCTTACAGGTGCACTAAATGGAGGTTTTCATTTTGCTGAAGTAGGTTAAGCTGTACATTGCAGTAGTTAGTGGGCGTGTTGTGATGCGTTCTGAATAAAGCCTGGGTCAAACACACATATTAAAAAGCATATTTTACGCATATTGCACCTCGATACAATATACTTATTGTCAAGTACCCCGTGACAATATATTACCAATGCGATATATACTGAGCACAGCCTTACTGCCATACTCCATCACAAAAGGCAGTTGTGCCTTTGTTGCATATTACAACATATTTCACTGTAACATTAATAATTGTCACCACAGAGATAAAGTATTTGACTGTGCATTCTGTCAAATGTGTCTTTGGGTAAGACACTTCACCCACCTTGCTTATATTTGAATGTGAGTGGAGACTGAATGATTAATGACTCGTTGTTGAGCTTAGAGAACCTTATCAACTTGTTTGAACAATACAAATGTTCAAACATACAATTTCCAGCGCCCTGACTTATTCATACCTGGGACGATGACTTGACTTGACCATCAATAAGGTCAGTGGTTACTTAATAAGTGCTGTATGATCATGCAGTGTCTATAAATGTAAGAATATATCATATGACTAAGTGGTTGGTTGCCATCTAATATTGTGGTGTCTCATGTAAGTGCACTCACTGCTGTCAGTGTTCTCGTCCTTGCTGCCGTCGATGGTTCCATCCGGCTGCATCTGCAGGTAGAAGCCCTGCTGGCTGAACAGTCGTGTCACGATGCCTTTCAGCTGTGGCTCTGAAACACACACAGCGACCACAGCCCCACCGACCGAGACAGAGAGAGTCAGCACAAAACAGAACATCAAAATTCATACGCCCATGGAGACTTGGAAAGTATTGCCAAAGAGACAGCATAAAAGACATGCTTACATTATACAATCATACTTTCCTAGCCCCCAAAATCCACTCACACCTCCAATAAACGGTTGCCAATAAAGTTTGAAACAATTCGCTCATTGCTCAGTGGGAATCAAATATCTCTTCCCATGAAATACCAAGAACTGATTTGACTCAGTGGGTAAATCAGCACATCTGGTCTGATGTTTTAGATAAACACAGGAATAAAAAAGAGGAATGGGCAAGAAAACACATCAATCACATAGGCGAATGATTCAAACTTATGGGCAAGAATGGATTAACACAGAGGAAAAACTGTGTCGTTGTGTAAAACTCCAAACATACGTCTACTTTCACGAAACAGCCAATAATATATCACTTATTCATGGTTTTACTCGACTGTATAAGGCGATGCTGTCTGCGTCTCCATTTGGTATGAAGCAACGACGGTATTGAAATCGGATGTTTAGTATTCAAGCCCACACAAGTTCATATCTGGCTTATGAGCTCAAAGAAAGTGAGCTCTGTTCTTGTTCCCACCCTGAAGCGACCTCTAACTTGGAAGCAGAGACATCTGGCGCCTGACCAACAATCTGCTGTATGTGCTCTTCACTTCAGGCAGGGGGGCAGGTAAAACCCAGCAGAAAAGGTCCCTCCAGCCACAGGCAAAATCAAAGCAAGCAGCGTGTGAAAAAGACGCCGTCGTAATCGGTGGCGCTAGTTGTAGCAGCCGAAAGATTCTTGGTGGATCAGAATAATATAAACAGTTTATTTAGATATACGGTATCATTTTTGTCCGGTTGTTTATTTGATATGTTGCTTGGTGTTATTTCATTGCCTGTCTATCTATTTGTAAGCCTGACACATCTGCAAATATTAATGAATGCTGGAATAATACGGTCTGAGTGAGTTATACTGTCACTCAAGGTCGTGCCAAGAATTAGATGCAGCGCCGTACACTAGACACTCCTAAATACTAATGATAGCTTTGGGTTCGTTTCAACTGTGAGTGAGTGTGGTAATTCCTGACAACAAACTGAAGTGGCATTAGTGGAGAAGATCCACGTCGTCCGGTGGAAGCTGTGATCCGTCGCTACATTCTCCCCCTTCACTCCGGCCATCAATTCCCCGCTCACCTGCGCCTGTTGTAAGGGTCATCAATTCTTAGGACGGGCCTTTTCATCATCCATCACAGAGAAAGGGGGCGTGCGCGGTGCAGGGGACGTGCATGTGCGGCCCTGTGTGCTTATGTGACAGTACATGGGAGCGCACGGCAGTAAATCACGGGGATAACTACACATCCATAAATTAGGGCCCGACGTGGGGGCAGAGTCATGGCTGACGGCTCATCAGTTCCAATCATTTAGCAGATAGAGAGTGCTATGCGCTTGTGCATGTGCAGGAGATGGAGCCTAAACCAATCCATATCACAGAGCTGAGCTTTTTGTGGCTCCAGAGAGAAACTGACTGTGGACTGCACAGCACATCTGCATGATAACTTATTATGGGTAGTACATATTGAGCTTTCTGCTTTGAGAGCCTCAATTTGGGCACATTTTGAAAGAAACTCCAGTCAACTTTCCATTGGTTGGCATTAAGCGACTGGCGCGCGCTTGTGCAGGGCTTCTCCTTATGTATGATGTGCCAGGGAATGTCCACATTTAGGTTTCATTTGCATGTCTACGCTCATCTCGAGGCTGTGCTGCATTTGTTATTCTTTCTGCATTGGTAAAACTCAAAAATCCATCCAAATCCCAGCGACTCCCAGAAAACTTACTTCATACCAATACAGAAGGTAGGACAAGAACACACAAAAAATGGCACCATGACAGCGGAACAGTGAATGATCACTTTGGGTAGAGCCAAACACATTATAACCACGCACATCAAACTACAACAAGTTACAGTACTACACAGTAGCACATATTTAGACATAGAACAAAGAGCGGGAGGTTCAAGACTGTTCCAACACTGACTGACAAGACAAAATGAGAGAGCCAAAGGCGATTCACAAAGAACACAAGTTTTTGATAAGGAAGTGTGTACAGGAAAACATAGATGAACAAACAAATAATCAAACACTGAATAAAGAAACTATCAGGTGACAGGAGAAGTTGCTACATGTCTCTGATTTGTGTAAAAAAAGACAAAAGAACAAAAAAGAGCCCATGATCAGAACCATCCCCTCACCACCCCTTTTCTATGCCCTCCCACCCTTCGATTTCCCAAGGGGGTGTCGACATGGGCGCGGGATGAAAGTGGAGACAGGAAGGAGTCAAAAATAAAAGCAATAAAATGAAAGGAAGAAAGGAAGTAAAAAGAACACATCACTACACACGGATGGAGGCTGAGCTACTGACCTAGCCTGCAGCCCTTATGGGACACCTGTGGAGGTTTGGAGGGTGCATCTTACGAAGGGGGGAAGGGACAGAAGGAAAAACAACAGGCAGAATTCAGAAAGAAGTCGTCATGCAAAAGCTTTTTTTTTTTATATATATATATATATATATAAACAAAACATTAACGATAAGAGAATGTCAAATAAACCAGTTTGTTTCTCAGACACTAAATCAAAGATAATGGATCAGCTGTGGAGAATATTGCCCACCCTACAGCTGCACATTCTCACTTTTGGCTGCAGCATCGCCGCCTGATGTCACCATATGGGATTTTTAAATTCTGTCTGGTCTTCTTGGCTGTCTCCCTAGTCGTCGCCAAAATGCCTGTCCTTACGCGCCACCGTTTTCACACATAGCGGAATAAAACTAGCTGTATAAAAAGCTAGTAGGATATAGGAAAAGTGTACGCAAAAGATTAACTACTGCGTATAGAGCACATGTACCTCGTCGTACTGTCATTCGGTGTGATGGCAGCACTTAATGTCTGGGGCTTTACCTCCCTACACTGCAGTAAAAAGCCTCCATCTGCAATAAAAATGTACCATTAAAAACATTTAATCTCAAAAGAGCCTTGGTGCACTGCGGTGCGACTTAACTCTCCTCAGTTGCCCAATCTGCATTAATATTGAATCAAGCAATTGACAGCGGTGCCATCGACATTCAATTGGAGTGTTGGAGAGCAACAATTACTGTAAGTGTGCCGATGCGTATTGGGATGTGAAATTTGGAAATTACATGGCTTGCGCTATGCGATGCCTATCCGGGGTATGTCTTGTGCAGGGGCACTTACAGACAACAGGGAGGACCTATAGGAACAGGTGGGCTTTACGCATGGAGGAAGAACATCGCTCTCACTAGTAGGAGCCTTTGACTGCAGTATAAAACGCCTGTGCCATGTTCAGCGGAGAGAGGAGGAGGATAAAAAGGCGGGGTGGGGGAAAAGGGGAGAGGGAGTGGAGAGATGGGGGAAACCGCGCTGTCCCCTCATCCATAACGCACACATTACTGATAGGGGAAAAATGCCTGTATACACGCACACACACGGACTGACCTGGGCGCCTCCGGACCGGTCGCTTCTTGCCGCTGCAGAAGCGCACCTTGCTAAAGACCCCCAAGAAATGCCTTTCACACAGAGATCGGGGGTCTTTGCTGGGACTAGGGCGACGTTTGGATGTAGACACCCGGTCGCTGTTGGATTCCCTCGCCTGACGTTTTTGGCGAATCAGGGAGCTGGCGATTGCAGCCATCTCCCCGATTGAAGAAAAGCCTCGAGTAAATAAGCAGATGTGGTATGTGGTGCAGATTATGAACAGCTTGAATCAAAAGTCCAGCAACTCAAGCTTTTACCCAAACGTCATCCTGGTCCGTTTAAAAAATCCTCCAAGTCCAGTTCATCGTTCGCTTCCAGAAGTCGCAAAGCAGCTGAGCTGTCAGTCAGCGCACACCAAGCTCACATATGATACATAAACAAGTCTATTTACACGCATTAAGTCTCCGTCCCACGAGACATTGCATGAAAATGACATGCAACAGTGTTAATAAGTTGCTGCGGCCGCGCGTCATTGGAGAGCTTCAGGTATTCCACATCTGGCAATACGACTCAAACGCTCGATCTGCTTCGAGGGAAGTTTTTTCCTCTAATGATTTACTCCATCAGTCCCATATGCTCTCCTTGTCCGGGACCTTTCATCGAAGCTGTGCTCTATCGACTGCACAGAAAATGCAGCTAGGAAAGAGAATGAGCAGCGGACGGACACTCTGCAAGGATGCCGCGGAGATGTGATTTAAGACGGAGGAAAAGCGTCTAAAGCAACAATTAGTTGTAGCGGAACGTGATGACGCCGTGCACTGCTCTCTTTCCCGTATTAATGCACATTGAGAAGCCCATTTGACGTTGTTCCCATGCGTAACGCGAACCGAACCTAAGGCGCTGTTCCATCGCCGACAGTGAACGAAGTGAATCGGTCCAGCTCTTCCCCAGGAGCAGCCCTCCTCCCCCTCTCCCCTCTATCTAACTCTAAACGCAATCATACGTGATTGTGGTTCGTATAAGGAATTCTCACAGGCGTTTTATGACCCAGGATAAGCGCTCTGATCTGATCTGGATATTTATATGTGGCATGGAGGAGAGATAATAAAAGAGGTAGCCTTTATGTAAAAGGGAGGGGGCGCGTGTAAGTGGGGAAGGGGTGGTCTCAGTATCTCTCGTTGAATTACATTTAGTGCCGACCATTTCATAAGAGCTGTCCCGTATGCAGAGTGTGTGAAAAAGCAATCCTATAATCAACCTTAATCACCACAAAGGGCTGCAGGCGCAGGATCATACAGCAGTGACCGGATCTATTTGAAATACTGTACAACTTAACAATGACTTGCAACAGGCTTGTCATGCAGTGAAATGGTACATTAAAGAGAAGGCCATGCTGTGAAAGGGGTTTATGAAAAACAAACAACAACAGCTGACATGTAACAGTGACATATCAAGGTACGCTGGCACATACATCATACACAGGGATATAATATATAGAGCCTGTTCACATTATAAACAAGTACTAAGTCACAAGTGTTTCATGTAACAGAGCCTTTATAGATGGTGTTTAGTCTATGTCTTGCTATTAAACACAGCTTTTGAGCAAATACAGGCTATGTGGGCTCATACACCAATGTATTTGGCCATTTCCATCTGAACAATGGTTCAATTTATAGGTTTTTATTTATCTTACTTTGTTTTTAAATAGTTGTTACTGAACACCTAGTTATAAAGCACTTACTAACGTGCTTACTTATTTAGTTGCAATTCCCCATGTGGTTTATTAAAAAAGAAATACAATGTTGTGCCTACAGTGTCTCCCCTTAAAAAGGAAAAAGTTATCCTTTTTGCTGCATATTTAGTGCGGAGTTGAGATCTGAAATAGCTGGTGCATCTTCTTTAGCTGTTTATGCATCTCGTACACAGCAGGAGGAAAGAACACGTGAAATTCTCAGCAGCACAGCAAACCTCCCTCTTTCCACTGACGAAACAGCATGAAACATTTACAGGCCTTTTCTAGGACTGGCTTTTACACCCTCTCCTCCAAAACCAAAGGAGAGATGGATGTGGGGAGATGTGGGTTCCACCACTGTTGTCTGACTGAACATACTTCTCTCTTATGTAACATTTGGATACAGTAGATCAAAGGGGTCCACGCTGTAGTGCTGTTGCTCTTTTCAAAGCACTGGGACAGAGACAAGAGATATATGGGGGCAGTTGTAGCAACAGATACAGCAGATTTATCAGAGCTGTTCGCCTCAATAAGCAGGAAGTCCAAGTAATTAAGATTTGACTGCAGGTTGTTATAAAATATGAAATGAATTAGTCCACTGCATTTGAACCATCCTTCAATGCCGTTGGGGCAACCTGTAAGAGAAGTGGCAGCATGTAAACGACTGCAGTCTATTCGACCCAATGTACATGTACATTGAAAGACATCGATCACTCACTCACTCACACACTCACACATGGGTAAATGTACAGTATGACAGTATCCAGCTAGAAAAGGAAAAGGAAGTGATTGAAGCCAGTGAAGTAATTGTGAGAACCAAACCCATGACCTGCCACAGCATCATGTCACTGCACACTTATAGCAAGTTTTAAAAATGTGATATATGTTAAGTATGGTGTGGAAATAAGCCAAATGTTTCACATCACTGCAGAAACACGACACCCAAGAAAAATAAAGTATTCCCAAATGAGAATCTGCGAGCTTCTATCTCTTATATAGACAGTTGCAGCAAATTACTGCTCACTGCACAGCATGAAACAGTGCCATCTTTTCAAAAGACCATCATGTGATTTTTTTTTTTGTATGTTTACCAGATTGACTACTTCATGTAACTAAGAAAAGAACATATGGTGGTGTGTGTCTCTCTTTGTGCTGTTTAATTGCAACAATCTGCACTGGCTTTGGATAACAGTGCTCCCTTACCAAGTAGATGGCAGCATAATAAATATGTCTGAATGCTAGGAGCCATATATCAAAGTCAGTCCTTTCCCTTGAGGCCGCTTCTTTGAAGCTCTGGGCTCTCTACTACTACAACCATAGACTACGACGGCACCTGATTCATTATGAATGTGCTGCCATCTACTGGAGCAAAACGGTAAACCACTACCACAATGTGAAAGTGGTGGGCCTCTCTTTAGGAGCTCAAGTTAGAAATGTTTATTGTTTACGTCTTCCAGCAGCTAAGGCTTATCAAAGATGAAAGCAAAAATGCCTAAACATGCCAAATGAACACTCTCCTCCTTACTAAAATGACCAGAATCAACACAACAGTTTTCTTCACCACCATTTTACATCTGCAATTGCATTGACCTTTTTCTGACATTCACAAGGTATTTATAGAACTAACACAACCAAACATTGTTGTGTACACAGAAGAAGAAAAGTCATGAGTTATGTAATCCTGTATTACATATTGTTTGATCAAATATCAGAAAAAGGTCCCTTGGATTAAAATGTCTGAATTAAAACGTCATTAATGCTTTTTTTAAGAATTAGGAGTCACACATTTAAAGATCCTGCATGTATATAGTAACTATATTAGTTACTTAGCAAACATACACAAATAATCACATCTTATTCAATATAGGGGAACTTCAGAGCAAGGAGAAATTATGATTTCTAATAGCACTTATCACAGACCCAATGCACCAAACATTCTTCACAATTATTCATTCACTCCGTACTTGATCGTGGTAAGTTATGTACTGTATGTAGCCACAGCTGCCCTGGGGAAAAATGAAGGAAGAAGCTTAGGAGCCTCTTGGCACCAATTGGCACTCTGATCACCACAAACCACTCAAGCAGGCTACCTGGTGTTTGCAGACAGTCTCCCATTCAGGTACCAACAAGAAAAAACCCTGCTTATCTTAGAAGGGATTGGACATTCAAAAGGTGGCATGGTCAACAAAGTGTTACCAACTCACCTGCAATTAACCTTCCATGCTTTTTGGCAGAAAAACTTTAATGTTTCTTGCATGCCAGGAAAATGGAAATTAAATAAACAAACTTTTCACAGTCATCCAACCTCCTAAGCACCCTGGACCTAATTCTCAAGAGACACTAGAATGACTAAGCTGGCCAACTGCAGACAGACGCTACTCAAATTTCCCCCCAAAAGCTAAATGTGTCTGTAAACAAGCAGCCATTTGTACTGTCCATTTAGCTGACTCAGGTTGTGATTGAGGTCAGGTAGTTCCTGTAATAGTGAACAGCAGAGAGGTTTGGACCAGCAATGCTTCATAACACCAGCTCCCAGAGTGCAAGCTGCTTTTGGTCCAACCACCTCGAAGGAATCAACTGTGCTTAATGGGGTTGCTAATTGTCTCTGGCCTGATTATGAGAACTGCTATGGATGAAACTGACTGATAGCAGAAATCCTCAACATTCTGTAAGCCTTTATAGACATTCTATATAGCGGCCAAACATCAGCAATGCAGTGGATTGCTGAGACATGACTGTAGAGGACATGGCTATAGGCGTTTTGCCAAAGACTGCTCATTGTGTACAACGTGCATATGCTGTGTGTCATTGAGAATCAGTACCATGTGGCCTATACAGCAGATTGCATTGTGGGAAAAATGTATCCCAAGTTACTGAATACACTACTCCAAAATTACACAATTAAAATATGTTACACTAAGTAGGCCTATAGCCTATGTAGTAGCTATACGATTTAATGTTGTTGGCAGTTAACCCATTTTAACTTGAGTGTGGGCTTGGGAGTGACGATTATGTCAAAAGTTTGGAAGTAGCAGCCACTGCTATGGCGCTGTCCATGGTGCTGATTTGTTTGGGGCCCAGGCTCCACCACTTTACACAGAGCCTTAACTTTGATCACTTGAATTACTCATTTCTTTGGCACTGCTTCGGTTGCAGCAGCATAAGAATGTATTTGAATGTAACTCAAAGTCCTTGAAGAGCATGTAGCGTTTCTCTACAAAAGAAGACAAGACCAGACCGCTTTGGGAGACTGCACAACCAAACTCAGGATGGATGCACAAGGAGACCGCTGCATACTGGGAAGATGTAACTCACTCCTCTTGACAAATAAATCTTACTCGATTATGATTTATACCAAGCATGGAAACCACAGTGGCCACAGTGTATGGTATATGTCTCACCGTCGATAATAGTGGTCGACTTCGATCGTTGTCCACAGAAACACTGCAGCATATGCGCTCCTTTCTGAAGGAATGGCCTCAGAATCCTCATTGATTTGGGTTGATGGGAGCCTTTCGTCAATCCAAACAATCGGACACGGCGCTATCACAACAACACGGCGGTAGCAGCGGGGTCTGGCACAGCATAGCGTGTAGCATAGCCCCTCAAAACGCCGGAAGGGCACAGTCTGCGGGACAAATTACGCTAGAACGAGGCATCTTGAGCGGTTCCCCCCGCTTCGCTCTCGTGCTCAACACAGTCCTATTTCTCTCATCGGTCATCCGCGCACACTCTTCTTCTTCCGCCACAGTAACGGCAACGCAAGGACGTTACAATGTGCTCTTAATTGTACATCCCCTACGTGTCTCCGCGTCTTTAGCAGCAGCGAATGTAATAGCAGGAAAAGACAAGCCGGGAGGAGGAGTGAGATTGTGTCAGAGGGAGGGAGAACGCGTGCATGCCAAAGTTAAACTGCAGGGGTAAGAGTGGCAGGCCGGCCACGAGTCACTGGTGAGGTGAGGTAATGCGGAGCCCACACATAAGGCGACAAAAGGCTGTGCGCACAGATGTGGAGCAAAGGCTCACGATATAGCAACAATGTGTTCAGTGCTGGAGCATATACATGCCATCAGGTGAAATACGTCACCTGATAAGACAAAGAGTTAATAGGACAGCAAGTAAAGTTTATGGCTCGGACCAGACACAAATGCCATAATTTCACACAACAGACTGACCAAGTCCTTGGGCGTTAGTGGTAGAAGGGAAGAAAAGTTATGTGCACGATGCACTTGATGTTGCACAAATTGAAATGGGTATCTTGGATAAAACATATATATATACATATATATATATATATATATATATATAGATATATATATATATATATATATATATATATATATATATATATAGATAGATAGATAGATATGAGCAATGACTTTAAAAACAACCACTTTAAATAAAATTTAAAATCTGTTGAATTCCGCAGCTGTTTCCCCATGCACTAGACTTTTTTGTCTATGTTATGCCCTTTTGCCGGATCACCACTTTTCTTTCCTGCACCACTTTTGGCACACGCTCACCACTGCAAACTTGGAACTGTCCTCAACAGCTGCAGATTGAAAAAGGTTACCGGTGTTGGAAGATTTGGCCCACACGGGGTATAATAATACCCCATGGCCCCCGCGCTCCTGCGACGATTGTTTTGTAAAAAATGAAGCTTTGGAAATGTCAGTTATGAGTTCTCTTGCAGTACTAAAGTCATCCAATGTCTATGTTTGTCGTATGACTGATCCTCAATGCATTAAAAGGATTGAATGAGGAAGATATAATGTGTCATCCACTATTGCAGTTAAAATGTTTGGGATGCAAACTGTTTAGTGATTTTTCACTTAAGTAGGCTGTTGAATGAGTATGGGAATGTAGTAAAAGTATGCACAATCATTCATAAATTATGCCACTTAACTTCTGTGAAATATTATTATCATTTGTCAATATCATTGAAATCCCTTTTATGTGTTCGATCTAAAATGCTGTTTGTTAATGGGAAAAGAAAGATGCTAAAAAATAATAATAATACGAAAAGTCAAACTGCAGTACTAGCGGCCAGCACTAGAGGGTGGCAAAGTCCAAAGAGTTGAGAATGATAAAACAATGTAAGTTTATGGATGGGCAAAGACAAGAGGTAAATAATTGAGTGTGTGTTATATTTTGAGGGTCCCTCTTACGCCAAGCATGTAAATGGCCAAATGTTTTTATGTCTCACCAAATCAAATCAAATCAAACTTTATTTATAAAGCGCTTTTCATACCAAAAGGTATCACAAATTGCTTTACAGATAACAAACAGACACACAGGTGCACGCGCACGCGCACACACACACATAATATATCATTAGGACTAAATAAATAGACGTCAGTTAAAAGCTAAGCTAAAAAGGTGGGTCTTGAGCCTGCTCTTAAATACATGAACGTTCTCTGCGGTCCTGAGCTCCTCCTCAGGTCGTTCCAGAGGCGAGGGCCATAATATTGGAAAGACGCCTCGCTGTGAGTCTTTCTGTTGACTTTAGGAATAACTAGGAGACCCCTGCCGGAGGAGCGAAGGGGCCGTGAAGGTTCATAAGGTAAAAGTAGTTCTGAACGATAAGAAGGACCAAGACCATTAAGACATTTAAAAACCATTAAAAGAACTTTAAAATCGATCCTGAAACACACGGGGCCAATGCAGCGACTCTAAAACCGGTGTAATGTGGTCCCGCCTCCTGGTCTTCATCAGGACACGAGCTGCTGAATTTTGTAAAAGTTGTAAACCTGAGATACTCTTTTTGGGAAGACCAGAATGCAGGGCATTACATTAGTAAATACGACTGGTGATAAAAACATGCATTAGCGTCTCCATGTTGGCCCGAGAGAGGATGGGGCGGACTCTGGCTATGTTCTTTAGATGGTAAAAACCTATTTTTGTGATATTCCTAATGTGTGGAATTAAAGTCAGCTCAGAGTCAAAAAATCAAACCCAGGTTCTTCACCTGTGAGGAAGGATTAAAAGACAATGACTGTAGTTTGGGTAAAAGTTTCTCTCTCTGGGCCTTAGGACCGATGACTAAAACTTCAGTTTTGTCCTGGTTAAGCTGGAGAAAGTGTTTTGCCATCCAGGATTTGATATCTAAAATGCAGTTAAAAATGCATCCATTGTGTCATGAGGAGACATGGAGATGTACAACTGTGTATCATCAGCGTAACTATGAAAGTTGACTCCATGTCTCCTGATGACATCACCAAGAGGGAGCATATACAGGTTAAAAAGCACTGGGCCTAAAATCGAACCCTGGGGCACACCACATGTAATTTTATGGACCTTAGAGGAGCAGGTATCCACACTTACCATGAATGTCCTGTCTGTGAGGTAGGATGTAAACCATTTGTGGACAGCACCAGAGAGGCCGATGTGTTTTAAACGAGTTAAAAGAATAGTATGGTCGACTGTATCAAAAGCAGCGCTCAGATCCAGTAGAACCAACACTGTGACCTTCTGTGAGTCATAATTTAATCTAAGATCATTTAAGATCTTTAAAAGGGCTGTCTCTGTGCTGTGGTTTACCCTAAAGCGCTGGAATTTCTCAAGGACATCGTGTGCATTTATAAAATCATTAAGTTCGATAAAGACAAGTTGTTCTAAGACTTTGCTTAAAAATGGTAAGTTGGATACCGGTCTAAAGTTGTTAAAATTATTACAGTCCAATTGCTCTTCTTCAGCAGAGGCCTCACCACCGGCGGGGTTGGGACCGGGTCTAAAAGACATGTGGTGGGCCTCACTGAAAAGAAAACTTTATCAAGCATCTCAGCATTAACCTGGACAAAACTGTGCAGTGTTTCCTCTGGACCAGATAGACAACAAGATGTGTTTAAAGCCGAGTTACCTTGGTTAGATAAAATATTACATCTGATAGTGTCTATCTTTCCCCTGGTCTGCAAACGCCTCACAGAGAGCGTCTTGGGGTTTAAAGGAGGTCTGTTAAAATCAGGATTTAAAACATTTTCTATTGTTGAGAATAGGACTTTTGGGTTATTTTTGTGGTTGGTGATTATTGTGGAAAATAATTTATTTCTAGCATTTCTTATTGCTGTATTGTAGGTCTTTTGTTGAGCACGGAATATTTGAAAAAATAGTTATTTTGAATTTCCTCTATCTCCTCTCGGCCTTCCTGCAATTTCTCTTGAGTTGCTTTAGCTCCTCGTTTCTCCAGGGGGGAAGGGGTTTGGGATTCATCTTTTTAAGTTTGAATGGTGCAACTGTATTGCGGGCGATGAGTAGTTTACTGTAAAAATTGTCAACAATAAAATCGCAGTTAGCAGATAAAATCACAGGAGGAATTTCAGGGGTGAACTTACGTTTCTTCACAGTTTTTGCCGAAGATTCTCGCTGGATAAAACCAGTGACATTAAAAAACACACAGTAATGGTCAGAGACGGCCAGATCGATAACAGAGGACACAGTAGTGGACAGGCCATACGTGATGACCAGGTCCAGACTGTGCCCTTTCTCGTGAGTTGGCTGCGTGACGTGTTAGGTGAAATCCATATACTTAACAACATTTAAAAACTCAGCAGAAATGTGGTCTAAAACGTTGTCTATGTGTAGATTAAAATCACCGGTTAAAATTATCATATTAAAGGAGCTATGTAAAATTGATAGAAAGTCTGAGAATTCATTAATAAAAAGGGGACATCTTTTGGGCGGTCTATAGATAGTGACACATAAAATCGGGGGATTGCTAAAAATAATTGCGTGGTGCTCGAAACTCGTGTATTGATCAAATAAAATAGGTTTGGTGGCAAGAGTATGTATGCTTATAGAGGCAGTGCCACCTCCCCTTTTTCCATTTCTGGTTGAAAAGGCACTGCTAAAATTAGGAGGAGCGTTCTCAGCAAGAACGGCATTCGCATCCGCACCCAGCCAGGTTTCAGTTAGAAACAAACAATCAAGATTATTATCTAAAATCAAATAATTTACAATAAAAGACTTATTCGGCAGAGAGCGGACATTTATGTGATGACTGAGCTTTGGTGAGAGATCTGAGGTTATTAGTATTAACAGTGCGAGTAGTCTTACCTTTGGCGCGCTCTCTGCTGATAAAAACAGGAATATCCGTTATGGTGGGTGTGGAGAGAGACCTTCATGCTACTGATTCTATTGTAAGTTGAATGTTCTGTGAAAACAGGTGGGATCCGGCCTACTATCATACTCGTAGTAGGCCAATAATTCTTTCATGTTTCATTAATTAAAAAAGGCAAAAAAGTTGCCTTTATGATTGTTTAAAGTCTAAACAATCTTAATGTTTTGGAGGTGGTCCTAAGAGACCTGAGGGGGGTAGACAGACTTAAGAAACTCCCACATGGGGAGACATTTTGGATAGAGGCTTTTGGTGCCGCTAGCCACCCTGGTCTCAATGTAGATATTGATTTCTCTCCCTTTCTGTGACTCTGCTCTCCATATCATCAGTCTTTAATGTAATCCATTACAACCTTGTTCTTCTATTTAAAAAAAGAAAACAAATGATGTCTGTCCTACCACAAAATGACAGCCAAACTCATTGTGTTATGATGTTGGATATGCCCACAGACTAATTTTCCTGTCGCAGTGCTCACACATTTTTTTTACTTTTAAAAATGCAAACCTAGGTGTAGAAGTGATCACTTTATTATGATTGCCTTTTTGCTTTTAATCTTATATTGTTGTTGTTCCCTTGCATGGTATCCGGTGTGGTATTAGCACACCTGCACACACGTGCTCATTTACAAATGTCCCTGATAAAAATACACTTTTAATATTTCTATACCATAAAGTACCTCAAAATTCTTGACTGCATTTTTACTATTTTTGATCACTCGTCTGCAAGTCACCCTCCTGCTGTCAGTCTCAAACACAGTTTCCAAACTGCTCAATATCAGTTCCACAAAACACTGCACTGTCTGCACATGAGTACACTCACTTCTGCCTATGATGACACAAAGTGCAAAGATCCCAGACAAGTCATCTCTCATTTCACCTCCTATGTATGTCAACAGGGAGGTCACAATATTCACCTTGAGCTTTGATGCCACTGCTTGTACACTGCTGCACAAGTTAACAGTTACTTTGATTAGCAATCAAAGTGAAATAAATGTATACAGTTTTGACAGTGTAAGGCTAGATACGCAAAAGTAAACTCTTCTAAAACGCATCTTAAAATGCTGAGTATAAATAAGGTTGCCTTGCCTTGGAACGATTAGCCACAGACAGTCACCACAAATGAACAGAAATGGGGCACACCTACAAGGAAAGACCCATAAACTTTACAACATTATAAAAGTGCCATGCCCAAATAGCTTGCCAGTCAGTTGGCAAGCAGCGCTACTCACCAGTATTCTCCTAATGACCAGTATCAAACTCAGAAACAAAGCCTTAACAGCCTCCATGAAGCCTCCTCCTTCATTTATGCAATGATACCTGCCATTTGTTAGGTCGACACATCTGTCGTGTGTGTGAGTATAGTGCCCAAAGTGGGGGTCGCGGGACACTGAAGTGAATGTTGCAAGATCATTTTTACATTTCTGACATTGAATTAGATATATTTTTTTTATAAAAACAGCATATTTTTGTGAAAAGCCAAATATCAAAATACAGTATGTTTTTTCCTTTTTTTTTTCTTTCTTTTAGTTGCTACATTTACATTTTCAAACACGTTTTTTGCAGGTGTTCCCATTGCTACGTGTTCTAATCTGACCTCTCAGGGCAAAGGCAAACAAAGGCAGCATGTCCCCTAAAATACCAGTAGTAGGGGAAAGTTATTTTTAAGCACAGTTGCACACATTGCAGTGTGACTTGATCATGCATTGCCTGGACTCACATCTCCGTTTCAAGCTGAACCTGGTCCATTACAGGCTCGGTTGTCAGGTGAACAGCTTTGTCAACAACAACACGCCTGCTGAATCGTTCAGGCCACGCCGTCACCGCTGCCACTGCTCGGGGAGGGGGGTCGGGCTGCACCGAAAAAGTGGAGAGGCAGCAGTTTCAGTCCCAATCAGCTGACTGAGCCCATAGCGTAAACGTTTAGAGCTGAATAACGCAACACTGGGACGCACAGATTGCTAGAATGGCACAAGTTATCGAGTCATTGTGCACGTGGATGTTTCAATCGTTCTGAACTTGACTTGGAAATAATCTGAAAGGCGTATACCTCAACTCCAAGGCGGGGATGGAGCTCCAAAGCTGGATACTGCAGTATTGTATGTGGACGTCTGTAGTTGGTTAACAGTAGCATCTGTATTCTGTTAGGCTACTATAAGCTACAGCTATAGCTATGGCAAAAAAATAATAAAAAAATACACTATGTTGGTTCCTACGTTTTGTTTCAGGCTGTGCAGTTCGTTCATAATTTAAAGTTTGAACACATACTTGGCATTCACACAACTGGTCCCCATGAACAGCATAGTCATCTGAACAAAATCTCTCATTAGTAATTCATGTAAAATCACGTGGAAGTTACTTACCGGCGTTTTTATCACCCATGTCACTTGGCGCTGCACACGTTTCCCCCCTTGTTCCCGCTTTGCCTCTCTCCCGCAGGGGGACAGGCAGAAAGTATCACGGAAAAGAAGTGTGGGCTTCTCGTAAAAAGGAATCAAACTATGTAGATGCGCCGAGCATTAACTGTGGAAGTCTGTGCTGCAGCCTCTGTGTGGGGTCGATTTTCTGACGAAGGTGGACAGCGGGTTCAGGTAAATCGGGATGATGAGGAGGAGGGGTGGGAGTGGGACTGATGCAGCCTGAGCAGCCTGGCTACATTGTTCCATATCATCACAAGCTGTTCTTACATTGTTGTCCTGTAGCAAAGAAACATAATAGGCCTACTGGCTGCCCTCTTTATGCTGACAAGGTTTTTTTTTATTTATTTTTTTTACTTTTTTTTTTTTGGTGTGCTGGACTGAGCTAGCCTATAGATTTGCTTGCTTCAAGTCAACTGCTAAAAATGAAGATACTTTTATTATTAGCTACAGTCCTACCCAGAAAAAATAAGATATTATATGATGATGATCATTAGGCTATTATTATTTTTTTTATAATAATAATAACAATAATAATAATAATAATAATAATAATAATGATAATAATAATAATAATAATAATAATAATAATAATAATAATAATAATAATAATAATAATAATGATAATAATAGCAAAAATCGAATATACAGATTGAATCAGTGTTGATAAAAATACCATATAATAAAATTAGTTTATTGCTGTTTAAATTTGGTTACTTTCACACACTAGTAGACATCGCAGTTGACACATTACATAGCACACCATGACGTGGCACACAACAAAAAGTCTGTCTTTAACAGTGGGCTGAATAAATAGTTATTTAAATATTATAAACAACCTTCCACAACCATAAATCCATGTAGTTCAGGCATAGCACTGAATTTGATATAAAAAAGGAGCACAATCATCAACATTTTTCTTCATAAGCTGTTCTGACACACCTGCTGACCACAGACAGCGCTCCTTTGGTTGCAAAAAAGGGTGGTATTTTCACTGTCAAACATAAATAATTAATGAATGACTCTTGGATCAAGAATAGTGTCCTGAGTTTGAGCAGCTGATTCTTGCATCCATCTGTGAACGATGTGTGTGATATTGTTAATTACTAATTGTTGCCTACAATTTCCAAAGTGGACATGACATGTACTGTGCATTGTGTTCTATCCACAGTGAAGACATTGATTAGCAACATCTCTCCTGAAAACAGTGGTATTATGTCTCTGGACCATTGATCAGTGTCTTAAAAAGCTCTCAGTCAGCAATCCAATGGGACACTATCATATCAGCTTGAGTTTCCTTTCGTGGTATATAAAGACTGCTTCTGGTAAATGTGCTTTAGAACAGAAATGTTACTTAGCACAATAAGATAAGATAAGGTAAGATAAGATAAAACTTTATTAATTCCGAAGGCCAGGAGGGGCAGCATAAAAGACATTTAAAGCAATTTAAAACTATTATAAATCTTAAAATCTAAGTAAAATATTTATAAATACCTATTTATAAATACATCGATTGTACAGGAAAAACTAAACAGATCACACTAAATTATTATTTCCTGTATGTAAGATACCATTGATGTGTGAACATTTCAAGTTCCTCTCAAGAGAATCTTTGGTATTCATTCTATATTAAGTTCAGCACATATGTTAACTTTATATTATAATATCTGAAACATGTGTTATGTATGTGGCTAACAAGATAATGAGAAAGTGCTTTACAAAGCTAATAACAAGATACAAAATATTTCAATGATTATAAATAGAACTCTTTCTTTTGCTCAGTATCTTTGCTCGGTATCTTTTGTATTATTATATTATTATCATGATATACCCAACAAACTACGGTAGTATATCACATTTTGAGGGGTTGGTTGCCGACACGGGCAAATACTGACTGGTGTCTATTCACAGCGAATCGATGAAGAGGGACTGAAAGTGGACACCTCTGCTGAAGAAAACGCTCTGCACTCATCACAAAGACCCTACATTCCTCTATATATTTAACAACAAGGTAAGTCAGTATGTGGATTGTTTGACTGTAAAGGGGGCAGACAATCAGAGTTGATGTATCCGCTCCTTTCTGATCAAGAACATTTTTAAAAGTTAAAAGTGTGTACAGTACGTGGCTTGTACAAATATTTTCATGAAAAGAAAAATGAATGCGCGTTTTGCACACTTTAATAAATCATTTCAACATCCCTTCCTTGTTTCCCTGATGCTGTGCCCTGTAGCAGCCCTCATTTTCTCTGGCTTCTCTGTCCTCCTCTGCCCCAGACCTGGACCCATAGGATATCATCTGACTTGGCAGTGTGTCCTTGTGTTTATACAGTGGCAAAGGCATATTGCTCTCCTTTTCTCTATTGCATCTCCGCCCTTTTCATTTTGGAGTTTATAACAGGATGTGCGTCTATGATTAATTGCCTTCTCTCCCATTTCTATTCATGCCTGTATTGAATTGTCTATATGCCTTTCACAGCATAATACAAAGAAGGAAGACCTATAATCCACAGCCACTGCAGTGCAGGCTTCTTGGATTCACTTTCTTACTATTTTTGTACTTTTTGGCACGAGCCGGAAGAGCTGTGAGGATCTTGTCAAGATGCCAATAGTTACATCTAACATCATCAATATTTACTGAATTTGCTGATAGGCTGCTGCAATAATTGATTAAATGTGTTATTGTATGCCCTATTCATGCTTTTTACTGTATTCCTTACACCTTAGCTCTCATTTTTTTTAATATTATAGCTTAAAATAGTGTGTACAAAAAAAAGAAAGGGGAAAAAAATGAGAAAGACGGGAATATGCAAGACTGATGATGATGGATTGACTCAAAGCCCAACCCCAGGTAGGCTATGGTTTTCAGATTTCAGATTGTAAGATTAATTTATAGCATGGTTTATTTAAAAGCTCTAAAAAGTGGATATAGTAGGACGTGGGGTCTTTACTGTTGCTGCTCAAAAGTACAAAAGACAACACAAGATGATAGGCTAAAGGCTATCATTTAGGCTATTGTTAAATGGAAATGCAAGCGATTCTACCAAGTTGAAATAGAGCACTGTATCCTAATTCAGCACGACTAAATGGCAATACTCTGACTGTCCACAAGAGGGAGTAATGTTCAATGTATAGTTGGGTCAAAACTCAAGTAATTGTCTTTGAAATATCTTCCTGGCTCTTATTTCTTCTGGGTGAATTTAAAGTGTCTTTGAAGCAAAGCTGTCGTTCTAAACCATGCCTAATAAAAATTTGCCTCATAATTTACCACGTTGGGACAACATAGTCTACTTGCTATTCTATCCTAATTTTGCTACTGTTTGACCTTGATTCATAAGGTATATATATATATATATATATATATATATATATATATATATATATATATATATATAAATTAGGCAAAAAATACAGTGAGATGAAAAGTACTTCCTGTATCTGGCAACCCTGATGTTTTTCTTCTAACAAACATGGCGTGGAGCGGGTACATAGTAAAGAAACTGGCCAAAACAGAGTCTGTGCGCTTCTCAAACACAACTTGGTCTCGCTATAGGTATAGCAATATAGACATTTTAACCGCGTATGTTGCGTTACTTTGTGGTCTAGGATTCACAACATTCTGTTTGTTAAACCATCGTAAGTGGCAATGTTGACGTTAGCTAACTGTCATTGACTTGCCTGCCCCAGACAAGTCAAACAAGCCGTGGCTCTTCTCAGTTAGAACTCTTTTTAGTTTTCTTTTTTGGTAACTCTAAACTATAACTAAATCCCTTAAATGTTGTTCATCTCGTTTTCCCTTGTATTGTTATAATTTACAGACGCAACCCTCACCAGCAGCAAGTGAGATGTTTCCGACGTGAGGCAAAAAGGTCCGAAACGAAGAAAAGCAACATTGAACAGGAAAGTAAAGTATCGCCCAGTGAAAACAAGACCCGGGTACCTCCCAAAATACCACGTCCATCACTGTTTAAACCTCTTGTGTTCACTTTAGGGGTAGGTGCCTCAGAATGTAGTATTTTCAAAATGTGATGGGGAACTAACTTCGTGTCAGTTTACAGGATGCTCCTTTGCTGCTGCAGCCATCCTACAATATGAAAACCTGAAGTCCAAGCTCAAGGCGGCACAGGACGAGGAGTCTGAACTCTCTAACGTAGCTCTGCTGTATAATCATTGCAGTTACATTGCGTACACGTGGTCAGTATTCTTCTGTAATATTAAGATGGGGTTAATTGTTTTGTATGCTTTTGCAGAGCTCACATGATATTACATACTGGCATAACTGGTGGAATCAGCTGTCAGCTTTTCAGAAACAACTTATCCTTCTAATGTCTATGGTGGACGATTTCTGGAGCAGCTTAACAGAGGGACAACAAGCTGTAACTGGTAATTTTCACACACTATTTTACCTTTTTATATACATCTTTTATACCTTTGAACTGCTCTCGTTTATTATGTTCCAGGTATTATTGCACTAAACGCAGTTGTGCTATGTTGTTGGAGGATTCCTTCAATGCAAAGAAACATGATAAAGTATTTTACATCAAACCCAGTATCTAGTGAGTAAACGGGTTTGTTTGTTTGTTTTTTAATGAGGAATTGCATAATAACAACACATTTGTGCTTGGGTAACTCTATATTTGAGTAGGCCTTCATTTTTCTCACCAGAAACACAGTGTCTTCCAATGGTCTTATCTACATTTAGCCATTATTCTGTTATCCACATGATGGCCAACATGTATGTCCTGTGGACATTTTCTTCTGGCCTGGTCTCGCTCCTTGGAAAGGAGCAGTTCATTGCCTTTTACCTGTCAGCAGGTGTGTACATTGGATAATTACATGTAATGAACGAGGAGCCCATGGATTGTACTTGTTTGTTTTTACTTTTAGGTGTTATGTCCAGCATGGTTAGCTACATGTGCAAAACTGCCACCGGACGTTTCCATCCATCATTAGGAGCAGTAAGGGAGTTTGTTCACCATTGTTTTCACACTTCATTAATTTAGATTCATTTACCCATTTTATGTCAAAAGTCAGGTGCTGTAATGGCTGTTCTAGCAGCAGTCTGTACAAAGGTGCCAGAAGCCAAACTAGGCATCATATTCCTTCCCATGGTGACCCTCAGTGCAGGAAATGTAAGTGAAAGCGACTTCAGTAACCATTTCACCATTATCCAATTTAAATTATGTCTATTCCATATCAAAGGTGTAGACTTTTCCATGTATAAAGCCATTTACTAGTATCTAGACTTGTTAGCGATAATTTAACAGGTCCACATTAAGTGTATTTTAATTTGTAAATTGTTAATTTAACCACAGGTGCTGAAAGCACTTGTTGCTTTTGACGCAGTGGGGCTGTTTCTGGGCTGGCGGTTCTTTGATCATGCTGCTCACCTCGGAGGGGCCCTTTTTGGAGTGTGAGAGTTTCTCCTCATTTCTGTTTTGGGTCTCATTTGTACTAAACTATTTAAATGTATTTATTTAATTCATTCATTAAATAATAATAGGGACAGTGCATATTAATGAATGCAGTTTGCATTGTGAATATGCTGTATTATTGCTAGAATGCTGCAACTTTTAGTTTGTACTCCAACCAATGTACAGGTGGTACATGACTTTTCCTTAAGTATTGGAGGATGCGGCGCCACATGTCAGTCAAAGACTATGGCTGCGTCTGAAACCATCAAATTATAGCCTCTATGTCCTAACCCTTGCTCCCGATCCTTAAGCTTTTATGCGGTCAACTGTTAGATCTCTATGCAGTTAGTGAACTAGACCTTCAGAGCTATTTGCCCAATTCGACCGTCCTTACCCAGGGGAAGGGGAAGTGACCAAAAGCTGTTCTTTTTCTTCTTTAAAGTTATTGTCGGACTGCAGGCCAAACAAAAGCGCATGCCGCCACCAACTGTATTGCGTATGCAACAACATAGTGTCCAAATACAGACATTTGACAAGAAAAAAAAGGAACATACAAAAGCACAAACTGCCTTCATTTAAGCCATTTTCTGAGGCGGCTCTTTAAAACCCTGACATGTGACAGTGCTGTGCTGACTCTAACTTGTATTTTGTCACTTGTGCAGAATCTTTTTTTTTTTTTTTTTATTAAATGTGCACCTGTCAATCAACAGTGGTTGCCCATGAATCACTCAAGGGTGGGGGCGGGCATGCGGCGCGGTGGCTTATGGGATGGCACATGGCTCCTAATCACCGGTTGGTTAGTTAGCATCAGAGGTCCCTATTCACGTTTTTTTTTTTTTTTTTTTTATGTTCAAGTCGTCTGGAGGCATGTGTCCTCCCTTTGGTTTTCAAGCATGTGGCTAATATACCAAGGATACATCAGTGTAGCCCATTGGTGTAGCCTTCACTGCCTTGCTCAAGCCAAAATTACCCATAATGCACCACAGCTCTCAAGAAAACAAGAAAGAAAAAAAGGTGGTGCTGACTTGTGTGACTTGTTAAAGCACTTAAATTCCACTTTTTGACAACAACAAAGAAGATACATTGACTAGTTTAATGGCTTGGCAGCCAGTGTCCGTGTTACTTGTATTCTTTTTTTACAAAAAAGTTGTTTTTGTCAAGATTTGGTCAAATAATTGATTTTAGGTTTTTGCCACTTTAGTCAATAATAGAAAATAATTTGTTTTGTTAGCTTGAAATGTATATAATATGTTTCAAACATTAAATGACATGATGTGTTTAGTTTTTAATTTAATTAGTTTTAGTTTAGTTTATTTGTTTATTTGAGCAGTACACATAGTGCTCAAAAGGAGTGGGCTGAAGCAAAAGCTTATGATTGCCCACCCCCAAAATTGATAGACACTTTCAAATGTTTATTTCTAAAGTTTTTATTTTGTATTTTCAGATCAGTTTCATCATCTCTGACTGCTTAATTATTTATTTTTAGTTGATAAAAATATAATTACTTTAATCCCCTAGCCCTTCAGAACCCCCCTCTTAAGCAGACCCTCCCCTTTCCCCTGGATGAAACAGAACTTATTTTTTGTTCTTTTGTGATGTCACTTCCTTTACCTCTGAAGTTTGTTCCATTAGCAGCTCTTTTTGGACCAAGGCAGGACACTTGACACTAGCAATAATTTAACCAGTGTTTACCACAACTCACAGCATAAAGCCATCCAATTCTGATTTCTCATATAAGCCTTTCTATATCTTTTCTTTAGTCAACGCTTTTCTTTGAGTCAGTGGTTTTCAAGGGGGAAACATATTTTCAACATAGTATGAATGGAAATGTGGGGTTGTAAACACCACTGCTTACGGTATTTTTAAATGTTTGAATATTTTACATCTAAAGGCAGTTTTTTCTCTCTGTAGGTGGTATGTTGCAGATGGTCACAGACTTATTTGGAGGAACAGGGAACCCTTTGTGAAGCTCTGGCACAGCCTACGATCTAAAGCCACTGGTGAGCAGAGGCCTGGAGCTCGTCCCGGGGTGGACAGGGGTGAACGTTAAAAGTCACTGGGCGTAACCCACAGTCCAATGGATGCAAAGACACCGTTTTAAATGTTTAAGTTAATAAATGCATTCATCTGCTGTTACATTTGAACCTACCTTAAATTACTGAATGCTTGTTCACTTATTCTTGCAAAAATACCTCAATCAATGAAGCATTATGAATAACAACGCATTTAACTTGAACCATAACTTTATTAGGCAAATATTTAAAAAAAATAGGGGAATCTGAGATTACTGGTATTGCTGCTTGTACAAACGATATGACAACACACATTAAAACGGTATATAAACCGGAGAGCGGTTCCTTAGGTGCGCTGCAGTTCAAACCATTAACAGACCCTGAGAAAACAAAGTCCTGTGACGCTGAGAGGACATGGTTCTTTAAAAAAAAAATGTATGTGATTTCAAATTTAACGTTTGTTTTTGTGGTTTGCATACCTGGGAAAACCAAACTGTGAAACCATCAGATTGGAAAAGCAGAGTGGCATGGAACCATATATTTGTGTTAACTTGTGAAGACAATAGGACCTCTGAAGTAAGTGCTCTGGACGATGCCACATCCCTTGATAATTGCTGCTAGCATCTTTTTCCAGATTGCGCATATCCACTGGTTTGACGAACACTCCAGATGGTCTGTTACAAAAGGTTTTATCGTTGCTTTTTAAATGTAGCGACACAACAAAGTTCATTGCAATGTCATCACAGTTTTGGGTTTCATCCACCAATGCATGTACCGCCTTATCTTGTTCCTGGAAGAGCTGCAGGTATCGTTGATGAAAGAAGGCTGCACCGATTAGCACCATGGAGTACCTGTATCAGTCACAAATGTCTTAACATCACTTTTATTTGTATTACTTAAGCAGTTTAGGCTAAACTAACTCGTTAATGCTACAGAATGTGCACATGTTTCACTATGAATCAAAACCCAATTACAGTACTGGTGAAAAATCTAGATTTAGATTTGAATAAGCACTCTATCCTTTTTTTCCAAATATTATTATTTATTTATTTTCAAAAACATTAAGCCCAATTTACAAAAAAACTTACCTGTCACCTCCAGAGATTTCTGGATTCTGTAACTCAAAGCTTCCATAACTGTAGGCTCCATTTTTAGAGGAGACATGCTTCCGGGGGACAAAACCAACAATCTGGTCCGTAAATTGCTAAAAAAAAAAAAAAAAAAAACATGATTTACAAATATATTTGATATAGAAGTGTAATGCTATATTGTTTATCTGTAGATAAATAATAACCTTCCAGACAGAGAAAGCAAAACTGACATCTGGAGCGCTGACAAAGGTGTCATCATCCAACATTAAGACAGCTGAAGAAAAAATGTAAAAGCAGTTGAGATAGATTTTTTTTCAAGGTATTTTATGATAATTTAACACTAACCCTCGGTGTCTATTTCCTGAAATGGTTGGAGTCTGTTTCGCATTAAATTGCTGTTTTGTTGTTTGAAAATCAATGGGACTGGGTGCGGCCCTAAAGAGTCCCATAACTTCTGAGGTGTAGGTTCTGCAATGTTGTTCCACACTATAATAATTTTCTGCAGATGTGGCATGGCCTGGTAATGGTTCAGGAGTTTGAGCAGGATGTCTGTGCGGTTGTAGGTCTGCATGACAATTGTAAACCTTGCATCTGTGCTGCGCTTGTTGAGAGACTGTATGGGCTTGTAGTGGTCCCATGGCATTTGTCGGCGTAGAAGTCTTACAACATCCACTGCTTGATGTTCCTCTGCGGAAGGCAACAGTGCCATCAGGACCACTCCAATCAGCAGCAGGACCAGCAGGACCAACCACACCAGGTAGCTTCTCCTAGGTAGTAGCCAGAATCCAGGAAGCCTAAATCAGAGGACATGTAATGCATTTATCATGGGGAGGGGGGAAATGTTGGTGCTATTGTGCTATTAGTTTATGTTGTGGCAACCACTAAAACAAATGCCAAACTTTGTTGGTTGTAGGTCATCTTATCCATGTATTATCTTGAACATGGGTGGCATTGGCTACTGATCTGTAAATCTACGCTAGTTTCAGCTATGGAGTCATTATATATTAATAACATTGTGAATCAATAATATCCAAGCTGAAGGCTATTCACACTAAACTGCACACGTTCACATCACTCACCTCATGACTCGGAGCTAACTTGTAGCCTGACTTTTTTCTCACAAAAAATAAAAAGGAAATGTTTTTTGTTTGTTTTTTTCGACACAGAACAAAACGGATGGAATTTTAACGATTTATCCGAGACGTTTATGGTTTGGTCTAAGTATAGATAATCACGATACATGCATCATCTTGAATCTCTCCCGAGTTCCTGAAGAGTTTTTTGACTGTGGTTTGAACCCAGTCGGCTTCCATACAAAACATCACTACTTTTGCCGTGTTATCCAAGCGACTGGAAAGGCGACATAGATGCAACATTTTACTACTGTAGCAATAGGAATTAGATCCATGCTACGTCCATGTCTTCGGTGACCCAGCTGTCTAATGGCTTGCAAATACCGATAATTGGACTTGGTACGTTTTTGGTTCGTTCTTATGCAGCTAAAGAGAGATGCCTGCATCCAAGAGTTTAAGAGTTGCTATATTCAGTTAATTTATTTTCTGAGATCAATAAAGTTGTATCTTTGCATGCTTAACCTATGGACCTAACCAAACAATTGCAGTTAGAAGTAGGCCAACTTCACAGTCCAGCCCAGTGCGTGCGTGCCTATTTGGTAACTGTCTTGAATATTAAATAGCCACACAATATTATTTTGATGTTTTAAATTGAACCATTGCAAGTTTAAATTGTTCAATGTAAAATATCATAATAATTGTGTTGCAATTAAATTTAAACAAACACTGCAAGAAATGATATAGGATTAATGCTAAGTCAAGGTGAACGCGGAAGTTTTGCAAAAGATCAGTTTTTGTTGTGTGAGCGTGAGTGGGCTGTATTTGCAACAAACACATAGAAAAGTGTATGATAATGTTATTGCTGCAATGATAATACAAAATTGTAGCCCCACCTATTTAAACCTGGTTCTACTGTAAAGCCTTTTTCTATGAATAGTGCTCTATAATTAAACTTTGACCGGTGGGACTCTCTTTAACAGGCACATCCCATTTCGGTGGATACTCCCACGATGCTGTTGTGTTTGCACTCACACGGTGTGGTGTGCGTCACATTGACACAGCAAAGCGTTATGGCTGTGAGCAACAACTGGGTAAAGCTATTACAGAGAGCATGGTGCCACGGGGAGATCTGTGGATCACTAATAAGCTATGGCCAGATGACTATGGATACAATGCAGCAAAGGAAGCCTGTCTCAGATCATGCTCAATGATGGGTGTGGAATATTTTGGTAATAAATGCCACTCTTTAACTATGCAACAAGATGAAGTTGTCATTCGGTGTCTGATGAGTTTCTTTCTGTTTTTAGATTTATATCTGATGCATTGGCCAGGAGCATTCCATACCAGTCGCTCCAACAGAGAGGTAAGGGCAGAGACATGGAGGGCTTTGGAAGAACTTTATGAAGCAGGTAATGCAGAACAATTGCACCGGTATTTTAAATAAAAATGCTAAAATGTCTGAATGCCAAATGTTTTTTTCTCTTTCTGCAAATGTAGGGATATGCAAAGCTATAGGAGTGAGCAACTTCATGGTTCATCACCTGGAACAACTAAAGGAAGATTGTTGTGTGGTCCCACATGTCAATCAGGTTATTTTTTTCTTTTATACGTCTTGATGAATTACTCATTGGAGCAGACAGCAGATACTGCAAGAGTTCAGGATTGTGTTATCGAATCATTAAGAAGTATGGATGGATGGATGGATAATGGCTGCATTCACATTGGAGGAAGATAATTCTAGACATTCCTTAATGGAGTATAATATTTACATATGAAAACTGTCTTGCTTCATTTCTGGTGCATTTATTGATCTAACATACAAAATTCTGAATTCATCAGTTACATAAAAGGACATTTGGACTCAACAATGTATTAGATGCGTTTACCAGTGGTGACTCGACAGCTAACAGAGTTGTTCCACAGCTCTTTTCTCTACTTTTTTATGCTTTTGGGAGATGGGAGATTTCAATAGTAACAATTAATTCATAGGATTCACATAGGATCAAATTTAATCCTGAACTCCATTATCACTATGTTTAAAGGAAAAGGGTCTTTAAACTAGTGGTTCTCAATGGTGGGTCAGGACCCAAAAGTGTTTTGCGGGCCTTTGCCTAAAATATCTGTTTATGTTGAATTTGAGACGATCAGCTCGTAATCAATGCTTGAATCAATAGAATTATGTGAAGAAATACTGCATATTATGCATAAAAACATCATTTTAAATGTTTTTATTATACTTTTAACATTATATTTTTGTCGTAATCCTGAAGCTACACAAGTTGAGAATGACTGCTTTTAAACCATGACCTTTTAAGGCTTAATGTTTTACCTGTGGGCATACCAGGTGGAGTATCATCCATACCAACAGCCCAACACTGTCCGAGAGTATTGTCAGCAGGAGGGCATTGCATTTGAGGGATACTGCCCTCTGGCCAAGGGTCAACTCCTCAGTGATCCCACTGTGCTTCTTATAGCAGAAAAATACAGACGCACTCCTGCCCAGATCTGCATTCGTTGGAGTCTTCAGGTTGTTGCCTTAATATGTCTTGCCTTTACCGTTTTGATGGGCACATGCTTATTATCCCCCCCTCCCCCTCCTCTTTTATGTTATGCATTTATTTTAGAACGGAGTTATTACAATACCAAAATCAACCAAAAAAGGAAGAATTCAAGAAAACTGTCAAGTGAGTTGCTTTTGGGTTATACCGTAACTAATAATGAAACTATGTAGTTATTGTGTTTTTGTTGCAGGTGTTTGACTTTCAGCTGGATAAAGCGGACATGGACACTGTTGGAAAAATGCATGATGGGAGACATGTGACATGGGATCCTACAAACATTGAGTAACACAAAGCGTGCACCTTTGCAGTGAAAACAATCTCATGTAAACATTGTCAAAGTGTTTTAGTTGTGCCTTAAATTCCCTCCAATCAAATAAAGAGATGAATCGATATAACCTGCACTACCACAAGGAAAACTTGTGCTGATTTGGTTGGGAGTACCTAGTTGGAGGCATATTGTGCATGTTGAAATTGTAGCGTTAGCATATATGGCCTTATTTGGGATATGTTACACCCTTTTTAGCAAAGGGCTAAATTAGTGACACCCCAATGCTGTGGGGGAGCAGTTTTGCTGTCAGGCTAAAATTCTTACGATTTATAATTTATACATTAGAACAACTCAAACGTGAAATCTTGATTACAGTAAATCCACTACAGGAGTAATTTAATTGGGCTTAAACAAGAGATACACAGCATTCAGAATTAGCAATATCATTTAATATTTTCTCCCTCAGCTTAAAATCACTGTTGCACATAAGTTACATTTTGTTATTTCAATTTCACAGGTTCATTTTTTTTCCTTTTTTTCAAACTTCCAGTTTGGCCTCCCTCTCTTATCAAACAAAAGAAAAAAACAGCAGATTGTATTATACAAAAATGCAGACCAATTTTCACACAGTGAATTCTCTTACAAAGTCATAAAATGGCGTATAATGGCTACATCCACATTGGAGGAAGATAATTCTAGACATTCCTTAATGGAGTATAATATACATATAAAAACTTTCTTCTTGCTGAAATCAAACCTGTACCTTAATTTAAGAGATATTTTACAAGGGAGTACTCGTATAAAAGTCATCTGAACGTCCCCAGAAAGTTAGGGATTTAAGAGTGAGCCTCAAATAGCAGTAACAGAGTTCAGAAGTCAAATGGGGATAAAGGCCAGACTAGAACTGGGCAGCAATTCCAATGAAAAATGAAATAAATATTCTTGACTTAAATTTGTAAACCATTTTTAATATGAAAGTTCTGCTAAGCTAGACATCATTATGCAAAGCTACACTTGCAGGACCTACAATCAACACTGCGTAGATATGGGCAATGGAATTCTTGGAATCACGGGGATGTGGTCAATTGATATTTGACCCCATTATTTCAAAAGAAAATCCTTAAATATTTTAACATTACCCTTGACCAGTTGACCATTTAAGCTCAACACCAGGTCAGATTATACACCTAACACTGGTTCAAGGGTCAGTAAAGCCAATCAACTACTGCCAAAAAAATACCCCTTCTAGGTCATCACCTTAAAAATAAGTCAAAATATACACTAGCGTCAGAATTTAGAAGCATATTTAGAATGAAAAGATCATATTTTCCCATTACAGTTAAATTGTATTCACTTTATGCTCCTAGAGCATGCAGGGGTATGGCAAGAAAATTTAAGGCCAACCTTTTACAGAAATCCTGATTTCATATAGGAGTCGAGTAGGCAAATTCCCCAACGCCTTTCTCCGACCTGAACACTATCAGCCAGAACAGCACACTCTGAGGAAAAACAACTTATTTCCATTTACGTTTTCTACAATACAATCTAACACACAAGAAACTTTCCAAAGTTACAAAATTGTAGTCTTCTTCGGAAGCATAGTCTATAAAGAACATCTTTGTTTGAACACAAAAGATAAAGTGAACAGACATCAATGCGCACAGAAGTCCTTCATCTGGGAAAGGATAAAGTCTGTGTTGGCAACAGGTGGACAGAAAAAATAAAATAAAATAAAAAAAATGCTGATTCTAAGTAGATCATTTAATATAAATGCTGAGCGAGTAGAATAAGAGGTGGCACGTTAATAGTGCTTTAGTATATTAATGTATGTATACATACTCATATGTATAAGTGAGCTGTGTACCTAAATAAAACAGTGAGGAGCAGCCAGAGGCTATAAACGTAGTTGGAAAAATTAAAACCCCCAAACCACTGTTGCAGAGAGAGCACATCAGAGAAGATGCACACTGAAACTCAAAAGGGACACAAAAGCATTTGCATCTTGATACTACTGACTGGATAGGTTAAACTTGTCAGTTCTCGGTTCCCCTCATGGACACAAAACTCGACAATAAACTGAACTAAGTGGGACCATCTCCTCAATCCTTCAACCGTTTAAGCACAAGCACTCACTTGCTCTCAGCAGCGCTTGAAATAAGCCTGTCATGCTAATTGTTTACAAAAGGCAGCAAACTATTTAACAACAAAAAGAAACAAATATTGCCAATAGTAGTGATGATGATAGATTTCTTTTTTTTTTTTAATTCAATGTCAGTGAAATCTTTTTTTTTAACATAGAAGGTGCATTATGTAATATTTTAAACAGGAAACATGTAGTTCTCCTGTACAAATAAACTTACACATGATTTTAAATACGATGCATACTACCGTATATAACATACCTAAAGCCATTTTTGTGATGCAAACCTTTCATATACAGTGGGGAAAAAATGTGGCCGAAATGCAATAGAAAGTCTATGAGGAACTGACCAAATACTTTTCCCCACTGTAAGTCGTTAAGTTATTCCATTTTAAGAGTGAGGTCTGTGCTATGGGTACCATGACCCCCAAAATTGTAACAACGTAAAGCAAAAAAATTTAAAACCCTACCAAAAACCCAAAGCGCAAATGAACAAAAACTCAAAAGGGAAGGCAACTTCATAGAAGTTAGGAGAACAAATGACATGATATCCCAATGGGGAGGTTTTTTGAGTGGCCAGATGAGAAGCTCTGAGGAGGGAACAGCGTTGTCCTTAAGTTTATTACAGCCTGGGTATCGCAGCCAAATCACATCCACCCACACTACATCCAAGAGAAGCACACAGTAAGATTTTCTTATAGAAAACATGTGGTAAGCACATTATCAAAAACTCGTTGCAATCTTTAAAACAGAATGCTTTGATTAAATATAATAAACTGCTTTCAAGTATGAAACCGACATAAAATGTGTTTATAAAATGTACGAATAAAACCATGCTTCTCATGGCAGGCTATGAAAGTGGCTAAAGTTACTGCCACATTTCTTTACATTTTCACATAATCTTAATACTGAAGGCATAATTTACAATATTCACCTTCTCAGACCATCAAAATCTGGACAACCACTTTTCTTTTTTTTTTTTTACAACTTTGGGGGTAAGCACCAAGCAAAATCCCTCACTGTCCTTCCTGCGATACCAAGAAAAAAGGTCAGAATTTAATAAGTAAATTGGACCGTCAACTGCTCTTAGAAAGGCAAAAGGGAATTGGTAAACCAGAAATACTAACATTAATGAATGTTTAATCTTTTACAGTAAATTTGTACTACTTTCAGCATCACCACTATTTCTTTTCCTGATTTTCCCCCCGTGAATCTTGTAAAAAAAAAAACAAACAAAAAAACACACACGAGAAATGTTAACATATGCTCTGGTTTCCAGGCAAGGAAAATCATTAAAAAGCTCATTCACAGAACAAAAAGAAAGAAAATTTATATCACGGCAGATACTGCTCATCTTCTAAATAGAATGGGTTTGTGTGCCTGTGCATGCTTTTCAACGGAGCATCGTTATGTGGGTGAGTGCAGTGTGTATCTGTGTCTCATGACTAAGAGCATGGATGGACCACACCATTTTTCTGAATCTCAGGACCAGCAGCACCTGGATCTGAGCACAGGCTCAACGTTGAAGTCTTGTTTGTCAGTGACAGCATGGACCCACCCACTGCACTTTCTTGCAGACTACTGGAGCCATTAGACACTTCACTATTGAAAAACAAAGATCAGATTACACTGACAAAATTCAGACCACAACCATTCTGATTATGTTTTATCATCACACCTTAGGGCCAGTGACATTTCCTCTAACTGAGCCTTTGGCTCTGGTTGTCCATTCTCAGCAGGTTTCATTTTAAACTGCTCATTGGTTACTTGGTTTTCCTGGTTGGAGAGAAAAAATGAATAAAAATAGATCCTCTTGGGCAATTTAGATGTTAATATTTTACCCTGGATTCCTTACCAAAGCCATCTCTCTTGTTCTCTTGCCAATCTCCCTCTCGACCTGGTGGAGCTCCAGGCTAAGCTGTTCGCTGGACACGTTTGTGGCATTAGCTCCCCCTGGAGGCCACTTTGGCTGCTGCTGCACTGTTTGGCTCTGACTGGCCTGGCTGGCACGTGCACTGGCTTCCCTTTGCAGCATTAAGTTGTTACCAGCAGCCTAGAGTGGAAACAAGACACTATTAACATAATTCTTATGGTAATGTGATTAAGGATTCTCTCATCTTAATTCTGTAATGGGGTCAATAAGCACAAAAAATAAATGTGTTTATAAAAAGGTTCAGAACATACTTCCATGCTGTGCATCTGAGTCTGCTGTGTGATCTGTTGGTTGACCTGTTGCAGTTCAATCTTTAACTGTTCTCTGTAGAAAAGGAAATATTCACTTTATTCATTGGACAGTTAACAGCAAACAGAAAAGTTAGGAGACAAATTAGTGAAGTCTATCGGTCCTCACCGCTCAAAGTGTCCCTGAGAGGAAGAAGCAGTCTGATGAGAGGGGTATGATGGTCCTCCCCATGCTCCATGGCTTACATAGGAATACTCTAAAAACAACATGATTCAGTCTGATGAGTGCGATTACATGTTTAAATTGGGGCACATCCATGTTGAGAATACAGTATGTAGCTGCTCAATTAGAAAGTAAATTAAAGTAGGAGTTATGCACGTAACGTCAGCAGCACAGCATATAATTTCTTCAGGTTATAACTTGCGCAATATTTTACTCTTAGTAAGATGGGAACACGCTGGAAAGGTTCAGACCAATTAGAACTTCTTGCAACCTTTTATGGGTGTGGCTGTTAGTGCAATTGTGTAGCAACTATTTGTGGGATTATACTGTAGTGTAAAAAAACACATTTGCTTGCCATCTGTAGTTACTACTACCCACCACCCTTGCGTGACCATCAAATATTTCCTACAAATTTCAAGTGTTTCGTCCTGTGCTGTGTCTGAATTGTTTAATCTGTGCCATGGGAGTGCGATGTGTGTAAAATCGGGGTAGTGTTTAAAATCCTCTACACTGTGAGCATAATTTTTTGACAATATTGTTATTTTGTCTACACTTTTTCAAACTCCAAACTGTGGATTGAAGTATCCCAGGTGATTGCTACGTTTGTAATAGATGTAAGATTTCAGGCCCAGATGACAGTCGGGTTTTGGTCGGGCTTCAAGAATTATTATTTTTTTATTAAACGTCAATCTATAATAATAATAATAATAATAACTTGCGGGTGCATACTCAGAGTACGGACTTGAGGAGCTCATGAGTGTGGACTCTGCTTTTTCAGCGTTTGGAACAAGTGAACTCGATGACATCACAGGAAGTATAGCTCATGAACATGGGGCTGTGAGCTTTTATAAAATTAAATCACCGTATATGAAATTAAAAGGGTGAGACACTGCAGATGAAGTGGACAGATGTTTTTGAAGACATCAATTACAAACTTTTGTAGAAAACAAAATAAATGTGTACATTTTAGTCAATTTCACATTATGTATTTATACATAAATAAGGCATTATGTGTAAAGTAATTACAAATATATATCTTATGTGCAAACGGAAATAATAAAAAAATAGGTCAAATATACATTTTTTTAAACTGAAACTGTTTCTGAAGTTCCCATACAAAGATTTGTCTGCAGTGCCCCCTTTTAGAAAACAATGTCAAAATTAAATGCATTTGTCCTCAATAACCTGTTCATGACGTACGACTTTAAATTCATCTATTGCTGTTGTTGTGAGAAAATGAAAGTATGACCAAAGTTGTTTCAACACTGCTCAGAAACCCAGTAAAAACTGTCTTGAGCACAAGACACTTCTCTGGGGATGAAATGGGTCATATAGCCATGTTTATTTACATTCACACAATCAGCTGTTGATCAGCTATAGCGCGGCTCGGTGCGCGCAGAGGAGCAGCCGCCGCAGGCGGAGGCTCACGGTGATCCACGTGGTCAAAGCGAAACGGATTGTGGGAAATATAGCTAGCGGAGTACGCACAAGCCTCCTCTGATGCTTTCTTGGTAAAACGGGCGGAGCAAGTTCTCATCCGGGGATTTACAGCGAACTTGCTGAGAAGCGGACTTTAAATTGGAACAGGACTTGGGCCGCGCGTAATGATGTTTCACGAGTCCACGAGCACTGAAGTCCGCACGTACACAGATTGAGAAACAGCCCGTGACTATGATGCAGGGGACTATTTTGTCCTTGGATACAGAGAAGGCGCATGTTTGGGCAGTATGACACTTTTCCAGGAGCTGGAGAGCGAAAGCCACGGTTACTACATATCTTACATTCACATACATAGATAAAAAAAAAAAACGTTGGCGAATTTCTGCTACGCGTCACATCACACAACGCCTTTTTCTCTCCTCCCTCTCTGGCACGTGTTTTCTCCTCGCCTTCCCTCTTCCCGTGGGCATATTGCAAAAACTTTGTACTTGGTCAGAGGCACCTCTGAAGCTTCATACAGAGTTTTCGTGCGGTAAATGCACTCTCGCCAAATGGGCAATTCACAAACAACTTACGCAAAATGTATAGAGGACGTACTAATGGTGTGCGCGTGGCACAAGACACGTAAACGACGTCCGCAAGTTCGACATACGAAAAAAAGAGTCTTAAAAAAATACATATGCTGGCCGAACAGACGACGCACGCAGACGTACAGCGTTCTTGCAACCTGAAAATAACGCAAGTGCCTGTAGGGTTTGTTTGACATGACAAAGAACCTCTGTGGCAGGTCTGCGGCTCCAAAATAAGCGCTCACACGCACGCTCTCCGTGCGTTTTGTGCACGTAGACCGGCCGTAGAAACCCGTACAACCAGTTGTGACCATAGCTTAAGGAACATTTCAGAATTCTTGTATATTAATGAGGGCCGGACTTTGACTGACATGCGGTTAACATCAGGGCCATTGGCGCGGGTACGACCGAACTACATGGCCGAATCTACAGTAAAGATTCGCCCATATGACCCTTTTCGGAACATGCTCGATAGGAGCAGGACAGGAGGTGTCTGTAAATCCAACATGGATTCCCTGTCGAACGTAGTTATTAACGTAAACAGGGAAGGAGTGAGCAGACGTGGTCTATTATTTTTACCGTTTATGAGTAGTCCATCCAGAGTCACTCTGATCTCATCAGTCATTAAAACCTATGAAGGATCCGTCTCTAGATCATTCCTGACCCACTCTAAGCATGTTACATCTTGATCAGTAGCGGTCAGGTACCCACTTTTCTCACTTTGGCAATGTCTCTCAGTACTGAACACCTTGTACTTCTGGACACTTCAGGTCAGTTATAGCTGCTGAAAATGACAGCAATGGATGGCTGATGGCGCTACGCTTGTCTTTGATAGTTACTTCGCTTTTTCTGTTAACTCGTCTTGCGTCCCTGACGGCAAGTGGCAACAGAACGTTGGTTCTGTGGTCCTGTTCCAACATTTTCTTACATTTCAAGAGGGCTGTATCCCTCGGACCAGTTATTTTAAATATGTGTTTTCCTTCCCATTCTGTAAAAGGGGAAATGGCTGCATAATTCTGCACACTGGATTCAGAGCACGGACCTGCTTTGACCACACTGCCCCTCATTACCAACACCATCACTTGGGATGCTTCAATCCAACAGCCTTTCAGTTTGACACCATTTGGAGTTTAAAAAACAACAATATGGTCAAAAAACTCACTTGCATAATAATTGTGCATGTAGTGTTATGTGTCAGCTATTCAGTGACTTTTACTTTGGAAACGTTTTCATTCAAAATCAACTAATGAACAGAATTGATGAGAAGGACAGAATGTTTTTGAAAGGACCGTTTACTACCTGGCATGGCAATATGTTTTGAGCTGGGGTTCTGGGGAGCAGAAGCAATAGCCTGTATAGGGCCAGTAGTTTGGTAGCCAGTCTTTGAGGTGCGGGAAATGGCACCAAATCTTGACACAGTGGGCTGAGGACCAAAAGGAATAATGGGATCATCATCCTTGACTTCGGCCCCTCGTCGCGGAGCCTCCAGAGATGGTTCTCTCAGACTCTTGGCTTCCACGTTCTAATGTAATAAATAAAAAATAATAATAATCCCCGCATTTAAATGCTATTTGTTTCTTAACTGCTTACTTACCATCATCTCCATGCTCCCAGGAACCATGACATCTTTGGGTTTGGCGTCTTTTGTACCAATGTAGGAACCAATTGTATCGCATGACCAAGGAGAATACTGACCAGTATAATCTTGCTCTCTACATTTGACGATTGTTTTCGAGCTTTCTTCACCGTACTGCAGGGGGGAGAAAAAACATTGTGTACAACATATGATCATACTCAAATATTGGCCCTTTTGCAATCCTTATATTATGTGCCAACCTCAGGAGAGTAATCACTGGGAAATGGGTGAGATAGAGTGGGAGAGGCCGCAAATGGAGGCGGGGAGATGACCTTCCTCTCCTCCAGTTGGGACAGTAGTTCCTGGCGACGGCGGTGTAGGTAGTCCAGGCTGTGCTGTGAGCCCGAGTAAGATTGGCCCTACGGTAAACACACAAATTACCATCCATATTTAATGTGTGAAAAAGGTGGTTATAGATTAATGAAGAATAGTTCAACACTCACTCTGACATAAGGCCTCATGGGTGGCGGCTGAGTGCCTGGTGGATAGTAGCCGTCAGGGGGGTATCTGTCACGAGAGCTTGGCTCCTGATGGTATAAGTTAGCCTGTCCTGTCGGTGGGGGGACATCGAGTGGTGCGGGGCTCATTCTGACCAGACCGTCCCTCTGCGGTGGATAAGGCTGTGGCGGAGGTGGGGGGCCGTTGTAGTTCCCGTGTCGTCCTGTCCTGTCGTAGTGCTGTGGGTGAGGGTAGGAGAAAGGTGGGCCTGAGTGGGAAGCCTGGTAAGGCCGCTCAGCCGGACCGTAGCCGGGATAGGAGTCCTGGTAAGATGGACCACCCGGCTCGCTGGGAGGCTGAGGGTTACGCACGTAATCTCGGGTGACATAATGCGGTGGCTGTTGATAGTGGTAACCTGAAGGGGGAAGAGAGGATATTTATGACAAAAAGATCAAGATCGTTCAAAAGAATTTACAGCGCTCCATTTATTCTCATGTTATTATGAAGTCTGATACTGAAGACATTCATTTACTCTTTAAAAATGTAGACTCAAGAGAAACTATACTGTGCTGTATCATTTATGCATGTATCTAACTTTTGATTGAGAAGGGAATTGGTCTGCACATGATATCTCAAAATTGTTGAGTAGACCAATTTATATTGCTGGTGTAATTGGCGAAAAGCTAAATTCCGTTTTAAATTAAAAAAAAAAAATGATTGAGTTTATTGAAAATGTTGCCATTGGAAAAGCTCTCTGGCATTCTGTTTTGGTTAAATCCCCCTCTCTCTCAAAGCAGTGGATCACTAACCTATAGATGGTGCGGATACTACAGTACAATGACCTGTCCCTCAGTGTTAATTTTGACAACATATTTTAATTTAGTTTAGTCTTAGTCTTTTGATGAAAATGTAATTCAATTTTAGTCGAGTTCTAGTCAAAAAAAAAATCTTCAATTTTAGTCGAGATTTAGTCGACTAAAATTGCAAGTCAATTTAGTCGACTAAATTTAAGACAAATTTAGTCGACTTTGTATTTATAATATTCATTATAATCATATTTAATCGAGGTCCTCTGCTTCATGGAGCTGCTCCCTCATGAACAAAGCTCAGAGCTGTTCCTTTGGCAGTGAATTTACATGATATGAGGCTCTTTCAGACTGTTAATAGAAGTTTGGATGATATTGGTCTCTCCTTTTCATGTTTATTTAGTCTCATTTTAGTCGACTAAAATATCTGGACATTTTAGTCATAGTTTTAGTCGCATGAAAAACTTTTAATTTAGTTTTAGTCCAATTTTAGTCATCAGAAATATCACTGACTAAAATGAAGACTAAATATTTTAGTCGACGAAATTAACACTGCTGTCCCTTTAAGAAGGTGGAATTGTGGGTAGTCTGCCTGTTGACACTTTTGTGGAGTCTTGTTTTATGTTTGTCGTGTTTACAACATGACAAAACAAAGATTTTATTTTGATTAGATTAGATTTATTTTTACTGAAAGTTCACACACAAGTTAACAGACAACTGTGAAGTGAAAGCAAAATGATACATGATTCTGTCATTTAAAAAAAAATAGAAAACCGAAAAGTGGGGCATGCATAAGTATTCATACAGCATGAAATAATACTTTGTGGAACCCCCTTTTGCTGCAATAACAGTAGCAAGTCTTCTGGGGTATGACTACAAGATTTGCACATCTAGAGACTAGGGATGGGCACGTTCGTTTTTTTTCGATACCAGTACTTTAACGATACCTGTTTTTCGGTGCCTTAACGGTACTTTTTTCGGTGCCTATGTCATTTTAATTCATTTAAAATAACGTGTATAAAAAAAGTGTCGTTAAGGAAAAAGTCCTAAAACAGCACAACAGAAGCTCCACAGGCCGCAGCAGCGTCACCTGTAACTTCGTGTTCTGAGCACAATTTCCACTTAAGCAGCGATAAAAAGAAATAAAGGACGTTATTACCTCCTGAGCTGCAGAGACGGGACAGATCCACATCATGACACGGTTTTCTTTCGGATAAATGTTTCTAAACACACGCTTTTGACTAAGTGAAAGCACTTTCCCGTCAAAGATCCTTACATGGTGTGAGCGCTCACTCTGCCACTAATAATGTACAACAACTGTACCAACAATGTCTAATACAGAGTGAGCCCTCACTTTTCCATAAACAATCTTTGATATTCCCCTCGCTGCAGCTGCTTGTAAAGTTGTAAACTCAGCCTCAGGTCTGTCGCTAAAGGTAAAGACTTCTTTCTTGTTGTCACTGCTCTGTTTTGCTTTTCAATTTGCCTTAAAACTCAAGTTTCTTATTCAGTCCTGGTTTATAATAACTGGTTTAGTTTGGCTCTGGGTTTTACAACCGGTGCAAGTCCTGGTTTAGTCCTGGCTCAGTCCTGCCGCAGACCGAGGCTGAGCCATCTCTATTACAAAAGTTTAGTACGTTACAGTTTTGCTTCGCTCCATTTGCACTGAAGACATTATCTGCGCACACGTTCATGTTGCTTTTTTTAGACTCGCTGCGGGGTCATATATTGACGTCTGGAGAGAAAAAGAACCGAAAGTTGTCACCGAAAGAATTTTAGTTTTTCGATACCACCTTCAAAATATCCCTGTATTTGACTCCCAACTATTCTTACAATCTTCCCAGTCCCCGCTGAGGAAAAGCAGCCCCATAGCATGATGCTCCCCCCACCATATTTGACACTGGGGATGGTGCACTCAGGACGACGAGCAGTGTTAGGTTTGCTCCATACATAACGTTTTGCATTTGGGCCAAAAAAGTTAATTTTTTGTTTCATCTGACCAAAGCACCTTCTTCCACATGGTAGCTGTGTCCTCCATATAGAGGTGTCACGATTTCAATTTTTTGAGTCACGATTATTGTGAAACAAAAAATTGCGATTTTACGATTATTCACGATTATTCCCCGAATGAAAGGAAAGAACTGATATTTTTTGTTTTTGTCTTTAAAAAGCTTTTTAATACAAACAGTCACTGTTTCTAAAAATGAAAAATGCTTTAAGATTGTTTTGCATTAAAATAAATAGGCCTACATTGAATAATACAAAACAATGTCAACTTTACTTCTTTATAATGACCATAATTATCATAATTATTTTACTATATATTATTAGGCCACAAGCTAGGCTAGGTTTTATGCTCTCAAAATATAAGCTGTTGCTTAATTATTTTGATGAACAGAGAATGAAACATGTTTACAAAGTGACTAAGGAGACTTTTGAACAGCTGATCTCCACATGTGCGCGGTTTCACTTTCCTTTCTGTCGCGCTGAAGCAGAGTGGAGCTCGTTGGCCTTTTGTTTACATCCTGGAGACAGTTGTGGCAGCTATTTCCGAACATTTGGAAAACTTTTTTGGGAAGTATGCAGTTCGTTACCTTGACCTGGACATTCACAGCGAAGGATTATCTCCAAGATGTTGTTTATATTCGACGTAGCCGATATCAGCGCCTTTTGCTGCAACTTTCTGACGACAGGGTTTGCATAACAAATGTCCATCGAAAACAACAACACCGTGGTCATGTTTTGGATCCTAAAGAAGTCCCACTCTGCTGACTTCAATCGTTTTTGGGTGGTTACAACACTGGAGGAGAGCGTCCTTCTGCCTCGCTCAACTACCGGTGAGTTTACGCGCTGTTTGAGGCGCGCAGCGGCTCGTGCGTCCGCGTGAAAAATTTCTGCGGTAAACCGTGGCTTCTGAAATTCTTACGGATAACCTACCGCGTCCTTTTATAATCGCGGTAATCGTAAAACCGGTTAATCTTGACATCCCTACCTCCATATGACTTCTAGCAAACTTCAAACGGGATTTCTTATGGCCTCCTTTCAATAATGGCTTTCTTCTTGCCACTCGTCCATGAAGGCCAGATTTGTGTAGAGTACGACTTATAGTTGTCCCATGTACAGATTCCCCCAGCCCAGCGGCAGTACGTCGCAGCTCCTCCAGAGTTATCTTGGGGCACTTGGTTGCATTTCTGACCAGTGCTCTCCTTGTTCGGTCTGTTAGTTTAGGTGGACGCCCGTGTCTTGGTAAGTTCGCAGTGGTGCTATACTCTTTCCATTTCCGAATGATGGATTGAACAGTGCTCCGTGAGAGATTCAAATCTTGGGAAATCTTTGAATAACTTAACACTGCTTTAAACTTCTCCACAGCTTTATCCCTGACCTCTCTGGTGAGCTCCTTGGCCTTCATGTTGCTTAGTGATCAATACACTCCGACTAGGGATGCAACGATTCATCAAAAATCGATTTAAAATTGATTTAATATGCGTAAAATGTGATGTAAAAAATAAAATAATTGATTTTAAAGCCACCCTCAGCTACTCCATTTTGCGCGACCGAAATAGACCGGAACATAACTCGTTGTTTCTAACGACATTAACTTTTTCTCAAGACAAGCTCCACACCTTCCCCCTCTCACCACCAACACACGCCACACCATGTAAACACATACACGTGTAGGCATCGGAGTTAGCGGCTAAGAGATTAGCTTAAGCGACTAATGCAGAGTTTAGCATTTTTACAGAAGTTTACCAAAGATCGTAAACTGACAAACATCTGACCAACCTGCTCTGATTCTGCTGAAATCCTCATCAAATGTCCGTTTGTCAAATAATCCAATACCTACAGGAGCTGTCATGTCTTTTTCCTCCTTATGTTTACAAAGGCTGAATGGGAGGCTGTGAGGCGTTCAAGGGTGAAAAAAACTGCACTGTAAACGAGTTCTAAACGGTAGTATTATGTTCAAACTGCAAAAAAACAAAAACAAATAAAAAATTATATATATATAAATAAAGGTTTGGTAAAATAAATATAATCTCTAAATGTTTACTTTGCTACACAACTTATTTATGCTGAAAACATGTAAATTTACAAGCACTCATGTCAAAATGATTATAGTTCATTTTTCATGTAATTTTTTGTAAAGTAAAGTTCTCTTACTGAGACAGTTGCAGTTTGTTACAAGATCAAAAACGCAGATGTTCAAACAAAGGAAACATTGGTATGAATGAGTCATATTCTTTTCTTTAAAAAAAAGGTATACAAAATGTATAAAAACAATTCGGGAACTTAAAATGGGATATCGAATCGGGGCTTGAGTGAATCGTTACATCCCTAACTCTGACCATAGCTCTGAGACCCTCACAGAACAGCTGTAATTATACTAAGAGTAGATTACACACAGGTGGACTCTATAATTAATGTTTAGGGCAAAGTGTGAACATTCTGCAGTCATTAGGAATGTTATAAAGGCAATTTAATGCACTTAGAAAATGCTGTATGAATACTTGTGCACGCCCCACTTTTCACTTTTCTATTTTTTGAAAAATAACAGAATTATGTATCATTTTACTTTCACTTTACAGTTATCTTACTTGTGTATGAACATTTAGTAAAAAATTCAAAATAAAATCTTGTACGTTTAGGGTTGTAAACATGAGAAAATGTGCAAAAGTTCAAGGTGTACTAATAGTTTGCTTACCTGTTGGATATTGGGAAGGCTCGTACTGAGAGGCTGAGGGTGGTGGTCTAATACAATACATATCCGGTAACTGCAGCTGAGGGTAAACAGGTGAACCTCTGGCTACCATGGGCATCTGCTTGACCCCGGAATGGTGGTCCGTCGGGATCCGTGAATGAGGCAGGCTGTGAGGTGGTAGTGGCATTCCAGGCTTGGGAATAGGGTCCATTCTGAAGAAATACAGAAAGCTTAAAAAAAAGCACTTACCGTAATTTCCGGCCTATACGCCGCTACTTTCTCCCACGCTTTGAACCCTGCGGCCAACATGACGGTGCGGCCAATATAGAGCCGCCAACAGGCACTAGAGGCGTCTCTAGCAGTAAACGCAAAAATTAGACGGGACTTCTAATCAACGTTGCTCTTGGCTGAGGAACGGTAGATGGGCAACTTTTAAAATGATGTAATGTTGAAGGGCTTTGCTCGCCCCAACGCACACCTCAATGCCTTGATGTGCAGCAAAAGAGCCGCACATCCTTTATTTTTTTATGAGAACGCACATCGTGGTTGCAGTGATGCGCGGCGACACTGGACCCCGCGCCACGGTTCTGCTGAATACAGACGCGGCGCCGCAGAGGAAAACACAGGCTTTTAACCATCCTGCAGAGGTACAGTGGCGGTACGAACTTTGTTTGTTTGGACGAGAGAAGCCGCAGCGACAGAGAAACCATCGTCAGGGCTCAGGCATCAGGGGAAGCATGTGAAACTCGTGTCGGTCACCAACTCGCTATTAACCTACAAAAGAGAGCCACGTTTGCTCTCTCTTACAACGCGTCTTCTTTTATTTATGATAAATGTATAAATCACGTGTGTAAAGCCCCGCACGGTTTGAGAAAAGCCTCTGAAGTGCCGCGGCGCTCTGCATTCTGGTGAGCTTGGCCTCTACATTTCCACATTGAGGTCGGCTACACTGGCCATTTCTGCCTTTTTTACGCGTTTATCACTGCCGTCCCTGCCGCCCTCCCTCTGTCCGCAACTGCACCTTTCTCCGGGATGAGGTGTCTCTTCCTCCTCATCTGCGCCATGGGCCGCTCTGAGCGTATGCACGGCACTATGGACACCTGCGGCTCATATTCGAGTGCGGCCTGTATGTGTACAACGCTGCAAATTTAGCTGGCGCGGCTTTTAGTAAGGTGCGCTTTATTGGACGAAATTTACGGTAATACATTGAGTGCCAAAGACGTTTTCGCGGGAGGTTTTTAATTACGAAACTAGACACTAATACACCGTATGTGTGATTTTGGGAGCTCTGTGATTAACAGAACTGAAATAAATGGAGATCAAAAAGTTGTGAACAGTCACAATCTGAACATTTCCTCAGGACATTAGAGTATTTTCTGGCGGTGGGGCACAGAATGAACACCGGCCGCCACATATTGCGTCCTGTGTCTGCACACAGTCGTGGCATCCAACGCTAAAACAAATTCCCCCGGGTCTGCGCTTCTCTCCCCTTCTCTCACGCTGAGCCGCTCTGAGCTGCTGCCACTGCATTTAACTCCGCCCCGTTCCCCTTGAGTCTCCATGGAGACTGTTGTCAATCACAGCCGAGCTTGAGGATGATAAAACTAAAAGCTTACTATCAAGTTTTACTTTTCAGAGCAGACAAAGAATATTTAAAATAGAAATAATTTTGAAAGGGCCTAATTGTAGGCTATATTATGAATCTAAATATTAATGAGCAGAACTCTGCCAAAACAGTGCGGCACTCAATGTGTCTATGACAAAGCACTTCTAATTGCACGTCACTGAAAAATCAGCTGTTGTTTGAAATAATGCAAAGGAAGAAAGAAACCAAACAACCAATATAATCAACCTATGTACTTTATGCTGCTCAGAAAAACAAGATGTTATATTGATTGACAAACATGTCCAAAGAACATGTAAAATAAAAAGTGATGTTTTTAACTGAGAAATATTTGGATTATTTAGGCAACCACATATTGGCAGCCAGCACAGTCAAACAAACATACTTATTTCTTACTTATATTACCCATTATGAGAAAGGGATAACTTACACATCAGGAGGTGATCCAGGAGCACCGGGACTGCCTCCATCCATCTTGACAGGTTTACGCAGCAATTCATAGGAAACTGTATCAGTTCCACGGGCAATAAGCTGGGGGAGAGAAGATGCACCACTGCCATTGGTGAGAGGTGAAGGCTTCCGTGTCACCGCCACATCCAAGGGAAGGCCCTCTTCTGGCATGAGCCCTCCGGTACCAGGAAGACGAGCCGCAAGACGTTTATTCATTTTCCGATATCTGAGTAAAATGAGCGTGGATTAACATTTAAAGGAATAGGCCACCGTTTTTACATACTGACATATGTTCTTACCTTACCTTACACTAGTTGATATGTACCTGTCTGGTCTTTGTCCGTGCGCTCTGTCATGCAAACGGAGCACAAACGCAGCCTCTTCCACATACTGTATAGTTCCAAATCAGCTCCTGTTAGAAGCTACCAAACTCTTCTACGTTTTCCCTATTTAAATACAGTTACGTGACGTGTTACACTACAAAGTATAGTAACACAGAAATGTAACATGTCGATTTTCTCAGCGGATAAAAAGGGGTACTATATTGTGAGGCGTAATAATACGAGGAGCACTACGTCCGCGCACTAACTCCTAAAGACTTTTCTCCCGCTCACTACAAGTCACGCTGCTTCTATTGACGGAAGTGAGCGGGGGAGAAGTCTTTAGGTGTTAGTGCGCGGACGTAGTGCTCCTCGTATTATTACGCCTCACAATATAGTACCCCTTTTTATCCGCTGAGAAAATCGACATGTTACATTTCTGTGTTACTATACTTTGTAGTGTAACACGTCACGTAACTGTATTTAAATAGGGACAACGTGGAAGAGTTTGGTAGCTTCTAACAGGAGCTGATTTGGAACTATACAGTATGTGGAAGAGGCTGCGTTTGTGCTCCGTTTGCATGACAGAGCGCACGGACAAAGACCAGACAGGTACATATCAACTAGTGTAAGGTAAGGTAAGAACATATGTCAGTATGTAAAAACGGTGGCCTATTCCTTTAAGCCATCAAAGCATTTCAAATCAAATACCATAATGGGTAAACGATTTAACACTTACTTCTCCAGCTCTTCCTGAGAATGGGCAAAGGTGCAACTAGCACCACGAGGACATCCTCCCTTTTGCTTCATGTCACGGCACATGTAGGTTTTATACTTGCTGTGCTGGGGAGGCTAATAAGGTAACATTTAATTGAGATTTTGAATTAAATGTTTGAAAACATTTTATGAAGTAATTATGCCACAAAATTAGGGCTGGACAATCAATTGAAATTTAAATCGAAATTGCAATCTTTACTTTGGTCAATCTCAATAATCATCATAGGACTTTATAAATAGACAGGTTTACAGCCATTTCTTTGGCACAAACAGCACCTAGTTTGGGAGTTTGGACGAGACTATGGAAGACTTTTGCGTGTTAAATGAAACTGGAGGAAAGCATTTTTTTTGGTTGAGCTGAGATTTGAATAAAAGATGCATCTAATTTTATGAATCAGCAAGATGTATTTCATTTATTATGAAAAAATAAAATCGAATCAAAAATCAAGATTGATGGGGAAATTTTTTTTCTTCGCCGAGCCCTACACAAAATCCTCAATTCAATTCTACAAACCTGCTGAGGGTCAGCTCCTTTCTTGCTGTGATTTTGGATAAAGTCCACCAGACCATGAACCACAGTCTTCACTGCAACCAATCCCTTCTCTAGCTGTTCCCAGGTTGGTGGTGGAGCATCTGTAAAGAAATAAACATGGTATGCAGTTAGGTAAATAACTTTCACTTTCATAGACCAAGTTTAATTAATCTCACCAGGACTGGGATCAATATTAGCCAGTAGTTCCAAGTGGGGTCGAAGCCTGTTTAAATTAGCTGGATCTCCAGTCCTTTGCAGTGCTATCGTCAGCTCCTGAACACTCTGAGCAAATGATGCAGGGGTTTGCAGCTGCAAGGGAAGCAGTGATAGGGTTCATGAAAGAAAACCTATTTCAAGATGGTCACTAGCTTGAACTGTGCATCGGTCACTTTCTTCTTACACACCTTATCTATAATAGACTGCATGTGTGACTTATGAGACTGATCTCCATACAACAAAGACGACCACTGGTCAGGTGCAATGCGCAGGCCACCCTCCATTGCAATCTGAACAATCTGAGAGTCGTGTTCTCTCCTCAAAGCCTCATAGGTGCGAAACTCCTCCTTAAGTTGCATTAGAGATGAATCTTCATCCCGTTTGGTCACCTGTCACACACATGTAAAATGTACACACGGCACAACTTCAACTTGTATCTGCACAACTTTTTTACTTACCTTGAAGCAGGATGCCCTGTAGAGGAGCTGCACCACATGGCCTATGCTAGTCTTTGAAGCCTGTGGGAAGCGGGGCTCTAATCTCTGGACTACAAAAAGAACCAATACTTTTCTGGATAATGCAGAGCCATCTTCTAAAGCTAGAAGAACCAGTTTTAGAGCCTCTTCCTGCATGGCTGCAAGAAAATCAAACACATTAAAAAAACGTCAACACAGAATAAAAAGAAAAAAAAAAATATTACCTGGACCAAGAAACTGGCAGCCTCTTGCTCGGACAGCAGCCCACAGATTGGACGAAAGCTGCTGAGGATTTTGATGCTGTAAGATCAGTTCTGTGACTGTTCTCTCGCCCAAACTGCGGGCAGCTCTCATTGCCCGTACACGGCCCTCCTCCTCCACGAGCTGACAGTGGACCAGAGTCACCAGTTTCCTCTGCATGGGTCGACTGAGAATGCTCTGTGCAGTGCTGCTTAAGCCTACCCCTGACGGAAAGAGATTAAAGAAGGAGAATTGTAATATTTGTTCAACAAAAACTCAGACCAAAACTTCAGTAAATCGGGGGGAAAGAAGAAAACACAATGAATAGATGCTCACTTAGTCCTTCAAACAAATCTGATGTACAATGCAAGAATTCCAATCAACCAGCTTATGAAAAATTTTAGGCTTTGCGATAAAGCGCCAGAAAAAGTTGGTACTTGCTTCTGAACAGAGACAGCAGATAACGCATACTTCTGCCGGATTCACAGTTACGGGAGCGTGTGCGAGACTTGGCTGCTTTTATACCCCGAGCAGCAGAGCGACGGACGTCACACACAGCACAAAGTGACGTTACACAGCTGGCAGATCGAATGGGGAGGACAGGCACGAAATTCAAATGTAGTGCAGCCGAAAATGTAGAGAGGGCGCTACACAGACGGTGTTGGGCTCAAAAGTGAGATTTTATCTAATTTGCACCAAAATGTCAAAACATTGACCAGGACATGTAGAGAGCACTATAAGAAACATATTTATGCAGTTTATAAGCTAAAAAAAGTTGATTTGGTGCTTATTTGTCCTTTAAGATTTGCAAATACTTAATCTAAAACAGGAAAGAGTTGGACAAAACGGGCAACTTTTAATTAAAAAAATTTGGTAAATTGAGAAAAATATGAATATGTTTTAGACTTTAACTTTGATATTTCCGATGAATTTAAACTGTAAAAATAGTTGAGGAGTGTCATAATTTTCCATGAGATTTAGATTTAATGCCCGTTTGAATCCTATTTAATACTTTTTTTACACTTATGTCCTTGATTAAGGCACAATTAATTTAATTACTTTTAATGCACGGAAACTGAAGGAAGACAATTTATCCGTTTCTACTTCCTTGAATGTTGTGGCTTTTTAGGGCAACTCAAGAGCCGTCTAAAATAAAGGTTCTTAAAAAGTAAGTCATTACAAATTATTTACAAGACATTATTTGACTAAATATAAATGTGAGGAGCTTTACAACATGATATGAGATTATGAGTTTAGCCAAAAAGTGTTCAGACAGGGCTGTAACACGGACTTTCTCTCGTTGAGACATGAAACCATCTCTCCAAAGTTTTCAGTGAAGTGTCGGACGATACAATGTGTTGTTGTGTAAAAGAAGGGTGTGTTCGATACCAATGTACCGCCGTTTTGTTGCCTTGTAAACAGCGCCTAAGTCAGTCTCTTCTCCCGTGCAGCCCCTCCCCTCACTGCTGTGCTCACGGATGAAAGAACATATCACTCCCCTCTCCTCTGGCATTTTCTGATAATTTTTAAGCAAAACATCTGATCTAATCAAACCACAAACAACGTGTGTTTCCGGCAATGTAAATGTTGCGTATGTTAATAAGTTCCATAAACAGATGGCAACCCAAAAATTTAAATATCTCTGCAAATATTTGACCAATCAACGGAAAACAGTGTTGTAATGCTGACAGTACACTTCCCACGTTTTTGTGAAAGATCGCACAAACAGAGGATCGCCACATGTGCCCAAGCAAACTACAACAGAAAGGCAAGATCAACGGGAAGTAAAGACATTCTCGCATGGCTTGAAAATGCTATGAACACTGCACAGGACAACCACTACCGTCCAAGTTACTGTCTGTAAATGTAAATGCTCGGAAAGGAAAAGGTGTGAAATATTGGTGAGGACTGTCTCCGCTGGGCCAAAGCTCGTGGGGACATGTCCACACCAGTCCTTAAGGAAGTTTTGCCCAGGTGGACTGGCAGCAATGGCACCGGATCCCAGATTTCTATGTGAGAGGCACCAACACTGGGATTGAAAAGCTATTGCAATCAATTAGCTTGTTCAGAGCGTATTCACGACTCAATGGACAAACAGTTACCAACTTACCGGTTAGAGCTAGCCTCGTCTGTGTGTGTGTGTGTGTAAGAGCATGTATGTGTGTAAAAATACCTCTGGTATTGCTGAGAGGTTTGAGGTACAGAGCAAGCTCCTCCACACACTGCCTGGCTTCCTCATAATGCTGTGAATCTTCTGGACTGGTGATCAGTGCAACTGGCTGAGCCTTAGGGACCTGCAAAACGCACTTATGTTGTACATTACTGTCACCCTAATGAACCGAAATACGTTAATACATGTGAAACGCCACCAAACACATACAAATTATTAAGCTATTTCTTTTTAACGGTTATCACTAACAGTTATCTTTCCACAACAAAGAATTGTGTCCTACCTGGCCTCCAACCAGCTGCAACAAGGCAGTGTTAACAGGTAACTGTTCGATGTCAGTGCTTATCGTCGTCTGGTCAAAGGGACAGGCCTTTCGGTGTAACTTGTTCAGGCACATCTTACAGACCGTGTGTCCACAGCCCAAACTAATGGGCCGTCGAATAGTCTCTTCAAATGTCTGTGTGCAGATTGGGCACAACAGGAACTCTGTCCATTGTGGTGCTTGCACTGGCATGGTTGTTGATGGGACTAGTGTGTGTATATGTACCTTAACACAGAAAATATATAATAATATAATAATAATAATAATAATAATAATAATAATAATATATGGAAGATTCCACTGGAATCAAGATTTCTTCTTTCGAACTCAAGCGTTCTTAAATGTCCTCACACATTGTGGATTTTGGATCACATTGCGTGATGAATACTGTAACAAAAGAAACAACATAGAAAAATAACATTAATACATGTTTATACTGACTTAACTTTCACTGTTAGCATTTTGCACAAGTTTAAAATAATAAAGGAATATGTTGTTATATAATTTATTAGCAACCTGGCAAAATTAAGAAACATAATAATGATCTACTATTCAAGATAATAACAATATAACACAACTTGTACTTTTCTAAAGACTAGATGTTCAGAATACATAATTCGATAAAGTAAAACGCGTTCATTGATGCAAATGATTCCCGTGCAAATATTCAATTACACACCAAACAAACATTGACACTTTATTATTGGTTAATAATAATACCCTGTGATTTCAAAACAACGGCCGTGTGGCCTGCTTTAAATAGTCAGATACTGCTGTGACTATGGACAAAGGGTCTTCATTAGGCTAACAACCAAGCCCCTTTGCGTACTATAAATTTACTTATTTGACGTTTCTTGATAGTTGAAGGATATTTCCAATAAGTACATTTATATTAAATATACATAACCCTGCAGTGGCTTGTCAAAACATATGACTGTCAAAAGACGTATTATCAGGATTTACACAGATAGCCCTTATAGAAATGCTAGCTGGCTGGAAACGTTAGCATTATTTAGCATGCTAAGCTATGGGTGGCTAACTGGATATGTTTGCTATAGACTGTTCGTCGTACGTTTCTGAAGGCAGTTAAGACTAAACTGTCAACAAGTGGCTTGCAACCAGAAACACCAATGCATCCGGGCTTCATCATATAGGTATAAATCAGGGACACTATCATTTTTAATAAAGAATGCCTTGCGATTTGGCCATGGAACAAACACAGTGACACCGAAGATCTAGCCATTTGCAATATTGAGATTATGTAACACTGTGCGCCCAGGCTATTTTTTCCACAACATAATTAGAGCTTGTCAGATGATCGTGTAGCTGTATGTTCACTTACAGCCTGCTATCAGCTAAATATGTATACCAGACAAAACAAAAACCCATATTATACGACGCGGCACATAAAACGCTGGCTACATAGCTCCTCCCTACACTAACCAGCAGTTAGCTTCCTAGCCTAGCTTAGCTTCCTTCTGTTGGTTGTAACTATCCATTGCTTTGCGTAATTTATCTGAATAACCAAGAAATTATAGACAGTTACATGTGCGTGTTACTCACTCATTCCAAACGATATGGAAGATTTTCATCCGTTTTAAGGAGAAGATTGCGATATTTTCTTGCCATGTCGACTGAGCAGCTTTGCGGCTGCCGAGGTTGGGAGGGTGTCAACCAGACCACTACTAGCCGGTTAGAGCTAGCCTTGTCTGTGTGTGTGTGTGTGTGTGTGTTTGAGTATTGTTGTGTATGTGCCATAGGGTACTTGCTAAAAGGGGCGCCCCCTAGAGCTGATGATTAGGAAAAACACCAACGTTGTACTCACGTTACCTTTACTCACTGGGTGGTGAGGATAACAGGTTAAGACAAAAAGTGTGTGCTCTCTTTTTTTCCCCTCGCCTTTTCTTTGAGAACTTTGTTTTACTCTGGGCTCCATGGCTGATCGAAATAAATTGTTTTGCCATGGCCTAGTTTGCATTTATTTTATTTTGTTATGGTGAATGCGAGGTATAATAAGCAATATTAAGCGCAGTCAAGTTTAAAGAGCTACTCATAAGAAAGGGTTGCCGAATTATAAACCATAATGCTTTCAATTAAGTTAGCCTATTGTTGTTTGTACACTAAAAAACAAAGGAATAAAGAAACTGAAGGGGCAAAATTATTTGCTAAAAGATACTGAGATGCCTTTAAGATACTCAATACTCAGTGCAGTCACACGCTCTGCTTTCGTGTGTGCACAGTGTGCACAATTATGCAACAGCGATTCTCGGGAGCGGGTTTGCTCGAAATTAAGCATGCATTTTTGTATTCCATTTTTCTAATCCTACCGATTTCTGAAGGGATTACCGGACCAATCATGATGAGAGAGACTGCAAGCTCGTCCTACACTGCCACCTGCTGAAAGCTGCGTCTGACTCACAACATCAGCACCCGTACGCCGCTTTCTCTGCTGTGAATGAAGTGACTATTCGAACATCGGCAATTTTGACAAGCGACTGACTATGTTATTGTCTCTTCATTTTGTGGAAGTTTGTGATTATAGCCCAGATTGAGGTACGTAAACTGCGCACACCTTATTTACTGTCAGGGTAACCTGCAAGCGTAATTTCACATTTGTTTATGTTTTTTTCTTTTCTTTCTTCTGTTTGCCTACCAAGATAGTGCGTAAAGTTGAAAAAAACGAATGCGATTGTCTTTAGGAGCAGGTCAGAGAGATGAAAATAATTATGTTTATTTGCGGAAGGGTTCAGTTGCAAGCAGCAGTTGCTTATTCTCATCAGAAAGGATTATCCTTTTGCAGTGCAAAGTAATCAGTGGATAAAGCAACGTGACTGAATCTACATTACATACATACATACATACAATCAAAACCAATATGTAATGTTTGAAGTTTTTCCTGGAAATATGTTTTATGTCTATTTGTTTACAGTCAATGGAGAGAGAAGCTGGTGTCGATGAGGTTTTAATACAAGAAAACCCCAGCTCTTCTGAACCCACAGGGCTGCCCATTAATTGGAGTCTCATCACCGGCCCAGTTCCCGAGCCTTTCGTCAATACGGCCCCTTTTCCCTTTACTCAGGATTCAGCTGTGCACTCACTGCAAACCAAATTGAAGACTTTTGGCCAGCGCAGGCAGAGAGTGAAGGAGAAGGACAAGGACAAAGAAAGAATAAACCTGGATGTCCAGGAAGCAAGTTTGTGTGGCATTGCTCCAGAAGTCTATCTTAGACCAAAGGAGAAAGAAAAGAATCAGGCACCCGTAATTGTCCCATCTTGGCGATCTGATACTGCCAGGAATTTGAGCACAAGTGATGATGACCAGGAGGTGGAAATGCAGGTTAAGTTGGAGATCCATAGCCCACCGGCTGAAGTACAGATGCTGTCCCAAGAAGCACATGAGGCATCACCTGACATAGGACGTGGTCCCGAACAAAACAAAAGTGTACAAAGTCTTTGTTCTAGTATCTCCCATTCTGACCAGGCAGAAGAACCCCTACCAACACATGCTGTCTCAATATCTTCAACTACCAATACTTCATCAACTTTCTCTGTATCCACAAGGCACTGGGCACCACCTAAAGGTTTCTGGAAGATAGCACGCCCAGAAACACTGCTTCTTAATGGAGTGAATCCCTCATCTTTACCTATAATGGACTACACCAAAATTGATTTAGAAAGTAATGAATCTGCAGATGCAGAAAGCAAATGTGTAGTTTCAGTAGATGATGCAGATGCCCCTGCTGGCATTCAGCACTCAGATAGTGTGGAGTGCTATCTGGAGAGACGTGAACAGAAGGAGGCTGAGGCCAAAGGACTCTGTACCTCCGACAGCTGCGAGAGCACAAGCTCACAAAGTGTTTCCTTTCCATCTGATGATAAACTCACGGCCAAAAAAAAAGCTTACACAAAGTTAAGAGAAAGACAACAAAGTCGAGCAGTGGGCCAACATAAGGACACAGAGGATAGGAAAGGTATACTCCAGTTGTATATTGTTTGTTTTGTTTTCTATAAAAAACATTTATGTCACAGAACTAAGTGCATAAGTTTATTCAAAGCAAAATCTTTACCCAAAGGATGACTCACTGGATGGGTGCTATGCTGATGATATTCTGTGGTGATACTGGGATGGAATAGAAGAATATCTGATAACTACTGCACAGTATACAATATTAAAACTACATATTTAAAATGTGGCTAGTTTAGCAGGCCCCAGGCAGCTGTTGCAGATTGAACTCAGCTTGTGTGCCCATGTTGTATACAGGAGTGCAGTCTGTAACCTGGCTGGTTCCCATGTCGAACAGATGTGAGCTGTGCAGATGTCCAGAAGGGTGTTGCTATTATTAGCAGCCTGAGCTGTAGGGGGAAGAATCTCAGCTTTTGTGATTCCAGTTCACTTCACAGACTTTTTACATGTTGGACGCTGACATATGAGGTCTTCTCTATGAAGTGCTGCATTAGTCTACTTTTCTACTTCCTGCTACTACTTGGTCTCATAGTGAATATTTATAGAATCCTCATTAATTCATTTCCAACCATAATTTTACATCTCAAACTAATTTTGTGGCACAAAGTATGAAAAATAAACTAACAGGAAACAGACTAAAATCTTTCAGATTTAGATCATTCTTAATTGTTTACCAACCTGCGATAATGTCTGTTCTTTGTTTATTGCCTTTAAAGAGACAATTGTCAAGTTCCTTTTGAAAAGCACAATGCAAAAATAAGAAAACATGAAGAAATATATTTTTTTCTATGTACATTGTCAGCATTGTGTATGTTTTTGCTGTCTCTATATGAGTTGACCTTTGAGCCTCTCCCTTCATGTCACTTAGATGTCTCTGGGCGTTTGGAGTGCACTGACTCAGTCATTCTTCCTCAGGAACTTGAACCATATTTGAGGTAAGCATTGCAGCTCTTTTTTATCTGCTTGGCATGGCGGGTGACATACAACTCCTGTGTACTATTTATACCCTTGTCTCATAAATTCCACTTTGCCAGCGTGGGGATTGAGGAAATAGAACGATATCTATAGAGGATGCCAAACAGGCTGCCTTGTGCATAAGATCAAAACAAACATTGCAATGCAGCCGTGGGATTGAAGAGGCTCTAACAATTTTGCATTATTTTACATAATTACATAATGTTACATAAGGTTTTGTTATGATTATTATTTTTTTTTAAGATTTCCTATCTTGTGCACATTGAATACATTTTGCTCTTTTTACACTTCTCGAGAAAAAATATTTATACTCAGTCCATTACAAGGATTACCCACTTGGCTGGTGTGGTGTATCATGCTATGTTTATCACTGACAATGGGATAATGATAAGTACAGACACTAAAGCACAATGCTGAGCAGCTTAAGTCTGGCGCAAAAGGATAGACCAGTACGTAGATGTTCTTTTTGTTTCCAACACTGCACAGTACCAGTCTTTCGTTGCTTATATTTGTAACTCGTTTAGATTAGCACATTACTAAAATGTAATCAGAGGCCACTATGGACTGGCATACAGTATTTCTAATATGTCAGTTTTTCCAAATGTAGGTCACTTCTTGTAATAACGGATGAACTTCCTCTAAGTCCAAGACATGAACAAGCTAAACGCCTTCTGGAGAGAGCGAGGCTGAAGGCACGGTCCAATCACATCAAAGGCGATCAAGTCAGCAGAAGACTCCATACTGATCAAAGAGATGCTGTGTAAGATTGTAAATACACTAAGCAAGCATAACATTATGAACCCTTAAAGATGAAGTGATGTAGAAGGGTGAAATATATTTGTAGCTTAAACGCCAATGTTACGATAAGGCCACAGTGGTTGTGGGGACCAAGGAGGATTAGGCTGCTTGATTTTGGAGAAAATATTTATTTGTGATTCTTTTACGTTTTGTGATTACGGATTATAGTTCAAAATCAAGATTCACTTCACTGTGTACATTTTAAACTTGTCCAGGAGCATTAACATTTAGGAGAAGACTGAAATATGAACTGCAAAACTAACACAGGAATGACATGTACTGTATTTCAGAACATATATACAGTCTCGATCAAAAGTTTAAGACCAGTTGAAAAATGGCAAAAATTCACATTTTGCATGGTTGAATCTTAACAAGGTTCAAAGTGGACCTTCAATATGCAACAAGAAGACGGGGAAAACAATTAAGTAAATATTTTATTGAAAACAACAAATAAACTGAAATCAAAAGTTTAAGACCACATGTCTTTAAAAGGCCAGATCTGTGCAAACAAATTTGGATTCACTGTCATTTTCTGTCAGGTCATGACGTCCTGATGGCAAAGGAAAAACAAAAATGTGCGTTTAAACCATGGTTGGGTTGTTGAGCTGCAGAAGCAGGGCATTTTGAAATTCTTAAAGAGATCCTGAGGGCTATGGAACAAAAAAGTCAAGTGGAAGACCCAAAAAATGTCACCAGCATTGAGCGGGAGGATCTGATTGGCCGTGCGTCAAGACACTGGACGATGCTCGACCCAAATGAAGGCGGTCACTGGAGCTGACTGCAGCCCAATAACCAACAGATGGCAACTGCGACTGAAAGCCTTCAAAAACAAAAAAAAAACATCTCCAAAGGCCTCGTCTCCTTGAACGCCACAGAACTGTCCGTTTGGACTTTGCAAGAGAGCGCCAAACATGGGACATTGAAAGGTGGAAAGAAGTTGTATTACCTAATGAGAAAAAATGATCCACCTGAGAGGTTTTCTACCCCCCACTGTGGAGGGAGCGCCATAATGAGCTGGGTTGCTTTTTCCTTCAGTGGAACAATGGAGCTTCAGGTGGCATCAAATGACCGCTGGCTCTGTGCAGATGTTACGGAAAGCATCCCTCATGACTGAGGGCCTCGTCTGTGAGATCCACTGGTTATTGGGCTGCAGTCTGCTCCAGTGACGGCCTTCATTTGGGTTCTCGCATCGTCCAGTGTCTTGATGGACCGCCAATCGGACCCTCTGGCTCAGTTCAGGTGACATTTTTTGGGGTCTTCCACTTGACGTTGTTGTTCCAAAACCCTCAGGATCTTTTGAGAATTCAAAATGACTGATTTACTGCGTCCCACCACTGCAGTGGTGGCGCGCTGTGAGTGGCTCTGCTTATGCAGCTCAACAACCCGACGACAACCTAAACCTTGTTGCTTTTGTCATCAGGACGTCATGAATGAATACGTGACAGAAAACGGCACTGACGCCACATTTTTGTGCAGATCAGCTACAAAACAGCCTATTTTATTTGTTGTTTTCAATGTTTCAATGTCTTGTTGCATATTGAAGTTCTGTTTGGAACCTTGTTAAGATTCAACCATGCAAAATGTGAATTGTTGCCATTTTTCAACTGGTCTTAAACTTTTGATCGGGACTGTATTATGTAGAGATCTAAAGTACAGGGTTGGCAGGTTTTAAACATACTGGTGGTAATGTTATTCTTATGCGTAAGTCATGATGAGCAGTTTTCTTCATTTCCAAGTTAGGTATACATATTGTAGTTGCTTGAAAATAGCTAAAACCGTAACCCTAACAACACATTACAACAAATAAAACCGTTATTAATTATTATCAAAATATTTCTGTTCAAATGTATTTGCAGTAAGAAACAACAAACTGACTCTGCCAGTCCATCCCATGTGCAAAAAGTTGTCCAACCTAAAGAGGACATTTCCCCACCAACCGTCTTAGTTCCGCTCCTTGTCCCCAACCAGAGAGACACGTCCCCCACTGCACAAGCAGGCAAGACCAGGCACTATGGATGCTCCCCAACCCGAGTGCGCTTTGAGGATGAATCAGAGAAAGAAGCAGAGTTGCGATATTTGGACAGGGTCAAACAGCGCGGTCGGCCCAAGAACAGAGAAAACAACGGACATGTTAGTAGCAGTAAGAATCCAAGAAGTGTGTCCATGCCTCCTACTCTAGTCAGTGTCGAAACGCAAACTGTGGTGAGGGAGATTATTGTGGTGGTGAAAAAGTGTGAAGCATGTGGGTCTGTCATCAGGGAAACGCAGGCGGTCACCTCTCCGTCCAAATCTCAAAATGATGATCTGCTAATAGAAAACTCTGAAGATCCAAGAGCTAAACAGACATGTAAACAAGCCAGCACTCGCCCGAAAGCTCCCCTCACAGTCACATTCGCTGGAGCCTATGTCCTGGGAGAAAATGAGGAAGTCAGCTCGGGATGGAAGTCTTCAGGATTCGGAAAACTCAGGAGGAGGAGCAGGAAAGGGGAGAGTCGAATGGAGTCTGGCCACGGTCCTTACGGGCCGTCATGGGCTCAAAGACGTAACTCCAATCCAAGGAACAGGGTTAGCACACCCAGGGGGGTGACTTTTGCCCCTGGAAGCCCCATAGCGCTCGAGCCGCGTTTGCTAGAAGCCTCTGGCGGAGCAAAGGAAACAACGGGACCACCGCTGCCAATCAAATCAGCTCTTAAATCTAGCTCAAGAAATCGTGCGAGTCCGAATCAGGGTTCTAGTGCAGGTGTGGAGGGGGACACAGAGCATGACCAGTCAGAAGTAAGAAGAGAGTCAAGTCCTGTGGCTTTGAACCAATCAGGAGCCAGCAGCAACAGCACGGTCTCCTGCATACGACCGTCCACTCTGAGGTACTCTCCAGCGCGGATGACCCCTGACCTGCCAGCTGCTGACCTCTGGGATGCAACACCAGATGGACCGGGTGAGTGGCCAATACACAGATTAAGGGTTTATGGGAATATTTGATTTGGTATTATGCCGTACTCAAGATAATTAAGTAAAATAAGTTTTGAAATACCCAAGGACTTTTTGTCTGAAAATATTATTTTATATTATTCATCTGCATAATAGTGTAAAAGGTAAATCAATTCCTTACATGTTTAGACTGTCCCACATTGTAAATAGTTTCCACATACAGTGGGGGGAAAAAGTGATTACACCGTGTGGAATTTCTTACATTTCTGCTTAAATTTGTGATAAAATGTGGTCTGATCTTTATTATAATCACAAGAATGATTAAACAGTGTCTGCTTGAACTAATACCACCCAAACATTTACACCACCTAAATCTCACTGAACTGCAGCAGTTTTGTAATGAGGAAGGGTCCAGGATTCACCCTGATCGTTGTGAGTTGTGAGTGATTAAACTTTGGTTTGCGAAAGAGCTCTTGGATGCTCCACAGCATTACTGAAAAAATATACTGTTTACTGATGGACCCAAAGTTGAATAGTTTGGGAGGAACACACAACGTCATGTGTGGAGGAAAAATGGAACAGCACACCAACATCAAAACCCTATGCTCACTTTGAAGTTTGGTGTGGGGCTGTTTTGTTGCCTCAGGGCCTGGACAATGGAAAAAATGTATTAATATGTTTATCAAGATATTTTGCAGAAAAACCTGAGACATTCAAAACAGCATGTGAATAAGTATTGTATTAAATAACTGGCTGACTCTTCTTTTGCAGCAGTAACTGCTGTTCTGTAGTTGCAGATTAGACGTTCACAGGATTAATCACGATCAGGATGAATCTTGGACCATTCCTCTTTACAAAACTGCTGCAGTTCAGTGAGAGTAAGGCGGTGTACTTACTTATTCCTCCCTCTCCTGTGAATGTTTATATGTTATGGCCAATAAAAATACGACAAAATGTAAATGTTTGGGTGGTATTAGTTCAAGCACACACTGTTTAATCATTCCTGATTTTGATGAAGATCACACCACATTTAGTGACAAATTTAGGCAGGAATTCTACACGGTGTACTCACTTTTTCTTCCCACTGCAGCTTCTTGATATTATTTTAGAACTGTAGCATAACTGTAGCAAACTATAGCATAAAAGTTAAACATATTATTGATTTGTCGCAGTAGGTCTGAGTGTGGATGGGGGTGCAGAGGGTCGCTCCGGCCTGCGCAGCACGGCCCTGTCCCACTCCGAGGACCTGAGGGCAGAGCTGCTGAGAGCAGAACATCTGAAAGCAGAGGCCATATGGGAGGATTGCCCTGATGGCTCGAGGTACGGCATCATCACAACGCTATTGTTGTAGTTTAGGAGGTTAATCTCTTATCCCCAACATGGAGCGTGCCAGGGGAGATTTTAGATTTTAAGTCCTGCCTCAAAGTCTGATATAATTGGTTGAATTTTTTTGAACTATAGCTTGACACCTCAGCCCCGTTCAGGAAATGTACTGTTTTGAAAGTATAATTGTACAAACAATTCTCAATATTTTTTTCAAGTTAAACAAAGCAATAAATAATAAAGCAGATAATGTATTTTTTTTACTTTTTTTGTTTCCTCCTAAATATTCAGTGTATTGTTGTGTACCCAGAAAAAGACAAAAGAAGATTTGCAGCTTTCATCCCTTGGTGTTTATTCTGTTTGAGCTCAGTGTAGTGTAACTGGTTTTCTCCCACAGAAAGATGGACGGGCGTCCTAAGCTGTTCCTGCGTCGTTTTTTCTCCTCCATCGGTCTGAACAGCGTGGGCAGACTGGTGAAGGGGACCCGCTCTAGCAGTATGGAGCAGCTTAGCCTTCCTCCTGCTCCCCGAGCCAGCTCTGCCTCCCCCAGCCCCACGCGGAGACCCCAGCCCACCATCCGCATCCAGAGAACCCCCTCCCTGCAAACCCTGCACACAGTGAGTTACGCTTCAAATGTGATTCATCCTCAGCCTTTACCTTCATGTATATGGCTCAACGTTTGGCTTGAATCATGACACGTCTCCCAGTCTTTGAGAAGCCTTTCACAAGTTATTTGCTACAGTGGATCACACAACGCTTTGAAGTAACAGCATCACTGGCTGTCACTGGAAGCACAAATAATTCATTACAGGCCTTCGCAACTCCATACTATACAGACCCCTTTGTAATTATCCCTAAGTAACAATGTACTTCCACCTCATTTTTTTGCTTGTAACTTGAAATATTATAAAATGGAATCCTAAAATGTTGTTAAAGAAAGTATTCAGTACTAAAAAGACCTACATTTAGGAAGACTATTTTAAAACAACACAACGTACATCACTATGATTAGTTTTTTATTTTGTATTGTATTATTTTTTTATCATGTGCAGTTGGGAAAAACTAAGATAGACTAATATATCTGGAGATTTGTCTTGAAAAAATTAGTAAATCCAATGAACAGTGGGGCCTCTCTGTAGCTTTAATTTTTCTCCCTGTGTCTGGGTAGTTGTGGAATTGTTTTAACTTGAATTTGCCAGTTCACTTCATTAATTTGAATAATTATGTAAATGATTTAAATACATGTAGAGCGTGTAATAGATGAAGTATTTGTAAAAAATATTCTGTGTGTAATCTTTACATTCAATTCTTTTATTTGTTCACTTTTACTTATTCGTCACTTAGTCACAATCTTAGTTTTTACTGCTGAATTCTAACAGTTCCCTTTTGTGCCACTAGGTGTTCCCATTAGCCCAGCTGCGCAAAGCCTCATCTGTGCAGAGTTTGGAGAGAAGGACAGAGCGATCAACTATATTAGGAGAGGTGCCGGTACCATACGGCCTGGCTCCGAGGTAAACCCCAATCCCCACAACTTAGATTAGGACATAAATGAATTAAAGAAGAAAAATGCTACAGAGCTTTGTTATATGTTGCAGTCCCGAAAGCCCTCAGTTAGACCTACACCGGGCACTGAGTGCAGAGAACGTCCTTGTGTCCAGGATAGGGCGTCCTGTGGGCAGGGTCACCCAGGCATTCCCCGATGGGACATTGTTGCTGGAACTCACCAGACCCCCCAACGGTCCCTTTGGATTTGTCATATCAAGAGGGAAAGGTCGGCCAGATACAGGTAATATACTGTACTTTTATTAGATTAATATATATATATATATATGTATATATATATATATATATATATATATATATATATGTGTGTGTGTGTGTGTGTGTGTGTGTGTGTGTGTGTGTGTGTGTGTGTGTGTGTGTGTGTGTAGATGTATGCTAATTTGCATTCAAGTCTTTTATATTTCACTGTATTTTGTTTTGTAGTGGTCACCTACTTAATATCATCAATCATCATGATATACAATATTGATGCAGTTAAACCAGCAATACCTGCGATGATCATAACTGGATTGGTTTGGACCACTCAGCTGTGTAAAGGGATTATTCAAAGACCAATGCTGGAGTGTCTATGTTGATAAATAGCTAATTAATATTACATTCCATTTCACATTCCATATCGTTATATAAATAGAGGTTTTATGTTGCATCATATACTTTGATACAAGACAATAATTGTGCAGTGGCACAGATATAGCTTTACAAAAAAATGTCAGCTGTTCTGAGACAGACAGTGATCACATTGTTTCTTTACCAATTGACCAATATAAACTAAATCAATATTTTTAAGTCAGTTATCGCTTTAGTCAAATTATCTGAAAAAGTGCAACCGTATTTGTTGTTATACCTAAAAATCAACAATCTGTGTTTATGTATTAAACACTTCAAAAAAGAAAGAGCTTAGTACTTTTCATAAAATGTTATGCTTGTGTCATTAATTACATCAAATCGTTATGTTATGTATAATTTTGTGTTGCATTTGTATTATTGTCAGTATTTGTAGTGCCGTTCCTAAAACCTGTTCCCCTCGCTGTTGTTTCAGGCGTGTATGTGGAGAAGGTGGGCGATGGTGGAGGAGAGGGCTTGTACGTGGGGCTCCTGGCAGTGGGGGACGAGATTGTGCAGGTGAATGGCGAGGCGGTGGCGGGTCTCACTCTGGACCAGGTCACCCGTCTCATGACCCGGGACAGCACTGCGTCGCTGAGGATCATGCCTTGTCGACGCAACCAGCGATAAACAGGACAGAGGCGCAGAAAAACCCATCCACCCACCCAGCAGATTTTATACAAATAAATGATATGACAATAATTTTCTTTCCTCAAATTATCAAATGCAATAGAATAATATGCTGCTGTTCGGTTTGTTTTTGTTTTGTTTTTGTCTTGATTGATCAAAACATTTTTTTCAATATTATTTGAGATTTGTTAATTACCTGTTAAATGTTTACAACAAGGATCATACGTTGAATTGTTCTCATGAAAAGGTAATCAACCCAATAAAGACACAATGTAAATAGCACAGCAACCGCTCTGCAAATGTTTTATCAAAAAGATAGGTATGCCTGTATTTTTTACATTCAATATTTTTGTCAACTTTGAATAAAATGCTTTCAGCTTTATGCACAAAACGTTACATGCATTCCACTCATCTATCATAGCCTAAAAGTTAGTTGTTAAATTAAAGCCTATGGAAAGACATTTTGGGCCTAATGAAATCAAATGTCTTTTAAATATAGCACACTATCCTGTCCAACAAAAAGTGTGATTTTCTGTGCAGTCCCAGGTGGATCAAAGCTTTGGCTGAACAAACATTTACTGCCGACCACAGGAAGCGGGATGAAGGTCGTGACTGTTGATGCTGGTGTTGGTTGCAAGCAGTAAAACATCTGCAAATATAAAACATGCCACGGTACTTTTGACCTTTTTTTTTCTTCTTCTTTTTCCCCCTTCTCCTTTTTGCGTAAATGACCCAGTTGCTGTGAAGACGTGTGGACACATAGTCGTTAATGGGCCGTACCTGCTCAACACTGCGCGTGCACTGATAGCGCGTGTCCGTTGAAGCTTCTTTATTATCTGATACAGCAGAAGTCGATACGCCGTTATCTCCCGCACCCATGAGTCTCCGTGGACCCCGTGGACCCCCCCATAGCACAAAACTATCCGCGCGAACAGACCAATGGTGTATCCATTTATCGTCAATTCTGCTTCATAAATAATCGCTGTCCTTTCAATTAACGCGCGCTTATCATAATTACAGGCGCATCGTTTTAGAGATCTATTGTTAACACGACAAGCTTAAGGCACTAATGGATTATTGAAAAGGCTACTATTCCTTAAAATATGCCAATAAAAGACAGTCCACCTTTATTATCTTATCCCAGGATTAGAGAGAATCTTTGGTAAAGAATAAATAGGGTAGGTCAAAAGCTTAACCCGGGCTTTTTGTTTCTCTCATCAAAAATTAAAACACCATAGCGGCTCACAGGCTACAGTATCCCAGTTGTTACAGGCCGTTGCTCCGTAGCTGTTTTCCTTTTTCTTTTTTCTTTTTTTTTAATGCTTTGCCCTCCACAAGCCTATATAGCCAACGACAGCCAAATAATAATGAATCATTTCATAAATAATGGGTTTAGGGGCTTATCGGGAATGAAGAGGCCGCTGCCGTGCGCTTATCTCACTCGGCCACATTGCGGCCTGTGTTCCGCTGCTCCCCACATTGAGGGAGCGCGCGCGCGCACGGGTATGAAGCGAGGAATAACTCACCATTACGCACACAGACACACACCCACACATACATACACAGCGAGCTACACAACTCGCAGGAAAAGAAAAAAAAAAAGAAAAAGCGTAGACATGGATGACCCACTCACAAAATGGCTCCACTTCCACACTGACATCAACAACGCGGCGCTGGTGGTGAGTTCTCCAAATTCACACGTTTATAATATTCGTTAGGCCTCTTCATTGGTGATTTCTGGTTACGGATCTGTTTTTTGTTTTGTATTTTTTATGTATTTTTTCGGAATCGCGGGCTTAGCTCATAGTCCTTTCTGTCCGATCAGATGTGGCTGGGAATCATATTGAGGCCTCTTATAAGGGATTCTCTGAAATTACGCGCCGCTCTATATGGATATTTTACGCTTTATATTTGATTTGGATGAAATGTTGTGTCAAGTGTTTCGAGGATTAAAAATAATAATGATAATAATAATGGCTGAACGACTTTTTATTATGGCCTCCACTTCAATCATAAATATTCCAATGTGTGCGCGTCTCGTTGACCGGGCACATGTGTGCGCTTCCTCGAGGCAAACTAAATCAAAAACGCCAAATAGCCTTTATTTCCCAGTGCATTTCCATGAACGAGAGTTGACTTAAATATTGCTTTGCGTCCACAAGCCTATTGGTCTAAATTGCTATAGACTTATGTGGCTGCAGCTAAAGACGAGGCACATTTACGCAAACGTTAGAAGGTTCGCAAAACCTTCGCAAAAACCTGCACGATTCAGCAAAAAGGTTTTCTTTAAAAGTGAATCCTCCTGCATACCATTTAGCATAAACAGGTTACTGTAATAATGCAACTCCAAATGGATTGGCGGGTTTCAATATATAGGCACAAAAAAAGCCCGTTTAGACTCATTTAGTCCGCGGAAAGTGTGAAGGATAGGTCCTATAGGCCTAATAATCTAGTCTACCTTGGCTGTAGGCTACGTCATAAACAGCAATTGCTATTTGCACACACATAGGCTAAAACGTCTACGGCTTCAAGAGATCATGCGTAATAGAGTTCAATTCCAAAAGGCGATGAAAATAAAAGAGCAAAAAAAGTCAAAGCAGTAGCACATTTAAGTAAGATGTGTTGTTATACTAGCTACAATGCGTTATTTGTTTGGTTGTAGGCAGGGGGAAGGTGTCCGCTCAAGATTGTAATAATTATTTAATATGGCCCAGATTGTCGAGGACTGGTGCAGGTGGTGAAGCAGTGAAAATGATGGAAAAGCGGCAGCCGGAGGTTTGTCCTGATAGTCCCGAAGCAGTCCAGCGGCCTGAAAAGCGAGAGGAGCAGATCTCGAAACAGAATGGATGTAAGGAGGAGCACGATGAGGCAAGGGGGGGCTGCGAGGGGGGTGAGGAGGAGGAGAGGAGTAAGGGAGGAGGAGGTGGCTTGAAAGCAGTGGACGAGAGGGATGACGTTCCTCTGCAGAAGTCGAGCAACGGGGCCAGCATCAGCATCATCATTAACGGCGTTGCCAAGGAAACTGCCTCTCACAACGCCCTTGACCTGAAAAGGGAAGTGCCGGTGATCGAGCTCTCCAGGAGGGACGCTATAAAAGCGCTTGAACACAGGACTGACAATCATTTGGTGCCGATAACGGAACTTCGTAGACCCCCACCGCTGCCACTGCCGCCGCCACAGAGAGACGACGCTCGAATGGTCCAGCTGAGCCCCAACGCGTTCCCTGTCCCGGCCCGGGCAATGCTCTACAACCTGGCACAGCCTCTTGCTGCCATCAACAGGTAACATACAGAGCGTGGGTATGATGAATGACAAATGAATGTGTAGCAAAAGAAAAAAAAGTTTTGTAATATGCAAGTTAATTAAAATGTCAAGGGTTTATTACAAAACTGATAAATAATATAAAACATTAGGCTTTGCCCAGTAAGAGAAGTTGTAGGCTATGCTTTATGCCCTACGTGTTGATGCCACATATACTCACTTGGTTTAGTGTGTTTTGAGGTGCATGAGAACTCATGGCGTGTGCTGACTTCTCACACTCCTGTTTTATGTGCTTTCTGTGACTGCAGTCTTGGAGGAGACTCGGAGCAGTACAGCATGTACCCCAGCAACAGGGTAAAGCGCCGCCCGGCGCCTTATGAGGTTGAACTCGACGAGGGTAGGCGCATTTTAGATCTTTATAAGTATGGTAAGACGCACTTCTGCTGTGTCCTCCTTCTGCCAATACAGTCCCCTCCTCATCTCCATTGTCATTCATCCACTGACATGGATCTACTCTGACTGCTGCAGGAGAACCACTGCAGAAAGCAGGATGAGCAAAAACACATCATTCAAAAGATAAACAAATGGTGCCTCATATGGACTATATGTTCAAAGCTACCAAATTTCAGGGCAGTTTATTTCAACTAGAATATTTAGGTAATTTTTTTCTTTTCTTTTTTATACATGGCTGCCCACTTGCTGCCATAGAAAAGTGGAAGATGGGGGTGCAGCTGCCTCTGTGCCAAGGTTTTACTGCAGAGTGGGCTGAAGGATTAAGATAGACTGGGTGTGTTCCAAGGCAACAATAGCCTTGAACACACCATTGTAGGGAAAATGAGAGTACCTGCATCGGGGTGTTTTGTCATCCTTAAATTAATCCAAAACATACTGGAAACAAGAACATGAAGAGCTCAAGCACCAGAACGGATTTTTTAGGATTTGACACAAACTCCCAATTTTATTGTATTGCATTTTATTATTATTATTATTATTATTATTATTTTCACAAATTAAACAGTGAATGCAGTGATGCACTTCAAATACACTTTTTCACCCAAGTGTTGACACAAAACTCTTAAATTCATGACTGTATGGAGGACAATATAAGCTGTCGTGTTGAATTACTACATTTTCTGTTTTCTTTTGACTCAAGTCAATTTGTCTTTTATAAAATGTTCTTCTATCCATTCTTTATTTTACCAACTGCATCATCTAATAGCATTACATGCCATTGTGTTGTAAATATTGTATTCCAAATTCCCATTTTGAACTTATCTGTTCTTTTCTCCTTTCTAGCGGGCCAGCCCAAAATCGTCCGCCGCATATTCACAAACAGTCGTGAGCGCTGGCGGCAGCAGAACGTCAACGGGGCATTTGCCGAGCTCCGAAAACTTATTCCCACTCACCCTCCAGACAAGAAACTGAGCAAGAATGAGATCTTGAGGCTGGCCATGAAATACATAAGCTTCCTATCCAACCTTTTGGAAGATCAGGACGGTGGAAGGAATCTCGGAAGTACTGCGGACGGGGAAACTGGAATTTTAGTAGGGGTGGGAGCTCACGATGGGACTCCACAGGTAGGACCGCGGCCAGACACCGTGGTAGGTTTGGCCCGGGACGATATCATTGAGACTATGTCCCCCAGTTCTAGCTGTGGAAGTTTGCCCGACGGAGACGGAGAGGGCAGTCCAGAGAGCTATGTAGAAGATCAGGATTCACCTCCTATTCCAAGAACTATATCGGCGTCTCGTGGAGCTTCGATACATCTACCATCAAGGGATTTGAGACGCAACGGGGCAAACCGGCGGTGATCCAGCCAGCCACTCCGCCCCCCCACCCACCCCCACCCCCTCAAAAACAAAAACAAACAGTCTAGTGAAGATAATATGAGGTTGAAATTTCCCAGGACCTTTAAAAACATGGAGGCTGTCAATTAATTCGGAACCAATATTCAAACTGCAAGACAGATATGGCACTGTATTGTTGTACTGATGCTTTGATTGTTAGAATTAGATATGGAAAGACTTGTACATTCTGCATGTTTTTTTTTACAAAATGCTTATATTTGCTGCCCAAAGACAAGAGTATTAAAAAGTGCAAAACTAAACAAAAGGAATACTAACAAATCATGTGCAGATTCCTAGAGTGTAGTCTGGTTGCAAAGTCCTTGTTTCATAAGATTGAATACTCAACAAATTTGTGTATAACCATAAAGGTGCCAAACCCCCCTTTGCAGTTGTATGTTGTAAATAGCATTATGTTTCCTTAGCACAATGCTCCAACAGTGAATGATGTGATAACATACAGTATCGGAACTGTGTGTAAATGGATTTTATTGACCGATGGCATGGACATGTAAGGTCTAATTTTTGTAACATTTGTGGTACCATTTTTGGTGACAACAAACCAATTGAAACATATTAAACATATTAATTTGCTGTACCGGTACCTGACCTGCGGTGTGTCTTGGATCACACAAGATCAGATATATTGCCTCCAGAGGTCCTTTTGAAATGAATGTGTGCGTGTTTTTAAAGCTGTAACACGGTTTAGTAGTTTAGTATGGTACATGGGAACATCCCATCTTTGCAGTGACTCAGTATGCATACAGTACAGTGTTGATACCAGCAACACCAGCATCTCTCTGCTAAAGACAGTCATGTATTGCTCACTGTTGTTCAGTTCTGCCTTTTTCTGAGCAGAATGTTGTAGCCTATATTGGTACCTTTGGTAATTATGGTATTTTATTAACTGCAGTAAAGGGACATTGTATGTTTGGTAATGGCATATTTGTTGTATAGGTGCATCTATGAATATATCCAATGTCAAATTTTATACAAAAACGCTGAATAAAACAAATTGAGAAACTTGTTTGTGGGCAAGTTTGAAATACATTTTTTTTAAGTCAAATATGAAATGTTTTATTGGTGTAAATAGAAATGTGCATATGTACATCCAGTATAACATTACGTTTGTGCCGGCTCTAAGTCATCCAGAAAAAACTCATCATAATCATAGAATTGTCAAATGGACTGAGTTAGTTGAGTTGAGATGTTTCGCTTCTATCCACAAAAACTTATTCTTAAGAGCACATTTTCTTACTCAGTACAGAAAATAAGAGGCTTCTACAGAAAACATTTTCTGACCACAAAGACCTGACCGCAAAGCAGTGCATGTTGGTCTCCCCCGGTTCTGACCTTTGTAACCGGCTCTGTTCATCACTTTTATGGAGAGAATTTCTAGGTACAGCCAGGGTTAGGGAGGTGTCCGGTTTGGGAACCTCAGGATCTCATCTTTGCTGTATGCAGATGATGTTGTTCTGTTGGTCTTATCAAATCAGGACCTTCAGCGTTCCCTGGGGGTGGTTTGCAGCTGAGTGTGAAGCAACTGGAAAATCAGCACCTCCAAATCTGAGGCCATGGTTCTCAACTGGAGAGTCCTTGCCTAAAGTGGAGGAGTGCAATTATCTCGGGGCCTTGTTCACGAGTGAGGGATGGTTAGAGCGTGAGATCGACAGGTGGGTCGGTGCGGCGTCCGTAGTGATGCTGTTGCTGCATCGGACTGTGGTGAAAAGGGAGGTAAGTTGGGGAACAAAGTTCTCGTTTTATCGGTCGATCTACATTCCTACCCTCACCTGTAGTCGTGGCATTTGGGTAATGACCTAAAAGGCAAGATCACAGATGCAGGCGGCTGAAAAGTCTCCTTCGCAGGGTGGCTGAGTGCACCCTTTAAGATAGGGTGAGACGTTCAGTCAGGCCAGGAGTAGAGCTGCTGCTCCTTCACATCGAGAGGAGCCAACTGAGCTGGCATCTGTTTCAGATTTCTCCTGGAAGCCCCGGGTAAAGCGGAAGAAAATGTATCAATGGATAGAAGTGCAAAGAAGAAGCTTCTATGGATAAACGTGAAATGTCTCAACCAACTCAGTTTAGTCATGATTTAAAGCTTCACTACGATCCAGTACAACAAGAACCAGGAGATTATTATTAATCGTAGTAATTTATTTGAGCAGTTAACATTTTTATTTTCTCTTTCTCAAAATTTCACAATCATACAGTTTATGGAAGCTCAAAGGGACTGGACTGAAACAAGAAGCTTATAAGTGCCTACCCCTTGTTCATGTAAATTACATTTGTCTTTCGTGATTGTTATTATTATTATTATTATTACAATACCGTATTGTCACCACATATAGTGTTCCCGCACCACCAAAGAGATCCTGCACATACTTTTGGTATTTTGGTTAGTAAAAGCAGTGGTTTTCAACAGCTATACCATTGATTCCAACCATCACCCCATACAGAAAATACTTTAATCTGGTAAAATAATGTATTATCCAACAAATTAGATTTTGGCATAATAAATAAAAACATTTTCTGAAAAAAAATATTTTCATTGTATATGTCTCAAGCACTTTTTCAGTAGACATTTAAGGAAATGTTACCTGTAAAGTAACAAACTGAACATGTTTCAGCGATCTACTTTTGGGTCCTGGCCCACCAATTGAGAACCACTGCTCTAAAGAACCTTACATGTGAGAGTCACTGCTGTCAGTCAGCTCAAAGACAAACTGGACAGTGTTGGGGCAACTGGGGCACAGTTGGTAGAGTGAGTTGTCTTGTAATCGGAGGGTAGGCGGTTCGAAGCCTGCAGGTGCACACTGTCGTTGTGTCCATGGGCAAGACACTTCTGACACCTTGCCTCTAGTGTCAGCGTACACTGGTGCGTGAATGGGTGAGTGGTTCCTTGATGTAAAGCACTTTGCCCAAAGCAGGCAAGGTGCTATATAAATGTGACCATGAGGTTGTATCCTTAGTCTCACAGGGAGAGTGCTGTGTAACCACAACCTGTAAAAGAAATAAGCAAAATATTTATATTTGGCATTTACGAACTCGCCATATGTTAAATACACTCTTTTTTACAACCTAAACATCATCAATCAACACATTTTCAAAGGCTTAATATTTAGTTCAATACAATACAAGCTTAATACTCTGGCACACTGCAAAATGCTACATTATAATTATTTCCATTAAAGGGAATAATTGTCTAAAAAGGCTTATCATTCACTTTTAACTATCATTCGATATTCACTTAAGCATCTCGTATTCAAGTATCAAAGTACGATTATCAGCTTAGATAATAATCATTAGCATCTACTCACAGTGTGCCCTGTTTGTCGAGTGTCCTTATAAAATTTCACCTATAATGGCTGGAATCCTACTACTTCCTCCCAACAAGTGACAACTTCCTGTAGAGGTTATGCAGGCCCGCTGACCCACAGGAAATCCTGTCATTGTGAAAATAGTTTGGACAGCCTCCTCTGCACTCGTTTGCTCGGTGTTGTGTCTGTATATGTTGAAACACCATTTCAACCCGCCAATTTAGGTCGGTTTGCTTATGCAATCGAAAAGTTAGTGGGAATGTGGCGTGTTTGTTGAAGCTACCCCTTGTAAAAGCTCACTCCTCCCTAACTTTCCCAGCAGCAGCCCTTCTTTCCTACTGTTACATCTCCTGCGCCAGCAGCACTTGGACATTTCTAAAAACTATAATTGCTTCCAGGGAGCATCAGAGACATCCAGGTGTTCGGGTACCTGGCTCCACTGAGGGGCCTCTCTGGGTTAATGCCTGCCAAACATTTACCTGCGTCTCCTCCAAAAAAAAGACAGGCTCACAAAACGAAGAGGAATACAGGCGGGCTATATGAGGTTTTGAAAAGGGAAGAAGCGCGTAAAGCCAGCGCTGTTTGTATGTGTGGATGCGTGAGTGCGCGTGTTTATCAGTGCCGTGCAGATGGGTGGCAGAGTGCCTCTTGCAGCCAAATGATTCAGTATGCTAATGAGTTGTTATCTGCGCCGCTGCAGGAACAATATACTGTCTTTCTCACAGTGGGAATCCAGCCTGCCGGGAACAGATTACACACTGCACACGCCGCCAAGGTAGTTATTTATATTTTCACACAGGCATAGGGAAGTTGCGTAAAAGCGCGCACACACTCATATGTACACAGATAGGCCTATAAACAAACGAGCCAAATAACATTTTAACATACATACATAGGCCTACACATACAGCCCCAGTGTGGGCAGACGTGTAAATAATGTGGGCACTTCATTTACGTCCTTCACCAGTAGATGGAGACGTCATTGATCTCCCCTTTGAGTTTCAAGGAACTAGACTGCTCTTTATTATTATTACCACCTGGGACAGAAAATGGTAAACACAGTTATATTTGACATTTTTACATTATATACATAATTGTCTTAAATGATATAGTAGGTGAACCACAGGGCATATATGAAGGCAGGCCTTACTTATTGAATATTATTGTTGCTAGCGTTTTTTAGCCAAATCAATATGTAAGGTGCGATGCGGCAGGTGAATAGGGAAACATAAAAATGTTAAGATATCAATTTTGCTGTAAATTACTGATATAAAGAAGAAACAATTGTATTATTAGTTATCTTTCAATTATTGTTTTCATATTAAAATAAGGCGTGAATATACGTGGGGGACAAAGGGGTGGACCTATATTTTGTTGCTAAAATACTAACAATGGTTAGAGCCAGGTTTAAATTTATATTTTTAATTTGTTAATATACAGTATTAGTTACTAAGATTTGCTCTGAGGGGATCTTGGATATCTTGTTCAGTTTTTTATTAAGCTAAAATTAGTGAAGAGATAAATAGTGGCTTTTTGTGAGTTTCAAAGCTCAATAAACCATATAGGCTAGGAATTAGATTTATTAAATAACACTTCTGAGTAAACTTTCAAAAATATTGTTAAGTACAAGACTGCAAAATGTGGCATCTGCAGGAGCTACTAACTGTGATTGCAACTATGTGAGAAAAATGCATTTTGAAAAAATTTCTAAAATATAAACCAGATGGACTAGAACAGATCTTTTCCATTTATAGAGAGTGACACTTATTGTACTACATAAGCTCACAGATGAAATTGATACATTCAGTTTTGAGCAAAAAGATAAAGATATTGAGTAGTATACTTGTTTTTTGGCACCTAAGGGTAGGACAAATTATGCAAATTGACACATTAAAAGATTTATTTTATTTTTTTGGTCTTGAGAAGATGAGAAACATCATAGAAAAAAACCCAATAATATTAATGATTATATTTGCTAGAATGATGAAAGTAAAGAAATGGTATGATTAAAATGACCTTTACAGCACTTTTCAGATTGTATCTAATCCAGTGAATGTACTGTATGGCAGTATGCTTAGAGAGCAAGCGATACTGTAGTTTGATATCTATCCCCCTCTTGTGGTTATTCGGCGTAACTACTGTGTTCACATTAATCTGGGAGAATAAAAAAAAGAATCAAGACAAAACATGATGCATGGTCGTTTTAATTGCAGCAAAGCACTGAAGTGGCACAGGAAACAAAAGCAGATCTAATGAAAGTGCAATCTATCTAATCTTTTAATGTGGGCATGGCTCACTAACTGGAAGCACTTTAGTTGTGCAGCTGTCAGAGGTTTTCTAGAGCAGTGGGCTTATCCTTTGAGTCTGGGTAAAGCAGGAAGCCAGAGAAGGTGCTGTCGTCCTCTCTACTGGAGTAAACCCCATTCCAGTCTCTTAAGGTCTCGAGCCACACCTGGTCTCCCTCATTCAGCTGTAGCAGGACCAGATTGGAGGCCTGGTCGATGTCTTGGCCGTAAAGGGAGTCCCGTGTTCTCAGCTTCTTCACATCATTTACCACCAGGGCAGCACGCACGGGTCTGTTCCTGACTGTAATGTGGTATGTGAATAGGTAGACCCCAGGGTGTGTGACATTGAACTTGCTGAGTGCTGGGTCCCAGTGGCCCTCGCCATTGTAGAAAACCTTATCAAACTTCACAGGGAGTCCTGGGGGAGGAAAAGATCTACTAGGGAACAGGCCCACGCTAAATGCTGAGCGAACTGGTTCTACACTCTCTCCAGGAGGGCCTTTAGGTCCTTGTGGCCCTCTCACCCCTCTGACCCCTCTGACCCCTCTCTCCCCCCTCAGCCCAGGCATCCCTCTGCCTCCTGGGGGGCCTGGAGGTCCTCTGGCTCCAGTATCCCCCTTCGTTCCAAGGGGCCCTGGATCTCCTCTGTCTCCCTTGAAACCCTCAGTCCCATTATACCCCACCTCTCCTCTAGGCCCAGGGGGCCCCGGGGCACCCACATCCCCCTTAGGGCCCCTGTCACTTATCAGGCATTCTCCTTTGGGTCCCTGGTCACCTTTCAGACCCTTTGCACCAGCCAACCCAGGTGGACCCACGGGCCCCTCAAGCCCAGCGATGCCCTTTGTCCCATTCAGACCTGGTTCACCTCTTTCACCAGGGTCTCCTTTCAATCCAATGGCTCCTCGCTCACCTTTGGGACCCTGGTCACCTGTGGTGGAGGAAACATACAGCCATTAATAATGATTTATAACAAACACACTACAGTGAGATCAGCACTGGAGCAGTTTTGTACTATACCAATCAAGACATGTAAAATTGATTTATCATTGGAATATGGCACTGTTACAAAAAAAGTATTATTAGGCTTGCTGTCCGTTAAAATTAACGAGCACTTTGGAGCAGGGAGTGACCGAGTGATGGAATTACACCGGAAAGTATTTCACAATGATGAACTGTTATGTACGACCTGGCAGCTCGCTGTGGAGACGGACAATAGTTGGACTATATTTTGGGAGGAAAAGGGTTGAACTGTGAAGGGAACTACCTGCTCTGGAGAACTGAACTAATGCTGAGACAAGTAAAAGCGAATGAATTATAAATGTATGAACTATTACTGGAATAATTCTCTTCCTCCTGAGAGAGGAGGTTTGAAGCAGCTGGACCGCTTATCTCTCCTACACTGTCAACACTTCCCTTCAAGGCCAAGCCACGGAGCTAAACCTGAGAAGGGTCTCTCTGGGTCATATTTTGCAAAACTGACTTTCCGACTGTTGGTAAAAATGCACCTGGAATAAAATTAACAAACTGTTTTTTTACCACGAGTATAACGAACAGAGAAAGTCAGAGAAAACGAGAGAACAAGAAGTCAAAACAAAGATAGAGAGAAAAACTGTGCCAAGTGTCAAGGCCAGAGATATCCTGGTGCTTGGGGACAGAGCCATATGTATCAACAAGAAATTCGCTTACTACGGGACAGGATTTCTTAGAGACGGAAAAAGGACTCAATGACACACTCGCTATGGAACCCGGTAAGAAGACTGGAAAAACTGATACTTGCAACCTAAAGCTAAACGATACAGTAACATCCCCAAAACAGACAACTTGGTGCCAGGCCAAAGCACAGAGAACATGCAAATAACCACACACAAATACCCCCTCCCTAACCACGCCCCCATCGTTCTGCGTCTGCCTCAACACGTTTCCTCAGCCCCGCCCCTGGTCAATGGCCGGTCGTCCTTCCCCTCCCCACGGAAAAAATCTGCACGTGACCTCGTGTGCCGTGTATTTCCCATGTCTTGATGTTTCTATATGTGCTTTGCCTTGACTTAACCTCATTGTAATTCCGCATCTCTTCTTTTGTAAGACGTGCATTGAGTTGAAATGCACGATATAAATAAAGTCGCCTTGCCTATTAGGACTATTACCTTGTATACGACGACAACAAAGTAGCTTTGTCACATTTTGATAAATTGACTGAAAACTATAAAATAATAGCCCAAACTAGACGATAATTTATGACAATACAAATTATTCATTAAGACTTGTAACGTTTCATAAAAAATCTATTTAAAATCGATTTAAACTGCTTTAAATGTGAATCGATGTAAAAACAAACACAGTCATAGTTTAGTTTAGTTTATTTGTTTATTTGAGCAGTATACATTCTGCTCAAAAGGAGTGGGCTGAAGCAAGAAGCTTATGAGCTTATGACCCCTAAAGTCAAAATGATTAGTTCATTTTAATGTCTTGTATTTTTTTGTAATGTAAAGTTTTCTTACCGAGACAACAGTTACAGTTTGTTACAAGGTCAAAATGCAGATGTTAAGATAAAAGAAACATGTCTTGGTTATAAAATTAGTCATATTAATTTAGTAAAAAAAAAAAAAATGAAATCAGGAACTTCAAATGCAAAATCGAATCGAATCAGGACTTGAGTGCATCGTTACATCCCCATTAAGGCTCTATTATTATAGTCTTATTCCAGTTTAATTGCAGCATAGTCATCGACATGAGAATTCAATATTTGATGCAGATTACAGATACGAAAATTACGGGAAATATTACAAACCATTACTGCAACATGCTTCTACGTTAACTATTGGTAAATCCATTCATAGATAAATAAATAATTGTAAAACATTGTTTTAGTGTGTTTGCTGGTACTGTATAAATGCTCACCCTTTTCTCCTTGTTTTCCTGGAGCTCCGGACGGACCCATAGGTCCATGGTCACCTTTTTCACCTGTGGTAGTTGTAATAAATAAAGCGTAGAAAATGATATCCAAAAAATACTTCAATAAAACAGTGCTTTGCAAAAAGGGAGACATGGATAAAGTGAGAGAAAGGGACAGACAGGAGTCAAAGGCTCGTCTGCTGCTAAGCTCCGATGTACCTATGTCACCATTGAGTCCGTTGGCTCCTGGATGTCCCACTGGACCAGGTAGTCCTCTGAGCCCTGCCTCTCCCTTCTCTCCTGGTAATCCTGAAATAAAATGTTTTAAAAAATCAATGTAGTGCAGATTATGTGAACAAATATACTTTTATAAAAGTGGTATACCAGGCACCCCTGGGGTCCCCGGCAGCCCTGGTTCTCCTTTGGGCCCCACAGGACCTTTCTCTGGTGGACAACACTCGCAGACGTTAAAGAAACATCCACTATAGTCCAGGGTGTAATTTCCCAGGGTGTACCCAGCAGGTGCAACAGCCTCGCTGTGGACGTCAGTGGGGTAAGGCTCGTTTATATATGTCGTGCTGTCTGTCGCTAACAAAGTGTACGAGTCTGTCATCACGTCAGTGGTCTCATCTGTGAGGCTGGATGGGGTGGTGGTGGTGGTTCTCCTGAAGCCTCCACTGTCCCCTGCTCTGGGGGGCTTCTTAGTGCTGTCTGCTTTCTGCCTACGTGTGGTTTTGGTCTCAGAAGTGTGCACAGCCATTAGCACAACAGACACGAGGAGGATCAGGCGGATGTGTGTCATTCTGAGATTAAAATTCAAACAAACTGGAAAAAACGTAACAGAAATTAGATTTCAAAGTGGCAACCATTTAGATTCATTGTGAAAATCACCTGCAATATTAAACATGCATAGAAGAACACAACATTCATAAATATCAGCATATGCCGCAATGTACCTGCAAATGTCTTCATACTTCATCCATAGCCTCCAGCTCTCGATCACTACGGCAGTTCCTTTTATTGCCCATGTACAAAGGTAACAGCACACTGCAGGTTATAGGGGTAGGTGGGCTGGAAGTACAGATTACATGACTCCTGAGGGATATACAATGAAGCAGGCCGTATTCACCACAGAACTTTGTGATATGGGATATGATTCTTGAGTCAGAGCGGGTTCATGCTCAGTGTTTATGGTGTTGTTTTCACACACTTCTGTTTAGTCTGCAAACAGAATAAATATAAGATTACCAAAGAAAAGGCACCTTACCTGATGAATACAGCATGTTCTTAGACACTGCATGATCTAGATTTACAAGTTCATCCCTTTCCACTGACCAGGTTCTCAGAACTTCAAAGCAGAAAATGGATCACCACAAAACCAATAAGGCAGTTTTTGAACTAGTGAAGCACCATCAACTCATCCATTCACCACACTCTGGTCTACACTGGTCAAATAATACGGGACAGTCGGGTGGGCTATATCTTACCTTTGATCTTGATTTATACATATCGGCTATTCTAGTTTAGACACTGTTATTCTTATGATTTAAGGGCAGAAGTAGGTTAGAAATTTTGCTCAAAACATTCTTCAGGTAAAAGTAGACCGGTCGCCAGGGGCCAACTAAGATTTTTTTTAACAAGTGATACCAATTATTTATCTTTATAATTTAGTAATAAAATATGTTAAAATTTAGGGTTGCCAGTCTGTGGTGCGATGGCCATGGTGTCTGTCGATCTACAGTGGAAAATTGCTGCACAAAATCATCTAATACAAGCGCAAAAAGCACGTTCAGGGTGCCCGGGGTCCTGGGCAATTTTATATGAAAAAAATAATAGTAATGAAGTATCATCATTTCCTCTATTTCTGTGGGGTTTAGGTTATAAATACATTATTTATTTATTTACAGGTGTTTCGATGGTTTTAGCATGTGGCACTTTAGTCAACCTGCTATTCTTAAAGTGTGTCATAAATAAAGTGCATTTTTTTGGGTGGTCCTTGTATCCAAGATTCACTTACCTGAGCCCTAGTCTGCAAAACAGCCTCACACACACTGACTTCTCCATTTGGGCTGCAGTAAAACTTGCCAGGGTGTCTGAACTTTATTCTGTTTTTTAACACAGCAGAGAAACTGTGGGCTATCATAGTCACAATCAGCTGTTTGTGAGTGCAATATATTGTCTTTTCTTCAGCAAGCAGATATCCAGAAATATTAAGGCAACTTTAGTTTAGTTTAGTTTATTTGTTTATTTGAGCAGTAAACATTCTGCTCAAAAGGAGTGGGCCGAAGCAAGAGCTTATAAGCGCCCACCCCCAAAATCAATGCATTTACAAGATTACATAAAGCATTTACATAAAGACATTACATGACAGAACTATAATAATAACATTGTCCTATTGCAATTACATTATCAATCATACAATTTGCAGCATCCTATTTTGATTTGCATCAATGTCATAAGAGAAGCAGTTACACTTCAAAGCGGCTTTTTTAACACAGACCAAATTACAAAGCATTGTTTGAAATGTTCATATAGAAAACAGAAACGAAGCACAACCAGGATCTCGTTTCATGTACGATGTTTAGTACAAAACAAGTAACAAAAGGCAATCCTTAATATAATATATTTCAGCATGTTACCAATGCCAAAGCTTGGTAACATTACCGAAAGTCACTATTTTTATGTTATAAAGGCACGTTACTATGCAGTACATATTATACTTCGTGATCTTGCTACTTCCCAGTTGTCATTCCCATCCTCAGTATAATATTCATTTGTGTACAATTTCCTCTTTTTTTTATGTATAAAATATTATGAAATCCCTACATAGTGCATTAAAAAGCCAGGGTGTAGCGCGGGCCAGTCGAAGAGGGCAGTAGCTCCCCATCCACAAACCCCCACCCAGCTGCCCTAACAGCTGATTTTGTAGATCAAGATTCCATGCTGTGTGGTGCATTTAAAGACGAAGTTTATGATCCCGTTGGGAGGGTCCCTCTCAACAGATTCATAGCCTTTTTTAAATTATTGATTTATTTATTTTGTGTATCTTTGAGCAACAGAGTGACAACCGTTCAGAGCAACAACACTTAAATGCAATTAGGTCTTGCTGCTCCCCCTAGAGGCAACGCATTTCTTCTTCCCTATACTTTTCAAAAGTCTTTTGTTTGTAACAGGTTGATGTTTGGATATTGTTTCATCTCCATCTCCAAATTATTCCACAATTGTGCACTCACTCTCGGGCTAAAACTTTTCAAAGTTGTGCTATGTTTCTGAATCCTAAAGTTTAATTCATCACGTAATTCATAACATCCAGTACGTTCTCGAAACCTTCTTTGTATTTGGCTTGGTAACAGTTTGTGCCTTGCTTTGTATAACATCTGTACTGTTTGGAACTCAACAATGTCACAAAACATCATGATCTTTGATCTTTGGTTTGTGTGGTACAAAAACCCAACTTTGTGAATGAATCAAACAGCTCTTTTTTGTAGCATTAATGTGCTTTTATAAGTACTACCCCAAACCACAGTGCAATAATTTAAATTGAGCAGTATAAGAGAACAGTATAAGGTATGTAGAGTTTTGATATTTAAAATGTGCTTTGCTTTTGCTATTACTGCAATGCTTCTACAAATTTGAGTAGTTATATATTTAATGTGAGATTTCCAAGTAATTCTGTCATCTATAATAACACCAAGGGATTGAATTTCACGCGACACCCTCTATCTGAATCGCTTCCTGAGCATTGGAATTACAGTTGCCACATATCATCATTTTGCTTTTACTCAGATTTAGAGATAATGTATTTTGTTTGAACCACGTATTGACACTCTTGAGTTCCAAGTTAACAATTTGACACAGTTGTTGTAAATCGTCTTCTGATGCAAAAATATTTGTATAATCAGCAACAAGATGAATTTAAGTATTTGAGAAGTTTTACAAATGTAAAATGGACCCTTGAGGTAAACCACACGCAGTGTCTTGACAACTTGACTGATAGTCACTGATTTTCACACATTGTTTTCTATTTTTTAAGTAACTGGTAACCCACTGTAGAGCTACCCCCTAATTCCATTATGTTCTAGTTTATTAATTAATATATCATAGTTTATTGTATCAAACGCTTTACTCAGGTCAATAAATAACCCTATTGCATATTTCTTGTTATCTACAGCATTAGTTATATCTTCAGTTATATCAAAGGGCGCGTGTGAGGTTGAGTGATTGTTCCTAAAACCAAACTGATTGTCCGAGAGTAAATTACACTTTCAATAAAGCTGTCAAGTCTAGAATTGAAAACGTTTTCTAAGATTTTAGAGAATTGCGGTAAAAGGGAAACAGGCCTGTAGTTTGTAGAGATGTTTATCTCCTGCCTTGAACAGAAGAATCACTTTTGCTACTTTCATACTATCAGGAAATTGTCCAGTTTGCAACGATAAGTTATAGATGTAAGTTAACGGCTTAGAGATATTTTCAATAACAGTTTTTAAAGTTTTCATGTCCATGTCATGGTAATCTGTCGAGGTTTTATTTTTACACCCTTTAACAATGTCCAGTATCTCCTTTTCCTCCACAGGATTGAGGAACAGGGACATAGGATTTGTGTCTATCAGTTCACAATTATAGTTCTCAACTTTTGCAATTTTCGCAGCAAGGTTCGCTCCAACATCTACAAAGAATGTATTAAATGTATTGACTACTTCGTTCCTATTATTAAGAGTTTTATCCTCATCATTGAAATATTTTGGATAATTAATCGTTCTTGGTTTATTTCTAATTATACTATTTAAGATATTCCATAAACTTTTAATATTATTCTTATTGCTATCTAACAACTCATAAGCTTTTGCTTCAGCCCACTCCTTTTGAGCACTATTTGTACTGCTCAAATAAACAAATAAACTAAACTAAACTAAACTTATTATAGTAATCCTGTTTACATTTCCTAATGATACCTAGTTTACTCAGTTTATTTGTATATTTCTTATATTTATCCTCAGCTTCTTTTGTTCTATTATTTATACATTTTTTGTAGAGTTATTTTTTTTTCTTGCATGCGTTTAACAATCCCTTAGACATCCATGGGTTTTCTTTACAGTTTCTGCTATTACAGTATTTTTTCATTGGGCAATTTGTGTCATATACTTTATGAAATACTCATGTAAACTCATCATATGCCTTATTAGTGTCATTCTCTCTGTATACAATACTCTAGTCTTGAGCAAATAGCCCCTTTTTAAATGCATCAATAGTTGTTACCCTTCTAAACCAATACTTGTTTTCCTCTTCATTTTAAGGTCTCCCCCCACAAACATGACTTTCTGATTTGGACCTGAAAAGTGCTCTTTACAATAATATTTTTCTTTTTTTTCCCCTTGCAATTTCAAAGGTAAGGCATTCAAGTATATCATCCACCACCATATTTATAACTGAACTTTGAATCTATGAACAGGGCTACACCCCCACCCTGCTTGTTATTTCTGTTCATGTTTATAAACTCATTAACTTGTTTTAATTAATGCATTTATTTTTTCAGATTCTCCAGTGTACAATCTGCGCTTACTTGGTCAGAGAGCTGGGAATTACAACATGCCCCTGCAGAACCGGGCTCAGCTGTGTGACAAACGATCGTTTATCAGATGACATCATTATGTGCTGCTGCGCCATTGGTGCGAGAGTTTTCCTCGCATCAGTCACCCGAGTTTGCAGCTGCGCACTTTTGTCAACGATGCGTTCAAACCATCATCAAGTTTCGATAGTCACGCAAAACGCTACATCCTCCTTTGGTTTCAGAATAAGTGCCGTATGCAACATTGCCAGTGAGTTCGGCGTGTGCGCGCTTTATTAACCAAACCGGATATTTTCCCGGTTTCAGTTGGTCTTGCAGTCGGTTATGTCGCTTATTTTCATTCCTGAAGAGGTGTGTATGCTTCTGTAAATGTAGCATTGATGCAAAGGACAATCGGCTCCAATAGCCTGTCGCGAAAACAGGAGGTTTCAGTCGTTAATGTTGGGATTGTGACGCGTCCAGCAGCGTGCTCGGGTCGAGTCGCCGTCCTACAGGACTGTCTACGGGTGAACTCGCTTCAGTTTTGACTCCTAGGATCGCATCGCCTTGGAAAATGCTGCATGCGGAGCTGATGAGAGGACAACGCGCCGTGCGTCCCGTGGTGCGCGTGGCAGTAGCGATTATGTTAAATTGAGCCAAACCCCCGATAGTGAGTCGATTCTAAATGGATCTGTAGACCGATGGAGTGAAACGAGCAAAGAGGGAGCAGACAGACCGCAGTTTGGTTTCGTGTGATGGTAGGAGACACAATGACACTCTTGTCTCTGCTTGGTCGCATCATGCGTTATTTTCTACTCAGACCGGAGACATTATTCTTGCTATGTATAAGTCTGGCTCTGTGGAGTTATTTCTTTCACACGGACGAGGTGAAAACCATCGTCAAGTCCAGTCGAGACGCTGTCAAGATGGTGAAAGGAAAAGTGGCCGAGATGATGCAGAATGACCGACTGGGAGGCCTGAGTGTGCTGGACGCAGAGTTCTCCAAAACATGGGAGTTCAAGAACAACAACGTGGCTGTTTATTCTATACAGGGCCGAAGAGACCACATGGAGGACCGCTTTGAAGTGCTCACTGACATCACCAACAAAAGCCATCCATCCATATTCGCAATATTTGATGGCCATGGAGGAGAGGTAACATTGCTCACTTTATCATCCAGTTGTATTACTCTGTAGGAAATACCACTGTGAGCGTGGCTTCAATATTAGAAGAACAATTAGTAGATTGACACTTATTTCTACGCAGTCCTTAGAACCCTTTTGTCCAAACACCTCCTGCTCCATCTTATACACAGCGTGTGAGTTGTCGCTGCTGAAAGTCTGTGATTGAGGAGGAGGAGGAGGAGGAGGAGGAGGAGGAGGAGGAGGGGGATGGAGCCTTGTCTTTGGGGCCATCTGCCTCTCAACAATAGAGTTCCCTAGAGATTTCATTACAATATTATGAGTAAAACTGAGAACATTGTATTTCACTTTTTAAAGGGCAGGCTTAGTTATTACCCAATTTAAATAATATTTAGTTGACTAGCCAAGATGACGGGTAAGTTGTCAAGTAAATACACAACACTATACACACTATACTTGCTATTGATTTGTTGATCTGTTTGCAAAGCTTGGCCCGACTGTAATCACTGTCATGTAACATGGTTCTTCTTAACTGAACTCTCACCATACCATATTTGATGCTATCACACCAAATATGGACATGCCTCTCTCTGTTCGACACTGGGCCTAAAAATATGATGGGGAATTCATCGCTGCTAGAGAACCATTTTAAAATAAACAGACATGTTTTGAAACGTATTCCTACATTATTCATTTGCAGTTTCACGTTTCATGATTAGGGCTGGGTTAAAAAAAAAAAGAGTAGGCTACTTTAACAATACATGTAATTTATATATATATATATATATATATATATATATATATATATTATATACCACCAACAGTACCTAAAAAATAAAAAAAAGTCGATGGCATACTGGTATCATTTAACAGTACCCAGCCCTATTCATAATCCCCTAGGTTAGGTTGTGAATTTGAAATTCACAACCTCAACACACTGACTCTTAATAAAGCAGCAAATCATCTGAACTCATCAGATGATTCGTTTCACAAACCCTCCACAAGGGAAATGTCCGGCTCTGGGACTAAATTATATTGAGCACATATTTTTTATAATAAGCAGGGATGTAGTATTCAATTATTCTGGTCTTTAAGATTTTTACAATGTAGGCCTGTTTTTTTTTCCATTATGTGGGTAAACAGACACAGATGCTCATTGGAGTGTGGTTGCGTCTCAATGGGTACTATCCTCAGGTTGGTTAAGTGTTGTTATTTATATATATATGTTATTTCTTAACCTATAGTGAAGTGCCTTATGTTGATGTGTGGGTCATAATTACTAAGTTGGGGATGCAAGTGCAAAATGTGGCACACATATCCTCTAGATAGGACTCCGGGATCCCCCAGGTGGTCGCGAGTGCCGAGCTAGGGGTCCCAAGATGATTTCAAGATACAAATACTGACACTGTATTTAACTGTAAACTTAATTGTAAACAGCATAGATTTGTGAATTGATGTCAAATATCAAAGCAAACATAAAATACATTTTGCAGGACAAAATTTTAATTGTGTTTTTCTTGATATTATCTAGTGTGTATATATATATATATATATATATATATATAAAGAGTGTTTATGGTGGGGATCCCGGATTGTTTTTGGTAATTTTGGGTGTCCCTGCCTGAAAAGTTTGGAAACCCCTACTCTAAATAACCCCTTGGAAAAAGGCTGCGTCATTGGAAGTCAACCTCTTAACCCCCTCCACAACCGAGCACATTTTCTCCAGTTATTATCCAAGGCATTACCCAAATCTAAAAGCTTCTTGAAAAATAGCTATGAAAACGAGACATAAATGATGAAAACAAAAAGTTACAAAAAGGCGACATAAACGTATGAATTAGGCAACAACAAAGTTATAAAAATGCTCCAGAAAAGACCACAAAAAAGTGATGAAAAGGTAACAAAAACGCAGGTAGGTCTTGGCTTTCAAATGAGGTGTTACGCTGGACCATAGGCTGTGAAAGCGTTCAGATTTGGGTATAGCCAAAGTAGAGAAAACGTGCTCCATTAAAATAGGGGTTAAGAGGTTAAAGCAGACGGAATGTTCCTCCTCTTCAAAGTAACACGTCGAGAATGTCAATTCAAAATGTTACGCTAGTGTCACGCTTTGAACTATTTGAGTGAACTTACAGTACTTCCTACACTGTAAGGGGTGTGAGTCTGCATTTTCCTTCCTTATAATATCTTTAGAACATAATCTAAAACAACCCAGAATACTTTAAATACACTCAGGGGGTAGTTAAACAGAAAAGCCTGGCAATGTATTATTTCCATTGCCCAACTATCAAGCACGCCATTACGTATTTATGAAGATAAGGCTTTCCCATTTTAAAACTTGATTATTCAATGATGGAGTAATGCAAGATTTCAACCTGGGGAAATAAGTGGAAAGTAGACAATGGATTGGGGTAGAAACCTTGATCAATAATTCAGTACATGGCACCTGCTCTGAACAGTTATAAAGAGTAACTCAAAACCCTCTTAGACGGAGCATTGATCTTAGGCCATAGCATTCAAATCTTCAGTGTTTGAACAAGTCTATGATTCTTTGTCCCAGGCTGCCGCAGATTTTGTGAAGGGCCATCTGCCTGACGCTCTGAAGCAGCACCTGCAGGCCTTTGAGAAGGAGAAGAGAGACAGTGGCCTCTCTTATGCCAGTATCCTGGAGCAGCGAATCCTGGCTGTGGACCGTGAAATGCTGGACAAGCTCTCTGCCAGCCATGATGAAGCAGGTCAGAAGGGAGGGGGTATGTCTAATATATACCTACTTTTTAATTTTCTTATTTATTTTTATTTATTTTTGAAAGCATGTTTGATGTATATTGCAGCTCAAACTGGTCTATAGGGCATAGCTGAAATGTATTGCCTTTGTAATTTAGTTAAGTATTTATCCAATAAGTTACAGTGTTATGTTACGTATGTTACACAACAAGCTCGTCTAGTATGAACCACAGAGAGACTTCTTCAAACAAAATGTTTTGATTAAAAATAAAAACTAATGAGACAAAAAAAAAAAAAAAACACACTATAGTTTCTTTACAACAGACATTTAAAGAGAATTCCTATTATTTATCTATTGTTTGTGTTTTCTCTTTGCAATTCATTCAGGAACCACCTGTTTAGTAGCTCTGCTGTCGGACCGAGAGCTCACTGTGGCAAATGTAGGAGACTCCCGTGGTGTGCTGTGTGACAAAGATGGAAACGCAGTTGCATTGTCACATGATCACAAACCATATCAACTAAAAGAACGCAAAAGGATCAAGAGAGCAGGTATAGTCCATCCATTTTCTCCCACTTGTCCGTTGCCGGGTCGTTGGGGCAGCTGTTGAAGTTACCCAAATCACACTGCACCAGCCCCTATGGCTCCTCCTGCAGGTGGTGGGTCCACAGGAGGACGGCCTCACGATTCTAACCGGGCCTGTTGGTCTCTCGTATGGGGCTTCTGAACCGCTCTTTGTCTGACCTGTCACCTAGGGCCTGTTTACCACGTTAAGGTGGCAGTTCCAGGAGGGAGAGCAGGTATAGTAATACAGAGAAATGCAAGCGCCTTCCCACAGGTGTGGTTCGGGGTGGGAATGAGTTTGGGGTGTTTCCACAACTTAAAGTAAACTGAGCCGTGCCCAAAAGGGGGAGCGAAGTCACTCCAAGATTTGATAAAAGAGGAGCAATGCACAATCACGCATTGATAGGAGGAAGGAGATTGCACATTCAAGCAAATAGCAGAAATAAGTATACATTCATATTCAACCAGACAATTACCTTTCTCAAATTCGATGAGATGGCAAACAGAAACAGCCGTTTCCTGCTGAGCTCTTGCTGCGACAATAAAAACAATGAATTGGTGGATGAGTTGTTAAAATATAGTGAAGATATGCTGAGATGAAAATAGATAGATTACTCCCATAAACAAGGAAAAATTATTATTTAATTCAATGTTTTTAAATAAAAACGAGGCATTTTCTACGTAAAAATGGCACTAATTGCCCCAATTTTCAGGGACGTACATATATGTGAATAATGGATAGAACCAGGCTTAAGTGTATGGGCATTAGCTTGTTAGTGGCTTGTTCATTAACATGCACCGTCCCTACCAAATAAACCAATAGATAAATAAATGTCTTATTTAGCTTTGGTGCCATCTGCTGGTTCATATTTTAGTTGTTTGCATAATTTCAAAACAGTAGGAATTCAAAAGTCTAATTTATACTGTCTCCTAAAAAGCAATGCATCCATGTTTACAGGTATATCACAGCCAGTTACAATCTCATTTGTGTATTTCTTAGGTGGCTTCATCAGCTTTAATGGATCTTGGAGAGTCCAAGGAATTCTGGCTATGTCCCGCTCTCTTGGCGATTACCCCCTGAAAAACCTCAATGTGGTCATTTCAGACCCTGACATCATGACCTTTGACCTGGATAAACTCCAGCCTGAGTTCATGATTCTGGCCTCTGACGGTCTGTGGGATGCGTTCAGCAACGAGGAGGCTGTTCGGTTTGTCCGCGAGCGCCTGGATGAGCCACACTTTGGCGCCAAGAGCATTGTGCTCCAGTCCTTTTACCGAGGCTGTCCAGATAACATCACAGTCATGGTTGTGAAGTTTAAAAGTGGGGCAGGCGCTAGCAAAGCGAGTGAGTAGAAGGAAGACTGCTTACACACATGCCCACCGCCACACACTGAGAACCATGATTCATAATGTTAAGGGAATTTAGCCACAGACCAGACCCTTGACCTGATTAGATACTGTACATGGTGCATTCAAATATTAGAATATGATGGAGTCAATATATTTCAGTAGTTCAAAGTGGTGCACAGAGGTTGGCTGCAGTACATAAACTGACCAATGAGCCAACCTTGAGCTCAAACGTCTTGTTACATGTTCAGCTTCCACTTCTCTCAATATATTTACTGCAACACTAGCTAGAGGTGTATTTGGATAAAAAACAGTTTGCACTACTGAAATGTCTTCTGTCATTCTAATGTATAGAACCAGCAAACAATAGATTGTGATAGCAATGTTACCGTTTACAGAACATGAATGGTAAAGCTCCACTGGGGGATTTCAGTGAAACCTCAAACTAGTGCCTACAAAGATCCATATAATCAACGGAATTACATAGTGGTGCATTTAATGGGCAACTCAAATCTTTACTTAAATGCCTTTAGTGGATTTTTTTATTTCTTCACACACACACACACACACACACACACACACACTTAGCAGTTAAATGTATCAAAAGATGCACACACTTTGCTACTCAATGTTAAAATGCATGGACTGCAAACACAAAAAAGCACTTTCCCAAGTTATTTGTTGAAAATGGTATTATGTTTTTATTTTATTTATTTGACATATCAGCAGCTATAATCTAAATCGGGGGTCTCCAACCTTTTTTACAAGGTTATACGTTTGCTTCGAAAAGACTTAGGACTTATGAGTAGAGTTTGCAGCCAAGATAATTCAACAGAAGTAAAGAATATGGCTTGAATTTTGTCCTTATCCTTTACTATTTGCCTAATTAGTGCAGATTTTGTTCAAAATGTTCAGAAAATACATCTAAAATGTGACTTGTCAAGCGCGTGTAGAAATGTAGAAAGCCTTTGGCGAGCGACCAAAAAAAGGCTGGAGAGCTACTGGTTGGAGATCCCTGATGTAAACACTACATCCTCAGTGATATAGGGCATTCGATGTATGTAAACCTGCGGTAGATACTAGTTGAGCAGTTTTAGAGACACATGGGCATGCGGCTGTGCTCCATCAAAATGTGTACAGTATTTCATATTTGATTAAAAAAACACAACAATCATGTACTACGAAGGATCTCTGGCACTGTTGTGAAAGCTTGTGTGTGTGGAGCGAGCAATATGAAGCAATACAGAAAAAGCAATGAGCCGTCAAGAAAGACTTCATTACTTGATTTACTACTGTTTTGTCATACATGTTTATTAACCACTGTGTTTTATGGCATTTGTTTAAAAGCTGTCTCTTTAATAGTTTACCTAATGCCTTATTGTTGTTTTGAGTTTGTGGGTATGTATGGCAAATTGTTTTTATGATTTACTCGATCTGAAATAATAAATCAAACACTTTGACACACTTGACAAATGGACTAAATCATTTTATTTGCAAGTAGTCGTGCTACATCTAACCAATCAGTAAGTGTAATTTCATTGAACCACAGTCATTTGTGAATTTAAATATGTGTATTAGGCTGTACTCTGTAACGTGCCTATGCATAGGCTATTATACACATTTTAGATGGGCTGTAGGAGCATATCCGGACCTCCAGTCCAGAATCAGTTTTATTGCCATGGTTATGAACAGGTTCACAACTAGGATTTATTTTTGGTCACTCAATCATGCAACATGAAACATATAACTTTAGATAAATAATAAACTATGAAGATTTGAAATGTACAGGCGCAATGAGTGTGGACATACCACATAGTGCAATAGAGCAGAATACATTCACGAGTCAAACATTGCGGCATCTTTGGGTATCATTAGCTATGTCTTCACCCAATCAAAAGGCTTGGATTCAAAAGTGTTTTGACCATCTTCCCGAAAACCATAAAATATGATCCTTGGCCAATGATTTAACAATATTTGAAAACACAGGGCTATGTGACCCGTTTGTAATTAGTTCATATTACTTACTGCCATTGGCTCTCTATCCCCTGCATTGGTAAACACTGACTAATGCATTTCCTGTAGACTCAGTCTGCACTCTCCGGGAACGTGCGCACTTGCCGGCTGTCATGCTGATCATAACTGTCAGCTACATTTAAGCACATGTACTTCAGTAACTGTACTTCTCACAGTAGCTTTAGCATACAGTACTTTTTACTTCAACTATAATATTATAATGAAGTATCTATGCTGTTATTTGAGTCAAAATAAAGTTTTATGCAATACTTCTGGCATTTCTTCAGAAAGGATGTTTACATTATTTCCGGTTTTGTTTTTTATAATTTGTCACTGCTGAAAGAAATCTGACTGTACACTCGAACAGTTACTCTCAATATTCAAATTTAATTTAACCCAAGTACTTTTTTTTTGCACTTAATTACTTATATTAATTACTGTAATTATTGGATCATTACTTTTTACTTTTACTTGAGTAAATATTTTATCTCCTTTACCTGTGGTGGTCATAGGCCTAAATAGACACGGCACGACTAGATTCCTGTAAATAGATCACCAACTAGCCTACAATAACGGTGTGTTAGTGGTCGTTAAAGAATAACCACGTGATTTCATGGGACGTGAAGGAGAGACATGTCATGGCCGCAGCTAGCTGTCGTCAGGCGCTCGCTAAAGTTAGAGCTCAGTGAAAGTTTACTGACGGTCTTGACCAGGTGGACGTACTCAAAATAGCACTAGTCCTAATGCCAAGAATTCACCGCAAGTTTCTCATGGTGCTTAAACTTGGTGCGTCACTGCGCTGCTTGGAAGCCATTATACCAAGTGCCACAGACTTGACAGCTTATAAATCTGGACAGAGGGCAATCTCAAGCAACAGGGAACAAGTCAGTTGATAACGCTTGAATATCCATACATTTTGAAGTTGATCATGGGACAGCAAGGTTCTAAATCTTCCATCGAAGCGAGGGTTGTGTTTCAGCGTGTTGCCGTTGACACCGAGTCAAGTAAAGGAATGGGTGAACCATCAAGTCCAAATTCTGTGAGAATTCAGAAAAGGATGGACATTAGGCCTACATCTACCAGCCCTAATGTCTCTAGTCGGACACTGGCCACGGAGACGTGTCCGGGGAAGTGTTGGTCCCAGAGCCGAGGTGACCCAGATGAAATGGAGTACGTGATGGATAATCCAACAGGGGGCGTGTGGGTCAAGTCCAAGGAGAGATGGACAAGATCATGATCAACTCATGAAAATGTCTCCTGGATAAATAAACACCAATAACGGGTGTGGAGTTTGCCCGTGGCGCAGTATCTGAAACAAGACGCCGCCGGGATCCGACGTGACCATGCCCATGGTGATTACGCATCACGGCGCCAGGTGGAACCTTGATGCATGGGTGGAACCTACAGATGTGCACTTCGAAAGTGTTGATCACTGGGATTTCTTGTTCTAGTCTGTTAAAGACAACCGGTGTCAGAAGGATGGTCTGAAATCAAAAGACTGGAATGCACTGACTTGTTATTGTATGCTGACGAATTATACAATTTTATTTATTTATTTACTTATTTATAAAACGAAAACACAATGTATAAATTCTCTGGCGTTGCAGTGAAATATGGGACAACTATGACCCACTTGGCTTTAGCCAGCTACCTCTCCTGGATAGGACACTAATAACTTGTGACTCAGAGATAGCCTATACTTGACTGTATCCATGTTGGCATAATTTGCCAACATCAGTTTATATTAATTTAACATTGCTTTGGGATTGCAAACAAAATCTATTCTGTTCATTTGAGAAGGTTATTGTTTAGAAACGTTGGAACTAAAGGTCCTATCCTTGTTTGCCATATCGTGTGTTTTTCTGTGCAGATTAGAATAAAAAAAAAAAGTATTGTATAAATAACTTTGAATTTACAAGATGGCGAGACACAGTTGAAGTGCTATATTTGCGATGCTTTAACTGGTCTATTATCAATTCGTCTTGAAAATGTTCTTAAGCATGAATTATGCACCTACTTTGAGTGACAGCTGTAGCAATATTTGTTGTATGAGCTACTTGTCTGAGAAAAATATTTGTTGGAAAACACGTCAGTTTTTTTTTTATTATTCAAAATAAACAACTGACACAACCTGTTCCCATGGCATTTTGTACACCCGATACAACTAAACATGGATACCAGCGCTAAACTTGATAAGGGATGCAAACTTCGGCCCCTGGTGTGGCGCTTTATCAGTTGGGAGTTGCATGGAACAAATGGATAAGCCATTAAAAACGAGGCCAACGCAGTGCGCAAACACTGCTCCAAATGTGGAGAGGATAATTTCCCTCTTGAGTCAAGAGGATTTCTTACTGAGATATGGGACAAAAAGGGTCAAAGCTGCCAGAGGCTCGGATTCTGCTTTTAGGTCTGGACAACGCCGGAAAGTCCACCCTTCTCTACAAACTCAAGCACGACACCTGCGTGCAGACCACCCCCACCATAGGTTTCAACGTGGAAATGATGGAGGTTAGAAAGAAAGGGAAGAACATCGCCTTAACCGTGTGGGACGTCGGTGGACAGGGGCTTATGAGACACCACTGGGACAGCTATCACCAGGACACCGCGGCTATTGTGTTTGTGGTGGACAGTTCGGACCGGAGACGCGTGCACGAGGCAAAGCGGGAGATTGAGACCACCCTGAGCAGTGAGCATCTTCGCGGACGCCCCCTAATAGTGCTGGCTAACAAACAGGACGTGGACGGCGCAATGACCGTCTCTGAGATTAAAGATGGCTTCAGCCTACAGAGGTTGTGCTCGGACAGAGACTGGTTCGTTCAGCCGTGCTCTGCGTCCACTGGGGTCGGGGTGGAGGAGGCTTATAGACGAATTGTCAGCATGATCAAACTGTCGCACGTCACGGGGATCAAGGAGAACTTCAAGGAAACCGTGCACTACCTCAAAAAGGGGAGCAGATACTAGACGGGCAGCATGTTTTTTTTTTTTTATCAGTTGAGACTGTGCGCAAAATTTTTTTGTTTTCTTTTATTGCTGTGTTTTTATGACTCAAAAAAGACACATTTGACCCCATTTAGGGAGGCACAAAAGAGGAAACTACTTCGGAATCGGAAACGAAAAAAACTTCAAAATGTGTGTGTGCTCATGTTCATTTTTAATAAATTCAATTGAAAAAACATCCCAGTTAAAAAAAAGTAAAAATAATAGTAATAGTAATAATATTAATGTACTCTCTTGAGATACCACTGGAGTTGATTCGATCACGAAGTTACTTAATATTTCACTGCACTAAAATAGATCATTAAAAACTCTGCAACACAAAGAAAATACAAGCATACGTTGATTATTTTTTGCCCAATGGCAGTCATCTGTTTTAGCACTCTGCAATATACTTTTACTGGCTGCTATTGGTTAATTGATATTGTCCAATTACTGCGTTAGAGGTTGAAGTCCCTTGTATTTCGAAGGACTCGCGTATGGTCTCTTCATAAGTCGGAAGCCGTTTGAGATCCTCATACGAGGGCAATGAAGTGCTAAACGCGGGGCTCCTCAAGCTGTCAGGCGTACAGCTCTCCATGAGCATCTCCTGCGAGGCAGCGGCTGTGGGGGGGCCGTTGTATGGGTCAGAGAGCTGTCTGGACCGGGAACACAACATCCTCTGAACAAAATATCCAAAGGCGAACAGTAGTAACATGATGAGCACGCCAGAAAGTTTCCGTGTCACCATGGCAATGGTGTAGTAAGGGTTATCCACAAACTCCTTGCAACAGCTGACTGCGGAGGTGTCGTTCCCGTGGGCGCAGCACACTTGGTCATCTCGGCAAATATACTGTCCACATTTGCGTATTGAGTAAACTACTTTTCGCGTAAAACAGAGAAGCGTCAAAATCACCACATTTAAGATTTTGTTCGAAAGCATGATCCTCCACAGACGAATTAATCCAGCGATGTTAAAACAGGAAGCTCCGAGGGTTATAAAGTCTTCATAATGAGGAGTTCAGTGGAAAGAATATGGGCGCATTTGTGTTCTTAGGCCCGAGATCAAACTAAATGCAGCAACAACAAAATAAAAAAAAAGTCAATCCTTACTTTTAAGGAACCTCCGTTCACTCCAAATGAAGTTTACAGAATATTGTAATAATGCCAGCAGTGAAAGGCTCCAACAGGACCTCTCTCAAAAATCAGGCACTTTATATTGATTGCATCTTCCAACCACCCGTCATGCATGCTTTTGGTATATGCTTTCAAGGAAACGGGCGCCCAAGTGATCGACCAGTCTTGTCGGAAACCCAGAAAGGCTGAGATTTATTGTGGGAGTGGGGTTGAAAACAAGCCGCCTTCCAACGTCACAGGACGTTTCAGGACCAAGGACAGCGCCGAGTGCACGCCCAGGAAGTAGAAGACAGGGCGCTGTCTCACTGCTACAGCTGACGAAGACGCATTAACTTTCCATTAGCAATCTGAAAATAGGCCTATGGATAATGTAGGGTCAAGCCAAAGCGCTTCTTAAAAAGGATGCAAATGTTACACCAGATGGAAATGGAAAGTAGGCCTATAAGCAAAACTATGTGCATACGAAGGATCGTCTTATTTGGGCTATTTTTACAAGAGGCCAAATACAAAGCAATTCTGCCTAAGGATATTTTAGATCTCTCAGACGAAATGGAAATATTTTGCCAATGATGCATTTTATGGTGGGCGCCAATCAATCCAATCAATAATTGCAAATGAGTAGATTGTGGGTTGTAATGGACCTAAGTGCTGCCTAAAAGCATGGCTGCCTTACTTTTCTCTTCAAAACGGTACTTATGTTAAATGGATTTACCATAGTGATGAAGAGATCATGCGGATCCTCAATGGTACAATTGCACAGATCAGAAAAAATATGAGTGCTTAAAACCCACTTCTAATTAAATTGCTTGCCAAAGCCATTTGCTTCACACAGATATTATTACTGGAAACTGTCATTGCAATGTATCAAATCCATGGAAAATTACAATTTCTCCATGTAGAAAAGTCTCAAGACAGAACTGAATTTAAAATGAACCAAATGTAAAAGTAATTATTAATTTCAAGAGAGAATTAAAAAAAAAGAAGAAAAAAAAAAGAGTTCAAAATGATTTAGCTCCACATTTTTGAAGTGAAGAGATTGAAAACATGCTTCATGAAGAATTAAGACTTTGATGTCGTATGTCCTCTCAGCCTGGTCAAGTGTGATGATCATGGAGTTTTCAGAATTATAAGGGGTCCTAGCTTGAGAGTCCCTGTAAGTCAAGAAACAGTGACCTGTAATCGGTAACATACTAGAATCAGTTTGGCGATTTGTTGGTTTAAATCAGGTTTTTAATGTATTGTAAATTTGCACATCAAAAAGTTTATTATCCCAGCTGTTTGTAGCAAATATGTGTTCTCTTCTGTCACACAGGATGTCGCGCCCTCTAAAATACACACTCATAAAAACGGCAATTCCTGTAACATTTCACTGTTTACAACACATAAAATGACTCACCTTTCCATTTTTCTCCTTCTCTCATTAACCCAGAAGACTGATGAGTTGCGTGTACATTCTGGTGGGCATGCAGGTGAGTGGCAGGCTGCTGCTGCGGCTTAGGCATTTTACGGCCGAATTCTCTTGACGTCGTCCCCTGTGCAGATTTGACAACGGTTCGTGCTGTAGAGGATGCTCTGTTGAGAAACTGTCTAGGTGGATATGGAATAGCACAACTCGTACAGTCCTCATTATCCCCACCTGCAGAACACCACCTAGAAAAGAGTAAAATGTTCAACACATTACAAATTTGTATGCATACAGAAGAAAAAAAGATATATTTATTTATTTATTTATTTATACACACACGCTACCTGTTGTCAATGAGCGAGCAGACTCGGTGTCTTGATTCGACATTGACCATTGACGGAACAGCAGTCAGGCGACAGGTGATGTAAATCTAAGTACAATAAAAACTATTAAAAACAACAACAACAACACAAACACTAATACAGACAACAATAATAATAATACCAATACAATAATAACTGCTAGACAATATAATCTTAAATCAACCTGGTTAGCGTTTTCTTGGTAAAATGTAAATGCATCCAATTGAAACCGAATCTTGTGGTCCTCAGTTCTTGAGAGGAACCGTGCACTGGAGTTGGTTAAATAAGCATCAGCAAGGCATCTATAGATGAACAGCACAATAGTGTCAATCACGTAGCTTACCGGTAAATGCTCCGCTACATAACAGCGTCTGAAGCTCACCCATTATCAATAAAGTCATATCGCAATGCTGCCTCGGGGTCAGGGGTTGCTGTGGCAACACAGTGGTCGACAAATACCCGCAGAGGCTTGTGATTTCCCAAAATAGAGGATCCTTCAAAATGGATTGGATCACCCACATAATACACATGTGATTCCCTCTCAACCTGCCAGTCTCCTACAGCCATAACAAGAGGCGGACAGTCAGAAGACATTATTAAACTTATGGATGATGTTTAGTACCAGTCATCAGCCGCAGGCTGAAATCTATCTGACTCTCGGTAGTGGTCCGTAAAACAAAAGATGGCCATGTGGGGAGCAGGGACAGGGTTTTTACAGAATAAAACCTACAAAAAGAAAAGAGGATGAGTTTAGAATGAACAGTAACAGGACACAAATCTGCTGTTTACTTGTTATAATGGCATTCAACTGGAATAGTAGCTCCATCCAGTCTTAGTAACCCATCCTGAGAAGGCTCAGGGGAGTAGATCAGCACATTAGAGTACATAATCGTTTCCTCTGTAGGCTAGAAAACATACTGTCATTTTACAGTAATTCCGCTCATAATATTAAGTTGAATAATCATTTGGAAATCTTAAACACCAACTACTTTAAAACTGTTCTTACCGGGAGCTTGACAGTCCCACAGTCCGTGAGTTGTGCCTGGACAGTGAATTGGGTCGGTCCTGAGGGCACAGCTCTGCAGGCGCTTGGATCTCTCGGTTGCTCTACACCCAGGCGTAATTGTCTGCCGTCGACCGTGAGGCCCGTGCTGAACAAGTCCGCCTGCACCACGATCTCCCAAGAGTCGGGATGGCACTTCACAACAACAGGCCGGGGAAAGGCCCCTGGGCTCCCGGTTTGGTGGTTTGGGATATACGCAGCGAGGACCTCGTTTTTCCATTGTGTCACGTGTGAGTGATCAATACCGTGGATGTACAACGTCTGGCTCTTTGTCCAAAAAGGTAAAACCAAAAGCCAACAGGTTAAAGATCGCAACACGTTTCGGTTCATATTCGGTGCTGATCCTTCCACAGGTGTTTGTAACAGGCTCTGATTAAATCTGCGGGTGTGTCGACGTGAGCTTGGGAGCCAATGTCCTACGCTATTCTGGAATATGGGCCTTTTTCTATTCCAGTCCGAGTAGCAGTTTACACTTTTTGGTGAAATTACAATTTGCTTAATAAATTGGTAACTGGAGAAATGAGATTAATCCTTAAACCACTAGGGGGCACCCAACAGCACAGGTAGGCCATGACACATGCGCCTCTTTGCAAAAGAATTCGTAGCCTACATATTTCCTATAAACTGTAACAGTCTCTTGACCAAAAATCCAACCATAGTTCATGTGTTCCCATCTCTACACACATGAATGAGAGTCTGTATATCTCTCCTTTTCGATGCAGCGTGTAAAAGGTGCCCGTGCAGCAGCCTCACTCAAAGCGGGATGTAGGTTAATACAGTCTACGGTTAAAACACTGCTTGGACTGTGTGTCGGCGCCGACACAGCTGCGCATGCGCTGTTCTTTTCCCCATAACTGCAAAAGTAAAGGCGCCCTCGAAATTGTGTTTACTGTGTTGGAAAGCAAAACCCTTGCGCTAGTTCTCAGTGTTGTTGCCATTACGGTAGGCCGCTTCCTTCGCGTGACACCAGAAATCAGACGGATACGCTGTGCCACTCGCGTACTGTGCGGAGCAGTGGAGATTTCGAGCGAGAGTTTTGTTGTCAGCGAGTGTTTTTTGAGTGTTGAAGCGAGTAGGAGAGAGTTGGAGCGATGTCGAGGTGCGCCGGTCCGCCTCTATCGTCCAGCATCGAGTAAGTTTGCAAATGTGGAAAAACTAACATGCATGGTGGTAGTATGAGTTAGCATGTATGTTATCTGTGTAAGATGATCATAGAGGCACGTGGAGCCACTTTTCTCTGTTTGTAACCGGGGTGCGCGTAAAGTTTGGCGCGGTTCTCTTCGCGGGAAATGTAGATTCACTAAACCAGGATTTTCGTAAGCTACCAACAGACAAGTTTACAATATATACGTTTTTCTTTGTAAATACTCACTACTATGATGTTATACTCACTTTTATAATAATGCACATACCTTCAAGAACATGTTTTCAGATGGTACATGGGGTCGACAATACAATAAGTTTGCATGCATGCATTTCTGAAACAATAATGGTAGTTAGTAAAATGTATTGATCATTGAATTCATATTTATACTAATGTGTATGTACTTCACAGTAAATAATGTGTATTTATTTTCTATAGGAGGCCTTGTAAGAGGGAAGCCAATGACCATGCGTTGGGAGCATGCCGGAGCAGGGTCAGGCTTGGCCGATCTGTGGAGGGAGGGGACGCCAGGAGCAGGTCACCCGTCAGTATTGTGGAAAAAAACAAACTGCTGGATATCAAAATGGAGTGGGCATGTAATGTGGATCAAAAGCACACGAGGATAGCACTTTATATGTGTCTGTTACAAGCAAGACAACAGTTATGATTCAAGGTGAACTATGTCAACCTAAAAAAACGTCTGGAGTTTTCTTCATATTGAAGACTGTAAAAGCTAAACTTGAAGCTCAGTGAACATTTTATTTTGGGTGAATGTGTAATATGGTTCTAGGATCTAATTTATTGTTACTCAGTTGGTCCTGATGCTTTGTCAAGTATTGTTTTCTTTGAAAAGCAAAAGTTTTACCCTAGGTCAACTATGTCAACCTAAAAATGCCTGAAATTTTCTTCATATTGAAGACTGTAAAAGCTATACTAGAAGCCCAGTGAACATTCTATTTTGGGTGAATGTATAATATGGTTCTAGGATCTAATTTATTGTTTCATGCAGTCGTTCCTGATGCTTTATCTGTTGTTGCCTAATAAAAAAGGCTAACATTCATTTCCGTTTTTTGAAATCTTGTTTTACAACAGCAATTACACATTAAATAATAATGCTATGTTATTGAAACTTTAAATATATAAAGAAGTGATACTTCTGTAAATAATTGCCAAACCACACATTGATATCACTTTTTTTTGACTCTTCAATACAAGATTCAAGGAAAATATTCTAGGCGAATTAATACTGCAGTCAGACACAGCAGAACAGGCAGATCTTGGCCCTGGGATCAACTTCTGTGATTTTCAAGCTACTGCTTATCCTACTCTTTATTTGATGAAAGTTGGCCTCATATTCACAGAAAAATATCAAAATTAGGACATAGAAAAAAGCGGAGCTCTCATGAAGCATATGATGCGAAGCGTGACATCGTAACGCGGAAATACGCAAAGTCATTGTCTTTTTTGTCACATGTGCTGCAACTGTAACAAATGCAACATAAAACAGAATATCAGACGTCCTCCAGAGGCTCCTGATTAAAGCTTATGAACTTTGTGCAGCCTAGAGTGCGTTCTCTGAACAGTCCAATCAGGACCAGGCTTCAGGCACTGAGCGCACAGGCCAGGGGCGAACCAGAGGATGGGGCTCAGTGGGCAGGGCCCCACACACTAACACACTCCAGCATTAAAAATAAAAAAATCTAATTCTGTCCCAGTCAGAACAGAACAGCACAAAATGTCAGTTTATTTAATACACATTTATTTCAATCTTGGTCAGGAGTAAAACTATTACATCTAATACAATTATAGAAAAAAGAAAAAGGCCAGGCATAAAGTTATAGTTTATTGTGATTAAATCCAACGGTCACATTATATTTAATCACAGTAAACTACCGCCCCTGGATCTTGCGAATGATCGGTGCCTTTGTGGCTCTTCACAGGATCAAGGTTGAAAAATTTGGCTCTTGGTCTCTGACTAGTTGGCCACCCCTGCATTAGAAGGTCCCGGGTTCAATTCCCACCTGGGGCCTTTCTGTGTGGAGTTTGCATGTTCTCCCCGTGTCTGTGTAGGTTTGGTCCGGGTACTCCGGTTTCCCCTACCACTAAAAACATGTACAATAGGCCAGGATGAATGAGAGTCTGTTTGAGAGTGTGCATGGGGGACAATGGATGGAAATTTGCCCAAGGCTACAATCCGGTGTGGCTTGTTTACATGCATGAGACCCATGTATGTTTATTAACATGCACTGCCCTGACCTAATAAACCAATAAATTATAATTGCAATTAAAAATGCCATATGATTACAATTCTATCAGCCAAATTTTGATCCATGTTTATGAAGCTCTAAAGACCTACTGTGAAACTTTCGGGACCGGGTGGTCCTGGCCCCAAAGGTTGGGGTCATTAGTCCAAATTATTATATCACTTGGTTCTTGATGACTTTGTTTTATGTTTACGTGCATGTTCACTAGGGCGAGTGTGTCATAGATCTCTCTTTCACCCACTTAGCCACAAATTTACCGTGTTCAAGCTCTTCCACAAATTATAGGCCCCTAAAAAATGATATCTTTCAGGTTGTTGGTAACATATACTTCTAGCTTACTAACAATAGTATTCAAGTCTTGGAGTTATCTAATGTTTACCATTGTAGTCTGACATGTTGACTGTGTCAGAGAGTTGTGATGTGTTAGACATGACAGTGCCAGTTACGTTTTTGGCCACACCATGGGCATGCCTACTTTCATATCCTGTCAACTGTCGGTATGTTTACAAAATAACAGATTGGTCTACTGTGAGGAGTTTCCATAAACAGAAACCTTAATTCATGGTTATAGTTACTGCTGATGACCGTGGGAAAAAATACTTTTTGTTTTTGTTTGTTACCTCAAAATAAGTGAAATATTATAATAATATTATTAGGGGAAAAAAGTGTTACAGAAACATAAAACATCTGTGGTGGGTTTTCCATCAGAAAGAAAATATACAAAAATAAATAAATATATTTTATTTGTTGAGTACATCGAACAATAAATAGTTTCCAAATAAATATGTTGTTAATAAATATAACAATAATGTTGTGAATAAATAAGTACTTTGTCAACATCACAGATGTTACATTCCTTGTAAGGTCCCTGTAGTTATATGGCGTGCTCCCCAGACCTCATGTATCCCAGGGCTCTGTTGATGGTGATGCTGCGGATCTGGAAGCCCTTCAGCTGTTTACACAGGAGCAGCCTCTTGTCGTAGCTTCTCTGGCTCTCCGAGACTGACTACAGGAGAGATCCATCAGGATTATTGACAGTGACCATCAAATATTTAAAAATAGTTTCACTCATTACAATACCTGGTTTAAGTCTCCAGATGGAGTCCAGGAGAAGCAATTCTGTCATTAAAACATTTATAAGGTCTGATTAAATATTCTCTTTAATTAAACATTTCCATATGTTACTAGCCAATAAAAAGCTACAGCAGTGAAAAGGCATGAAATACCATCATGAGTTCTTTGAGCCTGAGAAGAACAGTGTTGCTGAGGCTCCTGTCAGGGTCTGGGTGAGCAGACAGCAAAGTGTAGTAGTAAAGCAAATCCTTCCTGATGTTGCGCACACACAGTTCCTGTTCACCGAAAACATAAAAACAACTTCATCAACATATATTACTTTTACCCTCCTACTTAAAAAATGTGATTTCACTTACCTGATTGAATTGGGATTCTGACAGTCCTGAGCAATTTGTTCCCTGCAGTACACACAATAAACATGTGAGTATTATCATCTGTTGTATCTAAATTTCATAGAATGTAGAACAGAAGTTCCTTACATGTGGTGAGCAGACAGATGGCGTGTCCGTTGTTGTGTTCAGCAATACAGTTTGTTTTGCGCAGTCAATTCCTTTAAACAGATTCTGTTGTAAAATAAAAAATAAAAAGGGCTAAATATTTGTATTATTACTGATCCTTTTTAATCAGGTCAACTTCTTGAGGTTCAAAACCTCTACTATAAGAGTTCAGTTCACATGCGGCACACAGAGGATGTCAGACCTTATGCAGATGCTGGTTGTTCTGGGTGAGTGCATCAGTGATGTTATCTAAAAGTGCCTTGGCGTAGGAGACACAAATATCTGACAGACAATTTGTACTGGTCACTGGTACAGTTAAACCTCCATGCCAGAGAGAAAACACGACGAGTAACGAGACGGAATCTGTAAAGCATTAAATGAATACAATTTTATATAGCTGTTTTGTCTACCCAGATAACAGTTAGTCAAAGTTACTTGTACTCACAGAGTCTTGCAGACAACATATTGGCTTCAGTAGATGTTTGATTGTGACAGTCCCAAACATGCCATGCTTAGGTGATTTATAGTCACAGCAGAGGCAGGGATTTCCCTCATGTAGCATGTAGCCTGGGACACCAAACTGTATATTGAAAGTGCACACTCAAGATGATGTAATGTCCTTTTTCCCTCGTGGGAATTCACATGTTATAGATAGATCTATGCGTATTGTATTTCCAGTGACCAAACGTACATCAATATCACAGATAGATATCAGCTTATAATCGGCCATATATCAAAGTACATAAATAAATACCCAGTACATGTTGTGCGTTTGTGTAGCAGTATGCAGAACATGTAGATGTTCTTTTGCTACATCGCTCCCTATTACTCAAGTGTCTCAAGTGTGAAAGTGTTATAGCTCAGGAAACTAAACCTTTTAGAGAAACACACAATGTGTGAAAGAGACAAAACCTGACCTTCTTAAACTTCTCCCCCATTCAACACTCACACCTGACGCATGTTATTTTTCACATACTTTATTTTTTTACAACCACTGACAAAGCATATAAAGACATCTGTGGTAAAAAGCGAGAGTGAAAACCCAGCTAAACGAGGCATATTTTTCATCTTTTATTAAAGTCTGTTTTACAATTACACACAGTGTCCATAAATATTTTCTGACAAATAAATATGTCTTTATACTTTTCCATGTTTACATCTTACAAACATTTTATTTACTGTAGTAAACTTGAGTGAATCACATTGCATAATTTTTAATGTGAGGTTGCAGTTGCCTCCATTTTGACCGTACCCATCCCACAAAATGAAAGTGTATAAAGCCACTCAGGGTGGAGAACCTTTGGCAATGAATAGTCTAAAATTAATGAAAGGTTTTAACAATTATCAAATGATCTAAAAGTTTGAACATTTGTTGAAGCAACCATGTGTTCTTGGACGTAAAGAATGGTAAATGTTGTTAGTAAAGCTGTTAATATAGAGTAGAAATGTGACGCAGGTTTCCCACTATATATATACCACTGTATTATATTGCTGAGTTGTCGTGATAGTGTGCTGCTTTTATATTTTCTTCTTCTTTTTGTGACTTTGATTTAAGCTGTTCATACAAACCGACAACTTTGTATTTCGGAAATTACTTTAAAATGAAGATGTTATTAGGATGGTGCAGTCATCTGTTTGGTTATGTTGATACATGGGAGTTCATGCTGCAGATGGAAGTGTACAGTCGGCATAATCTGCACTCTTACTTGACGAAGTATGCAGCTTCCTCCTTTCTTCAACAGTATCCATAATGCAGTAGTGAGTTATTCAAAACTATGGGGTACTTATTTTCTCTAAGGACAATCAGCACAGATGGAGTCATTAATAACACTTGTGAGAGTCCATATATGGTGACGTGCAAGACACTGGAAAAGGGCTCTCATTTAGACATAGCCTTCTCTGCCTGGTGTCTGTAATGGGTATGAGCATGCCTGTGACAGAGAAAGACAGTATTTTAGTTTTTAGTTTCTGTAAGAGGTTCCATAGTTGATAAAAGTGGGTAAATAATTTACCGAGTTAAGTCTTCAATGTCAACAAGCATAGCGTCCTGTTCTACGTGAAGTTCATCCCGCAGAAGCAGCAGCTGTACAAGCTCCTCATTCAAACCTGCTCCGTACAGAGGGGGTTTAAACAGTCTTTCTTATTGTGATACTCCACATTCATGGATTCATTCTCTTACGTGTTTTAGGTGTTTGTGCTTGTACTCACTTTGAACCTGGGAGTGTAAGTCGTTCGTGATAACTTGCAGTTGTCCGAGGTTCATGTCCCTCATGTCTCCTCGGCGCAGAGTCCTCTTCATTAGGCCTTCACTGATATGAGGAAGATTGGGAAGCTGTATAGTACAAATAAAACACAGAACCAAAGGGGTCAGAATGTCCGGAAACTGTATGAGATCAGGTGTTCCCAAAGCGGGGTCGTTAGGTTGTGTTAAGATATCATTAAATAATAATGAAATAGCCTATTTAAAAGCCGTAATTTAAAATAGTATATAAATAACTAACACAAAAAAATAGACATGATAAGACAGATTTGCCTTGTTTTGACATTTCAAATGAGAAGAAACGCTCATTAAATTTTACTGTGGGGGTCCCCAGTTGTTCACATTGATAGTTTGGGGTTGCAACTCAAAACAGTTTGGGAACCCCTGACATTGGGGGCTTTTTATGACCACTGACCTTCAACTCACATCATGTTGTTATCAAAGTGGCCAATGAGTAATACTCCCTTTCTATAGCACTGACTAATGCTTCTACTGAAAGGCAGGTCCATACACCCACACACTATTGTGGTAAATCTAGTCTTTGTCTGGCTCACCAGGTCGGCCACAGGTGATCTGCGGTGGAGCTGGATCTGCCTCTCCACTTCCACTTGCATTCGAGCCATGGGCCGCGCCAGGGCCAGAGCCACTCGAGCCTCTTCTTGAAGCCTCCGCTGCACCCTCCAGAACCCCCCACAGTCATCTAAAGGGTCTGAGTCCTCCTCTGCTGTGTCCCGGTCCGACAAGGAAGAGCTTTGCTTGCTCTGAACAGTAAGACGAACAAGGAATTAGGTTTCCATCAAAGCAGAATGTAAAGCAAATGAACACTTCAAGTGATCTACATTTTCATTTTATTGAAAAATAGTTTGATAGGAACTGTGTTTCACACATATAAACTGTCCATAGTCAAAGAGGTCCCCACCACAGGTGACAGAGGAGTGTCCAGGCTGGTCTCTGTCCGACTGTCTTCTGCATCGCTGTCTTTGTCGCTGCTGCTGTCATTGACAAAGCACACCTGCAGGTTCACAGCACTTTGCCTCCTGACAAGAGAACAGTGATAATAATAAATAATGTTATTGTTATTATTATTATTATTATTAATAATGCATTTTATATAGCGCTTTTCTGGACACTCTAAAGATGCTTTACATTGCACTATTCATTCACTTCATACTTGGTGGTAAGCTACTATTGTAGCCACAGCTGCCCTGGGGTAGACTAACAAAAGCGAGGCAACCAGTCTGCGCCATCGGCCCCTCCGACCACCACCACTCACTCTCTCACTCACTACATTCACCCAGGCTTTCTGATGTTACCAAACGGTCTGCCATCCAAGTACCGACCAGGCCCATGCCTGCTTCGCTTCTGAGGTCTGACGGGATCGGGCATAGCAAAGGCGGTATGGCCTTAATAACATAATATCATATTTGAATGACATTAGGCTGGTATGATGATTACTGAAGTTGACGTCATTATAAAATCCTTTAATGTCACCAGCTTCACAGCCTGTGAGGTAAAAATGAAACCGAGATCTCAAAACCACAACCTCATATTCCTAAAAGCATCTATTAACTGTAATTTGTAGAATGTAGACCGCATTAAAGTATTGTTAGACAGCAAACAACACAGTTGTGCTCAAAAGTTTACATAAACTGGCAGAAGTTGTGATTTTTTTGGCTATTTTTCAGACCATATGAATGACACGTACGCGCACACACACACACACTTAGTGGTAGGGGTGGGTCATATCATATCACATATCGTTATTGTGATCTAATTTTTTGATGTTGTAATTTTTTATATCTTTGTGGACAGAGTAATTTATGTTACGCTCAGCTCCATCAGAGCAGCATAAACACTGACTGCACAACATGGGGACAGGTGCTTAAAAAGTAAAATGAAATGAAGGATGTAAGCTCCTTGAGTAGATCACATTTGTGAGGAAATTAGTATGCCGTTAAAAAAAAAAAAGAATATCACTGAGGCTGGGATTTTGAAGTAGTCCAGTTGTCCATTGTCAATTATATCATCAAATATATTGTTATTGTGATATTTATTTTTTATATTGTGATATAGATTTTAGGCCACATCTCCCCGCCCTGGTTGTGCGAAGCCAGTTATGGTCAAACAAGAGTTTACTCTTTTTAAATCATAATGACAAAATAAACTACCAAAATGGCTCTGATCTAAAGTTTACATCCCCCAGTTCTTAATTCTGTGTATTCCACCCTTTAACATCAATAACAGCTTAGATTATTTTGTGGTAGTTGTGGATGGGCCTCTTTATTTCCTCGGATGGTAAAACTGTCCATTCTTTTTGGCAAAAAGCCTCCAGTTCCTGTAAAATCCTGGGCTGTCTTCATGAACAGTTCTAAAAGTTCTAACACGCTGCATTCATCCTGAGATCAATTTTGATCAAGTTCCCTGAAGCATTGTTGCTCACACATCCCCAAAACATCAGTGATCCACCTCCGTGTTTCACTGTAGGAATGGTGCACCGTTCAGCACAGGCCTTGTTGACTCTTCCAAATGTAACGTTTATTGTTGTGGTTTCATCATTCCAAATGACATTGTGTCCAAATGTGGAGGCTTGTCTCTGTTCTGTTTGGCATATTGTAAGCAGATACTTTGTGGCATTTGCAAAGTAATGGCTTCCGTCAGTCGACTTGGCCATGCAGCCCATTTTTCATCAAGTGCCTTTTTATGTAGAAGCAGCTACGCCACTTTTTTCTTTTTAGATAGTCTTTTATTTCAGCTGAAGTTATCTCTGAAGTTTTTATTTGCATCCACAATTTTCCTGCCAATTGTTGTTGAAATGTTTGTTGGTCGACCTGACCGCAGTTTGGTTTCAAGAACTGCTGATTGACACTCTCAGTACCTTGGATATATTTTTTCTAACCCTTTCCCATTTTATACAGTTCAACTACCTTTTCTTGCAGATCCTCTGACAATTATGTTTGCTTTACTCATGACTCAGAAAATAGAAACACCAGTGCAGCGCTGGATGAAAGATGCAAGGGTCTGTCAGGAGCCTAAAAACTCACTGACCTTTTATACGCACACAATAATTACAAACACAGATCTCAGGCGAGGATGCTAACCTTTAGTAGCCATTCAAACAAGCCCGGCCTTAGCCCTCCGTATACTCCAGTCAATTATAATTTCCCTACATGTTACGTCTGGGTCTGATCTCAATGGCCACGTTATATCGGTTGAATTTCAACCTACCATTCAGCGAGCGGGGGAGGCGGGTGTTGTAGGTGACGTCAAGCATCTGATAGCACTTCACAACATTCAAACCCGTTTGTGTCAACTTGTGTGCAGATCACCAGGGTATGTACACTTTTGATCAGGGACATTTTGGTAGTTTCTTTTTTCATTATGATTTAGAAAACCTCTTCTTATTTATTTTATTCATGCACTGTATTGAGAGTTGCAGAGTCCTCTATAACCAAGGGGTTTCCAGAACTCACAGGCCTAGACCTATGCAGAGGTCATATAACTGCACTGCGTATGACTGTAGACACTGACATATAAGGCTGTACTTCCGGTTTCTGCTGCACATGACGACCACAGGCACACCGACTCTTCCTCAAACTAGCCACCGTGATGTAGTGGCCCTGTCAAGAAATAACCCCCCCCCCCCCCCGGCCGAGAAAAAGAGCGTGTGCACATGGCCAGAAAACAGAAAAGTGTGGCTTTGGTTTACCATTGTAATTCTGATGTAATGCAACTCAGTCCCATACATGGCCCGTGGAGAGGGAATCAAACAAAATGAGAAAGCCATAGATCTTCCCCACGTTCAAAGATCATTTTCGCATATCAAACCAATTTCTGCTGAGAATCGGCATGTACAGAAACTACTAGAGCCGAGATACCACATAAAGATTTAGTCATGAGAATGGTTTTAGTGTGGAGGCCAACCACATTAGCTGTGCCAACATGCTTTCAAAATCCTTTCCATTCCCACAAGAGTGTTTTTAAACTGGGTACTACTTAAATGGATTTAATCTGCTCTAACACTTAGAGAAAGAATGGTGAATAAATATCTAAATGTACCATTTTAGTGTCTGCATTTCTTTAAAAAATATATATATATGTACAGCGCTAACACAGACCACGGTGATGATGATTTGGCTTACAGTGAAATTAGTTCAGTATTTTGTTTAATGTAATTAATAGGGTTTGTGCATATCTCACAGCTCCCTCTTCTGGTTGCCAAATTATTTGCAATCTCACAGGTCCAAAGATGGAAGTGGATTCTGTGATCATAAACTTACTTTGAAACAGAGATGTCTTTACATTTCTTTACTTTTTTATCCCTATCCCTCATTTGCAGATAGGTAATACAACCATTTCATTCAACACACAGACACTTATAATTTGCTGCCATTTATGTATCAGGTGTTTGACCATGCAGAGCAGACTCACCGCGAGGAAGGGCTGTTTTTGCTGCAGCTGCTGGTGTAGATGACGGGTTCGTCGTCATAGAAACTGCCAAGGGCGAGTTTCTGCCTGATGGACTCCCTCTCATTCCTCTGGGCCTGTTGACGAGACACAAAAACAAACTTATAGTATTGACCTTCTGTGTTCATTTTTCATGATGGAGCTTTTTGTTTCTGTTGCAGAGTGTTTTTATGTTGTGTGGTCCTTATAAATAGGCCACATTCACCAAAATAGCACGGCACCTGCTGGCAGAGGAGCATCAAAGCTCTGAATACAAATATAGATGTGGAGGAAGATGAAAGTGTCATTTTTGATGTCCTCTGTAATTCTATGTGCGATCTTAATGTGAGATCTCGGACAGAACAAGACAAAACAAAGCTATTTGTGCTGTATTTATACCTTATAGGACAAAAAAGGTCATTCTGATTATTGCTGATTTAGAATACAACGCTATTTCTCCTGACAAGAATTGCACATATGACACGGGCACGAGTGGACTGGTTTTAACTTGGTTTTAGTGTTTTATCTGCATGTTTTTATGTTTGATTTTATGCATGTTTTTATACGAAGCTCGTTGCCCCGCCCCTGCTAATCACGGCAAGTGGGCACACCTGGAGGAAAGAATAAAGGTAGAAGCGGTCGGAGACAGAGGGGAGAACAGAGGCGAGAACAGAGGCGGAAGGAGTGCGCAGAGGCGGAAGGAGTGCGCAGAGGCGCAGGCCACCATGGGCCACCGGGCGGCGGAGAAGGACGGACGGACGGACGAACGAATGCACGGACGAATGCACGGACGAATGCACGCACGCACGCAAGAGACAGAGGACGACCCGAGTGCCTGAGGATAGGGAGGCACGGTCCGCTATGCAGCGGCGGGCGGCAGCGCTGAGGAGGGCCGCAGGCCGCCATGGGCCGCTGGCCGGCGGCAGAGGACAACAACACCAGGACGCAACGGGACCAAGTCGTGCCGCAGCCCTGAGGTAGACGGGGCTGTCGTAAGCTGGAGGAGTGTTGGTGGGCGCCATGTGGGAGGACGGGCTTGTGGACCGGGGACGCTCGCAGGACGTCGAGGGCGGGACGACGGCCACCCGGACAGGCACGGCGGGCAGACGTGCCCCGAGGTTGGCCCCGTGACCTCCGCCGCGGACGGACCCGCACAAGCATGCACTGCAAGGCACCTTAAGCACACCCTTTTAGCCCTTTTAAACCCCGTATTTATGCCCTTTTACTGTATGTTTTAGCAATCTTTTAACTTTTTATATTAAATTGTATTTTATCCTTTTAAACCACGTTGTTTTATTGGCTACACCACACCCAGATCCTCCAATCGGACTAGAACCTGTGACACATACACGCAGTTGGATACACCAGTAATCAGCAAAATGGGCTTCATATAGATGATCATCTATATGAAGCCCATTTTGCTGATAACATGATTTTGTCAGCCTTCGCTTAATTTGTCAGCCAGAACCTCGTTGCTTTGCGCTTGCAATTATCTACGTCAGTGGTAAAAATCAACCATATTGTTTCTTTTTCGCATGAGTACATTAGATACAGTATGTCCAAGTTCATTTCCGTACAGTTCTATAGCCACTGGACTCCTTCCTACAATATATATTACAGATTTGTCATTGTATGTATCCATGAATGTAAGTAATACATTATTCCCCCAACTATCCACATTAACAAATGTGGTGAAATCCATTCAAAATGGGACCACAAATATGCCACCACACATAACACACCCACAATGACTGTTCATCCAGAATGGCTGATCTTTATCTCCAGCTGCATGGCCATGACGGATACCTATTGCACATACCTGATATCATTCTAATACCTCATGAGCCACATTTCACTCCACTCTAACAGCTGCAAATCTATGTGCCCACAGACCTGATAGACGCGTTTCTCCTGGTGCACCATCCTTCAGCGCATCGTATGAAAACAGCCGCCCTGTCCTTTTTCTGTGCGCTGCAGTGAATGGAGACCCAGGAGACCCTCTCGGTTACTGCAGCTGCGTACGGGAGAGCCACGGAGGGGAGGGGGAGCAACAAGAGGAGGAGGGGGCAGCGTGGGATGGTGTGGAAGCAGAAATGACGCTGCTATCTAGAAACGCATCACCTCCATCACGCTCCATATTCCCCTATCGTTTATTAAAAATACAAAAACAGATCTTCTAGGAATGAAAGCAGCAGAGGCAATAGCAGGCACAGTGGATTTTACATAAACCATTGCAATTAGTGTGAAGATGAATGATCAGTGCTGTATCGCCACAAGGCCAGACTTAACATAGCTTGACAAATGACACTGCAACACTGCAAAACAAAACCATTAGAAAGCCTGACCTAATCAATGGCAGAGTCTTCTCGAATGTTTGCCAGCACTTGGAGTCTGGGAAGGGCGTCTGCATTATTCTGTGGCCTAAAGCAACTTGTATTTTTAATGACACATCTGTGATGCCTCTTTCCGACCCCCAATGCTTAGCTCTCACGTTAATACTAAAGTGCAAGAAATGTTTCCTGTCTGACATAAATAAAGAGCCCTTTTAGGAGATGATTAGGCATAACATTTTCCTCCTTCATGCTTCAGCGAAGGCTGTAGTCACACATCCCCCAAAGTGTATATAAATAGATCAGCATTGTTCAGAAAGACACATTTTTAAGTAGGAATACGAATACACTTTGGGTTCAGAAAGTTTTCAGAGATAAGTTTCTTCTATTTTATGTTTGATCTCATAAATGTCTTTTCCATTAGCAAAGTGTCCACAGCGAACTGATATATATATATATATATATAGTATATAAACTATATATATCTAATTTATGTGTGTGTGCATGCATGCATGCGTGTAATTTTTAGATTAAATCTGAAACAACTGCAGAGACACTCCATCGCTATCGATCACTGAGCTGTTTTTGAAAGTCATGAGTATGTTTAAGGCGAGACACTAAAGGTGGAAATACCTCTTAAATGAGAGATATTTAAAATGTTTATAAATTGAGGAACATTTTTTGAAAATGTTCTTTCATTTAAAGGCTCTATACCTGATTTGTTATTTAGTTTTTTATTATAAACAATGAAAGTGTAAGCTTCTAAATTCAAAATGCCTAACTTTTCTAGCATACAGTATTTGCATCTCCATTCTTTACAGGGACGGGTTCACAGGCACATTTCACAACTTACATGTTGACTTTTAAGGGTCACTTTCACAGAGTTATGCAGTTAATACAAATGCTTTAGATACAGTGTTTCCCCCTGAGTTTAAAATATATGCATTACTACAAAAATCAGGTATAGTGCCTTTAATGTTTTCATACAAAATAATGGCAAGAGAAAGGTTTAAGTGCATGGATTTGATTTGTTGATATATCAAATACAATGATTTTTTTATTATTTCGTTTTTTTATCAGAGGAGCTTTTGGATATTTTTTGGGTTCGAAGCTTAGTAAATCAGAGTAGGAATCCCCACATTGTTCAACATGATAACATGAGTAAATGGAGGGGAATAAATACTTCCTGGACCCACTTTGAATAATACGACTTACAAAGAGAAATCTGTGTATTGAGATATGACTCACAGAGATGCTGGAGAGCCTGGTTCTCCCTTCAGCACAACAGTCTTCTGTTTGTGCTTGTGCAATTATGTCCTTGAGCTCCTCGGCCCAACTGCGACTGTTGACCATGCCGCCCTGTGTGCCGTTCCGTGGGCTGTTCCGGTGATGGACGTCGGTCTCATCTTCATAGTCAAACCACCACGGTTTCGGCGCTGTAGCTTTTGTCACAAACAGGTCATCCTCCTCTTCCATGTCCACATCATAGTCGTCCATAAAGGCAAAGATGGGCGGCCGGTTGGATGATACAGTGTTCTTGTCGGGAATGAAAGCAATGTTAATATGACCGCAGCTCAAGAAAATGCAACAAATGTAAAAAAAAATAAAAAATCACCTATTGACGGTCCATCTCATTCTCGATTCAAAAGCATTGTATTTGCTAATTTGACAACAAAAAAGTTTAATTGACCATAATTTCTATTCAAGCTCTCGTCTTTGTAAAGGAAATACAGAAAAGCCTACCTGTGTTGTTGAAATAATTCAATTTCAAAATGTATGGACAAGGGTTAGTCCCAAGAAAGTGGCCGGATTGCTTTCTGTAAGCTCCATGTCCTACATAATTTCAACCAGTTCCCATGTCAAGAATTATAGAGGATGCTTTATAAGTGTGGACAGGGAAGACCACCGCTGTACAATGGACCTTTTCAAAGAGAACAGTACAGACTCTGTCACGTGCAGCTTAGAGGCAGTGAAGTGTGAGGAGCCATGTATGTGTGTCATCACAGGGCGCCCGGAGGAAAAGTACTGTGCACAAGATATAGGAAGAGACAGAATGGGGTGTACATGGTCTTAAGATGCACGTCACCATCAACTAGGGCTGAACGATATATCGTATCGATAGGAACAGTCAAGATATGAATTATATAGATTTTCATCAATAAAACCGCACCCTTTTGTGTAATGCATTTTTCTGTAAAATGCTTGGTTGTCACCGAATCCGTAGTTATATCGGATCGAGAGATATCAGGCATAAATATCAAGATATTAAATTATATCCATATCGTTCAGCCCTACCATCAACTGTAGTCTAAGTGCTTCTTCGCGATTCCATAAATGTTTTCTAGTCTTCACCCAGTTATGTACATTTATTTATATTTCCCCCCCCCAAAAAAGGTTTTACAAAATTTGAGACACAAACTTCAGAGGCAACATTATTTTGTATACGTTTAAATTATACCACAGCTGAGAACACCAAACAGGATGAAATGAAAACGTGTTGGAAGGAGTGGTCATGGTGAGGCAGTCGTTGTAGTTGTGGTTGTAGTTGGGTACCACCATTTTTGACCAAACCAAGGCAACTGTACAGAATGGATTGGTGCAACTTTTGGCTCACTGGGCCCATTTAGGAAGTGCCAATGGTGTGGGTGCTGCCAGAAATTAAAGGGTAGCTGAGGGACTGGGTCTTGAGGGGAAGTAGTTGGGGCAGTTTGGCTTGGATATGGGAACATATAATACATAAACTGCCAGTAATTTGAGGGTATTTGAGGGACTGGATCCTGTGGAGTAGGAGCCGGAGTTGAGAACAGCATAGGCCAATGGTACTGATGATGCTGGAAAAAGCCTGGAGGAATTTGAGGGGCTGCAGTTGTAGGTTCCTGAGGCATGCCTGGAAACGAAGGGAAGAACGGGGCCTGACTCGGCGCAATGGTTTTTGACCCATCGTCAGGTTTGGGGCACTTGAGGGTCACTGGAATTCCATTCCAATGCAGGGGAAGATTGTAGTTTCCATCCTATAAAAAGATAAAAGCGGTTAACATTAAATAAAATAAAACCCTACAGCAACTTTTTACCTCTGTTACAATATTGCAGCCGTCATAAGGGACCTGCATAACAAGGCCAAAGGGACTTCTGTGCATGTGGTAGCCACAGGCAGAAGGCACATGGGACAAAGGCAGAGGAGGGTCTAAGGCAGAAAACAAGGATTTTAACATTGCTATAAAACAAAAATACACTGGGTTTAAAACACACGTACATTGGTTCAGTCCAAAATGCCTCACTGGTGATCCAACTGCTCTGAATCTCATGTGGTTGTGTCCACACTGCAGTGAAGGTGACATGAGTTGAAATTGGTGTTCTTTGGCGTCCATATCAAATACATGTCCTTTGTCCTTTAACGAAAATGGTAAAAACGAATCGGCTTGATAAGCGGTATTATCCTCCACTAAAGCATTTTTAAGGCCTTTCCCAAATACGATGACTCCTGGTCGAACACCAATCACTGTGTCCGTGGCTTCTTTTTGTCCATCCTGTCCAGCATTTTTCTTTAAGGGAGCGGTCTCAGTTTGCGTCAAGTGAAACACAAGTAAAACTGCAACCAGGTAACCGGTTGTGGCCTGGGTTTGTCGTTTCCACAACATTTTGTCTCGCATAGAACTCATGGAATAGCTCAATGTCCCGTGGGGATTATAAATGGTGGCAATTTGTGGAATCAGGTGAAACATGTGCTAACAACCAATCAGATAAACTAACTAATCTTATCACACCTGCTGAGGTCATAGTTCACTACATATATATACATACATATATCTGCACTATCCTAGCAGACACATTTGGCCCAGATTTTGTAGCTGAGATGTTCACTTCTGGAGCTCTTTTTTGGCCCTGTGGTAACAGAACAATGCATGGACAGCGATGAATGTGTATTTTTATTATTTTTACAAGAAATGCATGTAAAAATTCAGAAAGTTAACACTGATTAAATATTGCATATTATTTACCGGTTCATGACCACAATTGACATTGTATGTGTCCCGCCCTATGGGACAGTTTTTTGGTTCAGTGCATCAACCATGAGCCACATTGGGACCCGAGGTCATTGGGATTTCCATCCGAGAGACAGATTTTAACTTCATGCTTATGTGACTTGCATTTGTCTTCAGGAGCTTGCTATAAAATGTAGCTACAAGCTCTCCCGTCAATGCCAATTGTAAGGTTAGTGACGCTGAATGTATATTACAGTGTATGTTGTATAAATATAAAACACACTGGAATCAGCACAAGCAAAACGTGTAGGGCTTGGTTACGCTTTTCCCCCCCAATTCCATAACTTTAATATGCAATTTGTTCTATAGAACCATAAACCGATTTATACCATTTGAGGTGAATCAAGTAACTTCTTTTAATGCTATTGCAACAGGCAACACATTTCCCACTGTACTTTTATTCTAGTGCAACAGTACCAAGCCCTTAAAACAGGCGTCAGATCTTAATAGCTTTAGTTGATCCTCTTAAACTCTGGTTCCAGGTAAAGCACCAACGCAACAGATAATTCAGGGCAGCCAGCAGAACGGTTTAAAAATGGTATGGTGGAGTTATGGATAGATGAGGGTTATTGGGTGGAGGTATGGTTAGCCATGAGGGGGAGGAGGTAGCAGCAGTACAGTGCCATTTTTTCAGTAGCCACCAGGCATGCCAGCGCCAGGAGACTAGCTGCCCAGGTTTGTTGCCCCCCCCCCACTATGAGCTTGGCGTGGGGCAAGGTAAAGGCCCCCCCAATTGGAAGATGGGGGGTTCCCACATCTTAAACCCTACTCTTGATGTAAATCCGTTTGTATGCATACACGTATACAAAAAATAACAGACACCAAAGCTAAGGTTTAAAAACTTTTATAGTTTTGCTGCTGAAGAGAAACAAGTGGGATGATCATGGCATTGGGAACCATGCAAGCGGAGCCGATGTTGAAGTACTCGTTTGCAACCACCATTTGTGTCCAAACCAAGGCGCCTGTCCTGATTGAGTAGGTACAACAGGCCCATGTGGGAAGTGCCCATGCGGGAAGTGCCCATGCGGGAAGTGCCCATGCCAGTAATTAAAGGGTAGCTGAGGGACTGGGTCTTGTGGGGCAGGGGTAGTAGTTTGGGCCAGTTGATGCCAGTGAGCAAAGTAATATGGCCAGAGACCCTTGTGAAAATGAGGGACTGGATCTTGTGGAGTAGGAGCCGGAGTTGAGAACAGCATAGGCCAATGGTACGGATGATGCTGGAAAAAGCCTGGAGGAATTTGAGGGGCTGCAGTTGTAGGTTCCTGAGGCATGCCTGGAAACCATGGGAAGAACGGAGCAATGGTTTTTGACCCATCGTCAGGTTTGGGGCACTTGAGGGTCACTGGAATGCCATTCCAATGCAGGGGAAGATTGTAGTTTCCATCCTATACAAAGAAAAAAAAAAGCGGTTAACATTAAATAAAATAAAACCCTACAGCAACTTTTTTACCTCTGTTACAATATTGCAGCCGTCATAAGGGACCTGCATATCAAGGCCAAAGGGACTTCTGTGCATGTGGTAGCCACAGGCAGAAGGCACATGGGACAAAGGCAGAGGAGGGTCTAAGGCAGAAAACACGGATTTTAACATTGCTATAAAACAAATACACACTGGGTTTAAAACACACGTACATTGGTTCAGTCCAAAGTGCCTCACTGGTGATCCAACTGCTCTGAATCTCATGTGGTTGTGTCCACACTGCAGTGAAGGTGACATGAGCTTAAATTGGTGTTCTTTGGCATCCATACCAAATGCATGTCCTTTGTGCCATCCTAAAAATATCAAAACATGAAAACAGGAAGTAGCACCAACCGTGACATTAATAAAAGCATTTGTTTTACCTGGGAAGTCAGCTTGATAAGCGGCATCATCCTCCACTGAAGCATTTTTAAGGACTTTCCCAAATACGATGACTCCAGGTCGAAGGCCAGTCACTGTGTCTGTTGCCTCTTTTTGTCCATCCTGTCCAGCATTTTTCTTTAAGGGAGCGGTCTCAGTTTGTGTCAAGTGAAACGCAAGTAAAACTGCAACCAGGTAACCGGTTGTGGCCTGGGTTTGTCGTTTCCACAACATTTTGTCTCGCGTAGGACTCGTGGAACAGCTGCCTGTCCCATGGAGATTAATATAGGTGAAACATGTGCTGACAGCCAATCAGAAACAAGCTCATCTAATCAAGGGAGATTGGTTACACCTGCTGAGGTCAGAGTTGATTTTTAAATATGGTTTGCTTCTTTTTTGCTTTTTTGGTATTTGCTTTCTGACCATGAACCTCTGCTGCTCTTATGATAAATATAAGCTGCATTAATAAATCAGTTTGGTTCTGCGCTATAGCAGGGACATTTGGGGTACATCCGAAACCTCAAATACGTATGTCCTGATCCTTTAGCTCCTAACTTATGACGTGAAATGGTCAACTGTTAGATCCTTATGCAGTTAGAAACTAGAGCTAAAGCAGCATTTGCCCGATATTATAATAGATCCATGCATTTGCCCAATTCGACTGGCGTTATTCGTTACCCAGGGCGGAAAACACAGAGGAAGTGACATCACCCACTGCTGTTTCATGAAAAACTACATCACCCCTATAGTAATGGACTACAAAAAACACTCCTGCTGCTGCTACTGACTTCAGTGACTCAAACATGAACCACAATAATGATATGAAGCCACACGGAAGACAGATGATGATAAAAAGCAGTTTCAGATTTATTTTCCACAGCTACAGCTCCATCACATGAAAAAAAAAAAAAATGCTCTGGTCGAATATTCCTTTTTGTTCATCCTCAGAGAAAGATGTCGCATTAACACACAGTGAGGTCTGTTCCTTCTCTGCGCAATGTACGCAAATTAGCCATGTGGCTTTAAGTTTCCTCTAAATGAAAGCAAAAGCACAAATTGCCTACATTTAGGCCATTTACTGCGGCTCTTTAAAACAGTGACATGTGACTGTCGGCAACAAACCTGGGCAGCTAGTCTCCTGGCGCTGGCATGCCTGGTGGCTACTAAAAAAATGGCACTGTACTGCTGCTACTACCTCCTCCCACTCATGGCTAACCATACCTCCACCCAATAATCCTCATCTATCCATAACTCCACCATACCATTTTTAAACCGTTCTGCTGGCTGCCCTGAATTATCTGTTGCGTTTGTGCTTTACCTGGAACCAGAGTTTAAGTGGATCAACTAAAGATCTGACGCCTGTTTTGAAATTAAGGTTTTAAGGGCTTGGTACTGTTGCACTAGAATAAAAGTACAGTGGGAAATGTGTTGCCTGTTGCAATAGCATTAAAAGAAGTTACTTGATTGTTTCACCTCAAATGGTATAAATCGGTTTATGGTTCTATAGAACAAATTGCATATTAAAGTTATGGAATTGGGGGGGAAAGCGTAACCAAGCCCTACACGTTTTGCTTGTGCTGATTCCAGTGTGTTTTATATTTATACAACATACACTGTAATATACATTCAGCGTCACTAACCTTACAATTGATGTGGGAGAGCTTTTAGCTACATTTTATAGTAAGCTCCTGAACACAAATGCAAGTCACATAAGCATGAAGTTCAAATCTGGCTCTCAGATTGAAATCCCAATGACCTCGGGTCCCGATGTGGCTCATGGTTGATGCACTGAACCAAAAAACTGTCCCATAGGGCGGGACACATACAATGTTAATTGTGGTCATGAACCGGTAAATAATATGCAATATTTAATCAGTGTTAACTTTCTGAATTTTTACATGCATTTCTTGTAAAAAAAATATAAAAAATACACGTTCATTATTGATGTAAAAGTAGAAAAAAACCCCGAACAAAATACATTTCTGACATTAAACATTTTTATTGTAAATGGTCTCAACTTATATAGCGCTTTTCTACCTTCATCAGGCCAAAAGCGCTTTACAGCAAGGAACCAGTCACCCATTCACACTCATTCATACACCAACAGACACTCAAGGCAAGTAGGGTGAGGTGTCAAAAAAAGAGCTCCATAAGTGAACAAAAGACAAGTTCCGTATCTCGGCTACAAAATCTGGGCCAAGGGTACATCCGAAACCAGTAACTTGGTGTGATGGAGCTGTAGCTGTGGGAGGTATATCTGAAACTGCTTTTTATCATCATCTGTCTTCCGTGTGGCTTCATATCATTATTGTGGTTCATGTTTGAGTCATTGAAGTCAGTAGCAGCAGCAGGAGTGTTTTTTGTAGTCCATTACTATAGGGGTGATGTAGTTTTTCATGAAACAGCAGTGGGTGATGTCACTTCCTCTGTGTTTTCCGCCCTGGGTAACGAATAACGCCAGTCGAATTGGGCAAATGCATGGATCTATTATAATATCGGGCAAATGCTGCTTTAGCTCTAGTTTCTAACTGCATAAGGATCTAACAGTTGACCATTTCACGTCATAAGTTAGGAGCTAAAGGATCAGGACATACGTATTTGAGGTTTCGGATGTACCCCAAATGTCCCTGCTATAGCGCAGAACCAAACTGATTTATTAATGCAGCTTATATTTATCATAAGAGCAGCAGAGGTTCATGGTCAGAAAGCAAATACCAAAAAAGCAAAAAAGAAGCAAACCATATTTAAAAATCAACTCTGACCTCAGCAGGTGTAACCAATCTCCCTTGATTAGATGAGCTTGTTTCTGATTGGCTGTCAGCACATGTTTCACCTATATTAATCTCCATGGGACAGGCAGCTGTTCCACGAGTCCTACGCGAGACAAAATGTTGTGGAAACGACAAACCCAGGCCACAACCGGTTACCTGGTTGCAGTTTTACTTGCGTTTCACTTGACACAAACTGAGACCGCTCCCTTAAAGAAAAATGCTGGACAGGATGGACAAAAAGAGGCAACAGACACAGTGACTGGCCTTCGACCTGGAGTCATCGTATTTGGGAAAGTCCTTAAAAATGCTTCAGTGGAGGATGATGCCGCTTATCAAGCTGACTTCCCAGGTAAAACAAATGCTTTTATTAATGTCACGGTTGGTGCTACTTCCTGTTTTCATGTTTTGATATTTTTAGGATGGCACAAAGGACATGCATTTGGTATGGATGCCAAAGAACACCAATTTAAGCTCATGTCACCTTCACTGCAGTGTGGACACAACCACATGAGATTCAGAGCAGTTGGATCACCAGTGAGGCACTTTGGACTGAACCAATGTACGTGTGTTTTAAACCCAGTGTGTATTTGTTTTATAGCAATGTTAAAATCCGTGTTTTCTGCCTTAGACCCTCCTCTGCCTTTGTCCCATGTGCCTTCTGCCTGTGGCTACCACATGCACAGAAGTCCCTTTGGCCTTGATATGCAGGTCCCTTATGACGGCTGCAATATTGTAACAGAGGTAAAAAAGTTGCTGTAGGGTTTTATTTTATTTAATGTTAACCGCTTTTTTTTTTCTTTGTATAGGATGGAAACTACAATCTTCCCCTGCATTGGAATGGCATTCCAGTGACCCTCAAGTGCCCCAAACCTGACGATGGGTCAAAAACCATTGCTCCGTTCTTCCCATGGTTTCCAGGCATGCCTCAGGAACCTACAACTGCAGCCCCTCAAATTCCTCCAGGCTTTTTCCAGCATCATCCGTACCATTGGCCTTCGCTGTTCTCAACTCCGGCTCCTACTCCACAAGATCCAGTCCCTCATTTTCACAAGGGTCTCTGGCCATATTACTTTGCTCACTGGCATCAACTGGCCCAAACTACTACCCCTTCCCCACAAGACCCAGTCCCTCAGCTACCCTTTAATTACTGGCAGTGGCAGCACCCGCATGGGCACTTCCCGCATGGGCACTTCCCGCATGGGCACTTCCCGCATGGGCACTTCCCGCATGGGCACTTCCCGCATGGGCCTGTTGTACCTACTCAATCAGGACAGGCGCCTTGGTTTGGACACAAATGGTGGTTGCAAACGACTACTTCAACATCGGCTCCGCTTGCATGGTTCCCAATGCCATGATCATCCCACTTTGTCTTCAGCAGCAAAACTATAAAAGTTTTTAAACCTTAGCTTTGGTGTGTTTTTTATTTATTTTATGTGTTTGCATACAAACGGATTTACAGCAAGAATAGGGTTTAAGATGTGTAAACCTGGGCAGCGTAACCAAGCCCTACATGTTTTGCTTGTGCTGATTCCAGTTTGTTTTATATTTATACAACACACTGTAATATACATTCAGCATCACTAACCTTACAATTGGCATTGGAGAGCTTTTCACATAAGCATGAAGTTCAAGCTTATGAGCGCCCACCCCTAAGTGCAATAAAAGTACATTTCACAATGGTACTGAAGGAACAAAACATCAGACCTCATCCAAAGAGAATTTGAAACATTTCAAGCCGCTACATCCTTACAAAAAAATATATATATAACTGTTTATATAATTGCAACGAAGCACAACTACAACGATCTTGTTTCATGTACAATGTCGAGTACATAGCAAGTAAAAAAATTTGATCCCAATATATTTCAGATTGTTACCAATAATTACCGAGAGTTACATTTGTTATACATTTTATAGCAAGCTCATGAATACCAATGCAAGTCACATAAGCATGAAGTTCAAGTCTGGCTCTCAGATGGAAATCCCAATGACCTCGGGTCCCAATGTGGCTCATGGTTGATGCACTGAACCAAAAAACTGTCCCATAGGGCGGGACACATACAATGTTAATTGTGGTCATGAACCGGTAAATAATAAGCAATATTTAATCAGTGTTCACTTTCTTAATTTTTACATGCATTTCTTGTAAAAAAATATAAAAAAATGCACGTTCATTATTGTAAAAGTAGAAAAAAAACCCGAACAAAATACATTTCTGACAAACATTTTTATTGTAAATGGTCTCAACTTGTATAGCGCTTTTCTACCTTCATCAGGCCAAAAGTGCTTTACAGCAAGGAACCAGTCACCCATTCATACTCTCATTCATACACCAACAGACACTCAAGGCAAGTAGGGTGAGGTGTCAAAAAATGAGCTCCATAAGTGAACAAAAGACAAGTTCCGTATCTCGGCTACAAAATCTGGGCCAAGGGTACGTCCGAAACCAGTAACTTGGTAAGCGGTCTAACGCCAAACCGGATACACGTGGGCCATCCCATAAGCCATCATTCGTCTCACGCCCCACCCTCGAGTGATTCATGCACCACCAGTGTTGATTGACAGGCGCACATTTGATAATACATTTTAAAAAAATATTCTGCACAAGCCAAACTTCATAAAAGGGACAAAATAGCCTACATGTTAGAGTCACAGTCACATGTCACGGTTTTAAAGAGCCGCAGTAAATGGCCTAAATGAAGGCAGTTTGTGCTTTTGCTTTCATTTAGAGGCAACTTAAAGCCACATGGCTCATTTGCGTACATTGCGCAGAGAAGGAGCAGACCTCACTGTGTGTTAATGGGGCATCCTTCTCTGAGGATGAACAAAAAGGAATATTCGACCAGAGCATTTTTCTTTTTTTTTTATGTGATGGAGCTGTAGAAAATAATAAACCCTATTCTTGCGTTAAATCCGTTTTTATGAATACACATATACAATATAAACAGACACCAAAGCTAAGGTTTAAAATGTATAGTTTTGCTGCTGAAGAGAAACAAGTGGGATGATCATGGCATTGGGAACCATGCAAGCGGAGCCGATGTTGAAGTAGTCGTTTGCAACCACCATTTGTGTCCAAACCAAGGCGCCTGTCCTGATTGAGTAGGTACAACAGGCCCATGTGGGAAGTGCCCATGCGGGAAGTGCCCATGCGGGAAGTGCCCATGCGGGAAGTGCCCATGCGGGAAGTGCCCATGTGGGAAGTGCCCATGCGGGTGCTGCCACTGCCAGTAATTAAAGGGTAGCTGAGGGACTGGGTCTTGTGGGGAAGGGGTAGTAGTTTGGGCCAGTTGATGCCAGTGAGCAAAGTAATATGGCCAGAGACCCTTGTGAAAATGAGGGACTGGATCTTGTGGAGTAGGAGCCGGAGTTGAGAACAGCAAAGGCCAATGGTACGGATGATGCTGGAAAAAGCCTGGAGGAATTTGAGGGGCTGCAGTTGTAGCGGACTCAGTTTGTGTCAAGTGAAACGCACGTAAAACTGCAACCAGGTAACCGGTTGTGGCCTGGGTTTGTCGTTTCCACAACATTTTGTCTCGCGTAGGACTCGTGGAACAGCTGCCTCAGCTGGTTACACCTGCTGAGGTCAGAGTTGATTTTTAAATATGGTTTGCTTCTTTTTTGCTTTTTTGGTATTTGCTTTCTGACCATGAACCTCTGCTGCTCTTATGATAAATATAAGCTGCATTAATAAATCAATTTGGTTCTGCGCTATAGCAGGGACATTTGGGGTACATCCGAAACCTCAAATACGTATGTCCTGATCCTTTAGCTCCTAACTTATGACGTGAAATGGTCAACTGTTAGATCCTTATGCAGTTAGAAACTAGAGCTAAAGCAGCATTTGCCCGATATTATAATAGATCCATGCATTTGCCCAATTCGACTGGCGTTATTCGTTACCCAGGGCGGAAAACACAGAGGAAGTGACATCACCCACTGCTGTTTCATGAAAAACTACATCACCCCTATAGTAATGGACTACAAAAAACACTCCTGCTGCTGCTACTGACTTCAATGACTCAAACATGAACCACAATAATGATATGAAGCCAAACACAAGACAGATGATGATAAAAAGCAGTTTCAGATATACCTCCCACAGCTACAGCTCCATCACACCAAGTTACTGGTTTCGGATGTACCCTTGGCCCAGATTTTGTAGCCGAGATACGGAACTTGTCTTTTGTTCACTTATGGAGCTCTTTTTTTGACACCTCACCCTACTTGCCTTGAGTGTCTGTTGGTGTATGAATGAGTGTGAATGGGTGACTGCATGGTTCCTTGCTGTAAAGCGCTTTTGGCCTGATGAAGGTAGAAAAGCGCTATATAAGTTGAGACCATTTACAATAAAAATGTTTAATGTCAGAAATGTATTTTGTTCGGTTTTTTTTTTTACTTTTACATCAATAATGAACGTGTATTTTTTATATTTTTTTTACAAGAAATGCATGTAAAAATTCAGAAAGTCAACACTGATTAAATATTTCATATTATTTACCGGTTCATGACCACAATTAACATTGTATGTGTCCCGCCCTATGGGACAGTTTTTTGGTTCAGTGCATCAACCATGAGCCACATTGGGACCCGAGGTCATTGGGATTTCTATCTGAGAGCCAGATTTGAACTTCATGCTTATGTGACTTGCATTGGTATTCATGAGCTTGCTATAAAATGTATAACAAATGTAACTCTCAGTAATCACTGGTAACAATCTGAAATATATTAAGGATCACATTTTTTTACTTGCTTTGTACTAGACATTGTACATGAAACAAGATCGTTGTAGTTGTGCTTCGTTTCAATTATATAAACAGTTCATATATTTTTTTTTTTAAGTTTGTAAGTTGGTCTGTGCTAATGTAGCTGCTTGAAATGCTTCAAATTCTCTTTGGATGAGGTCTCTTTGATGTTTTGTTCCTTCGGTACCATTGTGTGAAATGTACTTTTATTGCACTTAGGGGTAGACGCTCATAAGCTTTTTGCTTCAGCCCACTCCTTTTGAGCAGAGTGTATACCGCTCAAATAAACAAACTAAAGCCACTTCAGCAGGCTCCTTTCAAAATGGAGCAATGACTCTTCTCCGAGATCCTCACCCATTCTCGAAGGGTGCGCCCAGCCACCCTGCGAAGGAAACTCATTTCGGCCGCTTGTATTCACGATCTTGTCCTTTCGGTCATTACCCAAATCTCATGACTGGTGAGGATGGTAGCGTAGATCGAGAGCTTTGCCTGTAGCTGTAGTATAGTTGGTTATGGAATTGCAATTTGACGTATACAAAAAGTATAGGGCACAGTAGTGGGACAGCTTTTCCCAATTCCAGTACTTTGAAACCATCTGATACATATACCAAAAGCCATAGAACAGAATGTTAATGCCATTAAAACACATTTTAATGGAGGTTAATGACCAACCTTTGTAAATGCTATCCATGGACTTAAAGGCATCAAAAAATGATTTTCCCCCACGCCCTTTTATTTTTTCCGGTATCAGCACCAAACTTTTTCCACCCAAAACCGGCATCGTTTATTGGTACCCAGCTTTAATTCCTTTCCAAAATGGGCGCCACATCTTGAACCCTATTATCATTTTGTATGCCATTTACTCAAAGGTGCACTTTTAAACTTATGGGGGAAAAGCTTAGACCTTGTAGTGATCCAGCATGGCACCTTTACTTTCCATCACAATGGTCTCTTGGACAGTTTGTTTTAAAGGTTTTCCCTGCCAACTGACCCGCTCACCAGAATTGTTCCTGCAGCATCCTAGAAACCACAGGTGCCATGCTGACCACTCCTCTAGCCCCGGAGTCACAAGTCCAAATTTAGTGTCAACTTTTTCACATTAGTTGCATAATGCACCTTTAAAAACCTGAGATCAAAGCTAAGGTTTATAAAATTTGATTTTACATTTTTTTGCTGCTGAAGAGAAACATGTGGAATCATGGCATTGGGACCCACCATGGAAGAGGAGTAGATTTTGCGGACGTAGTTGCATGCAACCACCATTTGTGTCCAAACCAAGGCACCTGTCCTGATTGAGTAGGTACAACGGGCCCATGCGGGAAGTGCCCATGCGGGAAGTGCCCATGCGGGAAGTGCCCATGCGGGAAGTGCCCATGCGGGAAGTGCCCATGTGGGAAGTGCCCATGCGGGTGCTGCCACTGCCAGTAATTAAAGGGTAGCTGAGGGACTGGGTCTTGTGGGGAAGGGGTAGTAGTTTGGGCCAGTTGATGCCAGTGAGCAAAGTAATATGGCCAGAGACCCTTGTGAAAATGAGGGACTGGATCTTGTGGAGTAGGAGCCGGAGTTGAGAACAGCATAGGCCAATGGTACGGATGATGCTGGAAAAAGCCTGGAGGAATTTGAGGGGCTGCAGTTGTAGGTTCCTGAGGCATGCCTGGAAACCATGGGAAGAACGGAGCAATGGTGTTTGACCCATCGTCAGGTTTGGGGCACTTGAGGGTCACTGGAATGCCATTCCAATGCAGGGGAAGATTGTAGTTTCCATCCTATACAAAGAAAAAAGCGGTTAACATTAAACACAAATAAAACCCTACAGCAACTTTTTTACCTCTGTTACAATATTGCAGCCATCATAGGGGACCTGCATATCAAGGCCAAAGGGACTTCTGTGCATGTGGTAGCCACAGGCAGAAGGCACATGGGACAAAGGCAGAGGAGGGTCTAAGGCAGAAAACAAGGATTTTAACATTGCTATAAAACAAATACTTTTGAAATTACAAGCCCTTCAAAAGAAAGCTATTCGAGCCATCTCTTGGGCCAAGTTTAATAGCCCCACTGATCACTTGTTCTATAAATATAAGCTTCTGAAACTCACTGAGTGCAACTTTTTTCAAAATGCATGTATAATGTCTAATGTCTAGTGTTTAGACCTAAGGACAGACTGGCTCAGCTCATCCCAATCTCTACACCTGCTCATGATCACAATACAAGACGTTAAACCCTCTTACAAGGAAAAATTCGAAAACTCAAGTGCACAAGCTTCAGTGTGGCGTGTAAAGGCCCACAAGTTTGGAATGAGCTGAACATTAACATTAAAACCGTAACATCTCTGGCTATTTTTAAAAAGAAACTAAAAATTGAGCTTCTAGAAAATTACAATAAACCCTAGTTGATGACCTCTAACAAGACTTATGTAATTCATGTCTGATGGTAGTATGTACTAATGTGTGTAAGCAAAAAATAAATAAAAAATAACAATAAAATAAAATAAAAAATACGTACCTTTTTAAAGTAAAATTCATGCAACTCTAAGCTAGTAAAAGTAAGGTAAGACAGTTTTAAATTAGAGTAGGTAAGGTTAGTTGGTAGGTAATAGAATGGGTATCTTGGGTAATATGTATCCCAGGTTACTAATGTATACTTGTGTTTTTAATATTGTGTATTGTCTTGGGCCCCATATATAAGCTAAATGTTGCTTCAAGGGTGTCCCGTTTATGAATATGCACTATCATCTATGAATGAATGTTAAAATGCTTTTACCGTATATTTGTAATAAAAACGAATCGGCTTGATAAGCGGTATTATCCTCCACTAAAGCATTTTTAAGGCCTTTCCAAAATACGATGACTCCTGGTCGAAGACCAATCACTGTGTCCGTGGCTTCTTTTTGTCCATCCTGTCCAGCATTTTTCTTTAAGGGAGAGGTCTCAGTTTGCGTCAAGTGAAACACAAGTAAAACTGCAACCAGGTAACCGGTTGTGGACTGGGTTTGTCGTTTCCACAACATTTTGTCTCGCATAGAACTCATGGAATAGCTCAATGTCCCGTGGGGATTATAAATGGTGGCAATTTGTGGAATCAGGTGAAACATGTGCTAACAACCAATCAGATAAACTAACTAATCTTATCACACCTGCTGAGGTCATAGTTCACTACATATATATACATACATATATCTGCACTATCCTAGCAGACACATTTGGCCCAGATTTTGTAGCTGAGATGTTCACTTCTGGAGCTCTTTTTTAGCCCTGTGGTAACAGAACAATGCATGGACAGCGATGATGAATGTGTATCTTTTTTTTTTTTACAAGAAATGCATGTAAAAATTCAGAAAGTTAACACTGATTAAATATTGCATATTATTTACCGGTTCATGACCACAATTAACATTGTATGTGTCCCGCCCTATGGGACAGTTTTTTGGTTCAGTGCATCAACCATGAGCCACATTGGGACCCGAGGTCATTGGGATTTCAATCTGAGAGCCAGATTTGAACTTCATGCTTATGTGACTTGCATTTGTGTTCAGGAGCTTACTATAAAATGTAGCTAAAAGCTCTCCCACATCAATTGTAAGGTTAGTGACGCTGAATGTATATTACAGTGTATGTTGTATAAATATAAAACACACTGGAATCAGCACAAGCAAAACGTGTAGGGCTTGGTTACGCTTTTCCCCCCAATTCCATAACTTTAATATGCAATTTGTTCTATAGAACCATAAACCGATTTATACCATTTGAGGTGAAACAATCAAGTAACTTCTTTTAATGCTATTGCAACAGGCAACACATTTCCCACTGTACTTTTATTCTAGTGCAACAGTACCAAGCCCTTAAAACCTTAATTTCAAAACAGGCGTCAGATCTTTAGTTGATCCACTTAAACTCTGGTTCCAGGTAAAGCACAAACGCAACAGATAATTCAGGGCAGCCAGCAGAACGGTTTAAAAATGGTATGGTGGAGTTATGGATAGATGAGGGTTATTGGGTGGAGGTATGGTTAGCCATGAGTGGGAGGAGGTAGTAGCAGCAGTACAGTGCCATTTTTTTAGTAGCCACCAGGCATGCCAGCGCCAGGAGACTAGCTGCCCAGGTTTGTTGCCGACAGTCACATGTCACTGTTTTAAAGAGCCGCAGTAAATGGCCTAAATGAAGGCAATTTGTGCTTTTGCTTTCATTTAGAGGAAACTTAAAGCCACATGGCTAATTTGCGTACATTGCGCAGAGAAGGAACAGACCTCACTGTGTGTTAATGCGACATCTTTCTCTGAGGATGAACAAAAAGGAATATTCGACCAGAGCATTTTTTTTTTTTTTCATGTGATGGAGCTGTAGCTGTGGAAAATAAATCTGAAACTGCTTTTTATCATCATCTGTCTTCCGTGTGGCTTCATATCATTATTGTGGTTCATGTTTGAGTCATTGAAGTCAGTAGCAGCAGCAGGAGTGTTTTTTGTAGTCCATTACTATAGGGGTGATGTAGTTTTTCATGAAACAGCAGTGGGTGATGTCACTTCCTCTGTGTTTTCCGCCCTGGGTAACGAATAACGCCAGTCGAATTGGGCAAATGCATGGATCTATTATAATATCGGGCAAATGCTGCTTTAGCTCTAGTTTCTAACTGCATAAGGATCTAACAGTTGACCATTTCACGTCATAAGTTAGGAGCTAAAGGATCAGGACATACGTATTTGAGGTTTCGGATGTACCCCAAATGTCCCTGCTATAGCGCAGAACCAAACTGATTTATTAATGCAGCTTATATTTATCATAAGAGCAGCAGAGGTTCATGGTCAGAAAGCAAATACCAAAAAAGCAAAAAAGAAGCAAACCATATTTAAAAATCAACTCTGACCTCAGCAGGTGTAACCAATCTCCCTTGATTAGATGAGCTTGTTTCTGATTGGCTGTCAGCACATGTTTCACCTATATTAATCTCCATGGGACAGGCAGCTGTTCCACGAGTCCTACGCGAGACAAAATGTTGTGGAAACGACAAACCCAGGCCACAACCGGTTACCTGGTTGCAGTTTTACTTGCGTTTCACTTGACACAAACTGAGACCGCTCCCTTAAAGAAAAATGCTGGACAGGATGGACAAAAAGAGGCAACAGACACAGTGACTGGCCTTCGACCTGGAGTCATCGTATTTGGGAAAGTCCTTAAAAATGCTTCAGTGGAGGATGATGCCGCTTATCAAGCTGACTTCCCAGGTAAAACAAATGCTTTTATCAATGTCACGGTTGGTGCTACTTCCTGTTTTCATGTTTTGATATTTTTAGGATGGCACAAAGGACATGCATTTGGTATGGATGCCAAAGAACACCAATTTAAGCTCATGTCACCTTCACTGCAGTGTGGACACAACCACATGAGATTCAGAGCAGTTGGATCACCAGTGAGGCACTTTGGACTGAACCAATGTACGTGTGTTTTAAACCCAGTGTGTATTTGTTTTATAGCAATGTTAAAATCCGTGTTGTCTGCCTTAGACCCTCCTCTGCCTTTGTCCCATGTGCCTTCTGCCTGTGGCTACCACATGCACAGAAGTCCCTTTGGCCTTGATATGCAGGTCCCTTATGACGGCTGCAATATTGTAACAGAGGTAAAAAAGTTGCTGTAGGGTTTTATTTTATTTTATGTTAACCGCTTTTTTTTCTTTGTATAGGATGGAAACTACAATCTTCCCCTGCATTGGAATGGCATTCCAGTGACCCTCAAGTGCCCCAAACCTGACGATGGGTCAAAAACCATTGCTCCGTTCTTCCCATGGTTTCCAGGCATGCCTCAGGAACCTACAACTGCAGCCCCTCAAATTCCTCCAGGCTTTTTCCAGCATCATCCGTACCATTGGCCTATGCTGTTCTCAACTCTGGCTCCTACTCCACAAGATCCAGTCCCTCATTTTCACAAGGGTCTCTGGCCATATTACTTTGCTCACTGGCATCAACTGGCCCAAACTACTACCCCTTCCCCACAAGACCCAGTCCCTCAGCTACCCTTTAATTACTGGCAGTGGCACTTCCCGCATGGGCACTTCCCGCATGGGCACTTCCCGCATGGGCCTGTTGTACCTACTCAGTCAGGACAGTCTCCTTGGTTTGGACACAAATGGTGGTTGCAAACGACTACTTCAACATCGGCTCCGCTTGCATGGTTCCCAATGCCATGATCATCCCACTTGTTTCTCTTCAGCAGCAAAACTATAAATTTTAAACCTTAGCTTTGGTGTCTGTTTATATTGTATATGTGTATTCATAAAAACGGATTTAACGCGAGAATAGGGTTTATTATTTTCTACAGCTCCATCACATTAAAAAAAAAAAAATGCTCTGGTCGAATATTCCTTTTTGTTCATCCTCAGAGAAGGATGCCCCATTAACACACAGTGAGGTCTGATCCTTCTCTGCGCAATGTACGCAAATGAGCCATGTGGCTTTAAGTTGCCTCTAAATGAAAGCAAAAGCACAAACTGCCTTCATTTAGGCCATTTACTGCGGCTCTTTAAAACCGTGACTGTGACTAACATGTAGGCTATTTTGTCACTTTTATGAAGTTTGGCTTGTGCAGAATATTTTTTTAAAATGTATTATCAAATGTGCGCCTGTCAATCAACACTGGTGGTGCATGAATCACTCGAGGGTGGGGCGTGAGACGAATGATGGCTTATGGGATGGCCCACGTGTATCCGGTTTGGCGTTAGACCGCTTACCAAGTTACTGGTTTCGGACGTACCCTTGGCCCAGATTTTGTAGCCGAGATACGGAACTTGTCTTTTGTTCACTTATGGAGCTCATTTTTTGACACCTCACCCTACTTGCCTTGAGTGTCTGTTGGTGTATGAATGAGAGTATGAATGGGTGACTGGTTCCTTGCTGTAAAGCACTTTTGGCCTGATGAAGGTAGAAAAGCGCTATACAAGTTGAGACCATTTACAATAAAAATGTTTGTCAAATGGATTTTGTTCGGGGTCTTTTTCTACTTTTACATCAATAATGAACGTGCATTTTTTTATATTTTTTTACAAGAAATGCATGTAAAAATTCAGAAAGTCAACACTGATTAAATATTGCATATTTACCGGTTCATGACCACAATTAACATTGTATGTGTCCCGCCCTATGGGACAGTTTTTTGGTTCAGTGCATCAACCATGAGCCACATTGGGATTTCCATCTGAGAGCCAGACTTGAACTTCATGCTTATGTGACTTGCATTGGTATTCATGAGCTTGCTATAAAATGTATAACAAATGTAACTCTCGGTAATTATTGGTAACAATCTGAAATAAATTAGGATCAATTTTTTTTACTTGCTATGTACTCGACATTGTACATGAAACAAGATCATTGTAGTTGTGCTCAGTTGCAATTATATAAACAGTTATATATTTTTTTTGTAAGGATGTAGCTGCTTGAAATGTTTCAAATTCTCTTTGGATGAGGTCTGATGTTTTGTTCCTTCGGTACCATTGTGAAATGTACTTTTATTGCACTTAGGGGTGGGTGCTCATAAGCTTGAACTTCATGCTTATGTGAAAAGCTTTCCAATGCCAATTGTAAGGTTAGTGATGCGGAATGTATATTACAGTGTATGTTGTATAAATATAAAACACACTGGAAAACATGTAGGGCTTGGTTACGCTGCCCAGGTTTACACATCTTAAACCCTATTCTTGCTGTAAATCCGTTTGTATGCATACACATAAAATAAATAAAGTAAAAAACACACCAAAGCTAAGGTTTAAAAACTTTTATAGTTTTGCTGCTGAAGACAAAGTGGGATGATCATGGCATTGGGAACCATGCAAGCGGAGCCGATGTTGAAGTAGTCGTTTGCAACCACCATTTGTGTCCAAACCAAGGCGCCTGTCCTGACTGAGTAGGTACAACAGGCCCATGCGGGAAGTGCCCATGCGGGAAGTGCCCATGCGGGAAGTGCCCATGCGGGAAGTGCCCATGCGGGAAGTGCCCATGCGGGAAGTGCCCATGCGGGAAGTGCCCATGCGGGTGCTGCCACTGCCAGTAATTAAAGGGTAGCTGAGGGACTGGGTCTTGTGGGGAAGGGGTAGTAGTTTGGGCCAGTTGATGCCAGTGAGCAAAGTAATATGGCCAGAGACCCTTGTGAAAATGAGGGACTGGATCTTGTGGAGTAGGAGCCGGAGTTGAGAACAGCAAAGGCCAATGGTACGGATGATGCTGGAAAAAGCCTGGAGGAATTTGAGGGGCTGCAGTTGTAGGTTCCTGAGGCATGCTTGGAAACCATGGGAAGAACGGAGCAATGGTTTTTGACCCATCGTCAGGTTTGGGGCACTTGAGGGTCACTGGAATGCCATTCCAATGCAGGGGAAGATTGTAGTTTCCATCCTATACAAAGAAAAAAAGCGGTTAACATTAACACAAATAAAACCCTACAGCAACTTTTTTACCTCTGTTACAATATTGCAGCCGTCATAGGGGACCTGCATATCAAGGCCAAAGGGACTTCTGTGCATGTGGTAGCCACAGGCAGAAGGCACATGGGACAAAGGCAGAGGAGGGTCTAAGGCAGAAAACACGGATTTTAACATTGCTATAAAACAAATACACACTGGGTTTAAAACACACGTACATTGGTTCAGTCCAAAGTGCCTCACTGGTGATCCAACTGCTCTGAATCTCATGTGGTTGTGTCCACACTGCAGTGAAGGTGACATGAGCTTAAATTGGTGTTCTTTGGCATCCATACCAAATGCATGTCCTTTGTGCCATCCTAAAAATATCAAAACAGGAAGTAGCACCAACCGTGACATTGATAAAAGCATTTGTTTTACCTGGGAAGTCAGCTTGATAAGCGGCATCATCCTCCACTGAAGCATTTTTAAGGACTTTCCCAAATACGATGACTCCAGGTCGAAGGCCAGTCACTGTGTCTGTTGCCTCTTTTTGTCCATCCTGTCCAGCATTTTTCTTTAAGGGAGCGGTCTCAGTTTGTGTCAAGTGAAACGCAAGTAAAACTGCAACCAGGTAACCGGTTGTGGCCTGGGTTTGTCGTTTCCACAACATTTTGTCTCGCGTAGGACTCGTGGAACAGCTGCCTGTCCCATGGAGATTAATATAGGTGAAACATGTGCTGACAGCCAATCAGAAACAAGCTCATCTAATCAAGGGAGATTGGTTACACCTGCTGAGGTCAGAGTTCTTTTATTATTTGTTTTGCTTTATAATTATATTTTTTATTTGCTTTATAATTATATGTTTTATTTGCTTTATATTTTTATTTTTTGCTTGATCATGAACCTCTCCTGCCCTTTTCATAAATACAAACTGCATTAATAAATCCATTTGGTTCATTTTATTAGTTGCATCCATCCAAACACCCCCCACCCCACTGCAAAATAATAATAAATCTGCTCTTGGTAAATTGCTTTTAAATGATTTATATATTGGTATCTGTTTGTAACTGGGCCCCAAAGACAAACATTTGTTTGAAAGAATGAAGTGGAATGCACACAATTTAGGCAAAAAGACAGACATAAATGGGCGCAAAGTGGGGGTTCAGCATTTACCGTATAGGCCTACAGCAAGAGAACCCAACATGTCTAAAATGTTGACTTTTGACTCTTGAACTTTGTCAAATGAAAAGTGCTAATTATGTTTTTCCTTCATTCATAACTGTCAAATTTCTGTAACAAGTAGGCCTACAATTGAAATGTTTTCATATTTCATATTTTTCCAAGAAATGCATGTAAAAATTCCGAAAGTTAACATTGATTAATATTGCACATTATTTAATCAGGTCATCGTGATTTCCATCTGAGAGCCAGGCTTGAACTTCATGCTTATATGACTTGCATTTCTGTTCATGAGCTTGCTATGTAGCTAAAAGCTCTCCCTTGTCAACGCTAATATTCTGTAGTTTATAATGTAATTGCAATAGGATCAAATGTATAAATTTACAACATACACTAGAATCAATGCATGCAAAAGGCATAGGGCTGGGTAGTACTTTAATGATACAAATACCAAAACAGTCATATAGAACCACAAAACACAATAGTTTATTCCATTAAAATACAATTTAAAAAAAAATTTTTTTTTAGGTGAAATAACCATGTAACGTCTGATAATGCTATCCATAGACCTAAATGGCACCAAAACTTGGCATCTAAAATTGTACTTTTCCCCAGTACTTTTATTTTTTTGGTATCAGTATCAAACTTTTTTACCCCCAATATCATACCGGTATTGTTATAGTACCCAAAACAAATTTAAAAGTAAGCCTTTCTTGATGTCTTCCCGAAACAGGAGTCACATCGTTTGGTTAAAAACTACAGAGACCAAAGCTAAACTATCTTTTGCTGCTTAAGAGAAACCTCCACCACGGAAGCGGAATAGATGTTGCGGACGTAGTTGAGGAAGCAGTTGTTAGGGAAGTAGCCAGACCAAGGCACCTGTCCTTTAGGGTTGGTACAACGGGCCCTTTTAGGAAGTGCTAATTAAAGGGTAGCTGAGAGAATGGGTCTTGTGGGGAAGTAGTCGGGGCAGTTTGGCTTGGAATATTTTATACATTTAATACAAATACTCCCAGTAATTTGAGAGTATTTTATTTATTTTTTTAAGTAAATTTCCATATTTAATATTGTATTAAAGAAGTTCTTTTCTTGGGTTATAGTGACATTTTCAAAATGATAAAAACATTTAACACTATTATTAACTATTCTTGGCCATTTCGAACAAGAAAGTGGCTGGTTTTGTTATTGTCACTTAAATGTGACAGAAAGTAAATCCAGAGCCCAAACCTAGAGCTTTATCCACGGGGCGGAGGTGGAACAGGTCGACTCTTTTTTTTATTTTTTTTTTTATTTATTTACATAATAAAATAAGACAAAACTTTAATCCCCCCACCCAACCCCAGCCACTCCTCCTTGCATTCATACCACAATCACAACCACAATCATCCACACATTCATAGTATTTTGACAGGAACACAGACTATAAACAGAAAGGAAGCACAAAGCAGACACAAATAAAATCATGTAAAAAATAAATATATATATATATATATATATATATATATATATATATATATATATATATATATATAAAATAAAAAAATTAAAGAATAAGATGAAATCACTAATACCAATCAAAAACAAAATGCCATATAATTGGCAAAACATTTATGACATAACAAATGGCATAGCAAGTACAACCAATTTGTATATCTCTAATTCAAATAAGCAGACATTCCATTTCTTTTCATGTTCAATTATTCTGTTGTTATTTGTTGCTATAATTGTTTCCAACATATACTGATGATAAACTCTATTCTTAAAGTGTTTTATACATAAATTTGATAACGTTTTAGCTTTAAAAATAAACATTTTACCCATCAGAATAATCATATTCAAAAGGCATGTGCATTTACCCTCAAAAACACAAAGCACAATATTCTGAGGTGTAATTTGCAAAACAATATCCATAGACCTTAACCATAATTGTACACTGACCCAAAACTTAGCCACATATGGACAGAAATAAAACAAATGCATCAGGTCCTCCTCCCCACAGAATCTACAACAGGGATCCTTTTCTATCTTCCATTTGAACAGAGCTTTTTTTGTTGCAATAATTTTATAAAAGGTTTTAAGTTGAAATATCCTGGAATATGAATCTATTGTAGTTCTATAAATTGTTCTAAAGTAATCTTTCCACAAAATTGGATCATTAAATTCATCTTCCCAAAACTGGCAATTTGAGAGTATTTGATGGACTGGGTCTTCTGGGGAAGCGGTAGTAGATTAGACCGGCTGCTGCTGATGCCAGTGGGCAAGGTAATACGGCCAGAGATCCTGGTGAAAATGAGGGACTGGGTCATGTGGGGGAGTAGCCAGAGCTGGCCAATGGTACTTAAGATGATGCTGGAGGAGGCCTGGAGGAATTTGAGGGGCTGCAGTTGTAGGTTCCTGAGGTGGGGCATGCCTGGAAACTATGGGAAGAATGGGGCCGGGTCGTAGCAATGGTTGTTGACCCATCGTCAGGTTTGGGGCACTTGAGGGTCACTGGGATTCTGTTCCAATGGAGGGGAAGATTGTAGTTTGTATCCTAAAAGAAGAAATGTCAATTTCGAGAATATAAAAAGACAAAAAAACAAAAAACATTTAGAAATACCAAATTTACCTGCATTACAATATTGCAGCCATCATAGGGGACGTTTCTCCATGGTGTAGCCACAGTCAGTTGGCACATGGGACAAAGGCAGAGAAGGGTCAACAACAGACAAAGAGGAATTGACTGGATAGTTAGTTAGTTAGTTAGTTTGAGCAGTTTGTCTGCTCAAAAGGAGTGGGCCGAAGCCAAAGGCTTATAAGCGCTCACCCCAGAATAAAAACAATAACATATACATATAACACATCATAAACAAGGGAACATGGGTAAGGTAAGAACAAGTAATAAAGAACAATAAAAAAAAAACAACAACAAAATAAAGAAACAACAGAAAAAGAATGTACAACACTCACAATGTTCATTGGTATATTAGGAATATGGACTCTTTATAAACCTTTTTAAAATGTGCCACATTTTACAAAGTTTGATACTTTCATCTAGTTTTTGCCAAATTTCAACACCACATATCGTGGGACACACGAGACGAGGTTGTTCTGAAGTACTGTTTATCAAAACGAGGTCTTGATACTTCCCAGTTGTCATTACCATCCTCAGTATAATTTTAATTTGGGTTTAAATCATCATCATCATTATTATTATCATTATCATTATTATATATTTATTTAATTGGATTATCAACTATGAAAGATGCAGTGGGTCTGTAACACAATAGTTCAGAGCAAAATGCTTCACTGGCGCTCCAACCGCTCTGAATCTCAGGTGGTCATGGTGGCCACACTGAAGATAAGGGGACAACTGGTTAAATTCGGATTCCCTCCATCTGGGCCACATTCCTAGACATATACGATATTATTTAAGAATTACTTGAGTAAGGTAAGCAAGTAATTAAGCAACATTGAGCCCATTTTTACCAGGGAAGTTGTAATAAGCAGGGCGATTCTCCACTTGTTAAGCTTTTTCCAAACCAAGTGCATTTTCTCCAGTTCGACTTAAACCAAATCTAAAAGCTTCTTGAAAAATAGCGACAAAAAACAGACACAAACGAGGATCAAAAAGTTACACAAATATAACAAAAACGTGACGAAAAAGTGACGAAAACAAAAACGGCCTATAGGCTGAGCTGAACTGGGGAAAATGTGTTTGGTTCATGCGGGGCTTAACAGGTTAATGCAATACAGAAAAACCTCATCCGTTGACTGACTTTATTTCAAGCACTGAAACATTCCTTTTACTGCCATCTTGTGGAGAAATGTTGTCACTTGTTTGCCCGCATAGTTGTAGGAAGAATTAAATAAAAATAAACATGGGTTTCCTTGACAACCATAACACAACACAGTGTCACAGATTTAAGGTAAGGTTGCATTTTCTCTTTCTACATCATGAACCCAAACACATTTTGCAATCTACAGACAATAATAATTATTTGGCCTCCAGCTAACTACTCACATTTGGTCAGAAAGCAAAAGGCTAAGTGTATCAATATTATAAATGAATTAGGCCTGCATAACCGGTTTGGTAGCCCTGGGAATTTAACCTTAGATACCCTTGAATTACCAGGGTTACAGGCAACACTTGATCGTATTCTTTTGGCTGCAAATGTGAACCAAATATTACAAAGAATTCTGTACCTGCTATCAAAATTACTACAGGGGAAAGCTGGACAGGACCATATGTAAGTACAGTAGCCTATATATTATGTGTGTCTGAAGTGATGAGATTGTTTCTATCACCCAAATAGAGGCAACAATGGATGGCAATCAGGACACAATTTCCCTTCTTTATCTCATAAAAGTAGGAGAAATGCTCATGTTAACTAACAATTTCTAACAAGAGTGTTTAATTCTAAAGGTTATGATGACTGCTTTCAGAGTGTCAAATTGATACAAGAGAACTCTCAGTCCCAGCTAGTCCCAAGCCACTTTGCCAGAGCTGCAGGAATTTTGAAGTACATACGAGAATCTACAGACCATGGACTGACATTTGACCCAGAGGTGCTTAGATCATGTGCTACGTAATGTAGGTCACTGAGGACATACAAACAAAAAAACAATTGTAATATTATTTATGTATTTTCAAGTCTGAAGTCCCATCACAATACCAAATTAAATGTGAATACTGTGGACAAGACGTGTCCCCTTCGCTGGATGAAAGATTCTTGCGTGGGTCCAAGGTAAGGGGTCAAACAAAGTAACTCTAGGCTACAACCCATTGCCTCTTTGTTTACCTTCTAGGCAGCATCATTGTTTTGCTGCGAGCAATGGGAACATCTGTGCAGGCAATTGCTGAAGATGAGAAACGCGTGGGAGGGGATATCAGAAGATATTCCAACAGCAAATGACAGCAGTGCAAGTAGAAATCTGGTTTATCAAAAGAAAAAGGAGAAATTGAGCATGTTTCTGAGGGACGCAACAAAAGAGTAAGGTTTAAAAAATAATGATTACAACAATTCTGGCAATCCCACAATATATACTATATATTATTACTAGCTATCACAATCTGATGAAATTGTGTATATTAATTCTGTTCATAGGGATAAATCTAAACCAAGACTGTTTGAGGATTATTTGATTGAAATGCCTATAAATGACACTAGTAGGTGCCATATTATCACACAGACCAATCTAAATGTTGTAAGCGTTTGAATAAATGATCACAACCTCTTTCTGTGCTGTGCTTAGGGGCCATAGTTTCAAAAGCGATCAACTTCCGTCTATCCTGCCCTGCAATTGGAAGCTGGGTAAAGCTTCCTGTAAGTGAGCATGGAAGACAGGCCAGTGTTTTAGATACAAACTTGATAAAGGTTAAAGATGACATTTCTCACTCCATTTGCAACCACGAGCCTCTTGATTTTGGCTTGTGTCATCATCAGGTAGGTTACATCTATGAATGCCCCTAAAATACAGCACATGATATGGTTTCTCTAAAGTTTGATGTTTTGTCACGTTACAGGATGGTGGCGACTTTGTCAATAAGTATTACGCCGATGGATTCAAATTCCTTCTTGGACTTGATGATGGCTCGGCCCAAGTTTGGTATGCCAAACTAGCCAATGTTTTGAAATTGTTACTAAAACGCTGCTTGCAGTACTTCATATCACTGACATTACACATCCCACAGCTACCCCTCAGGAGTCTTGGCCATCCTCGTCACAGTCACCACTGGTGGAAGAGCCTGCATCGTTTATGACGACGCCCCAGGTCAGCCGATGAGAGCTCTGTTCCAGTCAGATGGCAAAGGCACCTGTTACCATCCCAACGGAAACATATGGTACAGAAAGAAATCCACTTATGTTGCTATACGGCAAATGGATGATTACCATGTCTTGTAATAGGCTGATCATCAATCAACACGGGGGCCAGTGTTTAGATCCAGAGGGCGCTAGAGTGCGCAGGTGGACGTGGTACAAATCGGGGTGCACTCCTCTCAGACCAATTTTTCTGTCTATGAACAAATGTATTGGCATTCGAGTACTTGGGAAGCAACAAATATTTGTGTCCTTTCTGGCAAATAGCAGACAGGCTAAATTCAACGTGGGGGTTTGGTGCCAAAAGGTAAATTATCCACAGAAAGTTGACTCTGAAAATTCTTGCACAAGTTTTTGATGTGCCATTTTGTGTGTTGTGCATTTAAGGGCAACTGCAAAGAAAGCAAAATTCCTCCGAGACTGGCAAAAGATGAACTAATAGCGCTGGCATCCAGAGTCAAGACCAAGATGCTCATTCAAAAAATTCACCAGTGCATGTGTACACCCTCTCGTCCCAAACTGTCCAATGCTGCACTTGCCCCTCACCTCCAACTCCAGGCTCAGAAACTATTAAAAGCTGGTAAGAAAGTCAACATGAGTGAGGATGACCGTGACTTTCTCCATAACTGCCTTTCAGTACAGCACTGACATTGGTTTGCAGTTTAAATAAGACACATTTTCCCATGTGGACCGAAAGGACGTTTTACTTGATGTCAAAAGCTAAAAATAAACTATGTTGCTGCTTCTTTAAGTCCATTATTATGACTTGCACAACCTAACCTAGAACAAGATAAATCATGGCATCTTGCATAAGATGTGCTACATTTAGTCTCTTGCCATTTATGTCACAAACTAGACAGTGTCGCTATACACAAATGCATGATTTAAGGAAAGTATATATATCAAATACAATGTACATTTAGGTGTGTTATTGCCATCCTGTCTGCTAGCCTTTCAGCCTATTTGTCTAATCTCTTTTGCCACGACTAATTAAAATCAAGGCAGAGGCTATAATCTTCCTAACAACATTATGTTGGCCAGATGGTTGAAGGAAGCACAGCCAGGTTGAAGCTAGTTAAACCAGTCCATGTAAGTTTATTATTATACATTGTTTTTTTTATCCATCATAGCTTTCATTAAGTTATGTCAATATAAAAATTTAGAAATCAACATGACACTCCTCAATTATAGATTTCAAAACATTGACAAGAAATTCTACACATTTTGTCAAAGCTACATAATAGATTAATAAACTTAAGATTCTACATATGGCTCAGTGGCACAAATGACGAGTTTTATTCATTCTGATGACATTTTATGCAAAAGCTTAAAGACTTCTAAGACTCGTTATTAAATATCTGTATGGAGACCAATGATGTGGATGACAACTGCATGAAGTAGATCTTTTGGAAGGGAATGAGTGGCACAGGGATCCCTCTGGTGTCAGTGGAAGGATATCTAACGGGGCACAGTGAGCAGTGATGGGGACATCCAGTCGGCGCTAACAGTCGAGCTGCCTTCAGCGCAGACCTTCATAAACATCACCTCACAGCCCAGTGAGAATCCCTCCTCAAAACCTGGTGGAAAACAGATGATTAGAACATATACTTTTATTGATTGAGAAATTAGGACTGCACAATGAGAACAAAAAAAGTGATAATTTTTCATATTAGACATTTCTACAATATTATATTTTACCACAGTGTGTTCCATTAAATCTGAACACAAATCAAAAGCAATTTGTTTTTTGTTTAGCAAATTGTTAAAACAAGACCATAGAAAAATAAGTAAATCCAAGTTGAAACAAGGCTAAAATGGAGCTAAATTGGTCAAACTGACAGAACAAATATATTAGCATGCGTTTGTTTTTGGTCGTGTTATCCATAAGTGTGTAAATCTATACCATTGATTTGACGATATGTTGGGACTTCTTGACATATGTGTATTTTGTCACCTAATACAGTGATAATGGGAATAAGTTGTGCAGCCCTGGAAGAAATACTAGAAGCAGCTTTCTTACAAAGAGGGGCTTGCACCCAGCTTCAGAGTGAGGTTAAGAAAGATGGTGAGGTCTTGTGTCCATGGGAACGTTCATCTTCATCTCGTTGTCAAGGATTTGAACGAGCTGCTGCATTGAGGGCAGGTGACCCGACTCCAGTTTGGACCACACAGGAACATCTATAAAAAGTAAAAAAAAAAAAACTGCTAGAATCGTGTTATGTGTACCCACTGGCTACTACTCAAACTCACCATTTAATGTAATTTCAAACGCTCCTGTAGACATCAACTGGTTTTCTATCATATTGCTAAAGAAGAACACCATCATACAAGCATATATCTGGAAGAAAGCAACAAAGAGACATTTCAGTTCATTCTTTGGATAATTAGTACCTTTGCACTTAAGACAGAGTTAAAAGAGATTAAAGGGCACTGAAGTTAACAAGTAACAACCTGCAGTCAAAGAGAATACATCTTATTCAAAGCTTTCATTTCTAAGACACAAATCATCCTTCACACTCTCACTGTACACAGGGATGTTTTCCCACAACAAAGCACGAACCAAGAGTAAGTGCTAATGAACCCCCACGGGCTTCAACTGTTGCTACTGGACGAGTATTAATGTGTTCATTTTACCCCAAGACAATTGCACGTACCTTGTTTGTCTGACCCCACTCCCAAACGCCTGGTGCTGGCATCCCAAAAAGAGCAAATGGATCCCTGCCAATGATGATCATTCCAATCACCAGCAGTTTGAAAATGGACAAAAAGGAGGCAACGTGCCTGAAAAAGCAATGCAGGATCCAGATTCATTATATTTGAATAGGTACAATACATACAACCCAACTTTAGGACATTTTAACAAGTCAAACAGTTTGCAAAATGCTGCACGCTATACACAGGGAATGACTGTCTACGCTACAAAATCAATACCTTTTGTTGAAAATTAACAGTCATGGAGCGTCAAGCAGCTGTAATATGTGACTAAAATGCTCAAGGGAACAGGCCTGTAGTGGGGTTATTAACAACTGTGTCAATGAGGTCTTCAGAGTATGAGACTATGCGGGATCACACTTTAAAAGGTCACCGCAAAGCTGAATATTGAAGACCTTTAAAACCTCTAAAGACAGAGACTGCAAATGCAGCAAAAACGAAAATGTGTAATGCGAGTCAGATCTCAGTAATTTTGCAATTTATTGTGTTTTTTGTTTCTCGCAATAAGGATAGTACTTCACCCAAAATTGCGATAATAATGCCGCCGCCGACGAAGTGATATGTGCTGCCCAACTATAATAATTATGACAAGGTAGTCATTTCTTACCGGTAGAGGGGAATAGGAAGATAATTTTCTCCTTCAATGCGGATGTCTGGGTACCGCTGGTATAATGCCTGCGTGTACTCCTCAAACACCCGCTTGTACCCTCAGGAAATGCTGCATGAAAAAAGGCATAGGTTTTGCATCATTTGGCAAATAAACTCGAGACGCTCCACAGCATACTCAAAAAAAAAAAAAGAAAAGATAAATCAACCTGTACCATTGTGAAATTAACTTTTTTTTTTTTTACTGAATTTGGGGGTGGGCGCTCATAAGCTTCTTGCTTCAGCCCCCTCCTTTTGAGCAGAATGTATACTGCTAAAATAAGCAAATAAACTAAAACTAAACCTGACTGCTGACTTGACATTTGGGAAACTGTGCTACCTATGTCTCTACAAGTTAGTCTGGACAATGTAACTGGACAGATACAGTGATTACAAAGTTACACTTAATAAAATCCAACCACCTGCAAAATAAAATCCTAAGAAATAAGCTATCAAACAGCCTTTTTTCTTCTTTTTTTTGGCTGTTCACTTAACTGGTTGATTTATCAAATTAGGCCGATGATATGCAAAAATAAATATAAATAATGATACATAATGATAAATTATCCATTACCCGAAACGACTCAACATGAGCATTAGCCTTACTTAGCGTAAATGGCCAACTCTTGGATTTAAAGCTTTCCAACAAGATTAACAACTGAAGACCAACTAGGCATGTACTTAAATAAGAGCTCGGAGAAACACAATGATTGATTTACGTCTGTTGTGCCAATAATGTGTTCTCTCGGTGGTATATTGCGCACAGTTTGTTAGCTTCCGGCGATTTATAGGCCTGTCATGTTGTTAGCTGAAGTGGAGACAGCCTGCAATGACTCGCCAGTATTATCGTTTGCTTACCAAATTTGAAACTTGAGAAGAGGTCCTGTGGCGAACTGTATCTTCATCTTTTTCACGCCACTGTTGTCTCCAAAGGTTGCATTGTACAACAAGCAAAACCCCAACAAAAAGAGCGAAAAACGTAACCACTTCGCCGCCATTTGTTCCGGGTTTGTTAGGCGAACAAGTTCTCCCTCCCTGCTTTTTGTCCAAGCTGAGTGGTTACCCAGCTCCACAGCGCCCTCTAGCGCGCAGGACCTACATCGCTTTATCAATCCATGAGAATCATTTATTGGATATATTTTCCCGTCTACTTCCTTCCACCAAAAAATAACCACTGCTTTATTTACAAGATCATCAGTACTTTTATATTATATATAAGGAATTTAACATACAGGTGAACCTCAGAAAATTAGAATATCGTTTAAAATGTGAGACTAATACATGATATAGACTCATGGCATGCGAAGTGGCATATGACACGCCTTTGTTTGTTTTAATTTTGAACATTTTGGCTTACAGCTTGTAAAAACCCCAAAATGAACATTTCTGAAAATTAGAATATTACATAAAAATCAATGAAATAATTATTTAAACAAAGAAATGTGGGCCCTCTGAAAACTATAATCATGCATATGTACTTAGTACTTGGTTTGGGCCTTTTACTTGAATGACTGCAGCTGCGTGGCATGGATGCTATCAGCCTGTGGCACTGAGGTGTTATGGAAGAAGGCCATGTCCAGGATCCATCTGTGTGTGGTGGCTCTTGATGCACTGACTCCAGCCTCAGTCACTCCTTGTGAAGGTCCCCCACACTTTTGAAAGGCCTTTTCTTGAGAATCCGCTCCAGACTGCGGTCATCCCTGTGGCTTGTGCACCTTTTTCTTCCCACTTTTTCCTTCCACTTAACTTTCTATTAATGTACTTTGATACTTTGAGAACATCCAACTTCTTTTGCTATTACCTTTTGAGCCTTTCCCTCTTTATGGAGGGTGTCAATGATGGTTTTCTGCATGTTGCTGAGATGTCTTATTTGGGGTTTATATAAGCTGTGAGCCATAATTATCAACATTATAACAAATAAAGGCTTGATATATCTCACTTTGCATGATTTTAGCCTATTATTGTCGGCTCAAAGTGTCTCCTTTCATCAGCTAGAATCCAAAACACCTGCAAAGGGTCCCTGAGACTTTAAATGGTCTCTCAGTGCATAAAGAGCCACCACACACAGACAGATCCTGGACATGGGCTTCAAATGTTGTATTCCTCTGGTTGAAGCATCCTGGTCTATGCTCTTCCATAACACCTCAGCCGTGCCACAGGCTGATAGCATCTATGCTACGCAACCGCATTAAAGCAGTCATTCAAGTGAAAGGCCCAAACCAAGTATGCATGATTATAGTTTTCAGAGGGCCCATAACTCTTTAAATTTTTTTTTATTGATTTCAGGTAACATTCTAATTTTCAGAAATTAACATTTTCAGGTTTTTACAAGCTGTAAGCCAGAATTTTCTAAATTAAAACAAAGGCTTGACATGTCACTTTGCATGTCATGCGTCTATATCATTAGTGTCACATTTTTAACCGAATTACAGAAATAAACTTAAGAGATTCACATTTTCTGGCGTTTCACCTGTATTACTTACTCAAAAAAATAGTAATTACAATTCAAACTAGAAACTTGCAATGGCTGAAGCCATTGCGATTGACTGCGGAACAGATCTAATGTGGAATTTAGCTGAAAAATGCTTGAAATCCTTGAAAAGGCCTTGAAACTGTTAAAATACTTGATAGATATTTGAAACTCCATAAGTCCTTGAAACTGTTGAAACATTGAAACTGTTGAAGTCCTTGAAACTGTTAAATCCTTGAAACTGCTGAAGTCCTTGAAACTGTTGAAACCTTGAAACTGTTGAAGTCCTTGAAACTGTTGAAATCCTTGAAACTGCTGAAGTCCTTGAAACTGTTGAACCCTTGAAACTGTTGAAACCTTGAAACTGTTAAATCCTTGAAACTGCTGAAGTCCTTGAAACTGTTGAAACCTTGAAACTGTTGAAGTCCTTGAAACTGTTGAAGTCCTTGAAACTGTTGAAGTCCTTGAAACTGTTGAATCCTTGAAACTGTTGCATTATACTGGTTTACATGGAAAAACCCCTATTAAGTTGCATTATACTGGTTTACATGTAAAAAAACCTATTAAGTTGCATTATACTGGTTTACATGTAAAAAACCCTATTAAGTTGCATTATACTGGTTTACATGTAAAAAACCCTATTAAGTTGCATTATACTGGTTTACATGTAAAAATCCCTATTAAGTTGCATTATACTGGTTTACATGTAAAAACCCCTATTAAGTTGCATTATACTGGTTTACATGTAAAAAACCCTATTAAGTTGCATTATACTGGTTTACATGTAAAAAACCCTATTAAGTTGCATTATACTGGTTTACATGTAAAAAACCCTATTAAGTTGCATTATACTGGTTTACATGTAAAAAACCCTATTAAGTTGCATTATACTGGTTTACATGTAAAAAACCCTATTAAGTTGCATTATACTGGTTTACATGGAAAAATCCCTATTAAGTTGCATTATACTGGTTTACATGGATAAAACCCCTATTAAGTTGCATTATACTGGTTTACATGTAAAAAACCCTATTAAGTTGCATTATACTGGTTTACATAGAAAAATCCCTATTAAGTTGCATTATACTGGTTTACATGGAAAAACCCCTATTAAGTTGCATGATTACACTGAAATCCTTGAAACTGTTGAATCCTTGAAACTGTTGAATCCTTGAAACTGTTGAAGTCCTTGAAACTGTTGAAACCTTGAAACTGCTGAAGTCCTTGAAACTGTTGAATCCTTGAAACTGTTGAAGTCCTTGAAACTGTTGAATCCTTGAAACTGTTGAAGTCCTTGAAACTGTTGAATCCTTGAAACTGTTGAAGTCCTTGAAACTGTTGAATCCTTGAAACTGCTGAAGTCCTTGAAACTGTTGAATCCTTGAAACTGTTGAAGTCCTTGAAACTGTTGAATCCTTGAAACTGTTGAAGTCCTTGAAACTGTTGAAGTCCTTGAAACTGTTGAATCCTTGAAACAGTTGAAACCTTGAAACTGTTGAAGTCCTTGAAACTGCTGAAGTCCTTGAAACTGTTGAATCCTTGAAACTGTTGAAGTCCTTGAAACTGTTGAATCCTTGAAACTGTTGAAGTCCTTGAAACTGTTGAAACCTTGAAACTGTTGAAACCTTGAAACTGTTGAATCCTTGAAACTGTTGAAGTCCTTGAAACTGCTGAAGTCCTTGAAACTGCTGAAGTCCTTGAAACTGTTGAATCCTTGAAACTGTTGAAGTCCTTGAAACTGTTGAAACCTTGAAACTGCTGAAGTCCTTGAAACTGCTGAAGTCCTTGAAACTGTTGAATCCTTGAAACTGTTGAAGTCCTTGAAACTGTTGAAACCTTGAAACTGTTGAAGTCCTTGAAACTGTTGAAGTCCTTGAAACTGTTGAATCCTTGAAACTGTTGAAGTCCTTGAAACTGTTGAAGTCCTTGAAACTGTTGAATCCTTGAAACAGTTGAAACCTTGAAACTGTTGAAGTCCTTGAAACTGCTGAAGTCCTTGAAACTGTTGAATCCTTGAAACTGTTGAAGTCCTTGAAACTGTTGAATCCTTGAAACTGTTGAAGTCCTTGAAACTGTTGAAACCTTGAAACTGTTGAAACCTTGAAACTGTTGAATCCTTGAAACTGTTGAAGTCCTTGAAACTGCTGAAGTCCTTGAAACTGCTGAAGTCCTTGAAACTGTTGAATCCTTGAAACTGTTGAAGTCCTTGAAACTGTTGAAACCTTGAAACTGTTGAAGTCCTTGAAACTGTTGAAACCTTGAAACTGTTGAAGTCCTTGAAACTGTTGAAACCTTGAAACTGCTGAAGTCCTTGAAACTGTTGAATCCTTGAAACTGTTGAAGTCTTTGAAACTGTTGAAACCTTGAAACTGTTGAATCCTTGAAACTGTTGAAACCTTGAAACTGCTGAAGTCCTTGAAACGGTTGAATCCTTGAAACTGTTGAAACCTTGAAACTGCTGAAGTCCTTGAAACTGTTGAATCCCTTGAAACTGTTGAAACCTTGAAACTGTTGAATCCTTGAAACTGTTGAAATGTCTGAAAGACCTGAAGTCCTATTAAATTGCATGGGCCTATTAAAATGCATGGCAGAATTCTCAATGCAAATTAATGGCAGAATTCCCAAGCCCGTAGAAAAAAACTGGAAAACTGCAGAACTCTAATTTTTTCTGAAAACTGACAAGTTGTGGAAGCTGAACATGTACAAACTGCAGAAATTGTTGAAAATGTTGAAAAAAATGCTGAAAACTATGAATTTGTTGAAGCCCCATTATACGTCAATGGGAAAAATCGACCGATTTTTGTCCGATTGCGGAAAAACCGGAAATCGCTGAAGTCCCAAAAGTAATAGCATAATTCTCTTGAACATGCTGAACATTTTGATGTATAACTTGTTGAAATTGTTGAAACTGTGAAAGCTGTGAAAGTCACTGAAAAACTGGAAAAAAATATAATAATAACTAGAAACTTGCAATGGCTGAAGCCATTGCGATTGACTGCGGAACAGATCTAATGTGGAATTTAGCTGAAAAATCCTTGAAATCCTTGAAAAGGCCTTGAAACTGTTAAAATACTTGAAACTGTTGAAGTCCTTGAAACTGTTAAATCCTTGAAACTGTTGAAGTCCTTGAAACTGTTGAATCCTTGAAACTGTTGAAGTCCTTGAAACTTTTAAATCCTTGAAACTGTTGAAGTCCTTGAAATTTTTAAATCCTTGAAACTGTTGAAGTCCTTGAAACTGTTGAATTCTTGAAACTGTTGAAGTCCTTGAAACTGTTGAAACCTTGAAACTGTTGAAGTCTTTAAAACTGTTGAAACCTTGAAAATGTTGAAGTCCTTGAAACTGTTGTATTATACTGGTTTACATGTAAAAATCCCTATTAGGTTGCATTATACTGGTTTATACTGGTTTACATGTAAACATCCCTATTAAGTTGCATTATACTGGTTTACATGTAAAAAACCCTATTAGGTTCCATTATACTGGTTTATACTGGTTTACATGTAAAAATCCCTATTAAGTTGCATTATACTGGTTTACATGTAAAAAACCCTATTAGGTTCCATTATACTGGTTTATACTGGTTTACATGTAAAAATCCCTATTAAGTTGCATTATACTGGTTTACATGTAAAAAACCCTATTAGGTTCCATTATACTGGTTTATACTGGTTTACATGTAAACATCCCTATTAAGTTGCATTATACTGGTTTACATGTAAAAAACCCTATTAGGTTCCATTATACTGGTTTATACTGGTTTACATGTAAACATCCCTATTAAGTTGCATTATACTGGTTTACGTGTAAAAACCCCTATTAGGTTGCATTATACTGGTTTATACTGGTTTACATGTAAAAAGCCCCATTAAGTTGCATTATACTGGTTTACATGTAAAAAGCCCCATTAAGTTGCATTATACTGGTTTATACTGGTTTACATGTAAAAAGCCCCATTAAGTTGCATTATACTGGTTTATACTGGTTTACATGTAAAAATCCCTATTAGGTTGCATTATACTGGTTTATACTGGTTTACGTGTAAAAAGCCCCATTAAGTTGTATTATACTGGTTTACATGTAAAAAGCCCCATTAAGTTGCATTATACTGGTTTACATGTAAAAAGCCCCATTAAGTTGCATTATACTGGTTTACATGTAAAAAGCCCCATTAAGTTGCATTATACTGGTTTACATGTAAAAAGCCCCATTAAGTTGCATTATACTGGTTTACATGTAAAAAGCCCCATTAAGTTGCATTGTACTGGTTTATACTGGTTTACATGTAAAAAGCCCCATTAAGTTGCATTATACTGGTTTACATGTAAAAAGCCCCATTAAGTTGTATTATACTGGTTTACATGTAAAATGCCCCCATTAAGTTGCATTATACTGGTTTACATGTAAAAAGCCCCATTAAGTTGCATTATACTGGTTTATACTGGTTTACATGTAAAAAGCCCCATTAAGTTGCATTATACTGGTTTATACTGGTTTACATGTAAAAAGCCCCATTAAGTTGCATTATACTGGTTTATACTGGTTTACATGTAAAAAGCCCCATTAAGTTGCATTATACTGGTTTACATGTAAAAAGCCCCATTAAGTTGCATTATACTGGTTTACATGTAAAAAGCCCCATTAAGTTGCATTATACTGGTTTACATGTAAAAACCCCTATTGAGTTGCATTATACTGATTTACATGTAAAAAACCCTATTGAGTTGCATTATACTGGTTTACATGGAAAAACCCCTATTGAGTTGCATTATACTGGTTTACATGGAAAAACCCCTATTGAGTTGCATTATACTGGTTTACATGTAAAAAACCCTATTGAGTTGCATTATACTGATTTACATGTAAAAACCCCTATTGAGTTGCATTATACTGGTTTACATGGAAAAAACCCTATTAAGTTGCATTATACTGGTTTACATGGAAAACCCCCTATTGAGTTGCATTATACTGGTTTACATGGAAAAAACCCTATTAAGTTGCATTATACTGGTTTACATGGAAAAACCCCTATTAAGTTGCATTATACTGGTTTACATGTAAAAAACCCCATTAGGTTGCATTATACTGGTTTATACTGGTTTACATGTAAAAATCCCTATGAAGTTGCATTATACTGGTTTACATGTAAAAATCCCTATGAAGTTGCATTATACTGGTTTACATGTAAAAAACCCTATTAGGATGCATTATACTGGTTTATACTGGTTTACATGTAAAAAACCCTATTAGGTTCCATTATACTGGTTTATACTGGTTTACATGTAAAAAACCCTATTAGGATGCATTATACTGGTTTACATGTAAAAATCCATATGAAGTTGCATTATTGCACTGAAGTCCTTGAAACTCCTGGAAACCTTGAAACTCCTGGAAAACTTGAAACTGTTGAAACCTTGAAACTGCTGAAGGTCAATCTCCATGGCTGACGCCATGGAGATTGACTGTCCTTGAAACTGTTGAATTCTTCAAACCGCTGAAGTCCTTGAAACTGTTGAATCCTTGAAACGGCTGAATCCTTGAAACTGTTGAAGTCCTTGAAACTGTTGAAGTCCTTGAAACTGTTGAAGTCCTTGAAACTGTTGAATCCTTGAAACTGTTGAAGTCCTTGAAACTGTTGAATCCTTGAAACTGTTGAATCCTTGAAACTGTTGAATCCTTGAAACTGTTGAATCCTTGAAACTGTTGAATCCTTGAAACTGTTGAATCCTTGAAACTGTTGAAATGTCTGAAAGACCTGAAGTCCTATTAAATTGCATGGGCCTATTAAAATGAATGGCAGAATTCTCAATGCAAATTAATGGCAGAATTCCCAAGCCCGTATAAAAAAAATGGAAAACTGCAGAACTCGAATTTTTTCTGAAAACTCACAAGTTGTGGAAGCTGAACCTGCACAAACTGCAGAAATTGTTGAAAATGTGGAAAAAAATGCTGAAAACTATGAATTTGTGGAAGCCCCATTATAAGTCAATGGGAAAAATCGACCGATTTTTGGCCGATTGTGGAAAAACCGTGAATTGTAGAATTCCCAAAAGTAATAGCAGGATTCTCTCAAACATGTGGAACGTTTTGATGTATAACTTGTGGAAATTGCTGAAACTCTGAAAGCTGTGAAACGTGTCAAAAATCAGGAAAAAGATGGAAGTTTAATAAAAGATAAAGAACATGAAAACCAATTATTGACTGCGGAAAGTTCCGCAGTCAATCAACTAGAAACCGTTGCAATGGCTGCGCCATTGCGATTGACTGCGGAATAGATCTAATGCAGAAGTTACCTGAAAAATCCTTGAAACTGTTGAAACCTTGAAGCTCCTGAAATCCTTGAAACTGTTGAAACCTTGAAGCTCCTGAAATCCTTGAAACTGTTGAAACCTTGAAACTACTCCTGAAATCCTTGAAACTTTGAAACTCTTAAAATCCTTGAAACTTTTGAAACCTTAAAACTCCTAAAAATCATTGAAACTCCTGAAGTCCTTAAAACTCCTGAAATCCTTGAAACTGTTGAAACCTTGAAGCTCCTAAAAATCCTTGAAACTCCCAAAATCCTTGAAACTTTTGAAACCTTGAAACTCCTACAATCATTGAAACTCCTGAAATCCTTGAAACTGTTGAAACCTTGAAACTCCTCCTGAAATCCTTGAAACCTTGAAACTCCTGAAATTCATTAAACTGATTAAACACTTTAAACAGTTGAAATCCTTTAACTTCTTGAAAATTGTCCTATGAACTTTAAATTCCACACACCACTGAAATTATTTGGTTCCGGTATTTTTGGTAACTTGGTCTGGACTTGGTCTGGCTTCTGTGGTTTACCTGGAAATGGTTTTGGTTCCGGTAACTATGGAAACCTGGTCTGGGCTTGGTCTGGGTCTTGGTTCAGGTCTGGCTCTGGGTCTTGGTCTGGCTCTTGGACTTGCCTTCCTTCTGTGGATTACCTGGATATGGTTTTGGTTCCAGTAACTATGGTAACTTGATCTGGACTTTGCATGGCTTCTGGGGTTCGCCTCGATCTAGTTTTGGTTCCGGTAACTATGGCAACTTGGTCTGGGACTTTGTCTGGGTCTTGGTTTGGGTCTTGGTTCAGGTCTAGATTCAGGTCTTGGTCTGGGACTTGGTTAGGGTCTTGGTTCTGGTCTTGGTCTGGGTCTTGGTTCGGGTTTTGGTCCTGGACTTAGTTTGGGTCTTGGTCGGGGACTTGGTTCGGGTCTTAGGCCGAATCTTGTTTCGGGTAACTATGGTAACCTGGTCTGGACTTGGCCTGGCTTCTGTGGTTTACCTTGATCTGGTTTTGGTTCGAGTAACTATGGTAACCTGGTCTGGACTTTGTCTGGCTTCTGTGGTTTACCTGAATATGGTTTTGGTTCCGGTCTAGATTCAGGTCTTGGTCTGGGACTTGGTTAGGGTCTTGGTTCTGGTCTTGGTCTGGGTCTTGGTTCGGGTTTTGGTCCTGGACTTAGTTTGGGTCTTGGTCGGGGACTTGGTTCGGGTCTTAGGCCGAATCTTGTTTCGGGTAGCTATGGTAACCTCATCAGGACTTGGCCTGGCTTCTGTGGTTTACCTTGATCTGGTTTTGGTTCGAGTAACTATGGTAACCTGGTCTGGACTTTGTCTGGCTTCTGTGGTTTACCTGAATATGGTTTTGGTTCCGGTAACTATGGTAACCTGGTCTGGAATTGGCATGGCTTCTCTGGTTTACCTTGATCTGGTTTTGGTTCCAGTAACTATGGTAACTTGGTCTGGACTCGGCCTGGTTTCTATAGTTTACCTTGATCTGGTTTCGGTTCCGGTAACTATGGTAACCTCGTCAGGACTCGGTCTGGCTTCTGTGGTTTACCTGGAAATGGTTTCGGTTCCGGTAACTATGGAAACTTGGTCTGGGCTCGTCCTGGTTTCTATAGTTTACCTGGAAATGGTTTTGGTTCCGGTAACTATGGAAACCTGGTCTGGACTTTGTCTGGCTTCTCTGGTTTACCTGAATATGGTTTTGGTTCCGGTAACTATGGTAACCTGGTCTGGACTTTGTCTGGCTTCTCTGGTTTACCTTGATCTGGTTTCGGTTCCGGTAACTATGGTAACCTGGTCAGGACCAAGGCCTGCTTTCTGTAGTTTACCGGGATATGGTTTTGGTTCCGGTAACTATGGTAACCTGGTCTGGACTTTGTCTGGCTTCTCTGGTTTACCTGAATATGGTTTTGGTTCCGGTAACTATGGTAACCTGGTCTGGACTTTGTCTGGCTTCTCTGGTTTACCTTGATCTGGTTTCGGTTCCGGTAACTATGGTAACCTGGTCAGGACCAAGGCCTGCTTTCTGTAGTTTACCGGGATATGGTTTTGGTTCCGGTAACTATGGTAACCTGGTCTAGACTTGGCCTTACTTCTGTGGTTTACCTGGATATGGTTTTGGTTCCGGTAACTATGGCAACTTGGTCTGGGACTTTGTCTGGGTCTTGGTTTGGGTCTTGGTCTGGGTCTTGGTTCGGGTCTTGATTCAGCTTTTGGTCTGGGACTTGGTTAGGGTCTTGGTTCGGGCCTCGGTCTAGGTCTTGGTCCGGGGTCTTGGTTTCATTGAAACCGCTGAAGTCCTTGAAACCGCTGAAGTCCTTGAACCTGCAGAAGTCCTTGAACCTGCTGAAGTCCTTGAAACCGCTGAAGCCCTTGAAACTGCTGAAGACCTTAAAACCGCTGAAGACCTTAAAACCGCTGAAGTCCTTGAAACCGCTGAAGTCCTTGAAACCGCAGAAGTCCTTGAAACCGCTGAAGTCCTTGAAACCGCTGAAGTCCTTGAAACCGCTGAAGTCCTTGAATCTGCTGAAACCGCAGAAGTCCTTGAAACCGCTGAAGTCCTTGAAACCGCTGAAGCCCTTGAAACCGCTGAAGACCTTGAATCTGCTGAAGACCTTGAATCTGCTGAAGTCATTGAAACCGCTGAAGTCCTTGAATCTGCAGAAGTCCTTGAATCTGCAGAAGTCCTTGAAACCGCTGAAGTCCTTGAAACCGCTGAAGTCCTTGAAACCGCTGAAGTCCTTGAAACCGCTGAAGACCTTGAAACCGCTGAAGTCCTTGAAACCGCTGAAGTCCTTGAAACCGCTGAAGTCCTTGAAACCGCTGAAGTCCTTGAAACCGCTGAAGTCCTTGAAACCGCTGAAATGGCAGAAGCTGTGGAAATGGCTGAATGTCCAGAATGTACCTGAAGCCCTATTAATTCTGCTGAATCTGTGAATTTGCGGAAGCCCCATTAAAGTCAATGGGAAAAATCCGCGGAATTTTGTCCGATTGCGGAAAATCCGGAAATCGCAGAATTCCCAAAAGTAATAGCATCATTCTCTGCAACATGCTGAACGTTTTGAGGTATGACATGCTGAAATTGCTTAAACTGTGAAAGCTGTGAAAACTGCAGAAAAACAGGAAAAAAATAGATTAATAATAACTAGAAACTTGCAATGGCTGAAGCCATTGCGATTGACTGCGGAACAGATCTAATGTGGAATTTAGCTGAAAAATCCTTGAAATCCTTGAAAAGGCCTTGAAACTGTTAAAATACTTGATAGATATTTGAAACTCCTGAAGTCCTTGAAACTGTTGAAACATTGAAACTCCTGAAATCCTTTAAACGTTTGAAACCTGGAAACTGTTGAAATCCTTGAAACTGTTGAAGTCATTGAAACTGTTAAATCCTTGAAACTGTTAAATCCTTGAAACTGTTGAAGTCCTTGAAACTGTTAAATCCTTGAAACTGTTGAAGTCCTTGAAACTGTTGAAGTCCTTGAAACTGTTGAATCCTTGAAACTGTTGAAGTCCTTGAAACTTTTAAATCCTTGAAACTGTTGAAGTCCTTGAAATTTTTAAATCCTTGAAACTGTTGAAGTCCTTGAAACTGTTGAAACCTTGAAACTGTTGAAGTCTTTAAAACTGTTGAAACCTTGAAACTGTTGAAGTCTTTAAAACTGTTGAAACCTTGAAAATGTTGAAGTCCTTGAAACTGTTGTATTATACTGGTTTACATGTAAAAATCCCTATTATGTTGCATTATACTGGTTTATACTGGTTTACATGTAAACATCCCTATTAAGTTGCATTATACTGGTTTACATGTAAAAAACCCTATTAGGTTCCATTATACTGGTTTATACTGGTTTACATGTAAAAATCCCTATTAAGTTGCATTATACTGGTTTACATGTAAAAAACCCTATTAGGTTCCATTATACTGGTTTATACTGGTTTACATGTAAAAATCCCTATTAAGTTGCATTATACTGGTTTACATGTAAAAAAAACCCTATTAGGTTCCATTATACTGGTTTATACTGGTTTACATGTAAACATCCCTATTAAGTTGCATTATACTGGTTTACATGTAAAAAACCCTATTAGGTTCCATTATACTGGTTTATACTGGTTTACATGTAAAAAACCCTATTAGGTTCCATTATACTGGTTTATACTGGTTTACATGTAAAAAACCCTATTAGGTTGCATTATACTGGTTTACATGTAAAAAACCCTATTAGGTTCCATTATACTGGTTTATACTGGTTTACATGTAAACATCCCTATTAAGTTGCATTATACTGGTTTACATGTAAAAAACCCTATTAGGTTCCATTATACTGGTTTATACTGGTTTACATGTAAACATCCCTATTAAGTTGCATTATACTGGTTTACATGTAAAAAACCCTATTAGGTTCCATTATACTGGTTTATACTGGTTTACATGTAAACATCCCTATTAAGTTGCATTATACTGGTTTACATGTAAAAATCCCTATTAAGTTGCATTATACTGGTTTACGTGTAAAAACCCCTATTAAGTTGCATTATACTGGCTTACGTGTAAAAACCCCTATTAGGTTGCATTATACTGGTTTATACTGGTTTACATGTAAAAAACCCTATTAGGTTCCATTATACTGGTTTATACTGGTTTACATGTAAAAAACCCTATTAGGTTGCATTATACTGGTTTACATGTAAAAAACCCTATTAGGTTCCATTATACTGGTTTATACTGGTTTACATGTAAACATCCCTATTAAGTTGCATTATACTGGTTTACATGTAAAAAACCCTATTAGGTTCCATTATACTGGTTTATACTGGTTTACATGTAAACATCCCTATTAAGTTGCATTATACTGGTTTACATGTAAAAAACCCTATTAGGTTCCATTATACTGGTTTATACTGGTTTACATGTAAACATCCCTATTAAGTTGCAATTATACTGGTTTACGTGTAAAAAACCCTATTAAGTTGCATTATACTGGTTTACGTGTAAAAACCCCTATTAGGTTCCATTATACTGGTTTATACTGGTTTACATGTAAAAAACCCTATTAGGTTCCATTATACTGGTTTATACTGGTTTACATGTAAAAAACCCTATTAGGTTGTATTATACTGGTTTATACTGGTTTACATGTAAAAAACCCTATTAGGTTGTATTATACTGGTTTATACTGGTTTACATGTAAATATCCCTATTAGGTTCCATTATACTGGTTTATACTGGTTTACATGTAAAAATCCCTATTAAGTTGCATTATTGCACTGAAGTCCTTGAAACTCCTGGAAAACTTGAAACTGTTGAAACCTTGAAACTGCTGAAGGTCAATCTCCATGGCTGACGCCATGGAGATTGACTGTCCTTGAAACTGCTGAAGTCCTTGAAACTGCTGAATCCTTGAAACTGCTGAATCCTTGAAACTGCTGAAGTCCTTGAAACTGTTGAATCCTTGAAACTGCTGAAGTCCTTGAAACTGTTGAATCCTTGAAACTGCTGAATCCTTGAAACTGCTGAAGTCCTTGAAACTGTTGAATCCTTGAAACTGTTGAAGTCCTTGAAACTGTTGAAGTCCTTGAAACTGTTGAAGTCCTTGAAACTGTTGAATCCTTGAAACTGTTGAAGTCCTTGAAACTGTTGAATCCTTGAAACTGTTGAAGTCCTTGAAACTGTTGAAATGTCTGAAAGACCTGAAGTCCTATTAAATTGCATGGGCCTATTAAAATGCATGGCAGAATTCTCAATGCAAATTAATGGCAGAATTCCCAAGCCCGTATAAAAAAAAATGGAAAACTGCAGAACTCGAATTTTTTCTGAAAACTGACAAGTTGTGGAAGCTGAACATGCACAAACTGCAGAAATTGTTGAAAATGTGGAAAAAAATGCTGAAAACTATGAATTTGTTGAAGCCCCATTATAAGTCAATGGGAAAAATCGACCGATTTTTGGCCGATTGTGGAAAAACCGTGAATTGTAGAATTCCCAAAAGTAATAGCACTAATCTCTCAAACATGTGGAACGTTTTGATGTATAACTTGTGGAAATTGCTGAAATTCTGAAAGCTGTGAAACGTGTCAAAAATCAGGAAAAAAATAATTGTTTAATAATAAAAGATAAAGAACATGAAAAACAATTATTGACTGCGGAAAGTTCCGCAGTCAATCAATAAAGAACGTGTAAACCAATTATTGACTGCGGAAAGTTCCGCAGTCAATCAATAAAGAACGTGTAAACCGCTGAAGTCCTTGAAACCGCTGAAGTCCTTGAAACCGCAGAAGTCCTTGAAACCGCTGAAGTCCTTGAAACCGCTGAAGTCCTTGAAACCGCTGAAGTCCTTGAATCTGCTGAAACCGCAGAAGTCCTTGAAACCGCAGAAGTCCTTGAAACCGCTGAAGTCCTTGAAACCGCTGAAGCCCTTGAAACCGCTGAAGACCTTGAATCTGCTGAAGTCATTGAAACCGCTGAAGTCCTTGAATCTGCAGAAGTCCTTGAATCTGCAGAAGTCCTTGAAACCGCTGAAGTCCTTGAAACCGCTGAAGTCCTTGAAACCGCTGAAGACCTTGAAACCGCTGAAGTCCTTGAAACCGCTGAAGACCTTGAAACCGCTGAAGTCCTTGAAACCGCTGAAGTCCTTGAAACCGCTGAAGTCCTTGAAACCGCTGAAGACCTTGAAACCGCTGAAGTCCTTGAAACCGCTGAAGTCCTTGAAACCGCTGAAGTCCTTGAAACTGCTGAAATGGCAGAAGCTGTGGAAATGGCTGAATGTCCAGAATGTACCTGAAGCCCTATTAATTCTGCTGAATCTGTGAATTTGCGGAAGCCCCATTAAAGTCAATGGGAAAAATCCGCGGAATTTTGTCCGATTGCGGAAAATCCGGAAATCGCAGAATTCCCAAAAGTAATAGCATCATTCTCTGCAACATGCTGAACGTTTTGAGGTATGACATGCTGAAATTGCTTAAACTGTGAAAGCTGTGAAAACTGCAGAAAAACAGGAAAAAAATAGATTAATAATAATAAAGAACGTGTAAACCAATTATTGACTGCGGAAAGTTCCGCAGTCAATCAATAACTAGAAACCGTTGCAATGGCTGCGCCATTGCGATTGACTGCGGAATAGATCTAATGCAGAAGTTACCTGAAAAATCCTTGAAACTGTTGAAACCTTGAAGCTCCTGAAATCCTTGAAACTGTTGAAACCTTGAAGCTCCTGAAATCCTTGAAACTGTTGAAACCTTGAAACTACTCCTGAAATCCTTGAAACTTTGAAACTCTTAAAATCCTTGAAACTTTTGAAACCTTAAAACTCCTAAAAATCATTGAAACTCCTGAAGTCCTTAAAACTCCTGAAATCCTTGAAACTGTTGAAACCTTGAAGCTCCTAAAAATCCTTGAAACTCCCAAAATCCTTGAAACTTTTGAAACCTTGAAACTCCTACAATCATTGAAACTCCTGAAATCCTTGAAAATGTTGAAACCTTGAAACTCCTCCTGAAATCCTTGAAACTCCTGAAATTCATTAAACTGATTAAACACTTTAAACAGTTGAAATCCTTTAACTTCTTGAAAATTGTCCTATGAACTTTAAATTCCACACACCACTGAAATTATTTGGTTCCGGTATTTTTGGTAACTTGGTCTGGACTTGGTCTGGCTTCTGTGGTTTACCTGGAAATGGTTTTGGTTCCGGTAACTATGGAAACCTGGTCTGGGCTTGGTCTGGGTCTTGGTTCAGGTCTGGCTCTGGGTCTTGGTTCGGGTTTTGGTCCTGGACTTAGTTTGGGTCTTGGTCGGGGACTTGGTTCGGGTCTTAGGCCGAATCTTGTTTCGGGTAGCTATGGTAACCTCATCAGGACTTGGCCTGGCTTCTGTGGTTGGCCTGGCTTCTGTGGTTTACCTTGATCTGGTTTTGGTTCGAGTAACTATGGTAACCTGGTCTGGACTTTGTCTGGCTTCTGTGGTTTACCTGAATATGGTTTTGGTTCCGGTAACTATGGTAACCTGGTCTGGAATTGGCATGGCTTCTCTGGTTTACCTTGATCTGGTTTTGGTTCCAGTAACTATGGTAACTTGGTCTGGACTCGGCCTGGTTTCTATAGTTTACCTTGATCTGGTTTCGGTTCCGGTAACTATGGTAACCTCGTCAGGACTCGGTCTGGCTTCTGTGGTTTACCTGGAAATGGTTTCGGTTCCGGTAACTATGGAAACTTGGTCTGGGCTCGTCCTGGTTTCTATAGTTTACCTGGAAATGGTTTTGGTTCCGGTAACTATGGAAACCTGGTCTGGACTTTGTCTGGCTTCTCTGGTTTACCTGAATATGGTTTTGGTTCCGGTAACTATGGTAACCTGGTCTGGACTTTGTCTGGCTTCTCTGGTTTACCTTGATCTGGTTTCGGTTCCGGTAACTATGGTAACCTGGTCAGGACCAAGGCCTGCTTTCTGTAGTTTACCGGGATATGGTTTTGGTTCCGGTAACTATGGTAACCTGGTCTGGACTTTGTCTGGCTTCTCTGGTTTACCTGAATATGGTTTTGGTTCCGGTAACTATGGTAACCTGGTCTGGACTTTGTCTGGCTTCTCTGGTTTACCTTGATCTGGTTTCGGTTCCGGTAACTATGGTAACCTGGTCAGGACCAAGGCCTGCTTTCTGTAGTTTACCGGGATATGGTTTTGGTTCCGGTAACTATGGTAACCTGGTCTAGACTTGGCCTTACTTCTGTGGTTTACCTGGATATGGTTTTGGTTCCGGTAACTATGGCAACTTGGTCTGGGACTTTGTCTGGGTCTTGGTTTGGGTCTTGGTCTGGGTCTTGGTTCGGGTCTTGATTCAGCTTTTGGTCTGGGACTTGGTTAGGGTCTTGGTTCGGGCCTCGGTCTAGGTCTTGGTCCGGGGTCTTGGTTTCATTGAAACCGCTGAAGTCCTTGAAACCGCTGAAGTCCTTGAACCTGCAGAAGTCCTTGAACCTGCTGAAGTCCTTGAAACCGCTGAAGCCCTTGAAACTGCTGAAGACCTTAAAACCGCTGAAGACCTTAAAACCGCTGAAGTCCTTGAAACCGCTGAAGTCCTTGAAACCGCAGAAGTCCTTGAAACCGCTGAAGTCCTTGAAACCGCTGAAGTCCTTGAAACCGCTGAAGTCCTTGAATCTGCTGAAACCGCAGAAGTCCTTGAAACCGCTGAAGTCCTTGAAACCGCTGAAGCCCTTGAAACCGCTGAAGACCTTGAATCTGCTGAAGACCTTGAATCTGCTGAAGTCATTGAAACCGCTGAAGTCCTTGAATCTGCAGAAGTCCTTGAATCTGCAGAAGTCCTTGAAACCGCTGAAGTCCTTGAAACCGCTGAAGTCCTTGAAACCGCTGAAGTCCTTGAAACCGCTGAAGACCTTGAAACCGCTGAAGTCCTTGAAACCGCTGAAGTCCTTGAAACCGCTGAAGTCCTTGAAACCGCTGAAGTCCTTGAAACCGCTGAAGTCCTTGAAACCGCTGAAATGGCAGAAGCTGTGGAAATGGCTGAATGTCCAGAATGTACCTGAAGCCCTATTAATTCTGCTGAATCTGTGAATTTGCGGAAGCCCCATTAAAGTCAATGGGAAAAATCCGCGGAATTTTGTCCGATTGCGGAAAATCCGGAAATCGCAGAATTCCCAAAAGTAATAGCATCATTCTCTGCAACATGCTGAACGTTTTGAGGTATGACATGCTGAAATTGCTTAAACTGTGAAAGCTGTGAAAACTGCAGAAAAACAGGAAAAAAATAGATTAATAATAATAAAGAACGTGTAAACCAATTATTGACTGCGGAAAGTTCCGCAGTCAATCAATAAAGAACGTGTAAACCGCTGAAGTCCTTGAAACCGCTGAAGTCCTTGAAACCGCAGAAGTCCTTGAAACCGCTGAAGTCCTTGAAACCGCTGAAGTCCTTGAAACCGCTGAAGTCCTTGAATCTGCTGAAACCGCAGAAGTCCTTGAAACCGCAGAAGTCCTTGAAACCGCTGAAGTCCTTGAAACCGCTGAAGCCCTTGAAACCGCTGAAGACCTTGAATCTGCTGAAGTCATTGAAACCGCTGAAGTCCTTGAATCTGCAGAAGTCCTTGAATCTGCAGAAGTCCTTGAAACCGCTGAAGTCCTTGAAACCGCTGAAGTCCTTGAAACCGCTGAAGACCTTGAAACCGCTGAAGTCCTTGAAACCGCTGAAGACCTTGAAACCGCTGAAGTCCTTGAAACCGCTGAAGTCCTTGAAACCGCTGAAGACCTTGAAACCGCTGAAGTCCTTGAAACCGCTGAAGTCCTTGAAACCGCTGAAGTCCTTGAAACTGCTGAAATGGCAGAAGCTGTGGAAATGGCTGAATGTCCAGAATGTACCTGAAGCCCTATTAATTCTGCTGAATCTGTGAATTTGCGGAAGCCCCATTAAAGTCAATGGGAAAAATCCGCGGAATTTTGTCCGATTGCGGAAAATCCGGAAATCGCAGAATTCCCAAAAGTAATAGCATCATTCTCTGCAACATGCTGAACGTTTTGAGGTATGACATGCTGAAATTGCTTAAACTGTGAAAGCTGTGAAAACTGCAGAAAAACAGGAAAAAAATAGATTAATAATAATAAAGAACGTGTAAACCAATTATTGACTGCGGAAAGTTCCGCAGTCAATCAATAACTAGAAACCGTTGCAATGGCTGCGCCATTGCGATTGACTGCGGAATAGATCTAATGCAGAAGTTACCTGAAAAATCCTTGAAACTGTTGAAACCTTGAAGCTCCTGAAATCCTTGAAACTGTTGAAACCTTGAAGCTCCTGAAATCCTTGAAACTGTTGAAACCTTGAAACTACTCCTGAAATCCTTGAAACTTTGAAACTCTTAAAATCCTTGAAACTTTTGAAACCTTAAAACTCCTAAAAATCATTGAAACTCCTGAAGTCCTTAAAACTCCTGAAATCCTTGAAACTGTTGAAACCTTGAAGCTCCTAAAAATCCTTGAAACTCCCAAAATCCTTGAAACTTTTGAAACCTTGAAACTCCTACAATCATTGAAACTCCTGAAATCCTTGAAAATGTTGAAACCTTGAAACTCCTCCTGAAATCCTTGAAACTCCTGAAATTCATTAAACTGATTAAACACTTTAAACAGTTGAAATCCTTTAACTTCTTGAAAATTGTCCTATGAACTTTAAATTCCACACACCACTGAAATTATTTGGTTCCGGTATTTTTGGTAACTTGGTCTGGACTTGGTCTGGCTTCTGTGGTTTACCTGGAAATGGTTTTGGTTCCGGTAACTATGGAAACCTGGTCTGGGCTTGGTCTGGGTCTTGGTTCAGGTCTGGCTCTGGGTCTTGGTCTGGCTCTTGGACTTGCCTTCCTTCTGTGGATTACCTGGATATGGTTTTGGTTCCAGTAACTATGGTAACTTGATCTGGACTTTGCATGGCTTCTGGGGTTCGCCTCGATCTAGTTTTGGTTCCGGTAACTATGGCAACTTGGTCTGGGACTTTGTCTGGGTCTTGGTTTGGGTCTTGGTTCAGGTCTAGATTCAGGTCTTGGTCTGGGACTTGGTTAGGGTCTTGGTTCTGGTCTTGGTCTGGGTCTTGGTTCGGGTTTTGGTCCTGGACTTAGTTTGGGTCTTGGTCGGGGACTTGGTTCGGGTCTTAGGCCGAATCTTGTTTCGGGTAACTATGGTAACCTGGTCTGGACTTGGCCTGGCTTCTGTGGTTTACCTTGATCTGGTTTTGGTTCGAGTAACTATGGTAACCTGGTCTGGACTTTGTCTGGCTTCTGTGGTTTACCTGAATATGGTTTTGGTTCCGGTCTAGATTCAGGTCTTGGTCTGGGACTTGGTTAGGGTCTTGGTTCTGGTCTTGGTCTGGGTCTTGGTTCGGGTTTTGGTCCTGGACTTAGTTTGGGTCTTGGTCGGGGACTTGGTTCGGGTCTTAGGCCGAATCTTGTTTCGGGTAGCTATGGTAACCTCATCAGGACTTGGCCTGGCTTCTGTGGTTTACCTTGATCTGGTTTTGGTTCGAGTAACTATGGTAACCTGGTCTGGACTTTGTCTGGCTTCTGTGGTTTACCTGAATATGGTTTTGGTTCCGGTAACTATGGTAACCTGGTCTGGAATTGGCATGGCTTCTCTGGTTTACCTTGATCTGGTTTTGGTTCCAGTAACTATGGTAACTTGGTCTGGACTCGGCCTGGTTTCTATAGTTTACCTTGATCTGGTTTCGGTTCCGGTAACTATGGTAACCTCGTCAGGACTCGGTCTGGCTTCTGTGGTTTACCTGGAAATGGTTTCGGTTCCGGTAACTATGGAAACTTGGTCTGGGCTCGTCCTGGTTTCTATAGTTTACCTGGAAATGGTTTTGGTTCCGGTAACTATGGAAACCTGGTCTGGACTTTGTCTGGCTTCTCTGGTTTACCTGAATATGGTTTTGGTTCCGGTAACTATGGTAACCTGGTCTGGACTTTGTCTGGCTTCTCTGGTTTACCTTGATCTGGTTTCGGTTCCGGTAACTATGGTAACCTGGTCAGGACCAAGGCCTGCTTTCTGTAGTTTACCGGGATATGGTTTTGGTTCCGGTAACTATGGTAACCTGGTCTGGACTTTGTCTGGCTTCTCTGGTTTACCTGAATATGGTTTTGGTTCCGGTAACTATGGTAACCTGGTCTGGACTTTGTCTGGCTTCTCTGGTTTACCTTGATCTGGTTTCGGTTCCGGTAACTATGGTAACCTGGTCAGGACCAAGGCCTGCTTTCTGTAGTTTACCGGGATATGGTTTTGGTTCCGGTAACTATGGTAACCTGGTCTAGACTTGGCCTTACTTCTGTGGTTTACCTGGATATGGTTTTGGTTCCGGTAACTATGGCAACTTGGTCTGGGACTTTGTCTGGGTCTTGGTTTGGGTCTTGGTCTGGGTCTTGGTTCGGGTCTTGATTCAGCTTTTGGTCTGGGACTTGGTTAGGGTCTTGGTTCGGGCCTCGGTCTAGGTCTTGGTCCGGGGTCTTGGTTTCATTGAAACCGCTGAAGTCCTTGAAACCGCTGAAGTCCTTGAACCTGCAGAAGTCCTTGAACCTGCAGAAGTCCTTGAAACCGCTGAAGTCCTTGAAACCGCTGAAGCCCTTGAAACTGCTGAAGACCTTAAAACCGCTGAAGACCTTAAAACCGCTGAAGTCCTTGAAACCGCTGAAGTCCTTGAAACCGCAGAAGTCCTTGAAACCGCTGAAGTCCTTGAAACCGCTGAAGTCCTTGAAACCGCTGAAGTCCTTGAATCTGCTGAAACCGCAGAAGTCCTTGAAACCGCTGAAGTCCTTGAAACCGCTGAAGCCCTTGAAACCGCTGAAGACCTTGAATCTGCTGAAGACCTTGAATCTGCTGAAGTCATTGAAACCGCTGAAGTCCTTGAATCTGCAGAAGTCCTTGAATCTGCAGAAGTCCTTGAAACCGCTGAAGTCCTTGAAACCGCTGAAGTCCTTGAAACCGCTGAAGACCTTGAAACCGCTGAAGTCCTTGAAACCGCTGAAGACCTTGAAACCGCTGAAGTCCTTGAAACCGCTGAAGTCCTTGAAACCGCTGAAGTTCCGGTAACTATGGTAACCTGGTCTAGACTTGGCCTTACTTCTGTGGTTTACCTGGATATGGTTTTGGTTCCGGTAACTATGGCAACTTGGTCTGGGACTTTGTCTGGGTCTTGGTTTGGGTCTTGGTCTGGGTCTTGGTTCGGGTCTTGATTCAGCTTTTGGTCTGGGACTTGGTTAGGGTCTTGGTTCGGGCCTCGGTCTAGGTCTTGGTCCGGGGTCTTGGTTTCATTGAAACCGCTGAAGTCCTTGAAACCGCTGAAGTCCTTGAACCTGCAGAAGTCCTTGAACCTGCAGAAGTCCTTGAAACCGCTGAAGTCCTTGAAACCGCTGAAGCCCTTGAAACTGCTGAAGACCTTAAAACCGCTGAAGACCTTAAAACCGCTGAAGTCCTTGAAACCGCTGAAGTCCTTGAAACCGCAGAAGTCCTTGAAACCGCTGAAGTCCTTGAAACCGCTGAAGTCCTTGAAACCGCTGAAGTCCTTGAATCTGCTGAAACCGCAGAAGTCCTTGAAACCGCTGAAGTCCTTGAAACCGCTGAAGCCCTTGAAACCGCTGAAGACCTTGAATCTGCTGAAGACCTTGAATCTGCTGAAGTCATTGAAACCGCTGAAGTCCTTGAATCTGCAGAAGTCCTTGAATCTGCAGAAGTCCTTGAAACCGCTGAAGTCCTTGAAACCGCTGAAGTCCTTGAAACCGCTGAAGACCTTGAAACCGCTGAAGTCCTTGAAACCGCTGAAGACCTTGAAACCGCTGAAGTCCTTGAAACCGCTGAAGTCCTTGAAACCGCTGAAGTCCTTGAAACCGCTGAAGACCTTGAAACCGCTGAAGTCCTTGAAACCGCTGAAGTCCTTGAAACCGCTGAAGTTCTTGAAACCGCTGAAGTCCTTGAAACCGCTGAAGTCCTTGAAACTGCTGAAATGGCAGAAGCTGTGGAAATGGCTGAATGTCCAGAATGTACCTGAAGCCCTATTAATTCTGCTGAATCTGTGAATTTGCGGAAGCCCCATTAAAGTCAATGGGAAAAATCCGCGGAATTTTGTCCGATTGCGGAAAATCCGGAAATCGCAGAATTCCCAAAAGTAATAGCATCATTCTCTGCAACATGCTGAACGTTTTGAGGTATGACATGCTGAAATTGCTTAAACTGTGAAAGCTGTGAAAACTGCAGAAAAACAGGAAAAAAATAGATTAATAATAACTAGAAACTTGCAATGGCTGAAGCCATTGCGATTGACTGCGGAACAGATCTAATGTGGAATTTAGCTGAAAAATCCTTGAAATCCTTGAAAAGGCCTTGAAACTGTTAAAATACTTGATAGATATTTGAAACTCCTGAAGTCCTTGAAACTGTTGAAACATTGAAACTCCTGAAATCCTTTAAACGTTTGAAACCTGGAAACTGTTGAAATCCTTGAAACTGTTGAAGTCATTGAAACTGTTAAATCCTTGAAACTGTTAAATCCTTGAAACTGTTGAAGTCCTTGAAACTGTTAAATCCTTGAAACTGTTGAAGTCCTTGAAACTGTTGAAGTCCTTGAAACTGTTGAATCCTTGAAACTGTTGAAGTCCTTGAAACTTTTAAATCCTTGAAACTGTTGAAGTCCTTGAAATTTTTAAATCCTTGAAACTGTTGAAGTCCTTGAAACTGTTGAATCCTTGAAACTGTTGAAACCTTGAAACTGTTGAAGTCTTTAAAACTGTTGAAACCTTGAAAATGTTGAAGTCCTTGAAACTGTTGTATTATACTGGTTTACATGTAAAAATCCCTATTAGGTTGCATTATACTGGTTTATACTGGTTTACATGTAAACATCCCTATTAAGTTGCATTATACTGGTTTACATGTAAAAAACCCTATTAGGTTCCATTATACTGGTTTATACTGGTTTACATGTAAAAATCCCTATTAAGTTGCATTATACTGGTTTACATGTAAAAAACCCTATTAGGTTCCATTATACTGGTTTATACTGGTTTACATGTAAAAATCCCTATTAAGTTGCATTATACTGGTTTACATGTAAAAAAAACCCTATTAGGTTCCATTATACTGGTTTATACTGGTTTACATGTAAACATCCCTATTAAGTTGCATTATACTGGTTTACATGTAAAAAACCCTATTAGGTTCCATTATACTGGTTTATACTGGTTTTACATGTAAACATCCCTATTAAGTTGCATTATACTGGTTTACATGTAAAAAACCCTATTAGGTTCCATTATACTGGTTTATACTGGTTTACATGTAAACATCCCTATTAAGTTGCATTATACTGGGTTTACATGTAAAAAACCCTATTAGGTTCCATTATACTGGTTTATACTGGTTTACATGTAAAAATCCCTATTAAGTTGCATTATACTGGTTTACCGTGTAAAAAACCCCTATTAAGTTGCATTATACTGGCTTACGTGTAAAAACCCCTATTAGGTTGCATTATACTGGTTTATACTGGTTTACATGTAAAAAACCCCTATTAGGTTCCATTATACTGGTTTATACTGGTTTACATGTAAAAAAACCCTATTAGGTTGCATTATACTGGTTTACATGTAAAAAACCCTATTAGGTTCCATTATACTGGTTTATACCTGGTTTACATGTAAACATCCCTATTAAGTTGCATTATACTGGTTTACATGTAAAAAACCCTATTAGGTTCCATTATACTGGTTTATACTGGTTTACATGTAAACATCCCTATTAAGTTGCATTATACTGGTTTACATGTAAAAAACCCTATTAGGTTCCATTATACTGGTTTATACTGGTTTACCATGTAAACATCCCTATTAAGTTGCAAATTATACTGCGTTTACGTGTAAAAAACCCTATTAAGTTGCATTATACTGGTTTACGTGTAAAAACCCCTATTAGGTTCCATTATACTGGTTTATACTGGTTTACATGTAAAAAAACCCTATTAGGTTCCATTATACTGGTTTATACTGGTTTACATGTAAAAAACCCTATTAGGTTGTATTACTACTGGTTTATACTGGTTTACATGTAAAAAAACCCTATTAGGTTGTATTATACTGGTTTATACTGGTTTACATGTAAATATCCCTATTAGGTTCCATTATACTGGTTTATACTGGTTTACATGTAAAAATCCCTATTAAGTTGCATTATTGCACTGAAGTCCTTGAAACTCCTGGAAAACTTGAAACTGTTGAAACCTTGAAACTGCTGAAGGTCAATCTCCATGGCTGACGCCATGGAGATTGACTGTCCTTGAAACTGCTGAAGTCCTTGAAACTGTTGAATCCTTGAAAAAGCTGAAGTCCTTGAAACTGCTGAAGTCCTTGAAACTGCTGAAGTCCTTGAAACTGCTGAAGTCCTTGAAACTGTTGAATCCTTGATACTGCTGAATCCTTGAAACTGCTGAAGTCCTTGAAACTGTTGAATCCTTGAAACTGTGAAGTCCTTGAAACTGTTGAATCCTTGAAACTGTTGAAGTCCTTGAAACTGTTGAATCCTTGAAACTGTTGAAGTCCTTGAAACTGTTGAAATGTCTGAAAGACCCTGAAGTCCTATTAAATTGCATGGGCCCTATTAAAATGCATGGCAGAATTCTCAATGCAAATTAATGGCAGAATTCCCAAGCCCGTATAAAAAAAAATGGAAAACTGCAGAACTCGAATTTTTTCTGAAAACTGACAAGTTGTGGAAGCTGAACATGCACAAACTGCAGAAATTGTTGAAAATGTGGAAAAAAATGCTGAAAACTATGAATTTGTTGAAGCCCCCATTATAAGTCAATGGGAAAAATCGACCGATTTTTGGGCCGATTGTGGAAAAACCGTGAATTGTAGAATTCCCAAAAGTAATAGCACTAATCTCTCAAACATGTGGAACGTTTTGATGTATAACTTGTGGAAATTGCTGAAATTCTGAAAGCTGTGAAACGTGTCAAAAATCAGGAAAAAAATAATTGTTTACATAATAAAAGATAAAGAACATGAAAAAACAATTATTGACTGCGGAAAGTTCCGCAGTCAATCAATAAAGAACGTGTAAACCAATTATTGACTGCGGAAAGTTCCGCAGTCAATCAACTAGAAACTTGCAATGGCTGAAGCCATTGCGATTGACTGCGGAACAGATCTAATGTGGAATTTACCGCGAAAAATCCTTGAAATCCTTGAAACTGTTGAAACACCTTGAAACTCTTATCATTGTGGAAACTCTTAACATTGTAAAAACTCTTAACATTGTGGAAACTCTGAACATTGTGGAAACTCTTAACATTGTGGAAACTCTTAACATTGTGGAAACTCTTAACATTGTGGAAACTGTAGAAATGTCTGAAAGACCTGAAGTCCTATTAAATTGCATTATACTGGTGTTACATGTAAAAAACCCCTATTAAGTTGCATTTATACTGGTTTACATGTATTTACATGTAAAAAACCCTATTAAGTTGCATTATACTGGTTTACATGTAAAAAACCCTATTAAGTTGCATTATACTGGTTTACATGTAAAAACCCCTATTAAGTTGCATTATACTGGTTAACATGTAAAAACCCCTATTAAGTTGCATTATACTGGTTTACATGTAAAAACCCCTATTAAGTTGCATTATACTGGTTTACATGTAAAAATCCCTATTAAGTTGCATTATACTGGTTTACATGTAAAAACCCCTATTAAGTTGCATTATACTGGTTTACATGTAAAAACCCATATTAAGTTGCATTATACTGGTTTACATGTAAAAACCCATATTAAGTTGCATTATACTGGTTTACATGTAAAACCCCCTATTAAGTTGCATTATACTGGTTTACATGTAAAAACCCCTATTAAGTTGCATTATACTGGTTTACATGGAAAAATCCCTATTAAGTTGCATTATACTGGTTTACATGGAAAAATCCATATTAAGTTGCATTATACTGGTTTACATGTAAAAAAACCCTATTAAGTTACATTATACTGGTTTACATGTAAAAACCCCTATTAAGTTGCATTATACTGGTTTACATGGAAAAAACCCTATTAGGTTCCATTATACTGGTTTATACTGGTTTACATGTAAAAACCCCTATTAAGTTGCATTATACTGGTTTACATGGAAAAATCCCTATTAAGTTGCATTATACTGGTTTACATGGAAAAAACCCTATTAGGTTCCATTATACTGGTTTATACTGGTTTACATGTAAAAATCCCTATTAAGTTGCATTATACTGGTTTACGTGTAAAAAACCCTATTAGGTTCCATTATACTGGTTTATACTGGTTTACATGTAAATATCCCTATTAAGTTGCATTATACTGGTTTACATGGAAAAAACCCTATTAGGTTCCATTATACTGGTTTATACTGGTTTACATGTAAAAATCCCTATTAAGTTGCATTATTGAACTGAAGTCCTTGAAACTCCTGGAAACCTTGAAACTCCTTGAAAACTTGAAACTGTTGAAACCTTGAAACTGCTGAAGGTCAATCTCCATGGCTGACGCCATGGAGATTGACTGTCTTTAAAACTGCTGAAGTCCTTGAAACTGTTGAATCTATGAAACTGTTGAAGTCCTTGAAACTGCTGAAGTCCTTGAAACTGTTGAATCCTTGAAACGGTTGAAGTCCTTGAAACGGTTGAAGTCCTTGAAACTGTTGAATCCTTGAAACGTTTGAATCCTTGAAACTGTTGAATCCTTGAAACTGCTGAAGTCCTTGAAACTGTTAAATCCTTGAAACTGCTGAAGTCCTTGAAACTGCTGAAGTCCTTGAAACTGTTGAATCCTTGAAACTGTTGAATCCTTGAAACTGCTGAATTCCTTGAAACTGTTAAATCCTTGAAACTGCTGAAGTCCTTGAAACTGTTGAAACCTTGAAACTGTTGAATCCTTGAAACTGCTGAATCCTTGAAACTGCTGAATCCTTGAAACTGCTGAATCCTTGAAACTGTTGAATCCTTCAAACTGTTGAATACTTCAAACTGTTGAAGTCATTGAAACTGTTGAAGTCCTTGAAACTGTTGAAGTCCTTGAAACTGTTGAATCCTTGAAACTGTTGAAATGTCTGAAAGACCTGAAGTCCTATTAAATTGCATGGGCCTATTAAAATGAATGGCAGAATTCTCAATGCAAATTAATGGCAGAATTCCCAAGCCCGTATAAAAAAAATGAAAAACTGCAGAACTCGAATCTTTTCTGAAAACTGACATGTTGTGGAAGCTGAACATGCACAAACTGCAGAAATTGCAGAAAATGTGGAAAAAAATGCTGAAAACTATGAATTTGTGGAAGCCCCATTATAAGTCAATGGGAAAAATCGACCGATTTTTAACCGATTGTGGAAAAACCGGAAGTTGCAGAAGTCCCAAAAGTAATAGCAATAATCTCCCAAACATGTGGAACGTTTTGATGTATAACTTGTGGAAATCGCTGAAACTGTGAAAGCTGTGAAACGTGTCGAAAATCAGGAAAAAAATACTATAATAATAATAAAGAACATGAAAACCAATTATTGACTGCGGAAAGTTCCGCAGTCAATCAACTAGAAACCGTTGCAATGGCTGCGCCATTGCGATTGACTGCGGAATAGATCTAATGCAGAAGTTAACTGAAAAATCCTTGAAATCCTTGAAACTGTAAAAATACTTGAAACATCTTATAAACTCCTGAAGTATTTGAAGCTCCTGATATCCTTGAAACTGTTGAAACCTTGAAACTCTTAACATTGTAGAAACTCTTAACATTGTAGAAACTCTTAACATTGTGGAAACTCTTAACATTGTGGAAACTCTTAACATTGTGGAAACTCTGAACATTGTGGAAACTCTGAACATTGTGGAAACTCTGAACATTGTGGAAACTCTTAACATTGTGGAAACTCTTAACATTGTAGAAACTGTAGAAATGTCTGAAAGACCTGAAGTCCTATTAAATTGCATTATACTGGTTTACATGGAAAAATCCCTATTAAGTTGCATTATACTGGTTTACATGTAAAAACCCCTATTAAGTTGCATTATACTGGTTTACATGTAAAAAACCCTATTAAGTTGCATTATACTGGTTTACATGTAAAAACCCCTATTAAGTTGCATTATACTGGTTTACATGTAAAAAAAAACCTATTAAGTTGCATTATACTGGTTTACATGTAAAAAACCCTATTAAGTTGCATTATACTGGTGTACATGTAAAAACCCCTATTAAGTTGCATTATACTGGTTTACATGTAAAAACCCCTATTAGGTTCCATTATACTGGTTTATACTGGTTTACATGTAAAAAACCCTATTAAGTTGCATTATACTGGTTTACATGTAAAAAACCCTATTAGGTTGCATTATACTGGTTTACATGTAAAAAACCCTATTAGGTTCCATTATACTGGTTTATACTGGTTTACATGTAAAAAACCCTATTAGGTTCCATTATACTGGTTTATACTGGTTTACATGTAAAAAACCCTATTAGGTTCCATTATACTGGTTTATACTGGTTTACATGTAAAAAACCCTATTAGGTTGCATTGTACTGGTTTATACTGGTTTACATGTAAAAAACCCTATTAGGTTCCATTATACTGGTTTATACTGGTTTACATGTAAAAAACCCTATTAGGTTCCATTATACTGGTTTATACTGGTTTACATGTAAAAAACCCTATTAGGTTCCATTGTACTGGTTTATACTGGTTTACATATAAAAAACCCTATTAGGTTGCATTATACTGGTTTATACTGGTTTACATGTAAAAAACCCTATTAGGTTCCATTATACTGGTTTATACTGGTTTACATGTAAAAAACCCTATTAGGTTCCATTATACTGGTTTATACTGGTTTACATGTAAAAAACCCTATTAGGTTCCATTATACTGGTTTATACTGGTTTACATGTAAAAAACCCTATTAGGTTGCATTATACTGGTTTACATGTAAAAAACCCTATTAAGTTGCATTATACTGGTTTACATGTAAAAAACCCTATTAAGTTGCATTATACTGGTTTACATGTAAAAAACCCTATTAAGTTGCATTATACTGGTTTACATGTAAAAAACCCTATTAAGTTGCATTATACTGGTTTACATGTAAAAACCCTATTAAGTTGCATTAAACTGGTTTACATGTAAAAAACCCTATTAAGTTGCATTATACTGGTTTACATGTAAAAAACCCTATTAAGTTGCATTATACTGGTTTACATGTAAAAAACCCTATTAAGTTGCATTATACTGGTTTACATGTAAAAAACCCTATTAAGTTGCATTATACTGGTTTACATGGAAAAATCCCTATTAAGTTGCATTATACTGGTTTACATGTAAAAAACCCTATTAGGTTCCATCATACTGGTTTACATGTAAAAACCCCTATTAGGTTGCATTATACTGGTTTATACTGGTTTACATGTAAAAAACCCTATTAGGTTCCATTATACTGGTTTATACTGGTTTACATGTAAAAAACCCTATTAGGTTCCATTATACTGGTTTACATGTAAAAACCCCTATTAGGTTGCATTATACTGGTTTATACTGGTTTACATGGAAAAAAACCCTATTAGGTTCCATTATACTGGTTTCTACTGGTTTACATGGAAAAAACGTTATTAGGTTCCATTATACTGGTTTACATGTAAAAACCCCTATTAGGTTGCATTATACTGGTTTATATGGAAAAAACCCTATTAGGTTCTATTATACTGGTTTATACTGGTTTACATGGAAAAAACCCTATTAGGTTCCATTATACTGGTTTACATGTAAAAACCCCTATTAGGTTCCATTATACTGGTTTATACTGGTTTACATGTAAAAACCCCTATTAGGTTCCATTATACTGGTTTATACTGGTTTACATGTAAAAATCTCTATGAAGTTGCATTATACTGGTTTACATGTAAAAATCCCTATTAAGTTGCATTATACTGGTTTATACTGGTTTACATGTAAACATCCCTATTAAGTTGCATTATACTGGTTTATACTGGTTTACATGTAAAAATCCCTATTAAGTTGCATTATACTGGTTTACATGTAAAAAACCCTATTAGGTTGCATTATACTGGTTTATACTGGTTTACATGTAAAAAAACCCTATTAGGTTCCATTATACTGGTTTATACTGGTTTACATGGAAAAAACCCTATTAGGTTCCATTATACTGGTTTATACTGGTTTACATGTAAAAAACCCTATTAGGTTCCATTATACTGGTTTACATGTAAAAAACCCTATTAGGTTGCATTATACTGGTTTATACTGGTTTACATGGAAAAAACCCTATTAGGTTCCATTATACTGGTTTATACTGGTTTACATGGAAAAAACCCTATTAGGTTCCATTATACTGGTTTACATGTAAAAAACCCTATTAGGTTGCATTATACTGGTTTATACTGGTTTACATGGAAAAAAACCCTATTAGGTTCCATTATACTGGTTTATACTGGTTTACATGGAAAAAAACCCTATTAGGTTCCATTATACTGGTTTATACTGGTTTACATGGAAAAAACCCTATTAGGTTCCATTATACTGGTTTATACTGGTTTACATGTAAAAAACCCTATTAGGTTCCATTATACTGGTTTACATGTAAAAAACCCTATTAGGTTGCATTATACTGGTTTATACTGGTTTACATGGAAAAACCCCTATTAGGTTCCATTATACTGGTTTATACTGGTTTACATGTAAAAAACCCTATTAGGTTCCATCATACTGGTTTACATGTAAAAACCCCTATTAGGTTGCATTATACTGGTTTATACTGGTTTACATGGAAAAAACCCTATTAGGTTCCATTATACTGGTTTATACTGGTTTACATGGAAAAAACCCTATTAGGTTGCATTATACTGGTTTATACTGGTTTACATGGAAAAAAACCCTATTAGGTTCCATTATACTGGTTTATACTGGTTTACATGGAAAAAACCCTATTAGGTTCCATTATACTGGTTTATACTGGTTTACATGGAAAAAACCCTATTAGGTTCCATTATACTGGTTTATACTGGTTTACATGGAAAAAACCCTATTAGGTTCCATTATACTGGTTTATACTGGTTTACATGTAAAAAACCCTATTAGGTTCCATCATACTGGTTTACATGTAAAAAACCCTATTAGGTTGCATTATACTGGTTTATACTGGTTTACATGGAAAAAACCCTATTAGGTTCCATTATACTGGTTTATACTGGTTTACATGGAAAAAACCCTATTAGGTTGCATTATTGCACTGAAGTCCTTGAAACTCCTGGAAACCTTGAAACTCCTGGAAAACTTGAAACTGTTGAAAACTTGAAACTGCTGAAGGTCAATCTCCATGGCTCACGCCATGGAGATTGACTGTCCTTAAAACTGCTGAAGTCCACGAAACTCCTGAAAACCTTGAAACTGTTGAATCCTTGAAACTGTTGAATCCTTGAAACTGTTGAATCCTTGAAACTGTTGAAGTCCTTGAAACTGTTGAATCCTTGAAACTGTTGAATCCTTGAAACTGTTGAATCCTTGAAACTGTTGAATCCTTGAAACTGTTGAAGTCCTTGAAACTGTTGAAGTCCTTGAAACAGTTGAAGTCCTTGAAACTGTTGAATCCTTGAAACTGTTGAATCCTTGAAACTGTTGAAACCTTGAAACTGTTGAAACCTTGAAACTGTTGAATCCTTGAAACTGTTGAAGTCCTTGAAACTGTTGAAATCCTTGAAACTGTTGAAGTCCTTGAAACTGTTGAATCCTTGAAACTGTTGAAGTCCTTGAAACTGCTGAAGTCCTTGAAACCGCTGAAGTCCTTGAAACTGTTGAAACCTTGAAACTGTTGAAGTCCTTGAAACTGTTGAATCCTTGAAACTGTTGAAGTCCTTGAAACTGTTGAAACCTTGAAACTTTTGAAGTCCTTGAAACTGTTTAAACCTTGAAACTGTTGAAGTCCTTGAAACTGTTGAATCCTTGAAACTGTTGAAACCTTGAAACTGTTGAAGTCCTTGAAACTGTTGAAGTCCTTGAAACTGTTGAAGTCCTTGAAACTGTTGAAGTCCTTGAAACTGTTGAATCCTTGAAACTGTTGAAACCTTGAAACTGTTGAAGTCCTTGAAACTGTTGAAGTCCTTGAAACTGTTGAAACCTTGAAACTTTTGAAGTCCTTGAAACTGTTGAAACCTTGAAACTGTTGAAGTCCTTGAAACTGTTGAATCCTTGAAACTGTTGAAACCTTGAAACTGTTGAAGTCCTTGAAACTGTTGAAACCTTGAAACTGTTGAATCCTTGAAACTGTTGAAACCTTGAAACTGTTGAAACCTTGAAACTGTTGAAACCTTGAAACTGTTGAAACCTTGAAACTGCTGAAATGTCTGAAAGACCTGAAGTCCTATTAAAATGCATGGAAGAATTCTCAATGCAAATTAATGGCAGAATTCCCAAGCCCGTAGAAAAAAACTGGAAAACCGCAGAACTCAAATTTTTTCTGAAAACTCACAAGTTGTGGAAGCTGAACATGTACAAACTGCAGAAATTGCAGAAAAAGTTGAAAAAATCGCTGAAAACCATGAATTTGCGGAAGCCCCATTATAAGTCAATGGGAAAAATCGGTTGAATATCGGCTGATTGCGGAAAAACCGGAAATCGCTGAATTCCCAAAAGTAATAGCAATAATCTCCCAAACATGCGGAACGTTTTGATGTATAACTTGTGGAAATCGCTGAAACTGTGAAAGCTGTGAAAACTGCAGAAAATCAGGAAAAAAATACTATAATAATAACTAGAAACCGTTGCAATGGCTGCGCCATTGCGATTGACTGCGGAATAGATCTAATGCAGAAGTTACCTGAAAAATCCTTGAAACTGTTGAAACCTTGAAGCTCCTGAAATCCTTGAAACTGTTGAAACCTTGAAGCTCCTGAAATCCTTGAAACTGTTGAAACCTTGAAACTACTCCTGAAATCCTTGAAACTTTGAAACTCTTAAAATCCTTGAAACTTTTGAAACCTTAAAACTCCTAAAAATCATTGAAACTCCTGAAGTCCTTAAAACTCCTGAAATCCTTGAAACTGTTGAAACCTTGAAGCTCCTAAAAATCCTTGAAACTCCCAAAATCCTTGAAACTTTTGAAACCTTGAAACTCCTACAATCATTGAAACTCCTGAAATCCTTGAAACTGTTGAAACCTTGAAACTCCTCCTGAAATCCTTGAAACCTTGAAACTCCTGAAATTCATTAAACTGATTAAACACTTTAAACAGTTGAAATCCTTTAACTTCTTGAAAATTGTCCTATGAACTTTAAATTCCACACACCACTGAAATTATTTGGTTCCGGTATTTTTGGTAACTTGGTCTGGACTTGGTCTGGCTTCTGTGGTTTACCTGGAAATGGTTTTGGTTCCGGTAACTATGGAAACCTGGTCTGGGCTTGGTCTGGGTCTTGGTTCAGGTCTGGCTCTGGGTCTTGGTCTGGCTCTTGGACTTGCCTTCCTTCTGTGGATTACCTGGATATGGTTTTGGTTCCAGTAACTATGGTAACTTGATCTGGACTTTGCATGGCTTCTGGGGTTCGCCTCGATCTAGTTTTGGTTCCGGTAACTATGGCAACTTGGTCTGGGACTTTGTCTGGGTCTTGGTTTGGGTCTTGGTTCAGGTCTAGATTCAGGTCTTGGTCTGGGACTTGGTTAGGGTCTTGGTTCTGGTCTTGGTCTGGGTCTTGGTTCGGGTTTTGGTCCTGGACTTAGTTTGGGTCTTGGTCGGGGACTTGGTTCGGGTCTTAGGCCGAATCTTGTTTCGGGTAACTATGGTAACCTGGTCTGGACTTGGCCTGGCTTCTGTGGTTTACCTTGATCTGGTTTTGGTTCGAGTAACTATGGTAACCTGGTCTGGACTTTGTCTGGCTTCTGTGGTTTACCTGAATATGGTTTTGGTTCCGGTCTAGATTCAGGTCTTGGTCTGGGACTTGGTTAGGGTCTTGGTTCTGGTCTTGGTCTGGGTCTTGGTTCGGGTTTTGGTCCTGGACTTAGTTTGGGTCTTGGTCGGGGACTTGGTTCGGGTCTTAGGCCGAATCTTGTTTCGGGTAGCTATGGTAACCTCATCAGGACTTGGCCTGGCTTCTGTGGTTTACCTTGATCTGGTTTTGGTTCGAGTAACTATGGTAACCTGGTCTGGACTTTGTCTGGCTTCTGTGGTTTACCTGAATATGGTTTTGGTTCCGGTAACTATGGTAACCTGGTCTGGAATTGGCATGGCTTCTCTGGTTTACCTTGATCTGGTTTTGGTTCCAGTAACTATGGTAACTTGGTCTGGACTCGGCCTGGTTTCTATAGTTTACCTTGATCTGGTTTCGGTTCCGGTAACTATGGTAACCTCGTCAGGACTCGGTCTGGCTTCTGTGGTTTACCTGGAAATGGTTTCGGTTCCGGTAACTATGGAAACTTGGTCTGGGCTCGTCCTGGTTTCTATAGTTTACCTGGAAATGGTTTTGGTTCCGGTAACTATGGAAACCTGGTCTGGACTTTGTCTGGCTTCTCTGGTTTACCTGAATATGGTTTTGGTTCCGGTAACTATGGTAACCTGGTCTGGACTTTGTCTGGCTTCTCTGGTTTACCTTGATCTGGTTTCGGTTCCGGTAACTATGGTAACCTGGTCAGGACCAAGGCCTGCTTTCTGTAGTTTACCGGGATATGGTTTTGGTTCCGGTAACTATGGTAACCTGGTCTGGACTTTGTCTGGCTTCTCTGGTTTACCTGAATATGGTTTTGGTTCCGGTAACTATGGTAACCTGGTCTGGACTTTGTCTGGCTTCTCTGGTTTACCTTGATCTGGTTTCGGTTCCGGTAACTATGGTAACCTGGTCAGGACCAAGGCCTGCTTTCTGTAGTTTACCGGGATATGGTTTTGGTTCCGGTAACTATGGTAACCTGGTCTAGACTTGGCCTTACTTCTGTGGTTTACCTGGATATGGTTTTGGTTCCGGTAACTATGGCAACTTGGTCTGGGACTTTGTCTGGGTCTTGGTTTGGGTCTTGGTCTGGGTCTTGGTTCGGGTCTTGATTCAGCTTTTGGTCTGGGACTTGGTTAGGGTCTTGGTTCGGGCCTCGGTCTAGGTCTTGGTCCGGGGTCTTGGTTTCATTGAAACCGCTGAAGTCCTTGAAACCGCTGAAGTCCTTGAACCTGCAGAAGTCCTTGAACCTGCTGAAGTCCTTGAAACCGCTGAAGCCCTTGAAACTGCTGAAGACCTTAAAACCGCTGAAGACCTTAAAACCGCTGAAGTCCTTGAAACCGCTGAAGTCCTTGAAACCGCAGAAGTCCTTGAAACCGCTGAAGTCCTTGAAACCGCTGAAGTCCTTGAAACCGCTGAAGTCCTTGAATCTGCTGAAACCGCAGAAGTCCTTGAAACCGCTGAAGTCCTTGAAACCGCTGAAGCCCTTGAAACCGCTGAAGACCTTGAATCTGCTGAAGACCTTGAATCTGCTGAAGTCATTGAAACCGCTGAAGTCCTTGAATCTGCAGAAGTCCTTGAATCTGCAGAAGTCCTTGAATCTGCTGAAGTCATTGAAACCGCTGAAGTCCTTGAATCTGCAGAAGTCCTTGAATCTGCAGAAGTCCTTGAAACCGCTGAAGTCCTTGAAACCGCTGAAGTCCTTGAAACCGCTGAAGACCTTGAAACCGCTGAAGTCCTTGAAACCGCTGAAGACCTTGAAACCGCTGAAGTCCTTGAAACCGCTGAAGTCCTTGAAACCGCTGAAGTCCTTGAAACCGCTGAAGTCCTTGAAACCGCTGAAGTCCTTGAAACCGCTGAAATGGCAGAAGCTGTGGAAATGGCTGAATGTCCAGAATGTACCAGAAGCCCTATTAATTCTGCTGAATCTGTGAATTTGCGGAAGCCCCATTAAAGTCAATGAGAAAAATCCGCGGAATTTTGTCCGATTGCGGAAAATCCGGAAATCGCAGAATTCCCAAAAGTAATAGCATCATTCTCTGCAACATGCTGAACGTTTTGAGGTATGACATGCTGAAATTGCTTAAACTGTGAAAGCTGTGAAAACTGCAGAAAAACAGGAAAAAAATAGATTAATAATAACTAGAAACTTGCAATGGCTGAAGCCATTGCGATTGACTGCGGAACAGATCTAATGTGGAATTTAGCTGAAAAATCCTTGAAATCCTTGAAAAGGCCTTGAAACTGTTAAAATACTTGATAGATATTTGAAACTCCTGAAGTCCTTGAAACTGTTGAAACATTGAAACTCCTGAAATCCTTTAAACGTTTGAAACCTGGAAACTGTTGAAATCCTTGAAACTGTTGAAGTCATTGAAACTGTTAAATCCTTGAAACTGTTAAATCCTTGAAACTGTTGAAGTCCTTGAAACTGTTAAATCCTTGAAACTGTTGAAGTCCTTGAAACTGTTGAAGTCCTTGAAACTGTTGAATCCTTGAAACTGTTGAAGTCCTTGAAACTTTTAAATCCTTGAAACTGTTGAAGTCCTTGAAATTTTTAAATCCTTGAAACTGTTGAAGTCCTTGAAACTGTTGAAACCTTGAAACTGTTGAAGTCTTTAAAACTGTTGAAACCTTGAAACTGTTGAAGTCTTTAAAACTGTTGAAACCTTGAAAATGTTGAAGTCCTTGAAACTGTTGTATTATACTGGTTTACATGTAAAAATCCCTATTATGTTGCATTATACTGGTTTATACTGGTTTACATGTAAACATCCCTATTAAGTTGCATTATACTGGTTTACATGTAAAAAACCCTATTAGGTTCCATTATACTGGTTTATACTGGTTTACATGTAAAAATCCCTATTAAGTTGCATTATACTGGTTTACATGTAAAAAACCCTATTAGGTTCCATTATACTGGTTTATACTGGTTTACATGTAAAAATCCCTATTAAGTTGCATTATACTGGTTTACATGTAAAAAAAACCCTATTAGGTTCCATTATACTGGTTTATACTGGTTTACATGTAAACATCCCTATTAAGTTGCATTATACTGGTTTACATGTAAAAAACCCTATTAGGTTCCATTATACTGGTTTATACTGGTTTACATGTAAAAAACCCTATTAGGTTCCATTATACTGGTTTATACTGGTTTACATGTAAAAAACCCTATTAGGTTGCATTATACTGGTTTACATGTAAAAAACCCTATTAGGTTCCATTATACTGGTTTATACTGGTTTACATGTAAACATCCCTATTAAGTTGCATTATACTGGTTTACATGTAAAAAACCCTATTAGGTTCCATTATACTGGTTTATACTGGTTTACATGTAAACATCCCTATTAAGTTGCATTATACTGGTTTACATGTAAAAAACCCTATTAGGTTCCATTATACTGGTTTATACTGGTTTACATGTAAAAATCCCTATTAAGTTGCATTATACTGGTTTACGTGTAAAAAACCCTATTAAGTTGCATTATACTGGCTTACGTGTAAAAACCCCTATTAGGTTGCATTATACTGGTTTATACTGGTTTACATGTAAAAAACCCTATTAGGTTCCATTATACTGGTTTATACTGGTTTACATGTAAAAAACCCTATTAGGTTGCATTATACTGGTTTACATGTAAAAAACCCTATTAGGTTCCATTATACTGGTTTATACTGGTTTACATGTAAACATCCCTATTAAGTTGCATTATACTGGTTTACATGTAAAAAACCCTATTAGGTTCCATTATACTGGTTTATACTGGTTTACATGTAAACATCCCTATTAAGTTGCATTATACTGGTTTACATGTAAAAAACCCTATTAGGTTCCATTATACTGGTTTATACTGGTTTACATGTAAACATCCCTATTAAGTTGCAATTATACTGGTTTACGTGTAAAAAACCCTATTAAGTTGCATTATACTGGTTTACGTGTAAAAACCCCTATTAGGTTCCATTATACTGGTTTATACTGGTTTACATGTAAAAAACCCTATTAGGTTCCATTATACTGGTTTATACTGGTTTACATGTAAAAAACCCTATTAGGTTGTATTATACTGGTTTATACTGGTTTACATGTAAAAAACCCTATTAGGTTGTATTATACTGGTTTATACTGGTTTACATGTAAATATCCCTATTAGGTTCCATTATACTGGTTTATACTGGTTTACATGTAAAAATCCCTATTAAGTTGCATTATTGCACTGAAGTCCTTGAAACTCCTGGAAAACTTGAAACTGTTGAAACCTTGAAACTGCTGAAGGTCAATCTCCATGGCTGACGCCATGGAGATTGACTGTCCTTGAAACTGCTGAAGTCCTTGAAACTGCTGAATCCTTGAAACTGCTGAATCCTTGAAACTGCTGAAGTCCTTGAAACTGTTGAATCCTTGAAACTGCTGAAGTCCTTGAAACTGTTGAATCCTTGAAACTGCTGAATCCTTGAAACTGCTGAAGTCCTTGAAACTGTTGAATCCTTGAAACAGTTGAAGTCCTTGAAACTGTTGAAGTCCTTGAAACTGTTGAAGTCCTTGAAACTGTTGAATCCTTGAAACTGTTGAAGTCCTTGAAACTGTTGAATCCTTGAAACTGTTGAAGTCCTTGAAACTGTTGAAATGTCTGAAAGACCTGAAGTCCTATTAAATTGCATGGGCCTATTAAAATGCATGGCAGAATTCTCAATGCAAATTAATGGCAGAATTCCCAAGCCCGTATAAAAAAAAATGGAAAACTGCAGAACTCGAATTTTTTCTGAAAACTGACAAGTTGTGGAAGCTGAACATGCACAAACTGCAGAAATTGTTGAAAATGTGGAAAAAAATGCTGAAAACTATGAATTTGTTGAAGCCCCATTATAAGTCAATGGGAAAAATCGACCGATTTTTGGCCGATTGTGGAAAAACCGTGAATTGTAGAATTCCCAAAAGTAATAGCACTAATCTCTCAAACATGTGGAACGTTTTGATGTATAACTTGTGGAAATTGCTGAAATTCTGAAAGCTGTGAAACGTGTCAAAAATCAGGAAAAAAATAATTGTTTAATAATAAAAGATAAAGAACATGAAAAACAATTATTGACTGCGGAAAGTTCCGCAGTCAATCAATAAAGAACGTGTAAACCAATTATTGACTGCGGAAAGTTCCGCAGTCAATCAACTAGAAACTTGCAATGGCTGAAGCCATTGCGATTGACTGCGGAACAGATCTAATGTGGAATTTAGCTGAAAAATCCTTGAAATCCTTGAAAAGGCCTTGAAACTGTTAAAATACTTGATAGATATTTGAAACTCCTTAAGTCCTTGAAACTGTTAAGTCTTTAAACTCCTGAAATCCTTGAAACTCCTGATGTCTTTGAAATTGGTTAAATTCTTAAAAAAGTTGAAATCCTTGGAACTCCTGATGTCTTTGAAATTGGTTAAATTCTTAAAAAAGTTGAAATCCTTGAAACTGTTGAATACTTGAAACTGCTGAAAGGTCTGAAAGACCTGAAGTCCTATTAAAATGCATGGGGTTAGTTAAAATCCCTATTAGGTTGCATTATACTGGTTTACATGTAAAAATCCCTATTAAGTTGCATTATACTGGTTTATAGGGAACCTAATCCCTATTAGGTTCCATTATACTGGTTTACATGTAAAAAACCCCATTAGGTTCCATTATACTGGGTTATACTGGTTTACATGTAAAAATCCCTATTAGGTTCCATTATACTGGTTTATACTGGTTTACATGTAAAAATCCCTATTAGGTTGCATTATACTGGTTTATACTGGTTTACATGTAAACATCCCTATTAGGTTCCATTATACTGGTTTATACTGGTTTACATGTAAAAAACCCTATTAGGTTCCATTATACTGGTTTATACTGGTTTACATGTAAAAATCCCTATTAGGTTCCATTATACTGGTTTATACTGGTTTACATGTAAAAATCCCTATTAGGTTGCATTATACTGGTTTATACTGGTTTACATGTAAACATCCCTATTAGGTTCCATTATACTGGTTTATACTGGTTTACATGTAAAAAACCCTATTAGGTTCCATTATACTGGTTTATACTGGTTTACATGTAAAAATCCCTATTAGGTTGCATTATACTGGTTTATACTGGTTTACATGTAAACATCCCTATTAGGTTCCATTATACTGGTTTATACTGGTTTACATGTAAAAAACCCTATTAGGTTCCATTATACTGGTTTATACTGGTTTACATGTAAAAATCCCTATTAGGTTGCATTATACTGGTTTATACTGGTTTACATGTAAACATCCCTATTAGGTTCCATTATACTGGTTTATACTGGTTTACATGTAAAAAACCCTATTAGGTTCCATTATACTGGTTTATACTGGTTTACATGTAAAAAACCCTATTAGGTTCCATTATACTGGTTTATACTGGTTTACATGTAAAAATCCCTATTAGGTTGCATTATACTGGTTTATACTGGTTTACATGTAAACATCCCTATTAGGTTCCATTATACTGGTTTATACTGGTTTACATGTAAAAAACCCTATTAGGTTCCATTATACTGGTTTATACTGGTTTACATGTAAAAATCCCTATTAGGTTCCATTATACTGGTTTACATGTAAAAATCCCTATTAAGTTGCATTATACTGGTTTACATGTAAAAATCCCTATTAGGTTGCATTATACTGGTTTATACTGGTTTACATGTAAACATCCCTATTAGGTTCCATTATACTGGTTTATACTGGTTTACATGTAAAAAACCCTATTAGGTTCCATTATACTGGTTTATACTGGTTTACATGTAAAAATCCCTATTAGGTTCCATTATACTGGTTTATACTGGTTTACATGTAAAAAACCCCATTAGGTTCCATTATACTGGTTTATACTGGTTTACATGTAAAAAACCCTATTAGGTTCCATTATACTGGTTTATACTGGTTTACATGTAAAAAAACCTATTAGGTTCCATTATACTGGTTTACATGTAAAAAACCCTATTAGGTTCCATTATACTGGTTTATACTGGTTTACATGTAAAAATCCCTATTAGGTTGCATTATTGCACTGAAGTCCTTGAAACTCCTGGAAACCTTGAAACTGTTGAAACCTTGAAACTGTATAAGTCCTTGAAACTGCTGAAGGTCAATCTCCATGGCTGACGCCATGGAGATTGACTGTCCTTGAAACTGTTGAATCCTTGAAACTGGTGAATCCTTGAAACTGTTGAATCCTTGAAACTGTTGAATCCTTGAAACTGTTGAATCCTTGAAACTGTTGAATCCTTGAAACTGCTGAAGTCCTTGAAACTGCTGAAGTCCTTGAAACTGCTGAAACCTTGAAACTGCTGAAGTCCTTGAAACTGTTGAATCCTTGAAACTGTTGAAGTCCTTGAAACTGTTGAGTCCTTGAAACTGTTGAAGTCCTTGAAACTGTTGAGTCCTTGAAACTGTTGAATCCTTGAAACTGTTGAAGTCCTTGAAACTGTTGAGTCCTTGAAACTGTTGAATCCTTGAAACTGTTGAAGTCCTTGAAACTGTTGAATCCTTGAAACTGTTGAATCCTTGAAACTGTTGAAGTCCTTGAAACTGCTGAAGTCCTTGAAACTGTTGAAACCTTGAAACTGTTGAAACCTTGAAACTGCTGAAGTCCTTGAAACTGTTGAATCCTTGAAACTGTTGAATCCTTGAAACTGTTGAAGTCCTTGAAACTGTTGAAGTCCTTGAAACTGCTGAAGTCCTTGAAACTGCTGAAGTCCTTGAAACTGTTGAATCCTTGAAACTGTTGAATCCTTGAAACTGTTGAAGTCCTTGAAACTGTTGAAACCTTGAAACTGTTGAATCCTTGAAACTGTTGAATCCTTGAAACTGTTGAAACCTTGAAACTGTTGAAATGTATGAAAGACCTGAAGTCCTATTAAATTGCATGGGCCTATTAAAATGAATGGCAGAATTCTCAATGCAAATCAATGGCAGAATTCCCAAGCCCGTATAAAAAAAATGGAAAACTGCAGAACTCGAATTTTTTCTGAAAACTGATAAGTTGTGGAAGCTGAACATGTACAAACTGCAGAAATTGCAGAAAATGTTGAAAAAAATGCTGAAAACTATGAATTTGTGGAAGCCCCATTATAAGTCAATGGGAAAAATCGACCGATTTTTGGCCGATTGTGGAAAAACCGTGAATTGTAGAATTCCCAAAAGTAATAGCAATAATCTCCCAAACATGTGGAACGTTTTGATGTATAACTTGTGGAAATTGCTGAAACTCTGAAAGCTGTGAAACGTGTCGAAAATCAGGAAAAAGATGGAAGAAGTTGAATAATAATAATAAAGAACATGAAAACCAATTATTGACTGCGGAAAGTTCCGCAGTCAATCAATAAAGAACATGAAAACCAATTATTGACTGCGGAAAGTTCCGCAGTCAATCAATAATAACTAGAAACCGTTGCAATGGCTGCGCCATTGCGATTGACTGCGGAATAGATCTAATGCAGAAGTTACCTGAAAAATCCTTGAAACTGTTGAAACCTTGAAGCTCCTGAAATCCTTGAAACTGTTGAAACCTTGAAGCTCCTGAAATCCTTGAAACTGTTGAAACCTTGAAACTACTCCTGAAATCCTTGAAACTTTGAAACTCTTAAAATCCTTGAAACTTTTGAAACCTTAAAACTCCTAAAAATCATTGAAACTCCTGAAGTCCTTAAAACTCCTGAAATCCTTGAAACTGTTGAAACCTTGAAGCTCCTAAAAATCCTTGAAACTCCCAAAATCCTTGAAACTTTTGAAACCTTGAAACTCCTACAATCATTGAAACTCCTGAAATCCTTGAAACTGTTGAAACCTTGAAACTCCTCCTGAAATCCTTGAAACCTTGAAACTCCTGAAATTCATTAAACTGATTAAACACTTTAAACAGTTGAAATCCTTTAACTTCTTGAAAATTGTCCTATGAACTTTAAATTCCACACACCACTGAAATTATTTGGTTCCGGTATTTTTGGTAACTTGGTCTGGACTTGGTCTGGCTTCTGTGGTTTACCTGGAAATGGTTTTGGTTCCGGTAACTATGGAAACCTGGTCTGGGCTTGGTCTGGGTCTTGGTTCAGGTCTGGCTCTGGGTCTTGGTCTGGCTCTTGGACTTGCCTTCCTTCTGTGGATTACCTGGATATGGTTTTGGTTCCAGTAACTATGGTAACTTGATCTGGACTTTGCATGGCTTCTGGGGTTCGCCTCGATCTAGTTTTGGTTCCGGTAACTATGGCAACTTGGTCTGGGACTTTGTCTGGGTCTTGGTTTGGGTCTTGGTTCAGGTCTAGATTCAGGTCTTGGTCTGGGACTTGGTTAGGGTCTTGGTTCTGGTCTTGGTCTGGGTCTTGGTTCGGGTTTTGGTCCTGGACTTAGTTTGGGTCTTGGTCGGGGACTTGGTTCGGGTCTTAGGCCGAATCTTGTTTCGGGTAACTATGGTAACCTGGTCTGGACTTGGCCTGGCTTCTGTGGTTTACCTTGATCTGGTTTTGGTTCGAGTAACTATGGTAACCTGGTCTGGACTTTGTCTGGCTTCTGTGGTTTACCTGAATATGGTTTTGGTTCCGGTCTAGATTCAGGTCTTGGTCTGGGACTTGGTTAGGGTCTTGGTTCTGGTCTTGGTCTGGGTCTTGGTTCGGGTTTTGGTCCTGGACTTAGTTTGGGTCTTGGTCGGGGACTTGGTTCGGGTCTTAGGCCGAATCTTGTTTCGGGTAGCTATGGTAACCTCATCAGGACTTGGCCTGGCTTCTGTGGTTTACCTTGATCTGGTTTTGGTTCGAGTAACTATGGTAACCTGGTCTGGACTTTGTCTGGCTTCTGTGGTTTACCTGAATATGGTTTTGGTTCCGGTAACTATGGTAACCTGGTCTGGAATTGGCATGGCTTCTCTGGTTTACCTTGATCTGGTTTTGGTTCCAGTAACTATGGTAACTTGGTCTGGACTCGGCCTGGTTTCTATAGTTTACCTTGATCTGGTTTCGGTTCCGGTAACTATGGTAACCTCGTCAGGACTCGGTCTGGCTTCTGTGGTTTACCTGGAAATGGTTTCGGTTCCGGTAACTATGGAAACTTGGTCTGGGCTCGTCCTGGTTTCTATAGTTTACCTGGAAATGGTTTTGGTTCCGGTAACTATGGAAACCTGGTCTGGACTTTGTCTGGCTTCTCTGGTTTACCTGAATATGGTTTTGGTTCCGGTAACTATGGTAACCTGGTCTGGACTTTGTCTGGCTTCTCTGGTTTACCTTGATCTGGTTTCGGTTCCGGTAACTATGGTAACCTGGTCAGGACCAAGGCCTGCTTTCTGTAGTTTACCGGGATATGGTTTTGGTTCCGGTAACTATGGTAACCTGGTCTGGACTTTGTCTGGCTTCTCTGGTTTACCTGAATATGGTTTTGGTTCCGGTAACTATGGTAACCTGGTCTGGACTTTGTCTGGCTTCTCTGGTTTACCTTGATCTGGTTTCGGTTCCGGTAACTATGGTAACCTGGTCAGGACCAAGGCCTGCTTTCTGTAGTTTACCGGGATATGGTTTTGGTTCCGGTAACTATGGTAACCTGGTCTAGACTTGGCCTTACTTCTGTGGTTTACCTGGATATGGTTTTGGTTCCGGTAACTATGGCAACTTGGTCTGGGACTTTGTCTGGGTCTTGGTTTGGGTCTTGGTCTGGGTCTTGGTTCGGGTCTTGATTCAGCTTTTGGTCTGGGACTTGGTTAGGGTCTTGGTTCGGGCCTCGGTCTAGGTCTTGGTCCGGGGTCTTGGTTTCATTGAAACCGCTGAAGTCCTTGAAACCGCTGAAGTCCTTGAACCTGCAGAAGTCCTTGAACCTGCTGAAGTCCTTGAAACCGCTGAAGCCCTTGAAACTGCTGAAGACCTTAAAACCGCTGAAGACCTTAAAACCGCTGAAGTCCTTGAAACCGCTGAAGTCCTTGAAACCGCAGAAGTCCTTGAAACCGCTGAAGTCCTTGAAACCGCTGAAGTCCTTGAAACCGCTGAAGTCCTTGAATCTGCTGAAACCGCAGAAGTCCTTGAAACCGCTGAAGTCCTTGAAACCGCTGAAGCCCTTGAAACCGCTGAAGACCTTGAATCTGCTGAAGACCTTGAATCTGCTGAAGTCATTGAAACCGCTGAAGTCCTTGAATCTGCAGAAGTCCTTGAATCTGCAGAAGTCCTTGAATCTGCTGAAGTCATTGAAACCGCTGAAGTCCTTGAATCTGCAGAAGTCCTTGAATCTGCAGAAGTCCTTGAAACCGCTGAAGTCCTTGAAACCGCTGAAGTCCTTGAAACCGCTGAAGACCTTGAAACCGCTGAAGTCCTTGAAACCGCTGAAGACCTTGAAACCGCTGAAGTCCTTGAAACCGCTGAAGTCCTTGAAACCGCTGAAGTCCTTGAAACCGCTGAAGTCCTTGAAACCGCTGAAATGGCAGAAGCTGTGGAAATGGCTGAATGTCCAGAATGTACCTGAAGCCCTATTAATTCTGCTGAATCTGTGAATTTGCGGAAGCCCCATTAAAGTCAATGGGAAAAATCCGCGGAATTTTGTCCGATTGCGGAAAATCCGGAAATCGCAGAATTCCCAAAAGTAATAGCATCATTCTCTGCAACATGCTGAACGTTTTGAGGTATGACATGCTGAAATTGCTTAAACTGTGAAAGCTGTGAAAACTGCAGAAAAACAGGAAAAAAATAGATTAATAATAATAAAGAACGTGTAAACCAATTATTGACTGCGGAAAGTTCCGCAGTCAATCAATAAAGAACGTGTAAACCAATTATTGACTGCGGAAAGTTCCGCAGTCAATCAATAACTAGAAACTTGCAATGGCTGAAGCCATTGCGATTGACTGCGGAACAGATCTAATGTGGAATTTAGCTGAAAAATCCTTGAAATCCTTGAAAAGGCTTTGAAACTGTTAAAATACTTGATCGATATTTGAAACTCCTGAAGTCCTTGAAACTGTTGAAACCTTGAAACTGTTGAAGTCCTTGAAACTGTTGAAATCCTTGAAACTGTTGAAGTCCTTGAAACTGTTAAATCCTTGAAACTGTTGAAGTCCTTGAAACTGTTGAAATCCTTGAAACTGTTGAAGTCCTTGAAACTGTTGCATTATACTGGTTTACATGTAAAAATCCCTATTAAGTTGCATTATACTGGTTTACATGTAAAAAACCCTATTAAGTTGCATTATACTGGTTTACATGTAAAAAACCCTATTAGGTTGCATTATACTGGTTTACATGTAAAAAACCCTATTAAGTTGCATTATACTGGTTTACATGTAAAAACCCCTATTAAGTTGCATTATACTGGTTTACATGTAAAAAACCCTATTAAGTTGCATTATACTGGTTTACATGTAAAAAACCCTATTAAGTTGCATTATACTGGTTTACATGTAAAAAACCCTATTAAGTTGCATTATACTGGTTTACATGTAAAAAACCCTATTAAGTTGCATTATACTGGTTTACATGTAAAAAACCCTATTAAGTTGCATTATACTGGTTTACATGTAAAAACCCCTATTAGGTTGCATTATACTGGTTTATACTGGTTTACATGTAAAAAACACTATTGAGTTGCATTATACTGGTTTACATGGAAAAACCCCTATTAAGTTGCATTATACTGGTTTACATGTAAAAACCCCTATTGAGTTGCATTATACTGGTTTACATGTAAAAAACCCTATTAAGTTGCATTATACTGGTTTACATGGAAAAAACCCTATTAAGTTGCATTATACTGGTTTACATGGAAAAACCCCTATTAAGTTGCATTATACTGGTTTACATGGAAAAACCCCTATTAAGTTGCATTATACTGGTTTACACGTAAAAACCCCTATTAAGTTGCATTATACTGGTTTACATGTAAAAAACCCTATTAGGTTCCATTATACTGGTTTATACTGGTTTACATGTAAAAATCCCTATGAATTTGCATTATACTGGTTTACATGTAAAAAACCCTATTAGGTTGCATTATACTGGTTTATACTGGTTTACATGTAAAAACCCCTATTAGGTTGCATTATACTGGTTTACACTGGTTTACATGTAAAAAACCCTATTAAGTTGCATTATTGCACTGAAGTCCTTGAAACTCCTAGAAAACTTGAAACTGTTGAAACCTTGAAACTGTATAAGTCCTTGAAACTGCTGAAGGTCAATCTCCATGGCTGACGCCATGGAGATTGACTGTCCTTAAAACTGCTGAAGTACTTGAAACTCCTAAAAACCTTGAAACTTTTGAATCCTTGAAACTGCTGAAGTCCTTGAAACTGTTGAAACCTTGAAACTGCTGAAATTGCATAAACTGTAGAAAGACCTGAATGTGCCTGAAGTCCTATTAAAATGCATGGGCCTATTAAAATGCATGGCAGAATTCTCAATGCAAATTAATGGCAGAATTCCCAAGCCCGTATAAAAAAAAATGGAAAACTGCAGAACTCGAATTTTTTCTGAAAACTGACAAGTTGTGGAAGCTGAACATGTACAAACTGCAGAAATTGTTGAAAATGTGGAAAAAAATGCTGAAAACTATGAATTTGTTGAAGCCCCATTATAAGTCAATGGGAAAAATCGACCGATTTTTGGCCGATTGTGGAAAAACCGTGAATTGTAGAATTCCCAAAAGTAATAGCACTAATCTCTCAAACATGTGGAACGTTTTGATGTATAACTTGTGGAAATTGCTGAAATTCTGAAAGCTGTGAAACGTGTCAAAAATCAGGAAAAAAATAATTGTTTAATAAAAGATAAAGAACATGAAAAACAATTATTGACTGCGGAAAGTTCCGCAGTCAATCAATAAATAACTTGAAAACCAATTATTGACTGCGGAAAGTTCCGCAGTCAATCAATAAAATGCAGGCCAAATGAAGCTAAAAAAAGTTGGTGTACAAGCCCTCCAGTTCCATATGAGCTAATGTCAAAACAAAACACGAGAAAGAAACCGCAGGAAAAGGAAATCCGACTGCACTTTAGCTCTGTGGCATTACCATTTTCAGTTTATATTTCGCCAAAACTACATTTTTTAAAAACATGCAATACAAACCTATTACATTTTTTAAACTAATAAATATATTTTTAAGTAACTTGCCCAACACTGCATACAAGTGATAATCACATTCACTTACAGAACAATCTGAAGTCGTAAAAATGTTTATTCAGAACACAATGTTAAAACGGTTTATAATTACAGATCAAGAAATCCCAATACACATTTATAGAAAATTTCAGTGGTTCATTCGTGTCACCCTTTCCTGGTCAACTGCAGACTTAAGAGCCAATGCAGCATCTGCAAATGACAAACATATGAAGCTTCATTCATGAATGTAAAAAAATTTAAAAAATACTTTTTTTAAAAGACACAAAAAATAAAATACGGAACACTTAATGCAAGAGAACATTACAAATAATTATTGCAAAGTTACTTAGAATGTACAAACCCATTAACTTCTGAGATAAATCCATAATGTCCTGAAGTCCACTCTCAATATTATACGTAGTCTTCTCCATTGACACAACTAGATCACTGGCTTTCTGATAAAAAAAATAAATAATACATAAACAAAAAAACTCCAAGTACTTAAAGATCAAATACATTTTTTTTTTAAATGTACCTTCAGTAGCACATAAACCTTTTCTTCATGTTCAGATACTTGGGATATCGCATTATACACACTGGTATCAGCAGACTCCTGGTGAAAAGAATGCATACAGTACTCTAAAACCACACCTCTTCACATGGCTTCTGTAACTGGGTAAAGTCGTACCTCTAATGAACTATCGGAGGACTCTTCTACCTTTGCCACTCCATTGCACTTTGAATTGGCATTTAGTTCTTTTACTCTAAAAAGATAAATGAGATTTATAAAAATGTATGTGTCGTAAAGGCCCTATACCTGATTTTTGTTCAAACAATAAGAGCAGGAAATTCAAACTCACTCATGAACTTTCCAAGTCACAGGAATGAGTTTAGAAACACATTTCACAACTTTCAGGGAGCAATGTATTCTGCTAGTTCATAATGTTTTTTTCAAACACATTTAAAAAAGGACACATTTTATTCCACTACTAGTAAAAAATAAAAACAACTCAGATATAGGGCCTCTACGTAATAGGTTAACAGTATCTGCTGATCAGTTTAATTTTTGCAGTACCTGTCTGCATAGCGCAGTGTGTTCATTGTGTAGTCACATGAGGCCATGCTTGGAGACACCATCGCAATCTATAGGGTGTAAAGTATTGATCCATAACACAGACTAAGGAACTTACATTTTAAACTTTGAAAAAAGGAATTATACGTCACAAACCATGCATGTCCTGGACTTCTCGCCGATAAAGGAATCCCTTAGAACTTTGGTCAAAGTGCTCAATCGAAAAGGAATGTGATCACTGTTTTTTCCAAGTGAACGAATGCACTCCTATAACAAAACAGAATAGACCTTTTGTTCAATACCTTTGTTCAACTTTGAAACAGCTAGCCAATCTGCAATCCACCTTAAGAGCCAAGAGGCTGCGATTGATCTCTGCAGTCTCAACCAAAGTGCTGCGATCGTTGCTGCTAACGTCCATGCCACGCTCATTACCAGCCAAATCTATGAGAGAAAACTTTCCATGTAGAGTGGAGTTGCGATCATTGCGGCGCAGGACAATCTGAAGAATGGCATGAGAGCGGGAGGAGTTTGCGTTGGCTGATGTCTGCCCTGACGTTCTGTAGAAAAACCGTGAACATTAAGGTAGAAACATTTTCTTCAATTAAAACATCTGTTTAAGTTTCATTATCAAACCTAATCTTCAACAAAGTGATGTGGTACAAGTCAAATACCTGCATGCACTGCCCGTCTGTATCAGTTTGATAACTTCATCTGCGGAGGTGACGTAGACCTCTTCAAGTCCCACCACCTGAACCTGCTGCCGCTCATCTTCCAAAACCCTGAGTTTAGCCTTCTTGTTAAGCAGGTCATACACCTAAATTGAGGCATAGTAGGTAAAGCTTTTAGCCATTGTATAAATAGAAAGGACAATACTGAACCATACTTTGCCATTGTAGATCTCAAAGAAGCTTGCATAAACACACAGATCCAGTTGTGAGTACTTCCAATGGGTGAGATAAGTAAAAACATCCTGGGCTAAAAGGAAAAATATATAAATCAAAAAAGTACAGCAAGAAATTGCATTATTACTGTTCATGTGAAGAGTGTATAGACTTACATGCAAAAGCATAAATTCCTGAAGCGCTGTTTTGTTGCTTGCCTGTAAAGTCTCCACCCATTGTCTGTATAAATACAAATGTGTGGAAAGTATTCACAATTATACAAGTTTACAAAAGTAAGTGTGTGATTAGTCTCACATGAGTTTTTCCACTTCCTGTTTGACCATAAGCGAAACATGTTGCCATGCCTCCTTCAAATATGGACTTAACCAAAGGTCTGGCTGTAAACCTAAATAGACAGATAAAGTTTAGATTATTAGACCTGTAGAGTGTTTGGCAACATGTATGAAATAATGGTTTGATTTAGTCACCTATAGACCAGGTCATTGGACACGGTCTCATCAAATGAATAGTCAAACTGGAAGACTTGGTTTTCCAAATACTTTGTAAGATCCACTTTCTGTTTCGGTTCATGAACCAAAAGAGCTCCTTTGCCCGGGACAGACACAACATCGATCTCCTTCTTTTGCATCTCTATGAAAAATTAAGATATATTAAAAAGCTTTTTCCAGCATTGGAGAAATGTATAGCTTCTCTATGCACCTTGTTTGTTCATAGGCCTTTTACGGACACATACACAAATCCTGTGTGGCTCAACCTGTAAAGATTTTTTTCTATTTATTATTAAAGTTCTTGTTTCTACATTGACAATATAAAATACTTCAAAATCAAATTACCACTTCAGAAGTTGACATTGGGGTTACTTCCAAAGTTTCTCTGAATTGTTGAATCATGTCATAAAATTTTTGATTAGGTCGAGTTTCCCCAAACTAAATTGTAAATGAGGAAAAGAGGAAACATTTTATTGCTGCCACTATCAAGATAAAATCCATACACTTCACTAACCTTTCCTCTTTTTGGCTGCATTTCAGGTGGTTTAACAACACAAGACATCCGTTTGTTGGCCTTGTTTAGTTCTTGAGCTGCCACACTTTTTCTTCCTTAAATTGCAAGACATTTGACATGGTTAAAAATGTCTGTCTTAATGTCGATGTAACTGTTAGTGTGTACAAATACCGACAGCCCAATGTGCTTCAGTTTAACTACAAGCAGAATCATCAAAAAACAACAAGCATGAAGCAATAGCCGACAAAATACAGTACATTTCAGTTTCACTTTTATTGATTCTACACCATTTAACTGACCTTTGGCAGGCTGAGAAGGTTCGCTATTTTCTTTAGTTGCTTCACGAGCTGCAGCTAATGAGGTCGTTGGCTTGATCTCGTTTTTTTTACGACGCTGGTTAGGATTGGCTGCCAAAGGAGATTGCAAAAAACAGTAAGTAAGTAGTAACAGAATTGATACAGCAAAATCAATGTTGCTGGCCACGGTTTCGGGAAAATTCAAATGAATTCTACTGGTTACCAGGCATAATTTATACAAGGTACTGAAGTTATATAGAAATTAATGAGGCTCTAGAAAACCTGTATAATTGTGCATAAACAAAAGAAAATAACTCGAGACCTATGATATGAAATGTCCTTCAACATGATAAAGACTTAATTTTTCATCTTTTACAAAACAAAAAGATCAATGATACAGAAACTTTCAAAATGCATAAAACACTCAAAACTGTTCTCAAAACTAACCTGAATTCACAACACCACTTTCAAGTAAAAGTTCAGACGGGGCGGAAGCACAAGGATTTGGGACTAATGCAGTAGAAGAAGCAGTAGCCTGAAAATGACAGGTCTGTCTGGCTTGATTTCGAAGAGCAACTGAAGACAGAAACAAATCAAGTATTCAGAATCGCAGTGCAGAACTAAAATCAAATAAAGTGATTGAGTTCATTAAAAAGGTAAAATTGTTCAAAGATAGCATTTTCTCCATTAATATAAGCCCCAAAGAAGTCCACCATCTGTTAATTCAAGAACCCATGTGTGGAAATTAAATTTGAAATGCTAGAATGCAACTTAAACTATATTTTAAATATGAAAAAGCAAATACAAGTTTCATAGTCTGACCAGTAGAACACCGGCTAAAAATTCCACACAATGTTCCTTTGTTATTTAACAACAAGACATGACAGTGCCCTTACAGCCCATGGGTCATTCTGCCAAATCGGTGCCTTTTCAGCTTTAAACTTTTCTGAATGATGTCATTGACTGTACTATTAATAGTAGAGTTTTAACAGGACTGATAAAAAAACATTGGGACACATTTCATAGAAATAAGTATTTTTTTGTTTTTTTTTACTTATTAACCGTAAAATAGATCTCTTAGTAGACAATGTGATTAAGTGACTCTTTTGTAGTTCTAGCTAGGCCCAAAAACACTTACTATTGTTGAAATAGTTTCAAAAATAAATAAAAACATTTCTAAATAATGTTATAATGTTAACAACTGGTTGTGATTGCCATGTGGTGACCGTTTAGTTCCTTGGGCTGCACAGATTTGGAGGAATGATGCCCATAGCTATATAGTGTAAAGAGGACAATTTTAAGAACTACACAAACATGTCATTGCCAACCTGGCTCTTCAGGTTTGAATTTTGCCGGAGTACATGCTTTGGTTGGGAGAGCTGTTAATTGGACATTTACAATATGAAAACAATGTCATTTAGGATTAAACTATAGTTTAGTTGTGTACACATACATGAGGCAGGTGCTGGGATCCTGGATGAACGCAAGCGACCCTCATATTTCTGCTATGACAAGAAAAAACAAAGTAGGATTTTTGATGTAGGTACACACAGTAACCAGCAAAAAATCATTAACATAAAACGGACATGATAATGTGCACCAACCTTTTCTGGAGGAATTGAGGGGAGGTTTGAGGCATTGTGTTCTGCATTGAGTGAATTCAATTCAGGGTTGAGAGTGCACAATTCACTCATTTCAACCTATCACAAAATAAAACGATACAAATGTTTGAGAATAAAGGAATAATATGGTTTGTCTTTTGTTTGGATATCACCAACCTCTTTGCCTCTGCAGTTGCCCCTTTCCTGCCACTCCACCATAACGGCGCATTTGACGTGATCAACACTTTTGACGGTAGCTAAATGAATTCTTCCTATAATATAAACACAACAACAATGCAGCTTATCAGAGTGTCAGAAAAACAACAGCGACAATACACAACCCTTAATACAGATAACACAAATCACATTACCATCGCTACGGCTTATGTTTAACGACCGTCCGATGAGGTCGTTGTACAAGCTCGGGTCCATTTCAGTGCAACGTTGCCACTCGAAGCAAACTGTTTCTGCAAAAGATATACGTAGCTTTTAAGAGATTACCGTGAAGTCAACACAAATATGCGTTAACTTCTCACCGCCCCTAAATTCAAACGCGGTGTTTCCGAAGTTTATGAACCCGATTGGTCTTCTTCTTCTTCTTCTTCTTCCTTTTCCGGTTTTCAGAGGTGGGTATGTTTAGTGCTATACCGCCATCTACTGTTTGTTTCCCTCTTTCTTTACAGTCTATGCCTAAAAGAAGCCAACACATCAAGCCACCAAACCAAATGCAGGTTAGATTTACTCTCACAAAGACAAAGACTTTCACTTTACACCTTTAGATTCAGAGGTGGTTAGAGAAGCCAACATGTAAGAGTAACGTCACTTTAAAATAATTTCACTCATGTACAAGTAAAAACTAGTGACCAAAATAATTATTCAAGTAAAAGTAAAAATGTACTTGGAGACAATGTTACTGGAGTACTGTGAGTACTGAGTAACTGTTTAAGTGAACACGTTTTTATTTTAAAAAAAAGCCAGACATTGTGTGAAACAAAACATACAATCATGTGGAAATCGTGATATTTACAAAGGAAATTTCAAGAAAATGTCATCAATATTTAAAAAAAACAAATAATTCTAAAGATTGAGGTGCACAATACCAAAATAAAGCTTTTGCCAATTAAATATTTACAATTACTATTACTCAAGTACAGATACATTACAATTTTTCAAAAAAAGTTACTCACGTATATTTGAGTCAATACCAGGCTCTGTTTAGACCAGAGATCTCCCACCAGTAGCTCTCCAGCCCTTCCTAGCTCACCAAAGACTTTCCACATGTCTACACACTTGATCAATCACGTAAACATGCATTTTCTTTGTGTTCTGAACATGCTGAACACAATCTTGAATCAATGTAGTGATGTATAGCTACGGACAAATCTCAAGTCCTTTTGTTTGAAATATCAACTTGGCTACTACTCCTGTGTGAATTCCAAATGTAGCATACAGTACTCCCATGGAGTGAATGTAAATTGTGACATGTGAAGCGCTTTGTGGCCTTGTCTGTGAAAGGCGATATACAATCAAGTTTCTTCTTCCTTTCTTTCCTTCCTTTATACATAGCCTACAAGGCCAATTAGGTGTTGTAGACCATAGTTTAGGTTTATGGATTTCTATCTTTGATATTAGGCATGTAATAATCATAATAATAATCATAATAATCATAATAATAATCATAATCATAATAGAAGAAGAAGAAGAATCTGTATGGCCCTCAAATCAGAACTCAACTCTTCAAATAAAACAGAAGCAATTAACACTCTAGCACAGGAGTGGCCAACCCGCGGCTCTCGGGCCGCATGCGGCCCTTGGCCAATCAGAGTGCGGCTCTTTGCATGATTAGATATTTTTAACACAATGCGGCTCTTTGCAAAAGAATTGGTACATGTTGCCCATAAACTGTAACAGTCTTTAAGAATCTTGACCAAAAATCCAACCATAGTCCTACAGACCCTGTTTTCCATCTCTACGCATGAACGAGAGTCTGTCTCTCTTCTTTCCGAGGCGCGTGTAAAAAGTGCTCGTGCAGCAGCCTCGCTCAAAGCGGGATGTAGGGGAGGTTAAACAACAGTCAGGCAGATCGTGGCACTGGGATCAGCTTCCGTGCTTTTCAAGTTTCTGATTAGCCTACGCTTTATTTGATGAAAGTTGGCCTCATATTCACAGAAAAAGATCATAATTAGTAAATGGAAAAAAGCGGAGCTCTAATAAAGCATATGATGCGAAGCGCGACATCGTAACGCGGAAATACGCAGTCATTGACTTTTCTGTCACATGTTGTAACTGTAACAAATGCAACATAAAACAGAACTGCAGACGTCCTCCAGAGGCTCCTGATTAAAGCTTATGAACTTTGTGCAGCCTAAAGTTCGTTCTCTGCACAGTCCAGTCAGGACCAAGCTGCAGGCACTGAGCGCACAGGCCAGGGGCGAACCAGAGGAGGGGGCTCAGTGGGCAGGGCCCCACACACAAATATACACCAGCATTGAAAAAAACAAAACAAGCAACAACAAAAACTATTCGAAATAATAATATTGTTAATAAATAGATCAAATGTTGTCCCAGTCAGAACAGAATAGCAGAAAATGTCAGTTTATTTAATATACATTTATTTCAATCTAGGTGAGGAGTAAAACTACCACAATTATTGAAAAGAAAAAGGCCAGGCATAAAGTTATTGTTTATTATGATTAAATATAACAGTTTCATTACATTTAATCATATTAAACTACCACACTCGGATTTCGCGAATGGTCGGTGCCTTTGTGGCTCTTCACAGGATCAAGGTTGAACATTTCGGCCCTTGGCCTCTGACCGGTTGGCCACCCCTGCTCTAGCAGTATCTGTTGTCACTTGGAACCTATCAGAAATGGCCAAAATGGACATAAAATCATGAAGACACAGAATGCACCATCCAAAATCAGATGTAGACCGACTGTACCTTCCCAGATCAGATCGGGATGAGGATTGACAGAATTGCAAACCTTAAATAAGATCACCATCATTGGTCTTGAGAAATACCTAGACAAGGGATAGCCTGCTTTAATCAAAGACTGTGACAAGAGCAAGGGGTTGCCTTCCATCAGCAAACAAGCAGTAGAATATAGTCAAGAACTAGGACTACCTGCAATGATTCCATCAGAAAGTGAGACAAACACAGTATTTGTTCGCCAAACAAGGGCCAATGCAAAACAACAAGCACTCCAGCAACTGAGGTCAAAATGGGAAACAGAAAATTGATGGCAAGTTTCCCCAGAGTAAACCAGGCTGATGCAGACCTGCAAAAAACCTACCAGTCGCGGGATTTAAAGCATGACTGAAGGCTTTCTCATAGCTACGCAAGATCAATCTCTTCCCACACAGTGGTACCAATATGAAATCATAAAAGATCCAAACTCAATCCCACTGTGTAGATTGGGTGGAAGACTGATCATATCCACGGCCATAATAGGGCAGCAGCATACATACACTGGAAAAGACTGTTGCTGAAAACGATCACATCTCTGTTTTGTGGGACATGCCAATGCACATAGACCGGAAGATTGCAGCAAATAGGCCTGACATAGTGCTGAAGAAGAAGGAAACAAACCTGCCTCCTCATAGACATGGATGTGCCTCTTGACATTGACACCACAGTCAAAACGTCAGAGAAGACCAGCAAAGATCTTGAAATCAAGGTTGAGAGAATGTGGGGACTTAAACATCAACTATTCCAGTGATTGTGGGAGCCTTTGGAACCATCAAAAAGGGAATTAATAAATATGTAGAACAAACACCAGATAGCATCAACATTCATGAACTCCAAAAAACAAGCCTCTTTGGCACAGCGGACATCCTCAGGAGGGCTCTGTCTATGAAATGAACTCTGTCAATATCCTAAGGTCCACGGAGAGGACTTGAATGCTGGGTGATAAAAGACTGGAATAGTACTAATACTACACTACTACTACTACTACTACTAATAATAATAATAATAATAGTAATAATAATAATAATAATAATAATAGTAATACATTATTTATTATTATTATAATTATTATAATTGAGATCAAAGTCTAGCTAGAGCATACCACCATCATATCATAAAGGATAGAACATAACCTGAATGTAGGGTATGTGGGAAATTTTAAGAAACCATCAATATAGTAGGAGGCTGACCAGAGTTGGCAAAAACAGAATATATTCAGCAACTTAGTAAAGTGGCTGCCTATGTCCATTGGAAGATCTGCCAAGAATATGTAATAGTAACATTTGAAAAATGGTATGAATTCCAGCCACTGTTCAAGAGAAAGATCATATAACCATCTTATGGGATATGCCAGTTCAAACTGACAAAGAAGTTAAAGCCAGTAAACCAGACATTGAAATCAAAAACAGAAAGAAAAATTGATTGACATCACCATCCCGTCTGAAAGAAACACTTCTGTGAAAGTTTGTGGAAAAATTGTCTAAATACAAAGATCTGGAAATTGAAATCAGCAATATGTGGGGAATGAAGACACACACACTATCCCAGTTGCCATTGGAGCGCTCGGACTGGTTAAAAACGATCTCAACAAGTTCACAGACCAAATCCCTGGAAACATAGACCTAATGCAGGTTCAGAAAATCAGTTTACTGGGAACAGTGCACATACTAACACGTGTTTTTGTCTCTGAAGTAGAACAACCAACACTCAAGTATGTTGTCCCCTAGGAGCATGGTTTGCACCCGGGACAGCAAATGGAAAATACAAGAATTTTGAATAATAATTTGAATAATAATAATAATAATAAACTATTTGATGTGTGAATTTGAATTTTTACTATTTATTTTAAATGTTGTGATGTTGGACTGTTATAATTTTTAAAGGCTATTTGCAACCATTGACTTCTCACATAGTGCATTTATTACTGGAGTCTATAGACAACAGCAACTGGATTCTTCTTTCTTTCTTTTTTACTAAAATATAACATTAACATGAATCAGTCAGTGCTTCATGCATATAACTCTTATTAGCATTCCTACTCACAACGAACTTGACAAATCAAAGGCTTAATAAACAGCTTGTGCCGAACAATTTCCCCCTCACCACTAAAGGATAAAAGATAAACAAACCCACGTCAGTTGGCCCGGCCAGACCATTTGGTGGGTCTGTCTGTCAGTGACTGGGTGGCCCCGAGCTGCTTGGTGTGAGGCCTGGGATGGAGCCACAACTGTTTCCTGTGAGCAGCCCAACCCCCAGGACTTCTCCACAACTGGCTTAGTGGGTGGTATTCCCCTCCTCCCCTCTCCCTCGTGCACCCTTCTGTGCCTCAAATGCTCCTGTTGCCTTCAGTTCAGCACCGAGCTCTGTTCTTTACCCTGTCTCTCACAGGCTCCACTCTGATCCAAATACTTCCCTTCAATTTTCAGTCAGGGAAACTTCCGTTCGCAGTTGTCGTTGTTGGTCATCATTGGTTAATTTTAATTCCTACGTAAACAATAGTGTTTTTGATGTGTTTTTGCGCCGCGTGAATTATTTTACTCTGTAGTGTATACCTTTCTTTCTCGTGCACAATACATTAAAGATTGCAGTCAAGAAAACCATCGCAGTGTCATGTTGGCGTTCGCTGCAGCACTGGTGGTTAATCTGGCAGGAGGAGGGGTCATGTATCTGTTGGCTCTGAGTCTATTTGACTTCTATGTTCTTTTCCATCTGTTCAAAAGTATATTTTCATAGTGTAGGCCTAAAGAAAATTGGCTACATCTCAGTTCTTCCACACAGTTTAAATAAGCAGACTTGCATACAATAGGACCTATCTCACGAAAGAAAAGAAAAGAAGCAGGACTAAAGACAAAAGAAAAGTGACAATATATTATTAATCGTCTATTCAATGTTTTCTTCCCACGGTACCCCCCTCACATGAAAAGTAGGAAATAGGTCTACATGTGTTTCACTATACACTGTAGCCAAAAGAGGGCGCTATATCTTCTAACAGCCGTCTGGCCATTTCCAAAAGGGTAAATCTCATTAGAGCAACAGGATCAATGATCTCAACACGTGTACTAGCTGCCGAAAATAGGAGCCTATTTCGATTATCGCGGTTATTATGTTGTATGCAGTTTTGTAAAGCATCCAATGCTATAACACCGATTCTAAATGATTTCAATCAAGTAAGTGGGCAACTGAAAGACTCACCGCAGTCTCCTTTTCAATCCTAATTTCATAAAAAAAATTAAAAAAAGATAATATATTTAGCCTATTTTTTTTTTTTTTTAGTACACTGCTGTGGGCTAAATACAAATGTAGTTGGCATCAATGAATTAAATACAAATTCATTACCAGTGAGCCCCGGACCCCACATTGGGAACCATTGCATTAGCATTATTGGCATAGAGGAATCCACTGCCAGTGACCCATTTTCGTTTTTTGGCCCATCATTTAAGAAAAGCCTCCACATAGACAAAGCTTACTATCTGCTGTGGTTCAATAAGCGGTTATTCACCTTTCAGACCTGCCACTGTCAGAGTGCCCATGGCCACCTATGTTGGCCAGAAAATAAGACTTTTTCTTGTGTTCGAGCAGCAGCTGCAGTCACAGTGAAGGCCTGTCTACTGGAGGGTATTTAGTACTAATTATTACTGTAAGTGTGTTTTTGTGTTTCTTGTAAGAACAGAGGACAAGTTATAGAGCAAAAGATGCATTTGTGCAGTTTTGCGTCAGAGTACATAGTGAAAACATTGTGGCTTAGCAATTGGCCACGTGATTGATTCTACGACATTATTCATCATGCATCATAGTGGGCTATATTTGTGTACATTTTTGTCCATGCCGGGTCTGTGCCTTCAAATGTGATACTGTTCGTTTGCATATAATTTGACTACACAGAGCATAATAGCTTTAAAACACTTGGGATATACTGAAAACCAGTGCAGCATTCAAATGCATCTAAAGCAAAGTTGGAGTTTGTGTCTATAAATTGCCCAGTAAAATCTATTCTAACATCAATTCCCTTCTAGGAACCATAAAAAGCCTGGATTGAGATTCAGCAGGCCCACATACAACCTCTTTAAGGGAACACCAGTTGAAACCACAGACCATGAATAGTGCTGAAATGTGTTAGTGTGCTTTGGAGATTAATCCCCCGAACCAACCAATGTTTCTTTTTTCCCCCCTTTTTATTGGACGCTTTAGAAAAGTCATATGTTTGCTTGAACTGAGCAGGCTACAGCATGTGGAGCCCAAGGATCGCAAAGAAAAACGACTCGGAGTTTAACAGTAATTTCCAGCGCACTGCAGTCAGTGTGTGGCATGAACATGTGAGAAGCGAGGCCCTTGCATCACCTGAATTTATTTTACACAGAGACCAGGAACATCGCTTTATTAGACATGATGAGGAACAAGCTGCAATTTCTGTCTTGAATATTGCGATGATGATATTGCGATATTTTACATTTCAGCACAATACATTCCATTATATTGAAACAAAAGTCATAAGCTATTTGCTTTTCATCGATTTTTGTCAGACCAATAAATACTAAACCAGGACCAAGACAAGGCAAAACTGAACTTGCATATTTTTAAGTCACCGAGTGTTTTTGTTCAAGACTCTGCAAGCAAAATCATTTGTACATTTCAGTTTGATGGTTTTGCGATATGGATATTGCGTCACCTCATATTGGGATAGAGTTACATTACATGGAAATATTTTTTTTATTATGTCTGCTCTGCAAATGTGTTAATTCCATTGTTTGTCTTTTACATCACAGAGACAATGATTTGGTAGACCTTTCAACAAACTATATTGCAAAACCGCGCTCTTGCATGCTGTCAATTATAGCTTCTCCTTTGCTTTGCCCCATTCAGTAGTGGCTTATTGCGCCCCAGCCTTGCCCGGTCCTCCTCCTCCCCTCACCACATGAAATGGCCGTGTGTGCCAGCCTATAGCACCAAGCCTTCATTAGCTTTTACTACCCAACTTGGATGTGCTCTAACTCTCTTTTCTCTGCCTCGATGTGTGCACATGTTTAATTACTGCCCCCTCCCTCCCTGCCTTTGGAGTATACCCTTCAATGCCCAGCTACCATATCATTACATTGTGGCTGCCATTTCAACTTCAGTCACACGTACAGGCACCAAAGTGTAAAGGGGAGACTGTGGGCTTTTGTGGGGAGAAATACCCTTTGGTTTTGATCCTTTCTTCTCCATATCATGGCGCTTTAACACATGTATGAAGAAACAGGGCTGAGGAAACAGAAAAAGCAAAAAGAGAAAAGCTACATACATAGTCCCCCAGCACAACCAAGGATCCAGTGCTGCGCTGAAACTGTTATTGTTCGAACTAAACACTCTACTTATAAACACAAGGCCGAGACTCATATTTAGCCCCTTCTGTAAACAGCCAAGCACAGAATGAATCAATTAAAAGGGCATTACGCTGGTTCCTGTTTATTTAAAACATGTTTACACTATGCAGGGCCCTCCCGCCTGTCTGCGTGATTGCCTGGAACTTCATCCTCCTCCTCCCGCCGCTGCTGCTGCCACCCCTCAATGGGCCCGGTCACGGCCAAGGTATATCCAACACACACTCAGCATGCGCCCCGGACAGAGATTGCAAACACATTTGTTATAGTGGAGAGGGCTTTCAGTAAATATTGATCTGCCTCTTCCTCTGTTTCTCTGAGAGATGATTAGAAGAAGTCTGGAGCAGCAGCTTGCACTTTGGACAAGTGTGCAATCACAGTGCAAATCATGGATATACTTCAGCATATAGGCTTGTTGGAGAACTCAAGGCCGCACTTGTGGAAGCAAAGCAGCACAGTTGACCCTTTGCTATCTTTTATTGCCATCATCTAAAGCTAATAAACTAGGGACAAATAAGAGACAAAGGCTGCTGATGTTTTAGTGTACAGACATGCTTACATCGACTGGACTAAAGTGAGTTGATGAGTCACATATTCAGCGGAGTGAGTAGACTAATAATGAACCATTTTTTTATAACATTATACAAAAATCATGACATTTCTTAACCATTGATTACATTTATATTGAAGTATCTGTACTCTTACTCTTTACAGCTAATTCCTTCCATTCCTCTGAGCGGTGCTTAGGGCAAAAGTAAAAACAGGCATAGCACTCCCCCCCCCCTTGCACACTCAGACACACACTTTACTAATCAGCGCTATTGAATTGCTGCAACAATGGCCGCTCATCCCTTGGCCACCCAGGCTGCTCCCTTGCATGCTCACTAACACCGGCATCAACCGCATCACGGGTTTGGCCCTTTTGTTCTCCCAGTGTGTTTTCTTTACTGCTTTTCGTGTCACCTTCTCCCACAGGTCGAGCGGGCACTGTCTGCTGCTATCTGGCTTATGCGCAACCTGGAGAAAGCCTTTACAATGCTTCATTGGTTTATCAGAATGCAGATGTGTTGGCACCTGATTACAATCAAATGCTTCATAATTTGTTCCTTCCTATCTATGATCACAAGCAATGCATTTGCAAACCAATTTTGAGCCATGAAGGGCAAAGCATGTGGCAGATAGGAATCAGTACTTTTGTCATCTCCACAGCTATGTTAAACAGTCCCTGTCAAGTAGATAATGCTTTCTATAGAGTTTATGCATTATCTACTTTGCCTGTCACATTTAAGCGTAAAACAATGTAATTAATCATCTAAACCACATGCTGCATTGCTAAAGAAATAAAAAGATCACTTACTGAACATTTATTTGTGAACCTTCGGATAACATAATTTAAGGAATGAAATTATAGTAAAAAGATCTGAATAACTATCATCTGTAAGCAAAGAACAAATATATTTCCCACTGTGTGTACAATGGGAATCAGCACAGTAAAAGTTTGTTTTTTTACAAACAACAAAAGAATAAATAAATATTCCTAATTTGTGCTTACAAAAGTACTATACATTATTATAAGTTGTTATAGCTTATTTTTGTCTAAATTCTGTGTTATATGTTTTATGTTGCATGACTGTACCGAGAAAAACTCCTAGTTTGTGAACCTGTTCTCAAATAGCACTAAATACTATTCTGATTCTGATGCCGAATCGCTAACACATTCACAAATGTTCTACAGCTCATCTTGTAGGACATAGAACTAGCTCACAAGACACAATATAAGGATCTTCACTGCATATAGCCCATTTTTACTTTTGTTTATACATTTCACGTTAATTATTATATAACCATTAAAATTGTTTAGTTCTGTAATTCATTCATTTATTCATTTATTTCAGGCAATGGCACGGAAAGTACAAGGTAGACAAATAGAGTTAATATATTCATACAGTATATAGTATGTACACATAAAGGAAGGTACGTTTTTGTTAATGCTCTTATAGGATTTACATAGAAGCTGAATGATTGATAAACTACTGTATTGCACTATTCTGTCTGAGCAACTATCCAAACTTGGTTTAGTGGTTGCAATTGCATGACTGGAGGTATCAGATTTAGACAGGGACACTCCACTGCTCCTAACAAACGAGGGGCTGTTGTGGGAAGGCGAGGAATTTACAGCATCTACCTTTCATCTACACAGGTGGGCCGACCGCAGATACGTGCACTTCACTTTGTGCCCAAGACTTGAAGAATGTGCCACACAGCTTCATTGTGGGGCAATTTGTAACCAGTCACAACAACCATCCAGGAAGCCCATCATCCCAGGAGATCTCCAGGTCAGACGGGATTCCTACTATATACAGTATTTCACACATATTGTACAGTTGCATTGCGCAAAGTCTGTAAGATCTACAGATGATGGCAGTATTTATGCACAATACATTTTTATGTTTTATACTTAACTTAATTGTGTCTATTAATACCGATTTTACTTACTATTATTACTCGATGAAACATGAAAACTGACAGACAGTGGGTTTATTGTAGACCAATGAACCGGCCAAGACAACAGAATCACTTTTATCATTAAATTTATTTTGTTAGTTTAGTTTCTATAGTAGGTGAGGAACAGTCACAAACTTAAGCATAGTTTTCAGAAGTCACAGTGTTTCAGACATGGACAAGAACATTTTCAGTTACACAAAAGAAAGAGGAATCTCCAAACACTCCTCTGCTCCTCCTAAAAAACTTCTGCTCTAAAGTGTTGCTTAGGTCTCCTCACCATTGCCCCCATCTCAAAATGCAAACAAAACAATACTCTGCAACAAATAGATATATTTATATATAATATATATTTACTCTTTAAAAATAGAACTTCAGTCTAGATACTAACATCTGTACAAACTACAAAAATAAAATTTTTATATAAATAATTTATATGGCATGACATTAACATTTTTGAAATAATGTACAAACCAATGCAGAACTCCCGCTCCCCCAACAATTCTATTATAGCTGTCTATGGTTAGATAATGTGAATGATGCTTTGCTGTTTCTTTTTTATTCACAACTGCACAGTAGCTACTCTACACTTTACACAAAGCTGCCACTTCAATAAATGACATGAGTTTTCCCTGCATTTTTCACCTGGCAGTGATGAGACCAATACTGATCAATGTAATGCAATGCAGACGTATGGACCAAAAATAAACAGAACACACTGATGAATTATGCTACAACTCCCTTTGCATTGGATTAAAAATTCCCTTTTGAAAATAGAACATGAAGCACACAACTGTTACACAAAAAGTGACAGAGGTGAACTCAGCTTATTAGTTGAGCTTACAAAAACTGCAGAAAAAGTACCTCATCACAGCTCTTTCAAGTAGTTTCAAACAGCAGAAGACACGAGACAACACAATGGATGAGTATTTACAATGGGGATATCTATCTAGTCCATGGCGGAGACAATACACAAAATACTGAGCTTTGAGTAACAGAGGCACAATGGTCGCCAAAATTGTGACATGATGGGGGGAGGAGATACTGCATTTTTAAGGCAAATCACTTAAAATTATTCTTGAAGTGTAGCAGCAAAAAAGAAAATACAAATAAAGATAAAACACTGACCATGTATGTTCAATAGTCTAATATCTTAATAACCTTATGTGTGAACACTTTTTACATATAACACATCTTATTCTGTACAATGTAGGGGCAAAAACACAAGTGTCCACAAACAAATAATCTTTTACATCTTCCACAAGAGTTTACCCATGTTATACAGTACTCTGTTTTTTTTAAATAGCTTCCCTCTTTTTAGTATTCAAATATATATATAAAATTATATAATTATTAAAACAATGCATTTGTCCTTGAAATAGATCCTCTCCTTGCTTTTGTGAAGACTATATACAGAGCTGTCAAGGTGCAGGGCCAGAGAGGTGACATGGTGCTCAGTGAAGCAGCAACAGGTTTGAGATTCAAATAGACCAGGCGAGACAAGGGAGAGGAGTCTAGCAATCTTTGGACGCTTGGATCCTCAAATCACCTACAAACAGATAATGAAAACTTTGGTTAGAAAATGGTATCTTGACAGAACAGCTATGCAAAGAACAATAATTATTTTAAATACAGTAGGGTGCTCACCATGTGTCTTGCCTTGCTGATGCTCGGTCATGTTCTGTGTTACTTCTAAGTCCTGGAGCTCCAGAGAGTCCCTCTTACATGAAGAAAAGTTTGTTTTGTCACTGAAAGTCCTTTTAGCAGTGTCAAAACAGTCCAACTCGCTGTCTGTGTCAAAACCTTCATGCATGTAGCCCTGATAAGCTGCTCCCGGTAATGTCGGGTGCACAGCCACGGTGACAGACGCAGTTGCTGTCACCATTGTAACAGGTCCCTGTGCCCCCTGTGTTGTTGGTACGGCAGGGGCAGGCCCTTTAGTCCTGTTAGGCTGAGGTCCTCTGCTGCCCTGATGCCTGGGGCCGCTTTGACAAGTCCTCCCAGGGAAGAACGGCCTGTCGCTGGGTAAAGGCAGACTGGTTCGTTTGTCTCCATCCCAGCATGTAACCTGAGACCCATGAGTTTGTGATGGCTTTACCCTTGCTGTTGTATTTTCTTTGAAAGGCTTCACCACCTGTAACAAGGCAACATTAGGTTAGATTTACTTTTTGACAACATTATTTATCGAGTACATTTTGACCTGTAGGTATCCAACGTACCGTGAGCTTAGGAAAGCTGGGATTTGTGCTAGCTTCCAGCAAGATGTGTGATGCAGGGGGTGCATTAGCATGAGATACTAAGTATGCACTCCTTTCACAGTACTTATAATCATCTTCGTTGCCAGAGGAGGTGGTCACTTCCGAGTAGTACTCTGAGTCTGAGGATTCGGAGAAGGCTGGTGGGTGGGACGTCCTGGGGTTGTGGGGACCTGTGTAGTAGCCATGGTGGGCCATTGGAGGAGGCATGGAGGGTTCTGGAGAAGGCAGCCGGCTGGAGTTGTCCACAGGGCTGACCTCAGCTGGTGGGCCCATCAGAGACAGGAGCACAGGCAGCAGTACCAAACCATTCAGCATGCCCAGAACAGTGAGGATTGCCAGCACAGCAAAGAAATACCTACAAGAAACAAATTAGATTGGGTTAAGTTAGTCTATAAATCCTTTTGCTTTTTCTGTTAGCATCACTGCGATCCAGCAAATTCTACATGAAACTGTTTTAACATGTAAAATTCATCCATCCATCTTCTTCAAGACATACTAGTAGAGTGAAAGAAGCTAAAGCTACAAAACATACTAGTGGCATATGAGGAAGTGAAGTAGCGGAGTGGAGGAAGTCAAGGAAAACCCGGTGTTTGTGTCCCAAAGTCACGGAGTGAGGGGTAAATCTGATTTCCAGCTCAGTCCAACTAAAACATGCTTTGATGGCTTTGCTGCAGTTACACAACCTTCTCGTGCTCTGCATTGGACTGTGTGTGCATGCATCTCAGTGGAGCTCTGAGGAGGCCACGGGTGGAGGCAGAGCCACAAGAAAGAGCTCCCCATGAAAATTAGAGGACTCCACTTAAACGCTAACAGAAAGCAGAACGAGAGAGACAGTGCAATGCTAACCGCTGGCCAGACTTAAAGAGTTAAAGAAAAAAAAAGAAGGAAAATAAGCCAAAATGGACAAGGATAATAGCTGTAAAAGTGTTGTGGAATGGTGCCTCTGTTCACTGAAACAACTCTTGCCACTACTTAACATGACAAAGGGCAATGTTCAGGAAAAACGCTTATCATTTTCACTGCTGCGCGTAATTTCATTGCCTTCACCAATGTCTTTGCTCTAACGACAACTGTCTTTCAACCAGACATTGAATATGCGTGCCCAATTTATTGAAACTGCCTTCAAACACAAGCTCAACATAAGTCAAACTTTATCATCGATTTTCTACAAAAACACACACTAGACTAGTACGGCCACGAGTCAGGAGTCGTAGGGACCTCCAACAGCGCCTCACTATTAGGAATTCTGTTGTTTATATAAAATGTAATCTTTTCCATTTGTAGCAAGGGTCTGGGGAGCCATGTGTGTATGCATGTGAGAAAGCCAGTGTTTACATGTCTCTGCATATGTGCGTATTTGTCCGCACATTTGTGTCCCTCATGCTGAAAGTGTGTATGAGTGAGCAAAGAAAGAGCGGACTTGGAGTTAGCGCCGCTGTTTATTCAGTACATTACAAGGCCAGGAGATGTTTACGACAGTATATTTATGCTGCTCCCCTCCTCTCCAGCTCTGACTTGCCCCTTTCACCTGCTTCGGCTAAGGCTAAACAGGACCTCCAACAGAGATGACCCAGTGTCTCTCCACACAAAATGGGAGTCCAAAATCAACACCTATTGATTGTATCTCAATATTAAGACATAGTAATACAATCCAATGCCAGCCAGATGGTATCACCCTTTGCTTCTGTTTCTGTATGGAAAACTGTACTTTTGGAGTCATGTAGGCCTGCTGCAGGCAGTGAGATCAAGGTTGTGGTTTGGGTTTTTAGGCCGCGACCACATTCATCTGAAAAACATCAAGCTTTTTGCCTTTTTTCCACTCTGACCATGAAACATTGGTAGAAAGCACACATATTCATTCTGTTCACACATTCAGCCTGGGGAGACATGTCTGTTGGTGGGCCGATCGTCAGGGCTGACCAGTTCAAATTTAGACTCATTTTTTTCTTTCAAACATGAAGAAAGCCTAAATGAATGATAGGAATTTTTACACATTCCCCCATGTGTAGAAGTAGACGGGGTGAATAAGAGCGAGAGACACCACCCAGTGGGTAGCAGAACACTTCCATGTTTACGAGCAGCTGCTACACACCCTTGATGTTTTTTCCCATTTGTTGTACTCCGAGGTTAAAGAGACAGCAGATGCATGTGTGCACAGAGTGACAGAGCCAGATGCATGTTTGTCAGTGTGTGCATGAGCATAAATAGGGGTATAACATTTCCACCTGCATGGTCTCCTGACCCCCCACAAAGCTTCCTAAGTGAGACTAGACAACTGGCACCACACATCAACAAGCAGCAAAAGCTATGGTGCTAAACAAAAACAAAGGTCTTCTGAAGTTGACATATGGGCAGTGAAGAAGAGGGTGACTGTGCCATCTACCTGGACATATAGTACTTACATTGAAAATCTATCCACCATCTTACCTCATAATGAAGTCGAATTCGGATCCTGCCAGCATTAGAACACCCAACAGTGTAGAGATGGCCCCATCGACCACCGGGGCGAACATGTGCTCCAAAGCCACAGCTGAGCGTTTGTTCCTGTTGCCAATCGCCGTCAGGAAGCCCTGTGGTGGAGGCAGCACACGGAATGAGCTGGAGAGCTTGCTGATCACACAAAACGTACACTTGTGGGCTTTAACTGGCACCCTTTTGGAATTTCTGGTTTTGTAGCACTTTGTGAATAAAATCCTTCCAGTGTTATGCCTAAACCTACCGGTAATTCTTTAAGCCTACACATTTCCATTTCAATTTAGATTTGTAGGAAGCATTCCAGGTGTTATTATAAGAAAGCAAAACTGAATCGTAAATTTTTTTTTGGAGACCTACCAGTGCGATGTGAACCGTGAACTCCACGCCAATGCCAACTGAAGCGATGAGGATAACCACTGGGATGGCGCTCAGCTTGATGCCGATCAGTCCCATAATTCCAAACAACTCCACTGTCATCATGGCCAAAATAAACACCTGACAGAAAGAGATAAAAAGGAAACATTGTAAATCAACATTTTATTGCAAGAATCTGAAAAATAATTTGGATTATGGGCCTTGAGACTGCATGTATGTAATGTGGCAGCCATATTTTCTGTTCACCCCACACAATCTTTGACCCACTGCAGAGGATCCTGACCACGCGGCTTCAGATTACACACCCTTGGGCTAATACCATGTTCTTTTTTCCCTCTCTACTGCTTGTTTCTCCTCTTTTCCATAAGTAAAACAAGTGAACAAAAACAGCCTTAAAAGCTCTAAAACACAGCATAGATTATACTTTTTCCCACCAAAATGCACCAAGCCAGCTTCCCTTTCCTTTTTTTTAACACCTACAGTGTAAAATGTAAGGGTAAGCCACAACACAAACAATAACAGCCAGCCTGCTAATTTGAGCTTTTGATCACAGCAGGGGCTCTCACACCAGGGTGCAATCTCATTCAAAACAAAAAGTTGGTTTATAGCAACCTCACATCCACACTACATGAAGCCTTATTTCTGGTGTAGCAAAGATACAAAGTCGCTACCTCTTTTGATCGCATTCTGTCTCAAAAGATTTCCTCTAGCAGCTTAAATCAAACACATTCCAATTGTAAACGGGCCTGTTGTTGTGCTTCACTTTACATTGGTCTATGTGGGGGCCCTGAGGTAGCTAGCAGCGGTCCCACCAGCTTGTGTGTGAATGCTTTTTAGACTTTCCCCTCACACACATGCATATATCCCTGATGGATGGGTTGAGTAGGCCAAGGTCGCAACTGGGCAGATCTGTTCTGTCCTCTTCCATGTGACAAAAGCTGCAGAGGGAGTTGGAGGTAGAGGCTTCAGGAGAGCAAAGCCTTTCCTTCGTTCCTTTGCATTTCTCTTTCTATGGCCGACCCAGCCTGCATTAGAATGACAAAGGTCCTTGTATTTGTGTGTGCGAGCGGACTGGCCCTCCACAGAGAAAAAGGGGGCCCCCTAGACAGAATTATTGAGCTGTGCTGAGGGGAGAAAGTGAGACGAAGGCTGCTAGGTACTAATGATATTGTTGACGAAAATGAGCGTATAGAAGTAAATGTGGACTTACAATGATGCCAGCGGTCCAAGGGTTGAGCAGGAGAATGGCACAGACCAGGAAAGTGCAAGCCAGGACGACGCTGATTGACAGAAGGAACCAGTGTCTAAGCCCAATGTACTGCTCCCAGAACAGGAAGGGGTAGCCATTTGGGTAGTTGAACACACCCTTGCGGCTAAACTCGTCACAAATGCCCCGCACACTCTCGATGGCCTCCACAAAATCACTGGCCTGTCGGAGACCGTTCAGGTAAAATGGGAACTGGGCAAACTCCAGAGGCTCTGCTGCTGGAACTGAAAAAGGAGAGAGAAAACAAGGAGGTTCATACTCTAAATGCCATAAAATTTGCCTTTACAGTGCCTGGCAAACCGAAATTAGACATGCGTTTTCAGTTAAGGCTGCTTAAGGCCAAAGTAATTTGTTTTCCGAAGAGATACTTACTGCGCAGATTCTCTCCGGTAGTGTCGTACTTGTCGTGGATCCACTCTCTTGGATGTGGATAAAAGTTGGCCTGGGACGCAGCGTAGCCCAAAGGATCGTTGCTGACCCAGACTGTCAGGTAAATGTAAAAGACCTCAGGTGGGATGAGACCTTCGGGGTCCACCAGCCGACGAGAAGTGAGCTATAAACAAAAATGTTTCAAGCTGGTCAGAAAAAGCCAATGACTTTACACATAGATACATCTTTAATACACACATACCTGGCTGTAGTTAAATGGATCTTTCTTGGAGCCTGTTTGGATTAGAAGTTTGTAAGCCAGGGCTCCATCCTCCGTGCCGTTGCGATAGCTGTCGGCTGTAATCCTGCCTGACTGCCAGTCTGCATCAAATGCAGCTTGAAGCCCTGTGAGGAAAAACACACTTGTAAGACGCTGTCATTTATACAAAAAATAGACTTTATTTTGACTAGAACATGTAAAACGATGATGAATTAGTAAAATATCCAGTTGCTTTGTTTCATCTCATTTCGCGCCCAGCTGGTTCTGATTGACCTGTTGGCTGTTACTTCCTTCTGAGTGGCCTTGACAACTTCTAGCCTGGGGAACTTTCACAAAGATAACCTGTGACCCCCAACCAGTCTACTGCACCACCCCAAAGCCCAGGTGAATGGCACCACTGAACTTTCACTCACCCTTCACAAATTCTCACCCTTACACACTTATGTCCTTGTGCCAATAGCCTGAATAACCATTGTTGAGTCTTTCAATAATGATGAAAGACTCTAGAAATATAAGAAATATTTCTTGATCAAAACATTCAAAAAAACGAAAGAACATTTAGTTCTTACCTCTTAGCCAGTCTTGGAAGTAGTGCACCCACATGCGGGGTAGCTTGTTGTTGCTGTCTCGAACCACATATTTGACTGAATTGAACGCATTGTGAATCTGAATGAGTAGTCTCTGTGACCGGGCATAATCGAATCCATCCCTCGTCACCAAGTACATATTGTAAAAAGAGAAGTACTTGAACTGCGCGTCAATAAAGTCATACTCCTTGGTGTCTCGTGGCACAATGTCTGTTAGGTATAGTCCATCGTGCACCATGGTGGTCCCGTAAAGGCTTAGTCCAAGCAGTCCAAGAAAAAGGACCACCACAATAGCTTTGCTCTTGGGCTTCAGCAGCAGAGGGGCATATTTGTCCCTGGCAAAGCTTGACAGATTCCAATCCAAGAAAGGCAGAGGAACACACTTTTTCCCCGATTTGGAGTCTTCTACTTGGGCCAGGAGATCCCGCGTAGAGCTGGACGTGGGGGTGAAGAGTTGAGATCCGAAGGGGTCCGTCACGTTATTAGTGGGTGTTGGCGTTGTAGCTATAAAATAGAATAAGATTAAACAACTTAAATATGGACAGACGTTGGTGCATCCACAAACACACTGAGCTTCCCATACCTTGTGCTTGTGAGTTATTGCAGATAATAACAGATGGGCTTGTGGATATCTGAGATGTGGGTGGGAGTATGGTGACAATGTGCTGTCCCGCTGCGTCACACTGTGTAAAAGCTTGCACGGTGGTAGTGATCTGGGTGCTTGTGGTGATAGTCGACCCTGTGGCATATTGGTGGGTTGGAGAAGCGGTAGAAGCGTGAGACTGCTCCGGGGCATCTGACAACTCATGAGGGGAGAGGTGAATGACCCGATCAGAGCAGGGGCTGTACAGGCAGCACAGGACGTCCAACCGCTTGTCCTCTCTTCGGTGGAGGTCCAAACTCAGGATTGCAGGGAAGATGAGTAGCACCATGGCAAAGTTGAACACAACCACAACTGCTGCCTGTGGGAACATATTGGGTATGTAAATGTTTGATGTAAAAAAAATGCTATACAGTACATTTGTTGCAAGTCAGTGCAAATCCCTCACCACTGCCATTGGATTCCAACTCACCCCAGACTCCAAAGCTGACAATCTAACTAGCTTGCGGTTTCCACTGTGTGTATGTCAAGGACAGGCTTGTGTGTTTGTCAGACCACCCACAGTTACAGTTACAGATCAGACCAAACCACTTCGATGTCCAATGATATACTATGCACTCCTCTACCCTCTTTTTTGACTACTTTTGTAGCCTGTCTCTTTCTTAGATTAGCCCACAATAAAATACACACAGGGAAGCACGCACACAGAAATAGCCCTGTAGCTGCGGTGGCAATAAAAGTGGGAACAAAGAGTCGGAATAAATGTCACTTCCTTTAAGTCATCCTATTCATTTTCAAAGCAGCCCCAGACTCCGTGGTGGGCGATTGTGCTGATGTCTTTGAAGATTATATGCGAAACATACCTGCAATGAGAACGCCCGAAGTGCAGGGATGGGCACGAGGGCCGCCATGAAAAATGCAATCATGTTGTTGATGGAAGTCAGGGCCACGCTGGTGCCTGTACGGCGCAAGCAGTCTCCTGTCCTTTCCTGGGAAGCAAAAACACATTTAGAGAAGAAAACAAAAAGATATGCACTAAAAGGGTCTTAAAGGCATACCTTAAAGGGAATGTTAGAGCCAGTTTCCGTAAAAGAGTGGGCCAACAGAAACATGTCATCTGCACCAATGCCTAATGCCAGGAAGGGGAGCACCTGTGGCAGAAAAGATTGAAAATTACAAAATGTAAGAAAATTAATAACAACACAAAAAAATACAAAGACTTCAAATATTTCAACATTTTACCTGTGTAGTTGCAGCATTGAAGGACAGGCCCAGCAAAGAACATAGACCCAATCCGGCAGCCACCGACAGAGCTACCAGAAGTACACCAGCAAGCCCCACGGCACCCTGAGACTTTGCACAGTCCCACCTCAGCATGGTCACACAGGCATAGGCCAACTACAAATTAAAAACACATATATGAGTAAGCACAAACCTTTAGTATAATTTTAAATTAAAGCAAAGTATGCGTACCATTAGGAGGTATCCACCAGCAACCCTGATGACGCTGACATCAGAAAAAGATTTCATGATGTCGTTGAGGGTGGTAGTGGAGAAAGCGTGAATGGACTGGCTAGAGTTGGATGGGATACTCTCGTGGGCCACCTAGGAAATCAGCATAAATAACTTTTACAAAAGTAAACAACTAGATCATGACAACATATTGGGTTGCTAGTTATTCCTTAGTTAGAAACCCATATTTTAACAGCTCCTTTGAAATGTGCGTGTGTGCGCGCTAGCATGTGTGCAAGTATGACAACTCAGGAGTAATGAGCACAGATGCCAGAGGTTGTGAGGTCAAAGGTGAAAATGGATAGGATCGGATGGCTTTGGAGGGGGCTTCTCTCTCCCCTGTGCTCTGTGCCACAAATTGACAAACACTCCCCAAAAGCTCTTCTACCTGTGGGCGGTTAGTCATCACCGCCAATCTCTGGCACACATCTGTACTTGTTCTTTTAAAAAAAGAGGGGCTGGGTGTCTTTGTCAATTTTGAGTTGTGTAACCCCCACTTCTACTCGTCCACATGTTGATGGCCAGCCTCCCCTCCTTGCTAGCGCTGTGGTGGGTGTCAACTATCAGGGCAACAGCTTGTTCCTATAACTAGGTCTCTGACAGAGAGAAATGATTGGCCTACCACACACACACAAACACACACACACATTGACACAGATATAAATAGTATACACCTAGTACCCTGGAGTGCCCTGTGATTGGCTTTACAAGGCAGCTGAGGACTGATGGAATTCAGCTTTTAAATGTGTGCGTGCAAATAGAAAATGTAGGAACTAGAATTTCCACTCACAACTCAATCCCTCCTTTGGCAAAACACTATGTCAATTTTTCTATTAAGCCCATTAAAATCTATGCACTCACTTCAACAAATTTCCGTTGCCAGCTCTCCAGGATTGCAGTGGCTTTTTCTTCATTCCAGTTGATGTCATGTATCTCATAGTCGTCCTTGAAGTGCTCATACAGCTGCTTAGAACTCATCAGTAGGAACATGGTTTGGAGAGCCTCAGCACTGTAAAGCAAAAAAGACGGGCTTACTTTAACCCCTGAGCTACATCTTCCAAAACACGCACAACAAATGTGAAGTTGTTGCGTTCTCGCGAACGGCTACAGGTGCCATTTTATTCCACAATTTGTCAGGGTGCCAGTGTAAACAGCTTAAAGCAGGTGTTATCTCTCTACTGTCTGTCTAGACTGTGATCCCAGATGTCCTCGGGTTTTCTTGGCACAGCCACACTGAACTCAAATTTGAGGAAACTGTCATAAATCATATCTCGAAGTTGAACGTAACGTGTGGCTCTCTGCGGATACAAGTGGATATCCGCCTTCATTTAAAAGACTGTGGGATTCTGACCAATACTGGTCACCCTATTTGTTTTTTAGACAATGGCTAAAGGTACACCTTCATGTGATACTGGAGCTCCTCTGCATGTCTATGGCGTGTTTAATGTAGAGACATTTTTATTTAGGTTTCTTCTTTGTGGTCAGTTCTTATTTAGAACTTCCTTGATCAGGCTGGTTTAGTCATGGTTTAGCCAATGCTTTGACCTGGAATAGTCCTGTTATAGAGCTGTATTAATATGGCAGTATTTGATGTACAAAGGTTTGCGAACCACTGGACTAAGGCCTTGAACAGTCTGTCTCTTTTCCTCTGCATTTGTAACAAGGGCATACAATAATCATGCACAATCCACATCTAACATATTTATTTTGCGACATTATTCAGTACCGTACAAAGCTAAGCAGACAAAGCCAAGACTTGCACACACACCTTAAAAGAGTGTCCTGGCTGTTCTTGACCCGCCCCCCCAGGATCAGCTCCTCCTGCCAGTGCATGAACTTCCTGCTGAAACCATGGCAACCACCCTGGAGACGCCCAGCAATGTCAGGGCTCTGAAAACAGCGAGGGGGAGAGAAAAAGTTAGCCATTTCCACTTGAAAACACAATATTCAGTACAGCTTCATTTCAACTTACCTCTCCGAGCTCCTTATTGGGTGCACTAAGAGGGCAGTCGGGGTCTGAGGGGTCTAGACAAGGCCTGTTCATGTATGCGTGGCCCACCTGTGAAGCAGAGGTAGTGTTTCTTAAGAATACGTCTCACATAGACATTAAAGTAGCCATCCAAGCTGTCATCGCATATTGTTGTTGCAGTATTACGTGACAGGATATCCATATTGCCACAATATGTAAAATCACTGAGGTCGTCCATCTGACTGTGATTTACATGGTTTGCTAGTACAGCCTTCAAACTAAATGCATGGTAACAAAAAAGGTTTCGCACTAGTTGTGATTTTCCTAATTTTTATGATTAATTATTTGTTATGATTAATTATTTTTAATTTAGTGCAAAAAAGCAAAAATCCAAGTAGCTCATGATTCTAGTTTCAAATTGAATGGAACACACTGTATTGAAATGGTATATCGTCATCACAAATATTGTATTCTAATATTGTGCAGCACTAGTACAAACAGACCTACCTGTGCTTTGTCTAGCATCTCCTTAAACCCTTCCAGTGATGTGAACTGGCTTAGCTCCTCCATGAGTTTGACCGGGTCCAGATTCATCCACTGGATATCTGGCATTCCCCTGGAGAGAGGAGAGGCACACTTTTAATGAGCACAGAACCGAAAGTATATTCAATCGCAACCAAAGAATGCTTTCAATTGGTTCAAGTGCATGAGGCGAGTGGCAGTTACAGGGTAAAATAGCGTTTATTATCCTGTTTCACGCTGCCACAATGCACAGGGAAAAGGCACAGTTGCACCCCCTCCTCGATGTCTTACACTAAGTCATAACAATTACCTCTGCCTCGCCAACATCTTGATAAGAAGGGAACTGGGCACCGGGTGGGAGTGCATCGCAAAGGTGTGTGTAGGTTAAAAAAGAGCTTGGAAGAAACCTGTCCCGTTATCGCCGTGGCTTTAGAACTAAAACTAGCGCAAAGGACCACACTGAGCAGGGAACAAAAAGCAGTTCCCCACATACCAGTGTCCTTTCTCCTTAAACCCTAAAGACACACTCCTTTGTAAGTTACTTTGAGTGAACTAGATCCTTTTTTGTTTGTCTGATATTGTTCTGTGTGCCCTCATATTTTGCACCCTCTCCTTCACCTCAATACATTTACAATCATTCTATTCTGCCCTCAAAACCAGGGATGTGGATCCACACTTGCACTTGCTGTGATAATAAGTACTTAATAAATCAGAACAGATGCTGAAGACTCGTCTTAGAGTGTGTGAGCCATCAAAAGCCCCTCGAGCCCCTTCTCTGTCACCCTGCACTTACACAGGCCAACTAGGAGACTGAAGTATGGGAAACTTGGATTTGTTTCTCAATGTGCTGGCTTGTCATGCAGCATACCAATGTCTCTTCTTGTAACATAAATAAATTGTTTGTTTGCAGAGAAACATCTGCTGTGATCTAAACTATATAAATGAGCAAGTCAATTGAAAGATCACTTCTCAGGAGGTAAAAAAAAAACATCTTTGAGCGACTCAATTTCTCAAAGAACTTTGTCCAACCAAAAGAGGGGGAAAGTGGTCCAAAAGCGCCCAGACTACACTGTTAACCATCTTGTAGCTTCTCTCTGTCTTTCTCTAGGGACTTGAAGCTTGAATACTGCCCATTTTATTTGTTGGACAACTTGGGAGCTGGGAGCCCGGGGCATTACCATGAGAATGCTGAGTGTTAGCCGTGAGCGGACAAAGCTGCCCCCCCACCCCACCCTCCTCCTCTAGGGCCCCTGCACTGATGGACACTCACTCGTAAACTGAAAGAATGCTTACCATTGTCTGACCCAAAGGGCTCCCTTGCCACCACCGCCACCACCCCCTCTGCTCTACCAACCCACCACCCAGCCATCTCTTCCTCCTACAAACGCTCTCTGGGTCCCAAAGAACTCTATTACTGAGCCAGGCTGCTGTCTGTCACCGCAGCCCCTGACACTATAACTGTATGTCTCCATTGGTGCCCACAGCCAAGCAGCTTTCTGCTAAATGTGAACTAAAGCAGGACTTACGGCAAATAGGCGGAGCCTCCCTGTAGTTTGGCCCCTTCCCAAAAGCAGTCCAGTGGGGTGATTATCATACAGGGAAAGAGTTTGTCAATCATCTGGAATCAGAAAAGAGAAAAGTTGGTTTTATACTGCCCAATGTTAACACCAATGTAAATTAATGTTATAAACTTACCCTTTCAATCATAACATTCTCAATGATAGGAACTCCTGATTTGTAGCATATTTTATTCAGATCCCATGATCTGTACAAGAACATGTGAATGTTAAGCATGTTAGTACTCCAATAGGTATCCCAGTGTTAGAAGCACACTTACTTTCCAAACAGTGACACCTGGACTTTACTGGCGGACAGGGCGGCTTCCATATGAACCAGCAGAGCCTCCTGTGTGAGGATATTAGTGCCCTCTTCTTTGGGGGTCTGTATGAGCATCTGTGAGGTGAAGACAGACTCCTCCCCCTGCTTTTCCCTGGTGTATCGCAGCTCCTGACTCACGCGGCTGCCAGCTGAAACACAACAAACACTAATGGCATTAGGAGATACATTCTGATCTTTGTACTTCTTTGTTCGTATCCACACACTTTGACAAGAACACACACATTCATAAGGAGCTACGCCCTTGGCCCTCGCCAGTGTTGGTTTTGAAGGCACTTCACACAGACCCACGTCTGGCCAAGAGAAATGAGTAACACAGATTCTCATTGGTTCTCCCTGCCAAACAGATGTGCCCTGTTAGTTAGAATAACCAGCCTTCTGATGCCCCAAAATGTCTTTAGAACTTCAGTCAGGAGCAAAGTTTTGTATGCTGAATACAAATGTATAGAGATAGATAGTGGGGTAAAGAGAGATTGAGAGTTATGTTGTGCTGTGCTGTAGACTCCAGCTCCCTAATTACAGGAGGTTGCCCTGAAAAGAGTTTGCCAGCCGGGGGGATCTGTGCCTGTGCCAATTGGACATAAAACATGCCGCGCTGGATCACAGAGGGCCCGTCTGCCCCCTCTTGCTCCTCCACTACATGACAACCCAGTTCAGAAAGGGAGGGGTACAAGCAGCAACTTTGAAAACTTCTTAATTCTAACCCCAAGACACCCGTATATTACAGAAGCATATCGCCTTCTATGCTCTGCTGTCTTTCTGATAATTTCTTTCCCTATTTCTGTCCATGTGCACACCTCCCCCAGCCCTGAGCAGGCTCCTATAATTGATGGGGAGAAAAGAAAAAACAAACTATTCAGCTTACGCCGCTAAAAAGTGTGAGATCAGGTTAGAATGTGGGCGTCAGAGATGCAGTCCAATATTTCTAGCTCCACATTCAAGGCTTTAATTATCTACGCAGGGTCTGCCTATATCAGGTCACCTCATTTGTTTGGATTTAATTTTTCTCCTGACGTTTGGCTCAGGGAAAATACCCCTCAAATCATTAAGTATAATCTTTGTAGATGTTTTGCCTGTGAAGGTCACAAGACGGGGAGTTCTCTTTGTGCCTCTCCCAAGCCGGCATAAATGGCATGGTTTATGTTATACAGTGTGATAAATCACTACAGTATAATTGGCCTAGGCTTTGTTGTGCTGGCCAAAGAAGATAATGGCAGAAGAGCAAACAGAGCAGAAACAGCAGTCAAATGTGCATTAGTTGTTCGGATTTATGGGAATGGTTGTTTGCGCTTATTCTCCAAAGGGGAACTCAACTCACGTTTGCTCACACTGTCAAATACACTAACAATGAACAAGTTTTGAATCCGGACGAGCTCCCCACGACTCGGGTTCCTGTCACAGGTTTCTAATCAAAAAAGCCTACAAGAAAATGGAAAGCCCTTCCTCTTTTCCTTTGGAGGACTCCTTCTGACATCTGTTAAAACCTTTTTTGACATTTCGTATGTTAACCTCTGCAGTGTGGGGTTTTGATCCCAACAGGAATTGGGTGGCTCGGAGAGACTCTGGCTCTGTAATTACAGGCCTCCTGAAGTAAATTATAGCTATTTGTTCCTCCCATCTGGACCACCCAGGCTGCTCCCTCTCTCCTCTTTCTCGCCTTCCCCTTCAACCCTGGTCCGGCCCCAGACACATAGCTCCAAGCTCCCTGCTTCTGCTCTCACTTTGTGCCGCCCGCTACTCCTTGCCTTATGAGTTTTGATCTAAATTCATTTTGCTATCCAAGTTTGTCCTCCCCTTTCTCACTCTCTCTCATCTCTCCTAACCCCTGTGCGAGTACTTGCATTCTACAGTCACAGCCTTAAAGAGACAGTTCCCGGAATTTTTTCCCACCACTGAGAAGAAAGCGCCTTTTAGTGTGGAAAACAAAATTTAACACCGCCGCGGTTGGTGATTTTACTACATGAGTAATGTTGCAAAATATTAGGCAAACAGTGTGCAAAATATAACTTCCAGCACTGCAAGAAAGGGAAAGAAAGTGAATAACATGAACAATATTGAGAATGACAAGCCATGGTGTAGTTTAATGTGTTATGTGGAGTAGTGTAGTGGCTAAGTGTCACAACAAAAGTCCTGATTCACTGTATCTCAAAAAACGCAAACTATCTGAAAAACACTTGCTTGAAAAACATGTCTGATTAAGATGTAATGTTTAAGATTTGATTCAGATTCTTTTGAGCTTTAGCGGTTTTCTCTTGATTCAGGCCATGCTAGGTCAGGACGGGCCACCTTCAAAGTTCAGTGTGGTAGATTAGCTGGATTAGGGGGCCACTGAAAGACCCCACGCTGATCTGGAGGAAGGCTCGAAATGACAAGAGCTGCAAGTGACAAGTATGCCGTTACCAGCTTATAAAATGCTAGAACTGGAAAGATTTGTCGTTTTATGGCTTGACATTTTCTTTCATGTGTCAAACATTTGAGCAAAATGAATGAATTATTATGTTTAATTATGTTTGTGGCACATCCAGACCTAGGGTTGTCTGCTGCCTGAGAATCAGACTACAGGGACCATAGTCCTTCTCTGTGCCAATGCCAATCCAGGGCTCAGCCTCAGAGCTGCCCCAGCAGATGGGCGCTGCTTCATACAGTCCACAGCACTCAATGCACAGGCTTTTGTCATTCAGCTCAACTTCTTTCAGAAGTTTCCCAACAAACAGTAGTATAAAATAAAGGAGAGTTTCTTTTTTTTAACAAAAGCAAATGGACCAAAACTTTCCCAGCGTCTAAGACAATGGGCGAGCAGGCTGTGGGAGGGTGAGGCTGGAGGCACACAACAGAAGCTGGCACTTCTGCCTTACCTATAGAACACATTGTACACATTGTGCACACTGTATCACTGTATTGCCATGAGACTAGACTAGTTGTGTGTGATATAGCCACATCGTGAACAATTACAAATGATTCCTGCCATCAAAACGCGGCCATCCTGAGTTCACACCTAAAACAATAAAGTACATCTTGATAAACAAGATGAAAAATCAGTGTTGCTTACACTCTATTCAGATGTGCCAGTGGTGCTGGCCACCACACATAAATTTCCACCAGGGTTGGCATTTAGGCACTTTGTATTTCCATATGTATAGGCTTGCCTCTGCTAATTATGCTAATCATGGGCAGTGTTGGCCACTGTGAAAAATAGTCACATTAGACACTCCACTGACCGCTAATACTGCTTAATGTGTGGTTGAAACATACATTCATCCCTGACTGAAAGGCAAAATTTTTCCACGTTGCTGGTCTCTTTCACATGAGAAATGAATTTATTGAGCCCAAGAACCATTTCTTTTTTCCCTCCCAAGTACCAAGAAAATGTTCAGTCTCTCTCTATCTCTCTGTCCCCACACTTTTATACTTTGATGGTGTAAAGACAGTGGCAAATGGGGCAGACTCTGAGGTGACTGGTGTTGCTTTATTCCGTGCACAGAAAAGGTTGGACTTGGCTGAGAGAGGAAAGACTGCCCCATTATATTGATGAAGGTTTTCAGTTTCCCAGTTTCTATTACAATAGTGTGTCTTAAAAGCACTGCTCCTGTGCTACCCATGCCATCACATCATGTTCCAAAGTAAGGCACATTTACTTTCAGGATAGGTGGACTTGTATAATACTACATGCTTCCTGTGCCTGTGGATGCCAGAGTGTCCTGGTTGTCATCTGCACTGTACTGGCTGCATGTGTGTGTTTATTTGCTGGGGGTGGCCTGGCTCAAACTGTTGAAGGATGTGCATTGGAGGGAGAAGGGATGTTAGAAGCAGGACTTGGACTAAGGGATGGTGGAGAGGGGGTGAGATAAACATTTGGAAGTGACCCAGGTTGACTCTGGTCTTGTTTGTTCTCTCTACCAGTGAGGTCTTGGGCCCTGAGCACGGGGAGTTTATTTATCTAGCTGGGGCACCACTGTGCACTATTCACCTCCAATAATGCCTCATAGAGCTGCCTTTCTCTGTCTGAACTGGGCTGCTGTGTGCGCTCACATGAATTATAGCATTTACCTGCTGTGCCGCACCAAAGTTTGTTTAGAATAACCACTCCAAACACAGAAAGTGCCCACATGAGCATATGCTTATTGGCAAAAACTCAGTCACGTTTTTGTTCCTTTCTCTGTTCTAATCAAGGCGTTTCTCAACTTTTTCCCATCTGCTGAAGGTCCTGTCTGATTTCATTGTGGGCCGCTGTAGATTGTAAACATTCACGCTATGTGACTGTGTATGGTCTTGCGCTCCCCCTTTACAGTCCTCTTTTTACATGGCCTTTTTTATGGCACATGTGGTGAGCCTGCTATCCACATAAGCACGGTCTCCCTGCTCTCATATTTAGACAGCTTGAGTGTGTGTACACGTCTGTCATGCTTCATCTAAACTCTGCCAAGAAAGGATGAGTTTAGTTAACATAAGAATAAACACCAGCACTTTCACCTCAACACCATTCTGTTTGGAACTTTCTCTAAAAAGCTTCAACTATTTAGACAATTACCCCACTGTGAATGTCCTGCTTAGGTAGCTTCCTCTCTCCCTGTAAAAGTCAAAAGAATTCACTAACTGCTTCATCCTTTGGGGCATGAGAAAGTTGTTGTTTTTTTACTTATAGAAAAAAAACAGCAGTTTAGTTAAGTGTCAGCTTGCAGTAAACTTTCCAGCCTGTTCCTGTCCCAACCCCCAATGTCTCACTTCATCCTCTTCTTCTTCCTGCACCTCGTTTTACGAGCCTTTTCTAAGCTCCAAAACAATGCAAAGTTGCTTAAAACGTATACAGACATATAAACTCGTAAAAGATGCAAAGGCATCAAGTGGAAAAATAAATCAAAGTGGTTCAATACACACAAACCAAAAAAAAGTTGTGATAAGTTTGCCTTAAAGAAAATCATGTTATTGTATTCATATTTTTTCTTGGAATTACTTTACTAATGCGGATGAATTCAAAAATGCAATACTCTGTCTTCTACAACTTCAAGATTACTTACTAGTGCAAGAAGGGGAAAAAAATGAAAAATGATATTGTTTGCCAATACATGTGAATGATAACATACAGGGCTGGTCTTTGATGACATGTCCTATATTCTTTTAGTTGCTATGGTACTAGTCAGAGGTACTGTACATCCTAATCCTCATGTCAGACTAAACACACAGATTCTGTTCTTTAATCCTCACCTGTGCAGGTGAACCTACAATAGCTGCATGCCCCCTTACTTATCTGCTAAAATCCTTTTGTTATTGTGCAATAATAATGGATGATCAAAGTGAACAGGTTAGTATGTTGATGACAATGTAACGTAAAAAATCGGGGGGAAAAATGCAAAATTGGAAAATGTTGGCCAATGTTGAAACACTCCATACACTTGGTCTGCACGATTGTGAAAAGATTTTTTCCCCCCAAGCATTTCCAGGGGCATTAACATGTCAAGCTCTAAATACTGTAAAACCCTATGGAGACAGAATATGTTGTTGTTTGCAAATGATGTGGCAGAGCCTAATTGTTATTTGTTAATTGTAAACACTCAAATTGCGTATTCAACTTGATTGCATGCAATAACTTATGCAGTCCTACTATTGACATCCTATTCTGATCTTGTAGGGAGTCTTTTGTGGCACGACTTAACGGTGCAAGGAAACAGCCAGGTAAAGAAACATAAACACAGTAGGGCACAGAGTCAGGAAATACAGGCGGGTGGCTTGGACCAGGTGTCAAAGATGACAAGTGTGGACAGTGTGAATGACTGAAGCAGGGCTTATATAAGAAAGGAAACATATGCCAGCTAAGTTTTGACCTGTTTATTCTTCACAGGTTCGGTGTGAAGGTTTTGTTTTCAGGATACATGCAAAAAATAAGCCTTGCACAAAAGAAAAAAACAATTACATTAAAACTGGAACAAAAATTGGTCCAATATTAGGCTTAACGACTCTACTATAATGATCTCTGTGAATTTTTGGTGTATAAAAAGGCACTTTAATTTGCCCGCAACAAATACATTGCAGACCTTTTCCACAAAAACTATGAAGTCTTAGTAAACAGTATTTGCCACACCTCACAAAAAAACGTTTGCACATTTCTGTAGGTCTATTCCCCACTCCTGCTGCCTAGCTTATGTGCATCGGTGCATGCTATTCTGCACAAGATAGAGGCTGAGGGGAGAACTAACCTCGCCTTGTTACCAAACCACTTTACTTTCCATTGAGGCCCTAGCAGCTTTGTCAATGGGCTATTGGTGAAAACAAGGCAGGCAGAAACTTTAGAAACACGCCACGGCCCCTTAAAGGCACAGCATTCCTTTTTCCTTTTTTTCTTTTTGCTGGGTCCCCCCAACTGCCACCCCATGTTCGCTCGGCTCTCTCAATCTTACTGCACAACAACTGGCAAGCAAACATCTAAGATGAGGAAAGGTCACTCAGGAATTTCAGTAGTAATAAAAGTGCAATGTTTTTTCTCTATTATTTTAGTTTAGTTTTTGCCTAAATTAAGACTAATTGTATCTTCATAGTTCATCTGCATGTTTTCAGCTACTACCTGGCAATGGATCTCTTATCACCAAATGCTATCGTGCTTTTGGGAGCGTGCTAAACAGGTGGATACGTTTTTTTTTTTCTGGTGAGGTGATAGTGGTGGAGCAGAGGGGTAAAAAAAGGGTGGGGGTTTTAAAGGAGGTGGTGCCTACTTGCCTGCCTTGCCTCTTGTTGAATAGAATCCAAGAATAGTTAGGGACCACACAGGGAGTCAAGAGAGAGAGAGGCAGGGAGAGAGAGAGAGAGAAGGGGGGAGGGGCCAAAGTTCTCAAAGATGGCTAACCATTCACACAGTCCATCTGCTGTGGGGATCAAGCCTGGGGGTTTAAATGGATTTTGGTATGAAATACTAAATAAAATGCTGCCACCACACGATACAAGCGTAAAATAGGAGGAAAGTCATTTATGTGTTTGCTCATTAACAAACCAGCAGACATGAGCAGAAAGGAGTAAGTTGCAAAGATAAACACAATTTACTCTCAAAGGTGCGTTCTTTTTTTTCAAGTAACCACAGCGTCTACCTAGAATTTACGTGCAATGAATGTACAGCACAAAGAAGATCAATGCCACACAACATAAACCAAGCTCTCATAAATCCTTCATCTGGCCTCTCCACTCTGTCATTGAACACGTAGTGCCCTCCCATGGCACACATCTGACATGGCCACCCGTGTAGGACTGTCACTCACACTCTTTTTAGCACCGCAAGAATCATTCCAGAAAGTCACTACATTGATAAGAATGCTGCTAGCATTAGGAGCAAAAGGCGGCCCAAATAAAATGAAAACACACTTTACTCACCTTCTACCCATAGTTGTTCAATGTCCGTTTCAATCGCGGCCACCCTGAGTCCCACAGAAAGTGCTCCGAATACTAAGAGTCCGATAAAGAGGACTTTCCCACAGTGCCTCTGGATGTGGCATCCCAGCGAGAAGAGGAGAGCCTGGAACCTGGCACGGATCCACAGGGGAGCTTTCTGACCAACAGCTTTACCCTGCACCAGAGAGAAGGATAGTGTTAGCAACTAAGCATTCCCATACAATCCTACACTGTTAGACTAGGCCGATAATAATACTAATGTAAGCTCACAACTATGCTATACCACACATGCTCAGACCACCTGTCTATGATTGTACAATGCAAAACACAGGCACTTTGAATCTAGTTGTAATAGTTAGGCCAACAATAACTTTGAACAAGCAGTAAAATTTTGTTTCTAGTGAAACGGGAAATATTCTCACAAATTGGAGTTCAACGACTGTCACATCATCTGAAGTGTGTTGCTAATGACAGAAATTGTCCATTTATTGCCTGTGAGAAACATGGTCATAATGCCAACTTAGTTTCTCTGCATTTGCTTAGTTCAGAAAGCAGTGAGTCCCATCTGCTCTACTATGTGCTTAATTAACAGCAAACAAAAATAACCAAAGTATTGGTCCTTGTGTGCTACAGTGGTTTGGTAATGATAGAAGTAGCCTAACGTCAGTGGCTAGTCGTGGTGTCCAATCCAAACTACTGTATTAAAACTGAACTGTGCTCCAAATGTCAGTGCAGCACCAGATATTGCACTGGTGTTGTGGTTTCTGTCGAGCCGCGCTGAAACACGTCCAAGCATCCGGGCGGTCCAAAGATGCTTTGTCAGATCAAACTCAATCAGTGAATTCCTTTTACAGGACCCACCGCATTTCCAAACACTCAGCCCTGGGCCAGTGCGCTTTCTGAAGCTATGTACCATTCCCCAAACACGCACGGCACGAGAGAGTTGCATTAGCAGTAAGACTCGGAACTTCACTTGTGTGAAATATTTGGACATCAGCAAGCACTTGGTGCTGATTCTCTTTGATTCAGCCAGTTAGTCCGTCTATATTGTTTGTCCTTTGATTTTACGCAGAGAAAGTGCCTACATTCCGCTGTGGTTCACTCCGGTGGTCTCAGACCCCAGACGGAGCTCCCTCTTCAGCCTACACTTCCACATGTGCCTCACTCACAGTTCTGGCGATCAAGCATTAAAACTAGACAAACACTTATTGCTGAATGAAAGCTCTCCTCACAGTGTAACCATAAGCATCATGTCACCTTTGATATCTGTTTAAGTGCGAAAGCGGCGTGGCAGTAGCTGGGTCTGCGGAGAGGCTCCCTGCTCGTGGGTTGTTGCTGCTGGGAGCGCGTATAACTCGGGGGTAAATCTCCAAACAGGCTGGCCCCCGGGACCCCGCGATCCGAGGCCATAGTCCAAAGACTGAGGGGTAATACTTCGGGCAAAGCAAAGCGACGTATAGGAACGCTGTGAGTTCAAAAACAGTAATCCAACATAGAAAGGGGTCGCATCCAGCGACACCGGCGACAAGTTGGAAGAACGCTTTCTAGTCTTCCTTAGAGCCAAAGAAGTCTCTAAACTCCATCCCAACATTATGCGCCAAAATCCGTATCGATCCTCTCGTCTTCATTCGCTCTGGTAGTGTGTGAAACAACGCGCAGACAGCCGAGCAAAGTCGTAGTAGAAGTTGTAGTAGTAGCGGTGTGCGTCTGAGTTGTCCGTGTCAAGTCTAGCTCCGATCTCGTAGCGGTAACATTTGGATCTGTTCGCCTCTCGGCAAATCCTGAAAAGGGAGGTTTGATGGAAAAGTGCTCCGGCTCCCATTGGCCAAGGAAGAGGCAAATTACTTTGCAAACATCGCCTATTATTAGCTGCTAAGCAACAGCTCACCAAAGTGGAGAGAGAGGGGGGACCACCCAGGCTGCCGCTGCCTGGGCTGGAGCAGGGGAGGGGCTGAGGGGGAGGGAGAGAGGAACTCTTTCAATAAACTCTGCTCATACACACATGCGGCTGCCTGGCCGCTCACTGCAGCCCTCTGAGCTGTGTTCCCAGTCACCGGGCCCCTCAAGCACCCTCAAGACGTCACAATTATAATCTCCCAAGTCATGCCATTTATTATTTGGCTCTGTTGTAAATGGCCTATTGCCTAATATGAACATGCCTCTATTTTACTTTTAAACTCAACTTTCACATTTGCATACATGACCATTGCAGCATTAAAGTTGTTTCCATATACCAGTGATTCCCAAAGTGAGGTCCAGGCCCCACTGAAGGGTCCTCAAAGGTCCTCCAAAAATGATCTTCAAAACAAATGTAACATTTTGATCAGCTGAATATTTTCCTACATTTATTAGTTTAAAAATTGTATTTAGCCTTTTAAATTAGTGAATTATCCATGACATTCAATAAGGAAGCAATTCTACATTACAATTCTTTATATGCCCAAATGACTCTGCCCAGGCATCTAGTACGAAGCATTCAGTGACAAAAGGACAGGAAGATGTACTTCTTTCAGGTTCATATTTATATTTCCATGTTAGAGTTTAACCGCTTTTTGGCCTATATTGGCTAATACGACTGGGTTTGTCCTGGTTCTTGCTGTCAGTGCACTGTAGGCAGCTGTGTGCTTTTAGAACAGCTGTACCGTCCTTCCCCCTGTGTCGCCTGAAGCTTCTAAAAGTTGGTTGAAAGGTTTCTTTACACCTCAGAAAACCCAAGCCCTTTGCCCAATAAAAATAAGCTTGGACATATTAGTGGTTAGCTCATGAGTGCAAACACCTTAGGAGGCCCGCCTCAGTGCGACGGCTCCTTATCTGTGCAGACTTTTTGGAAAGTTTCCATGCTCTGCCATGCATGATTTCATGAGTTCAGAAAAGGCTCCGCATCAGAACTCTGAATGAAAGAAAGACAGTAGACATATTGTTTTCTAATCTCCCACTAAAGAAGTCACAAGTGTCTCGGTGGGGTGCTCATGTAAGCCCAGACCCTAGTGGTCCCACTCAGGACAGTGTGGGGGTGAAGAACAAACACTTTAGCCAATCAGTAGTTCTCTATCTAAACGTGACGCGTGCAGGACATGTGGCAGGTGTTAATGCAAGGCCATTTGATGCTTGGAGAGGTGGTGTGAAAAGACTCTTACAGTAACAGATCACGAATGACTGTTGGTTGTATCCATCAGCCCTGTTTACATGTGACATGTGAGTGGAGGTGTTTCCTACACTTGATGTAGTGTAAGATATCAGACCCATCCATATTATTATTGGTCTCAGGTTCGGGATGTTTTCAAAAACACATCACAGAAAAATAGATCAAAGTGCTTTTCATTAATGATTTACTTTGGCAAATTGAATATTCTGAAAGAAGCCTAATACATGACTATGTTTCTGCAATAGTTTAGATATAACTCTGCATTGTTTGTTTGGGGTTTATTATTAACCAGTAACTACCATCTCATCTGAGTTGTCAAAACTATCCAGATTTACCATTATTGTTCAGGTGTAATGCATTTTTTTTGTGAGAATGTGCAACATAGCCTATTGTATAGATGATGTAAACAAACATGATGTAAACAACATAACATATTAATCTGGGAGAAGAGAGTGTTCCACATACAGGTTACTCTCTGGGCCATTGAACAATAATTCACACTTTTAGACATAGGTCAGATATAACTATAGTGGGAATGGCTTGAATGTTTTACAGCACGTGGAGTCATAGCCATGTCTTTCACCGGCAAGTGCAGGTGAAAGCTCTGGTTTCAATATGCAACCCAACCACTAGAGGCCACTGAAATGTATCCACTGCTCACAAATACAAATGACAGCTATAGCCTTTTATGTTTGATATAAACAAATATACACCTTAAATCCAGACAACAGCTAACACACTAAAGACAACCACTTCAAGGATACTGAATACGTTCTTAGATTTTTATTTTTGTACTACAGAGTGCCCCGGAACCTCTTTGACTGCATTTACCAATGTTGCCTTACTTGCAAGTCACACTTCTGCTATCTAGTCATTTCTTATTTCCAGAAAGAGCACCTGTATGTCAACTGGCACCTTTGTGACCCCGCAGCAGCGCTTACTTTTTCTATCTCCACTTATTTCAAGTGTTTTCATTTGGGTGTAAATATAATATTTTTGTAGATTTTCTCAAAGAACATTATTACCCATTTTACATAAAATCCTGTGGCTTGATATTTTTTACTGATCATTTAAAGCAACACGTCAATTTTATTATATTTTACATGATCAATAATTCTACACACAGCATATTTCTCATCCCCTGGTCGCCATGTCCCCGAGTCTGGCGCTCTTTGATGTGGCTGGACTCGCTGGACTCTGGACTGGGCAGGACCGGGTAGATCTGGAGGGGACAGCAGCTGGAAATGGGAGCTTATGTGGAATGTGTGGAATTGGGTTGTGTGGTAGGGGGCCCCTTCAGTCCTAACAAACTCAGGGAGGTCCAGGGCCTGGTCTGGGGACCTTGGATAAATAAACCAGCGGAGATGACCATGCACTGTGCAGATAGCTGCCATCACACCGCCCCACAGCCTAAACACTCGCTAACCACCATTTCTTGTCTTGCGGCCCAAACGCTCTATCCATGCGACATTTTTAACTTGTGACTTTTTTCGTTGTGGGATGTATAGGTTTGCTTGTTTTAGCTATTATACACGTCTTGGTTCTGAATAATAATCAGACAATATCTCTTCAGTTCAGTGCTGCTAAATGGAATAATACAAAGCAGTGTTTCTTACAAATTGATGCACAAGCCCAAATATATACACGTCTTTAGGGTCTTTTCTCAACTGTATCTGAAAATCTACACATTTGGTATGGCAGACACCCTAATCCTGTAGTTCTGACCTCTACAAACATTCCCAAAAGCGTGCCATCTTTGCATTAGTTTGACAGCTCTCTGGGCATGATTAAAAACATCTATTGCAAATCGAATGGCAATCACATTATGTGTCAGAAAACCAAAAACATCTGCAAAAAGAAAATGCTAAAAATGCAATTTTGTTTGACTTTCACGTGTGCTGTTTCAAGAAGTGAGAAAAAAAACTGCTAATTGCTATTGAAGTCATCCAGTTCTAAGATCCTCTTGGTCTTTTCTCCCCAAATTTCCTCTCATCTGCTTCTCCACTCCTGCTCCTCCACCAGGCGTTCCTGCAGTTCATGCCTCCCCAGTGGCTCCGTGCATCCGAGCGTTCATCCGTGCATGCGTGGGTCTGTATGGTCTATAGGCAGAGCTTCTGCAGCACTGTCCAACATACAGAGTCCAGGCTGAGGAAGCATTTATTTATCAAGCAGAGGCCAGAACACATTTCTATGGGATGTGGAACGAGTGTAGGAAGGACACAGAAAAAACACACACAAAAAGAAACTCGCTCAAAACAGACAGGGTCTAAAATATGTTTTTGTTTTTATTTATTTACAGCATTTCATTACATTTACTACATTTGACAAACACGGCACCAGCAGATTGTTCTAATAAATAGTCTTTTCTATAAGACCCTTCATTATCTTATCTGATCCTCTTTAATATTCTGTACTGACCAATTATTAAGCAGACATAAGAAGTTAAATGAAGTAAATTATAAGAAAGTGCTCTGCTATTACCATTGCATTTTGTTATTACTAACTCTGTGACCGACTCCTGTCATATAAACAGCCCAGAGGCTTATCCAATCACCGCCAAAAGAGTATGATTACTCAATAAGAGTAATATTGCTACAATATAATAATAATAATAATATAAGTAGAATGTGGACATAACTGCTCCTAGAAGTAAACTTTATTCAGCTACTTAGGGAAATGCAATAGCAAGTCTGTTGAGTCTGTGGTATTTGCCATAAATCTTATTGCAAAAAGAATAATTTGATCAATTTCAGACAATATTCCACAATAATTCTGCACATCCAAACTTACTTTTTGAAATCGTTATAAATATTAAATAATATGAAATTGTGCCATGCTTTGATCATATAGATGTGGAAAGTGCCACCCACGTTCTCCCTTAAGATCAATTATGATAATGCATTTCTTTAGCCCTTTGTCATCGTAATGAATAGTGGGCTTTCTACTGCAAAACACACAGAGAACACAGGCAGAAACACACATTTCACACAAGTCTTTGTTGGTGCGATTGTGAGCGAAGTATTGTCCCACACAGTTGGCAGGTGGTAAGGCAAACTCCTCAGTTTCCTTTAAAACACATCCTACAACCGAGGTTTGTGTGAGCGCGCTGTTGTGACCACACAGCAGTTCGGAAAGAAAAGGGATATTGATCTGCACATTTTTTTTATTTTTTTCCCCTTCACAATTAAATTTATAAAGATCAGTTTGCAGTAAAAACATTTTGTGCACAATGAAACAATTCTGACTTGACAGAGTTGTAGATAGTAGGTACAACATCTTGACTGAAAAAAAGTGCAAAAACAAACCTTAAGCCTAAAATATAAATAAACATAAATGGCTCCACTGTTGCATTGATTGAGCAGTAATTGCCATCTTACTGCCACTGCTGCTATTACAACTGTTATTGCTTCTATTGCTGCTGTCACTACATTATGAACATCTGATCAAGGTTATATTTTCACCAAGCCTTTCCTCGCATTATGTTGGTAACTTACTGTTATTGTACAACTTAATTTCAATGGCATTTGTTGAAGCTGTATTGACACATCATTACCCGCTGATTACTTTTATGTCAAATGTCTTCTTTTGTGTTTGTTGCTGTTGTGTCTCGATGTATTTTATACATATATTTCAGCTTCACAGATTAGTAGTAGAAGATATATTTTTGATATTTGTAAACGTAGATTATAGACTACTACTAACGTTCTACAGCTGCTGCTGGAACATGTTGTCAAACTTGTCTAGTTATCCTTTTGGCTATGGCTGCCTTTACGCTCTGGGGCAACTGCCAAATATTCCTTTAAAGCCACACCGCGTAGAATTTTACCCGATAAACAAAATTGAAATACAAGCATTTATTTTATGACAGATATTTTTATCATTGAAAAATACCTCAAATGTACAAACTGTGAGCGGCTCAGCTCTCCTAAGACCTGACTAACATTACCGGGAGTGGATACGCCTCCAACTAGTCTCCATGAAGACGATCACTAAAGTCAGCAGTATTTGAGATTTAAGTAGGTTAGGTTCTCATCCAAATAATTGTTTGATTACCCACTGCAACAATAGCATGTTCTGTGCTGAGCTGGTCATTGGGAGCATATTTTGTACTGAGGGCAACAGTGTAGTACAAAATGTTACGCAGTGTGCCTTTAAGATATTGATTAAAGAGGCCATTTTGATCGATGTACTGATTTTCACACCACTATGACAGTCAAAGCACAATGTCCTAAAGTCAACTAATTACTTCCTTTGTTTTACTGTTCAAGCTATAGCCATTGCCCCTAATCAAACCCCCCCAGTCAATACGCAGTTAATTAGCCCTGGGGGGCCGGGGTGGTGTTACATGGCTTAGTCTGTGTGCAGGACATGTCGCTGAGGCTGTTATCGCTTACACGTCGCTCTGTCTCCAAACACGCCATTGTTGGCCTACTCACATAAGCGACTGTTGTATCTCTAAAGCTTGTAAAAAGGGGCTGTGTGTGTGTTCGGATGGTTAACATGGTGGAGCTGGTGCATGGGGTGATCTTTTAAAGGTTAAAAAAAAAAAAAAGAGCGGATGGGGGGTGGGTTGGTTCATTTGTAGCCGAAGAACAGAGAAGACAAATTGAGGAAGTGTTGTGCTAATGTGAGGGGTCAGGAGTATACACACTCGCATTGGTTTGTGACTGACTACTACTTGGGTGGGCTCAAACTCGTTCTCCTCTGTGTGTCTCTGTGCTCACCCACGATCAGCCCCGGAGCCATGAAGCCAAGCCACCCAGATACTGCCAGACCCCCCCCCCCCAATGAGACGCCACCCAACCTCCCGGAGCATCTGCAAGTGTCCACTGTCCTCCCATGTCCATCCGTCTTCCAATGCATACAGGGAAGCATCTCAGAGGAAAGGGGAAAATCCACAAGGATGTCCAGTCTTGCTGCTCACCTCATAAATCAGGCAAAATCAAGGTGCTCCGCTGCATCAGACTCTGTCCCAAGATAAGGACACACACTTAAGTGATAGCAACATCTCCTCAATTTCAGCCACTCCAGTAAAAAAAAAAACTTTTGTAAAGCTGGCAAAGAAACATCTAAAATAAACAATGTGCTGGTAAAAAAGGTATGCTTTAAGAGAGAACGGCCACAAAGGGTCTTCAGTTTGTTTTAGAATATTCTCCCAGTCACTCACTACATTTATACATAGGCATCGTGGATGAAAGAAAAAAAAAACGTGTCTAAACAAATAACCTGCTTTATAACTCATCTGGAAGCATACCCCATAACTGCACTCCAATATTCTAAACATGCCATTCATCTGGTCAATATTAATTTAAAGAATTATGCACACATGTTCACTTGCTAGTCGTACTTGTGGATTCTGGTGTCATGTACAAGACTGTTTCGGTATCATTTGTTTCTTCACGTACTTCTAACCCATCCATCCATCCATCCATTTTCTCCCACTTGTCCGTTGCCGGGTCGTGGGGGCAGCTATTGGAGCTGCCCAAGTCACATAGCACCAGGTACTTCTAACCGATAACAAAAAAATAGCGTTTGAACTGCAGGCCTGGTTCAGCTGTTGCTCCGGCTCTGGTCCTCCCTGTCCAAATATACAGAGTTCGCAGCAACACACATGGCAGCCAGATCTCATCATGAGGTGGAGGCAGAGGGTCAGAGGTCAGGACCACTGAAAAGGTCGACATGGCCGGGACAAAGAGCATCCTCTGCTGCACTTTATACTTTCCTAACCTCCGACATTTAGTACTTCTTACTCATCTGTGTACAAAAAAAAATACTCGCTCAGAGTTTAAAAGGGCTCTCCAGATCATTAAAATCTTTACAGCATACCGTCCTAAGTCTCACATTCTTGGGTTTCTGGCGAGTCTTTCACTGAAATCTTGTGCTAAATGCTCCCTGTCTTGTAAATGTCCAGGCTTTAGTAACACATGCTTTCTGTTGGTCCACATTTAGGATCACTATAATGACATGATTAGCTCAGGCTGTTCTGAGAGTTTAGGCATTGACTCCACCTAAGTGTTTTCACTGGCTTGAGGAGGCCTTAATATAATGAAACAACTAATCAAGGCTGTATATCGCCATGTGGCCAATATAATGTACTCCTTTTGGAATTATGACCAAACTTGGGCAACCTTGTGCAAGAAAGCCTACACACTCAAGTTTGACCTATAATATTGATGCAGAAGAAGAAATAATAAAAGTATAAAAGAAGGAGCAGCACATGAATAGTAGAATTTGTTGACTGGTATGAGTGAGCTCAACAGCAAAATATGAGCTAGTAGGCTACTAGGTACTTGAGAAAGTAGAAATGGTGTTGCGGAGCTGAAAGTAGCCATGGTTGCCGTAACTAAATATGTTTTCTTGATGTGTCATAGACCTTGAAAACGTGCAATGTGCAAACGGAGGTTTTCGATTTGATGGTGATTAATTACCACCCGCCTTAACTGAGCACATTTTCTACAGTCCGGCTTTACCCAAATCTAAAAGCTTCTCGACTGGAGCTTACACCGCTTCGGTGAGGCCAGTGTAATGCCTCATTGGAAAGCCAAGTCAATGGCTGAGATAACACTTTTTCCTCTCTATTTTGACGCTTTTTTCAAGAAGCCTTTAACTTGGTTTGGCTGGGGGTTAAGAGGTTAAAGCAGTTCTGTTCTAAGTCTTTTTCATCACTTTTTAGTCGTGTTTTTGTTGCTTTTTCTGCATTTTTTTGTTGCGTTTTCACTTTTTAGTCGCATTTTAAATGTCTTATTTTTGCTTTAGCAGCACGTTTTCATCTCTATTTTAACGCTTTTTTCAGGAAGCCTTTGCTCGGTTTGGATGGGGGTTAAGAGGTTGACACAGTTCTGTCCTTGGTCTTAAAATTAACTACAGTAGTAGACGCTCTTATGGAGTAAAAAACAAGTCTTAAAAACATCTTTCCTAAAAGCTCTATAGAGTACTTTGCACACAAGTTCCTATTGAACTGGGCTCAAATGATTCAATATGACTGCTTCCTAAGGTCACAGCCAAAGGGAAACACTTAACAATAAATTACACAGGAGTTCTATGGCTCTCACATAAAACATCTCGCCGTCATACAGACATCCCTGTCCTCATCTCCCTGCTTCGTGACTCAAGAACTTCCAACCTGTAATTTAAGAAATGCTTTGCCCAAGGAATGCAATAAATCTTGTGACAGCAAAGGGGAGCAGAAAGGAAAAGCAGAGAGGAGAAAGGCGCGAGTTTCCGCCCGCGCGTGTGAGTCCGTGGGTGGGGCGTCCTTGTTAACTGATACCGACTCAAGCTGGGTGGTCCGCGGCCTACGCATGCACCGTTTTTGTGTACAAATAAACTGCAACCCCCCCCCCCCCCCACCACCACCACCACCTCCTTCGTACGTAGCACGTTGTAACCCCTCCCACTGCTTGTTTCTCAGCATATTTGACCTTCACGTCACCGCAATTTAACACCACTGACCCTGTCAAGGACAAGGAGCAACGACGATTTCCCAAAGTGAGATCAAAAATATTGGCGCAACGATGGGATGATTTGTTAGGATTGTATCTGTACAAGAGATACTGGCTTCTCTTACCAAGTTACTTTTAGTTGATTACCATTTTGAGAGTATTTCCAGTTACCAGAAACCCTCGCACCTTAACCCAGCACAATTTCTCCAGTTCAGCATTACCCAAATCTAAAAGCTTCTGGACTTGAGCTTACAGCCTCGTTTACAGCCTTGTTTTATTGCTTTTTCACCGTTTTTGTTTTTTGCTTTTTCATCAGTTTCTAGTCGCTTTTTTATTGCATTATTGTTGCTTTTCCCGCATGTTAACATCTCTATTTTGACGCTTTTTTTTTCAAGAAGCTTTTAGATTCAGGTAATGCCCGGACTGGAAAAAATGTGCTCGGTGCAGGTGGGGGTTAAAGGTTAACAGGGGTCGAGGCCAGTAGGTCGCAGAACCAATTTCAGCAGGTGGCAATCCCTTATTTCAATATTAATCGACTCGAAAAACAACACATTTATTCCTAACTAGTAACAAAACACAATAAAAGTTATTTTGTGGAGGACAGGCTTTATTAAATATAGGCACATTGTACAAAAAGCCCATAGCATTGCCTTACATGCCGCCTTCTGATTGGTTGATTTTTCAGATCTCCATCAGCTGGTCAGTTCCCACAATGACCTCGTTCGTCCTCCCGGCTGAAAAGTGACAGATCAATTCATTAATAACAGGAAAAAATATCAAAAAAACACAAATTATAGTATAAAACATGACGTGCAGACTGTTCTTCCCTCTATGTTTTGTTTCTGTTTGATCAAATGCGCAATTTTTGTGAACAGAAAAAATAAATGGAATAGAATGTTGTGCTTACATACTGGGCGGATAAAGTGAAGTTTTGACATTTTAAAAAGGCCCTTAAAAAGATCAACATATCTCCAAACTTGTTATGAAAATGGACCGTTTATTCACACAGTGGCGCGTCTGGACCACAACAAATGTCACTCCGACCTCTTTTGCGAACCACCCACTGAGACACACGATGACGACTGGAACTAAATCTGCCGGTGTATCGGTGCAAATCTCACACCACCGGAGCCTGCCTGGGCCTCCAGCGTTCCTCTATCACAGAGCCGCGTCGCTGATCCAAAGAAAACTGTGGCACGGAGTAATGTTCCATCCACACAGAGAGCTTTTAGTGAGAAGGAATCCGCCGCTACGCACACGTTTAGACTGAGGAGCAGAACAAATGGAGCATGGGGGCACTGGTAGGGAGACTAGTTTCCAATCGGGGATATGTGAGAGGCAATATGTTATGAAGTCAGAGAGTAACTAAATACTTGAATGTATAATATTGTCATAGAGGCAATAGCAGTTGCAGTAGTTCTACTCGTAGTGGAGTAGTCGTGGGAGTAGTCACTGTATTGGTTATAATTCATTACAAGTAACAGGACGAGACGTTTCATATTAGTAGATCAAACCAATTTGCTTTTGAGAAATGATTAACCTCTTAACCCCCATCTGAACAGAACACATTTTCTCCAGTTTAGCATTTGTCAAATCTAAAAGCTTCTTGAAAAAAGTGTTAAAATAGCGACAAAAACAAGTCAAAAACTAGGAGGAAAATGCAACAAAAAGTGACAGAAATGCAACAAAACAGCAATGAAAAAGCAACAAAAACATGAAAAAAGCGACAAAAAATAATCAAAAACATCAGAAGTTATAAAGTGCCAAAAAAGCGAAACAAAAAAAAATCAAAAAAGGGCTAAAAAAGCATCAAAAGTGACAAAAAAACATCAAAAATTTGACACAGCCACATTGAGAGTAAAAATCGTAGATCAGTTTTGTAGGTCTTAGCTTTCAAATGAGGAGTTACACCAGCCTATAGCTGTAAGCTCCAGTCAAGAAGCGTTTAGATCTGAGTAAAGCCGAACCAGGCAAAATGTGCTTGGTTAATGTGGGGGTTAAGAGGTACAGATAAAAACAAAAAAGTTAAAAGCCAAAATTCAAGTAAAACGTTTTAAACTTTTTCTAGAGTTATTTTATTAAAACTATATATTTTTTATTTACACATCTGGGTCACTTCCATTTTGTGCTTATGAATTAACGATCATTGGGTCATTGACCAAACGCTCATGGGCCGAGATGTGAAACATTATAGAGAGATCAGTCATGTGAAACAGTGATGTAGCGTCTCTGTCCCGTCCACATGCGTCTTTATTACAAACACATACATGTGAATTAGGTCATAGTGCCCCGAGGAGATGTCTCACACTAGTATCAACACCTGACAGACCAGAGAGTGTGTGCGCGTTTGTGTGCGTGTGGTGGGGTGAACGGACAGGGTGGTCTTTAGCTGCTGGTGGGTGTGTAATGTCTTTAGCAGCCTGTAGTCTGCTACAGTAGGTGACGAGAGACAATCACTGCTTTATTCTGATTAAATAGAAATCATGGAAACCGTTGAACAATGCTTTTTAGTAACGTCCCAGACACATCCAACTGACTTCAATCTAATCTGTATATGTATTTTACATGATTTACTTCACAACATTGAGGGATATTTGAGTACAAAAGTCTCACTGTTGTTGGATGTTTTCAAAATGAGCACAATATCTCATTATGATATCATTGAAGGATGCTCTCACGAACAACAATAGTCCTAAATGATGGCTGTAGGAGAATATATAGTTATGGTTTAACTCTGCGACCTGGCCCCGGATAAAGCAGAAGAAAATGGATGGATGGATGATTTAACGATTTTTATTTCACTGCAATGATGTTTTTTGCCTTTAAATTTTTTTTTTTTTTTTTTTTTAAACCAATTATATTTAACTCATCGCATCAATGGCAGCATTCCCTTTAGGAAGTATTCATTTAGTATTCATTATGCCTTGACAAAGACCTGTATCTCTAAACCTGTAGGCTGGCCCAGGTTAGAATAAAGAACTTATATTTTCCTTCTTTTAAAGGAAAAGGCCACCGTATTTACATACTGAGATATCTTCTTACCGTAGCTTAGACGAGTTGATGTGTAACTGTCTGGTCTTTGTGCGTGCGCTCAGTCAATCAAATGTTGTTAGCATTTAGCCTGTCCCCGCATAGGTATAGCTCCAAACTGGGGTGAAGTTAGAAGCTACCAAGCTGTTCCACGTTTTCCCCATTTAAATACAATTACGTAGTTACACAAAATGAAACATGTCGACTTTCTAAGCGGATAAAAAGGGGTACCATATTGTGAGGCGTAATAACATCCGCTTAAAATTTTTTTGTGTAACTAGACTTGGATCGTGTAACTTTTCACGTAACTGTATTTAAATAGGAAAACCATGGAACAGCTTGGTAGCTTCCAACTTCACCGCAGTTTGGAGCTATACCTTTGCTGGGAGAGGCTAAACTCTAACAACATTTGCATGACTGAGCGCACGCACAAAGACCAGACACTTACGCTACAACTCGTCTAAGCTAAGGGAAGAACATATCTCAGTGTGGAAAAACGGTGGCCTATTCCTTTAAGACTGCTTCTGTGCTACAGTAAGCCTCTTAACCAGCAGGTTTATAGTCATTGTTATTCCTCGATCAATTTAGTATAAATTTTTCTACAATGGCTAAAAAAGGTTAAATAAAATGGTGATTCTGCGTCATACTTCATACGTTACTATGGAAACAGGGCTGCAAAATTTGATTTCCGAACCTGTTGTCATTGCATTCGTATTTCTGTGCTGTGAAGTAAAGATTGGCCCAAAAAAATAATAATCCATATTATCGTTTATATCATTATCCGCTCATTTTGGCCCCATTACCTGCTGCCCGTACCTCCCGTGTCGAACATCGGCAGCAACTGTTTCAGACATTTTTGGACCAGTTTAGCTCAAGCTCACACTGTTGTTACTTAAAGCGCCCTGTTGTTCACTCAATTAGGCCGCTCAGTGTGCTATACGTGCGCATGTGTGTCTGAATGTGGCTGCGGGCCGCTGCTGTTGAATTCCGGGTGGTCCTGTTCTGGCGCTGCTCTCTAACCTCCCCATCAATGTAACACACACGCACACACACACACGCACACAGCTAGCTTTGGGGACAAGAGGATTAAAGATTTTTTTTTTTCCTTTTAAATCTCGGACAAATCTCTCTATCACACAGACTTGAGAATTAAGAAACTTCCAGAGTTGACTCAAACGCTTGGCACATACAGATACCACACGCATTTGTTAGATCTTTTGTGGATAAGTCTAGCGGAAATGGATATAAGAGGCGAACTACATTTATATTGCTGATTACCCAGTATGTAGTTTGTAGTCAATAGTGCATTGGACTTTTCCTAAAGACAGTGTGTTGAAGGCATTCTTATTAACTGTATCAATCCAGTAAATGTAAAGCTCAGGTCCTCCAAGCATTTTAGGTTAAGTTTCATTGGTTTTAGCAAGATCTCGTAAGCGTGAGTTGAGCTCATTTCTGCTTTCGATCCACAATTACAAAATTGTTATCAGTTAACCTCTTAACCCCCACCTGAACCAAGCACATTTTCTCCAGCTTGGCTTTACCCAAGTCTGAAAGCTTCAGAAAAAACCTCAAAATAGCAACAACAACGAGGATGAAAACAAAAAAAAATTGACAAAAATGTGCAGCAAAATGTGACCAAAGAGCAACCAAAAACGTGTCAGAACAGCAATGAAAAAGTATCAAAAAGCGTCAGAAAAGCGAGAGAAACACTTCATGTGACAAAATTAGTAATTGAACTGAACTACTGCCTACTTCATATGAAGGGACACGGATATCATGTTTATGAAATGATAAATTAAAATCATACATGCACTACTGATTACACTCAACCTCCAGAAGAGTGGGTACAGCACCAATTGTAGAAACCATCCCATAAAAAATGCATTTAATAATGTGTCTGTTGTGTCAAATTCTTACATTCTGCTTCGATACGTTGCCCATTTCCCACCAAACAGTATTTGAGGTCTGCTCCTCGGCCAATCACAGCATTACTGCAGATCACACTGCCTTGAATGTTGCACCTAAGAAATAAAAAAGCACAGCGTCAAAGTAGTTTCTTCTCGTTCATGTGCCAATATCACCAAAACTAAAGCTGAGTGGATTTCAACAAGAAATAATAATTTCATATTTTACTACACACACAAACAACGTTTTGGCTGTGGAAAATACTGCGATGCAAAGATAAATTGCATCGTTATTTCTGGGGCGCTGTGACCCTCTTTGGGCCCGAACCCTCCATTTGGAAATCTTCTCTTTAACCGATGCCAGCTTCGGAAGTAAACTGGAACGTTTTAGCTATGAAAATTAAGCCTCTGCACCTGCCCAAATATCCTGGAACAAACCGGTGAGCAAAACGTCCATGTTAATTAGGATTAATATTTCACTGGGCTAAGTTCGCCCGACATTCATTGGTTTGGTTAACTCTGTGTTCCAAATGAGCTTGTTTGTGCTCTGGTTCCTTGGAGAGTTTTGCGATGTTTACTGTTCATTCTGTTCTTTTTTTTTTGCTTTTTTGGTACACAGCCCCCTGAGAACATTTGCAGAGGAGGCGACCCACTGACTGCTGTGCGGCCTTCCCCTGTTCCAAAGCAACGGGGTCAAACAGACACCGGGGACAGATCCGCATTGAGGATCCCCCCCCTTACCACCTGTTGAGAAAACTCACCCAAGTCCGCGGACGTTAATGACGATACATTAGCATATATATTAAACAACAACAGAAACTTGGGCTGTGTGTGTATATATGTGTGCGTGTGACATTTTTGGCACGCACTCGCTGTACCACCTGAGTTGGCGCAGCAGACCAACCGTGCATTCTTCCACACCGCCAAACCATCACCATAAAATTCTTGGACTGGACACACAGACCGTCTTGTCTAGCCCTTCAGAATGTGTTCGCTAAAAAGTGAATGTCTTATGAGGGGGTTTCAGGAAGAGATGTTGGTCTTGCCCATGCCGTGACGCACACCCGCGGCGCGCTCCCCCACACATTGATCGAGCCTGTATCCATTCTATTCAGCGGACGTGCGAGGCCTGTGGTGCTACTGCTTCGCTTTGGAGGTGGTGGCGGTGGTGGTTAAGTGATGGGAGATTACAAGAATCAGAGTTTTCGCAACATTACAGACAGCGCGGCATAGAGTGAGACCACCAAAGAAGCCTCATAGCTGAAACACCGCTAATTACTAACACCAGGACTCCTCCCTGCCACGACCCCCCTGCGGGTTTCTCTCTCACACACACGTCAACCCTCCCCACACCACCACCTCCCCGCTACTAGCTGTAAAGCTGACCCCGACTATCCCCCTTTCCCAAACATGCAGCGCTTTGTCAACAAGCTCTGGTCAACCCCAAACAAAGAGAGCCGAAATGCGAGGGGTTTCTGCGACATGGCCGGGGTCTGCTAATCCCCCTCATACCAGCGCTTTCTTTCCCTCTTTCTCCTTCCTTCTTATCTTCTTAAAGAAAGGAAAGAAAGAATTGCAATTTCTTTTCCTCCCTCCTCTCGTTCTTTCATGGCTTTGTGTGGCGCACCTACATGGGCATCGTGAGGGTCCCCATGCAGACTGGCTGGGGTCTCTAAAAAAAAAGGCTTAAAAGGAGACAGAGAGAGGCAGGCCGGACAGAGCGAGATGGCGTTGAGGTCTTGATGGAAATAAAAGGAATGGAGCTGCTGAATGAGTACATTTAATCTCACCGTCACATGACATCAGAAGAACTGCACATCCTAATCTACATCGTAATCCTGTCTCATATGATCACAGCATCAACAAAGAAACAGCCCTTTTGACAACTGAATCCCAATGCCGTAATCTTTCAAAGCAAATGATAAAACAATGTGAAATAAAACATAACCAAAATAAAACTGATTGCAAGATAAATGTGCAATTGATAATCTTTTCTTTTTCTTTTACCGATTTCCCTCCTTGTTATGCCAAAAAGGGTTTTAATGATAGTTATCAATGAGTTGAAACTTCAGACAAAACACTTGTTGGTTGGTACATGTTGTACGTAACAGCCGGTTCCTGATGCCCCATATAGGAACCAGGCAGCGATTTACTCTAAAAGCACAGTAATAGGTAAATGTTCTAGCTCCTTTATTTCACACATTAATTTTCTTGGTGTTACTATGGAAACAGGGCTGCAAAGTACATGTATCCCTCATGACGCCACTTATCATGCCATTTCCACCCTGTTGCCGTGCTTTTACTTGTACTGTGTGACCAAAAAAAGTATCCATCACCTGCTGCATATGCCCCCATTGTTTCTAAAACCGCAGCAACGGTTTCAGAAATTTATAGAGCGCAAATCGTCAAACTCACGTTGTTATTTAAGACATTTTTTTACTCAATCAGGCTGCTCTCGTCAATGTGAATTGATCAATTATTTTGTTCCAGATTTACAATTTTTAAACTTTTTTCCCCTAAGACGTTCAGGTGACTGACAGTTTCAAAGAACAAGCAACCGAGATGAAGAAGTGAAGCTGATGAATGAGTGTAAAGGCCCTATACGTGGCCCCAGTCGTGTAATAGACATAAGTGAAAGACCTTCGTGTATGTGGTGCAGTGCATCTATTATAACACCTTTTTAGTTGTTTACAATACTTGACAGTATTTCTCCCGAAGGTTGTAAAATGTGCTTACGTACTCCCTGTGAAGAATACAAATGTTAGAAATGCATTGTCTGTAAACAAAGAAAACAATGGGGAATGGGGTCTTTAATAATGTCAGCCGAGTTTGCTTCCACCATTAGGACTACACATCCAAATCTACAAACTCATTCATATGTATCTGTATGAGTGCGTTTTCTTAGCAAGAAACAACACTTTTGACAACAGAGACATATATAACAGTGCAGTTTCAAAGACAGATGATAAAATAAAAACTAATGTAAAGTCAATATTAAATCAAATGTTAGCCTAATAAATGAAAAAGGTAAATTTATTGTTGTTTATCCATTTCCATCAAACTAGTGTACAATTTGGCATAATAATAAAGTATGTTAAAAAGGTTAATAAGGAGTTGAAACTTTAGGCATTGTGCTAAATCTTGAAACGTTGGTACATGTCGTATGCAATGTGCTGCCCCGGAGAGTTAAACTGAACCCTTTCTTGGTAGCACACACTAGTAACAGCATGGCAGGATCGTAATGGGAAATAATTAGCATGGAAACAAAAAGTTCTACTTTATTTCATACATTCATTTTCATGGAGTTACTATGGAAACAGGGCTGCAAAGTGCTCTTAGCCGCCACTTACCAGGCCATTTCTATCCGGTTGCCATGCTTTTACCTGCATTGTGCTCTGTGTGCTGCAAAGTGAAGTGTGACCAAAATAGATTTTCTTTTCTCATTCGTATAATATCTGCTCATTTTGCCCATTACCTGCTTCCTGTGTCTCCCATGTTCATAATTGGTGGCGTTGACTGTTTCAGACATTATTAGAGCACTTAAAGCACCCTGTTGTTCACTATATAGGCTGCAGCTGAATAGGAAAGCTACAGATATCCAATTGAAACTTTTCCTATGGATTCTCAGTATGAGATGAGTTCAAGTATTCTTGAAGGATAAACAACAGAGTGTGTTTTTCAGAGGGGACACTTTGGCTATATTTATTTAGTATTCAAATTAAGGAGTTATTAAAAAAAAATATATATTTTTTTTAAAAGTGCACGAAAAAGCATGTACAACAATGCCTCATCTGGGACCAAGACTTCCTTGAACAAGAGATTCTGAATCTTCAATGGAACTTTCCTGGTTCAAAAAGGCCACATTTAAAACACATAATTAAATACTTTTATCCTAATACTTCACTAAATCTCTTTAATGTGACTGACAGCTTAGAAAGCCAGGTCTATGCTAATAAGACAGATGCATAACAGCATTTGCAATGGCATTGGTACTTCCCAAATTCCAAAACCAGCAGGGATTCCGGCATTGGCGAGTAAATTTGAAATAAATGAAATGTATGGATGTAGTGTGATTCAGTTCACTACCTCTGTGTTTGTTTGCTAGTGGTCTCTGGTTGGTTGCACACAAATAGATCCATTGTCAACTCAGCGCTCCCTGTTTGACCCCATAGACAAGAGACAACAAAACCTGCTACACCTCCCATCAACACACAGACCCATGCTGGGATGCTGACAAGAAATGGGGTAACATTTTAGTACCCTAGATAAAACTCATTGTAAAAATTGAACTATGATTGAATAAACAGTTATTCCTGGAGCATACGTTGAAAGATAAAACATATTACAAAACGTACTTGGGGAATTTGGGAGCAAGTTAGCAAAAAGATTCACAATCAATGCCAAGGTAAAGTGAATCCTGTGTGTTGCGCGTGTGCTTGTGTGTTTAACTTGTAAAAATAAATCCATAACAATACATGTTTATTTAATTTTCCTAGATACACGTGTGCGTTGCATGTTCTTACCCTTCTTCAATGGTGACGTGATGCATTATGATGGAGTTGGCGACTTTGACCTTCTCTTTTATCACAGTGTAGTTTCCAATAGTTGCCCTCTTGATAGACGTCTTGTCTGCAATCTGGCACTTCTCTCCAATTATACTGTCTGAACCCATCTAAAGAGTGTAAAATGCAAAAATGATAGGGATGTGAAACTGAAACCAAAGAACCAATACTTTTGACACAAATGACCTGCATTTCAAACTCTATATCAGTGTGATAGAATTGATTTCTAGAAGTAATAGCAACAAAATATTACGTATCTAATAAGTTGTAAAGCTCAAGTCATGTGCGCTCTACAGATTGTCCTGTCAATTTTATAGTTTTCTGTGCTCCAGTGGCAAATCATTTTCAGTTTATAACAAATTAATTATTACACGCAAGAAAAATAATGGCAGCGACAGAAAATTCCTGTGTCTGAGTTGGATTTGGTGTGAACTTGAACTTTTTTTTTAACTTAGGAGGCTTATTATTACTTTCTTGAGTATCTATCAAAGGTATTTTTCTATTATTTCAAGAAACAACGCAATTGATTATATACAGAAACCTACACCACAACACCATACTATATTGTAATGTTCAGCAATACTTAAGGCACATACCTGACATCTTTCAGAAATAAAAGCAGACGGGTGAACGGCAGGTTCCTCAAACAGCTTTGGAGCCTAGTTGAATGCAGAGAAAACAGTTGAATAATTACGATTAAACGAGTTTAAGAATTCCTTTGTAACAACTTGGAGCACAAATACAACACGGAGTCCAGACCACACAGTGTTACTTCCACATAATTTATGAGGGCTTATATTACAAGCTCTTGTGGAGTAATATACAGGAGCTATCCTTATTTATGACAGTTGAGTTTTCTCAGGAGCAATAATGGACAATGGAGAGTTTTTTCGTCGTCTCTAGTCCTGAGGGCCAAACATTAAAAGCAACTACTTGGGAATATATATGACTAACCAGTCTGTTGGCCTCAATATAAGCAGCAAGAGTGTTGACCCGGAAGCACAGGCCCTGGTCCATAATGTGAACATAGCAGCGCAGCTTTCCCCCGTGGTACGCCTCGCTCATGTCTCCTCTGTGGTCGTTCCAACAAGACCTCTCCTGGGCTAGCTGGAGCAGACTCTCATCCCCGGAGGTGATCAGCAGCTCTAGAGAAAACCAGACAAGATATCAGTTCAAAGATCAAACTATTTCTATACCATGTTATTTTGTAGCTATATCTATAATCATGGCTCACCTTGATGAGACAGGCTGTCACTGTTCTTTTGGCTTTGATCATCTGTGTCCTCTTTGACTTTGGAATTGTTCACTTTTGAAAACTGCTTGCACACCAGATAAGGCACCAGCTCACCACGGATTGATGAGATAGATCTGAATAAAAGACACCGTTTTGAATCAGTTTTTAAATTGTTAGATGAAACAATAATTATGCGAGCAATAAGAATGTAATCTCTTAAGTAAATAGGTACAAGTAGATAAAGCTGCCTTGTCTCCTGTGTATTACCCCGACTTCATTTATTTTCCCTTTTTGCACAAAGTTCCTCTGCACTGAACACATTCCCTCGAACACCCAGTTTTTTTTTTTTTTTAAAGAAGATTAGAATTTCCATCTGAATGACATGAGAAAAACAAGAGTTACTCTGTGTCCATTCCTAACATTGAGCGAGAGACACTGAACAAACGAGTGAGGAGAAAAGAGAGAGCGCGGGTCTGAAAAGAGGATCCAACAACAGCCTCAAATAAATCAGTCATCTGGTGTGAGGGGGACAATTGTGTCGCGGTGGGTGCAATTGTAATGAGATGACATAAGATTCTTTTAATCCAATACATAATCTCTGTAAATCACTAAACTCACACAGAAAGATGTCAGGAAGGAGAATATTGTTGGAAACATTTCACAGACACAAGGCAACTGCGCAAAGACACAGGAGTACAAGACATTTCTACTTCAACAATAACTGGCTGATATACGTTATTATTACTCACTTGTACTTGTACAGTTCAAGTATATATGTACTGATGTATGTTTTATATAGCACTCCTGCAATTTATACCTGAACGTTATACTCCAAGCATCCTGGCTCGCATTTTGTTTAATTTATATTGTCGTAAAATAACACATTTCCAATCATGTATCCAATACTGGAAGAGCATATTGTTACATTGTATCTACTCAAGTACATTACACGGCTTCACTTTGAGGTTAAAGGCCTAAGTGCCTACCTCAATGGCACATAGTAAAACAAATTAACACCTCCGTGGAATATCCCGCTAATAGGCCTTTTCAAAGCCGTACATACTGTGCACAAACGGTAAAGTAAGACTTTGAGTGGTACAAGTCCTGCTGGTAGTCAGATGATGCTTATTGCACATGAAAAGAGAAATTACGGCCAAAGAATTATCTGTAAAAGTACGGCAAAGTTAGGAAACGCCAAACAAGAAAACTACAGGATGATGTTATTAGGAAGTAGAAGAGAACGCCCATTTAATTCAAAGGCAAATCATTTATTGTGTAAGAATTCTGGAAGGAAAGCACTAAAAGCACAAGGTGGTTTGGCACACAAGCAAACTTACTTGTTTTCTGAAAGAAAGTCCACCACCGCCTTTTTGAGACAGTAGAGATGTGCATCCACAAGACCAGTTTTAATGTGCATCCGGGGGTGTCTGCGATGGGGGGAAAGGACATAAAAACACAATATAAAATACGTCAAATCTTTGTTGAAATATTAACATGTGCCCTTCTACTGTGTATATTTTTTATGCTCATCATGAGAAACCGTTTATCCCGGACTGCTACTTGGGGGTTATTTAGCTGGAATCTCTTTAATGGATGCCGTTTCTAACTATTTTTTCTTGCTTCTCATTTACTAAACCCCCCTTTTTAATCTTCCCTGTGCACATTTGATGGAAACCAGATGAGTAAAGTCACCAACTTGTGACATCTGTCTATTGTCCTGTCTCAGCCACCGTCGTAGACTTTACCCCACAGAGCCCCTGTTATAAGAAAGCTGCAGGCGAGACAGGTTTATGTTGGACTCGGGGGAGGGGGGAGCGGGGAAGGGGGCATCGTACACAAAGATAGACAACAAGTCACGGTGGCGCTGAGTTTGAACATGTGACATTTATGAAGCGAGAGCCAATGAAAGCCATTTCGACCTTCGTGTTTCAATAAACAAATCAGGCCTCACCTCTCCAGACCACCCCTCCTCTTCCTCTGCCCCCCCCAATCGTTACATAGTAAAAGCAGTGGGGTGCACTCCATCAGAACGCTGCCTGTACACGCTGTAGCCCATTTGCTAAGGTCATTATTCCTACACATCAAAAGTATATGATGACAGAAACCTACAATGACGCAAATAACGATCTTCCTAAAAGCAACAGTTTCTCATAATTCTCGTAATTTTAGCAACAAAGGCAAGTATTTTTCTGATTCATTTGTCCATCCTATTATGAGGCAACCACTCTACCAGTATCAGATTAGAATGAATGTGTTTTATACGTTTATATCACCAAAACAATAGGAGTTAAATCCACAGCTGGGCAATCTTCAATATCACTACTTAACCAATCTGCACCAATGATATGAATCCAAAGTGACAGAAGGATTGCTCGGTTACGTGTATTTTACAACCAGATGTTGAAAGCTATACATCAATCTGTGTGCGTCTGCTCCATAGTGAACTTATTTTATTCAAAAGCATAAAAACACATGTCCGTTCAGTGTGGACATGCTCTGCAGGTGATTCTCAAATGTATTTATTCTTACAGCATTTCCCCATGTGTGCAGTAGAGTTTATGTGAATACCCAAAGAGTGACATCACTGTGCGTTACCTATTGCATAAAAGTTCAAAGCACTGTACATTTTTGACTCGCTTTTGATCTATAATATGGAGCAAGTGGTTTGGGGGGAAACGGAAGCCTCCAGGTTACAAATATAAGAGATGTTTATTGTAAGGAAGTGCATCTGTAAACATGCATTTGAAATGACAATCTAAACCTGGCATCTCACCTACTACACTTTTCTGTGTTGTTTTGTTTCATTTATTAGAGGCCAAGCACTTTTACAAGCTTTGCATTTCCCAAACATCTTTCATTTCCAATGTAGCACACGGTTTCCCGTCACACTGACAGCTGTGGAGTTTAGCGTGAAAAGGACACAACAATTTAGTCGACGTGTCTGCAGGCAGCAATGATTCACGTGTGAGATTAATGACCGACTACTAAAGGTCTGCTGCTCACATCTTTGATTATGTCGTATTTAGTTTCTTCTTGCAGACCATGACTTCAGAGTCCCTGTTAATACCCTCATTAGCAAGTTTTCCACTTAAAATTCGCGGCCAACACCTCGAGAAGCTTATTTTACAAATCCTGACACTGCTGTCAAAAACACGATACAGGGATTTGTCAACTAGCAACGCGCCTAATATAATTCCCGGAGCTATATTTTAATGGCGCTGTTGAGGCTACTCTTAAACACTGAAGTTACTAGGTGCGAATACGGACATTTTCCATCACATGTTTTGAGTTACAGAGAGAAAACAAATGATGCAGAGCCGAGAATGATTAAAGTGACATTTGACAAACATAGCACAATGTAATTACAAGAGAAAGAGTCCTTTAATTTTGACCATTAAATGGCTTAACATTAAACTCAGTTATTTTTCCTTAGAGTTGCGTTAAGAGCTAAATAACGGCCTAGAGCTATACCTCTCCAGGTCTGTGGTTAAAGACAGGTTTCATTCAATCAAGGGCATTTTGAGGTCAGCCAGAAGAGTGTGCAGGATATTTGGACCTGATGCAAAGTTCAAGGACTAGTGACTGGGAGACAGATCAAAAACAACAGAGTATTTTGTTACATTAGCATTACAGCAGTTATCCATTAATGTTCATATGAAATGCTGTGAGTCAAAAAGATCATCATATAATTGTTTTGTTTTGTACACTGCCCCGCTATTAGCTCCCACCACATTAATACAATTATAACACGGGGTGGGAACCTACTTCCTCCCACTCCTTGTTGAGTTTAAATATGTACAGTATTATTAGAAGTACATGTACTGTGATTCAAATGTTAAAATGTGGTAAAAGATGCACATAATTACATTGAAATTGTGTGTATGTAATGCACATTGAACTCAAAAATATATCACTCAAAGGATTACATTTAGCTTTTGACAAAAGCTATTATTAGCCGGATGAGAAACACAAAGGATCGGTCACAGCCGAAGCCCAAAACCAGCTTAAATAGACTTTGGAAATCAGAAGACTGTTCAACTATATTTTCACTTCATCAGGAAACGAGTGTCATTGCATTTAATTGTGTTTGAAATCTTTAGGTAAATACATTTTGTACATGCTGGTATTTTAACAAATAGCTGTATATACATGTGCAGGACATGTGCAGCGATCCTCTTGATGGCTAAACCAGTCGGATCTTGTAAAACGACTTGCTGCTGGGTTAAAGAAATATGAAACTGTGCAATTTGATTACCAGCAACAATTGTGTTACAGTCATGCGCTTTTGTTTCATCAGTGTTTAAAGATGATTCCAGATGATTTATAAGATACGAATCTTTAAAAGTTAGCCAGAAATGTTTTGCTGTGGCTCTCACGGAGTATCCATAACAGTGACACTGTACAAGTGTTTTTGTCTCCATCACTGTCCACTTCTAGGTTGCCTTCAAAGCCTCGCCGAGTGTTTGTAAGCATTACTTTGCATGTAAGTGTGTGTGTGTATATTTGGAGGAAAACCTGCGTGCAGCTGCTCGGCCCCCTCCTCTTATTGGCCAGAATTTACAGTGGCTTTGGCTCCATGAAGTATTTACGAGCTTCCAAAACACCCGCTCGCACATACGCAAGCATTTCAGAGAGAAAACCCACCTCGTGTAGAGTAGCAGTCCTATGACTATAATCCCACACACAAACTGTATTAAATGATACCTTCTATTAGAGGCTGACCGCAATATTAGGGATAATATTTATATAGCAGAAGATTGATTTTTATTTCATTACGTGACAGAAGGCACAGGCAACAGTTTGACCTCAAAATCAAAATATCACCAACGCATAAGCCCACATATATTTTGCATAAAATCATTTCAAAAAAAGATCTCAGGGAACATCTGCAAACACACTCAGCCAGACTTACTTTCTCATTATAGATTTCCTGATCGACAGTCCGTCTTCCAGGTCTGCCTCGTTGGCCATGAAGAGCAGCCTCTTGCCCGAATGATCCACACCTACAAAGTCCCTCTGCTCAGCTGAAAAAAAACATTCCAATTTAAAGAGTGTTGACACTACAACAAACCTCAGTCCGACCTGTTACCTGTTTTCTTCTTTCCCTTTTGTCCCGGGACCGTCTCTGTAAACTCATGGGTCTTGCTCATCAACATGGCCATGGTGGCACTGTGGGCGCGAAACAGGTCGACCACTTCATGAAGCGCCACATCTGTTATTAGATCACAACTCAGCACTAAGATGTCCGTCTGAAAAGAACACATTGGAGCATCGAGTTGGGCATTTCAAGCAAAGGGAACAGTGTGGGGTAACAATGCTTAAATAAACCACTATTTTTAAAAAGAATTACAGGATTGATTGGTCTTGGTCAGCAGTGTAGTATTACTTGTGCATAAGCCAAACCAAGGCACTAGCGCACACACTAGTAGGCTCTGTGTTACACTTGCCTAAACAGACTTGACAGTAAGCAATAAATCCTGCCTTCTTTTTCTGTTTAGGGTACGCAAGGTTGCCGCCGGAGTATCATTGAGTAAAAAAAATGTCTTTCAGAATAATCGCAACAGAGTACAATACATAACATACATAATAACTTGATACATTATGACCGTGGTCATGGTTTCTGCATATGCACATAAAAATGTACCATCTAATAACAGATTTTAGAAGCAGCTAATAAACAAGCAGAGTGACATTATATTTTGGGGATTACGATAAGACTTTGATAGTGTTAGTTGACTGATATGTTGAGTATAATTACATGTTCACAAAAGTTAAGATTCTAGATTCATTCAGCCAGATGTATTGTATAAAAACAATGTTGCAAATTGCCGAGTGTTAAAGGGATTGTTGAGCACAAACTACCTTTTTTAAATTGAAAGATGGGTCTCATGTCTTGGTGGGGATTCATACTTCCCTTAAGTTCTCTTCGGGCAACACAACATACATGAAATACTTGCTATGCACTAATCAGGACAACGATAAGGGGAATGCAGTCTTTCAGTCGCCTAAATGGCCCTCACTGATGTACCATTTCAGCATGTATTCCGGTTTACATTTATGTGCCTGTGTGCGGTATCCATCTGTCTTTGTGCAGATCTGAGCTGTCAACATGGAGACTAATCCCACCATTAGTGCCAGATGCCCCAACGCTGCAGCAAATAGAGTGTAAAGAGAGAACAGTGGCATCCTTCAGCTCTGAAATGATATAGCAAAGGACGCCGCCATTTATGATTAAGAAAATATTTTATAAGGGTCAAAGTTCACACGGTTGACCCTCGGGCTAACTCTGGATCTAACCTGGTCTGAATCTGGCGACAGGAAACTGCCGCGGCCCGAGATTGGTTGCGCGTCTGCAGGAGATCTACCAACACCAAGCCTCTGGGACCTTTCAACTCTTCCCCATCCCACACACGCACGCGCACACACACACACACACACACACACACGTACACACACGGGTGTCCTGAGAAACACACATACTTGTTCCCACACACGCTGGAGGCGACAGCAGAGTGGAGTCAGCTGGAGAGCCACAGACACTTTGGCCTTTCAACAGTCCCCATCTCTGGACGGGTCAGGACCACACACGGACAAACAATCCCACCAGTTCCTCACCATGGGCCAGCTTTGAACTACAACAGCCAGTCCAAGTCTTGAATATATTATTGTTGGAAATCAGTCTGTGAATCCTGGTTGAGAATTAATTTGTGTGTAGTACATACCAAAAAACAATGTCTGTACTGATGTGGTTGATAAGATTTGATTATAGGGAAAACAAGTTTTGTTTTTAATCTTCCTTTTGAGGCATTCTTGCAAACTGTCCAAGAGAGAAATTATATATCCACAGCATTTATTCTTGGCTGGTAATGACTTGGACCAAATTGAAGGGCTTACACCTGACTTTTCTCTAGTAGTGGAAAAAGATTAGTTTTGTTGTTGTATCTATGCAGTGCATCGAATCATAAAAAAACCTTTATCGAATCATGAACAATCATGATTCATAACGGAGTAGTTGTATCATAACAGTCTCTTGCTCCCTGAAAGTTGTGACAGATGCCTACAAACTCGGGTCTGTAAAAAATTGGATGTTGGATCTTATAAATGGAAAGTTTGGACCACATACAACAATTTAAAATGTACATGCTCCCTCACTTTCATGCTAAATAAATAAACAAATGAGCATAATCAAAGCACAGGTGGCGATGTGACCCCCACTCCCAGCAAAGTTACAAGTCTGTGGAGACGCTCACATGCTGACATTAAAGATGCACGTTTTTAAGGGTATTTTCCCCAATAACGTAATTAAATGTAAGCCTTTTTTTGTTTTTAAGTAATTGAGGCTTTAAGTGCATGGACTGTATTATGAACTGACATTTTATCATTTTAGTGACACTACCATTATCACAATATTAAAGAAATGATAGTGTTGAACACAAACCAAAATTATTTAAAGTTTATTATACTAATTTGTGTTAAGAATATTACAACATTATTTGCCAGAAAATAACATACAGTTTACATTTAATATAAATTAGTTGCTCATACTCATTTCTTCATATCTTCACAATTTGAAATACAAAAATAGAAGTTTTTTTCTAAACAAATAAGACTATTGTGCTGCCCAGACCCAGCTGTGTTTGACTTCCAAACATGAATCAAAACCTCCTCTTTAAGCTGGAATTGAACATGTTTTCTCTCTTTCTTTTTTTTTTAAACAAAAAAAAAGATAAAAAACTGTTGAGTCTGCATACACACATGCTGCCAGGTGATTAAGCCCAATGATAATAAAAGTAGTGAGTTTTGGTGCCTGAAGAAGTGCTTATACTGGCTTTATTCACTGCTGAGGATTATAACGCAACAATGAGAAATATCCCTCCATTCTTGTGTCTGTTTGAGGAGCGGGGAAAATAAAATATGTCACTCATAATCTCCCTTTTCAGTAATGAAGAAAGATGTCCTCCTTTGCTTAGCTAGAGTGTACACTGATTCCTGTAAGCATGTTGTTTGAGAGGTTACACCAAATCCCTTCGTGGGAGTGCGTTTATGTAAGGAGATGAGTGAGCATGTATGTCTATACTGTAGTACTCATGCATCAGCTTGACAGTTTGAGTGATTTCTGTGCAGGGATTTAGTAGGCCACGGTTACGATGCTTCACTCGTCACCCTCCAGTGTGTCGGTGAGTGTAACTCAATGCCTCTAATCTAAAGGCTGCTCAAAGGATTAGGAACTGGCCTATTCTCAATGGAAGCATGCTGGAGCTAGTCCTGCCCAAGAGTGTACGTGTGTGGGGTTACGCTACGCAACTATTCAACAAAGACAATAATAAGAATGTGAAGAGACCCATTCAATTGGCAGAGAGAAAATATTTAACTCACCTGTCAAAACAAAGGTGGCATTTTAAGCTTTTTATGAATACTTTTTAAAGAGAAAAGAGAACTCAACTCAAAAAGGAGAATGTGAATAGTGTTGTATAAAACAATGAGGGTTTGCAATACTTTAGCAAAACAAAACAAAAAATATTATGATTTAATTTACTATTTCACCAAAACCTTTTTATTACATTGAACTATTTCAAACACCCAGATCACTATGGAAGCGTGCAAGCAAAAACTATCATTGATATACTCACATACAAACGTTGCACAGATGTGCACTCACTATAGAGAATAAATGGTGCCCCGGATAAACTGGCAGCACAAGGAGTTTGAGTTTTCGGCATGACCTCATATGTTTAGAGAGAATGGGATGAAAGAGGGATAAGCAAGCAGGATACAGAGAGGTTCTGGAAATCAGTATTGGAGGTCAATAGCATGTCAGCATAGGGACCGTGCATGTCTGTGTGTATTTAAAAAGAAGTTAAATGAGGCCCTTCGACAGAAAGGTTGTTCAGGGGAGAAACAGAACGCCTCAGTGGTCATCAAACATTACTCAAAACGGCCACAAAATGAACTCTTTTAATCTGCAGCTTTCTGCCACAGCATTAGATTTTTATTGATACATACCTTTATTTTCTGCTGGATGTGTCTGAGAGCGTCCGCAGTGCCCATATCTCCATCTTCTTGGATGCAAACCACATCAAGCTTCATTTTGACCTCCTTTATTTTAGGATCTGTGCTCATCATCTTCTGGACCTCTTTGGTGGTTATTACAATTACCTCTGAATACATGGGGAAAAAAAGATAGACAGGTAGATATTAAATTGCAAAGCTATTCATGGCTCCTGAATGACCTAAATGAAAACAAATCTACTGTTCTGCTTTTTTTTTTTTTTACTTGGTTACCAGTCCCATTACATCACAAATATCGTCATCACGATTTTAGGCAAAAATAAAAAGCTCTAATGAGCTTTGTCTGCACAGAGTGTGTTCTACTGGGCATTTGTGCACTGTAGCTCTGTCAGCCTAGTAAAACCAAATTGCAGGGCTTTGGCTAGTTGGCAGCAGACAGTAAAAATCTGGCCACACAGGATGATTATGTATAGAAAGGTAGTTTTATTTAAGGCAGTCAGGACTTACAGGCTCTCATAATAACGGCCTTGTTTACTGGCAGAAATAGCGCACGGCAACAAATCCCTTTATACGACCACAGATCCTGGACTTTGGGCTTGCTGCACCGAAAAAGCAGAAATGTGGGTGGTAAATCTAGACAGGAAATTCAGATCTGATCATGTCTAATGTGATGATAGATTTTTTACCATTTCATGGAAAATGGTAAATTTGAGTTCATAAGGATCTGTTATTACATAAGAATACGGGCGGGTGACAATGTAGACAAGTACACAGGCAAAATGTTAAACAGCAACAAAAGGTTTGAAATAAATAGTGATCCGTGGACCATTTTTTATTGTTGTCGTTGTTTAAATCCTTCTATCAGAGGGCTGAACTCTTTCACCACTACCAGCTCATATGTGAGTAATTCATAAAGCCTCATGGATGAGAGGCTAAATAAAGTTCGAGAGAAAACTAAACAAAAAGGTTTGCATATGGTCCATATGCATATATATATTTGCATATGGACTTTAGGTTGTAGCACATAAGATGGACAATGAGACAAACTCAGCAATATTGTCCCGTACATCTAATAGACATCTTATCTAATAAAGCCTACCAACCAAAAAATAAAATGAAAACAATTGTAGATTACTATATTGTTTAAACTGTTGCAATTTACTTTTTTGAATTACTGTGGGACTGTTCATACAATGGTATACTTCCAGTACCCTTTTGCAGCCTTAAATTAAACTCACATTCATTTTTATGACAAAAATGCTTTACACTTTTGACATTTCTCAGTAAGCTTCATGATGTCATCCCAAAAATGGTTTTGGCTTCTCAAACATGTTGAAAACTTATTTCAAAAGACGACCTTATGAAGCTCATGGAGAAAATGCCAAGAATAAAGGGCGGCAATTTTGAAGAATTTAGAATAAAACATATTTGGAGTTATTCATAGTTTAACGCCTTCAAAGAGAATCATAGTATGTTAATAATGTTGAAAATAAAGAAAAGCTAATACATAAAAAGTGTGTCCAAACTTTTGGCCTGTACACACATACATATATTAATTAATTAATATAAATTCCTTGTTTTGAATCATAAACTTTAGTTTTTAACAAGAGCATTTCTAATATTACATACAGCATTTGATTATTGATAATAAGACCATGTCATACCTTCAAACCCCACTCTTTCCAGTAGGTTGAGAGAGTACCAGATAACAGGCTTGTTGCCAACAGGTAACATAGCCTTGGGGGTGTTGTAGGTTAAATCAGTCATGCGAGAGCCCCCTCCAGCTGCCATCAGTACTGCCTGCAGCTCCATGATGTCTGCTGGAACACAAGACCACCACATCACAACTATACATTACATACGTCTAACTCCATACAGCAGTATACACTTTAGTCCTTCCTTGAGTTTGTATCTTTAAGACCTGATGATGTGCGTCTGCAGATTTACGCTTACTGACGCTTTAAGTTCGTAATAAAATCACAATAATTTGCAGCTACAAAACACAAAATCATACCTGACAGATGTCCTCCTCGATCCCAACTAACAGACTGTCAATGAATACGGCAGCGATCCGAGCGCATGAATGTAACTCGTTGCTGCTGCTGTCACTGTTGTTAGCACTTTGCTAACAGTTATCACAAGGCTATCGAGCACAACTTCTCTGTCCCGCTCTCTATCACAACCATTTGCATCAATCGGTGAAGAAATACAATCCCAAATCCATGGACCATCACAGCAAACTAAAAAAATAACACTGAATACTTTACAGAGCCCTGTTTAATGAAAGTAGCATGATTCATATGATGATGACATCTGTACGCTCTCAGTGAATTGAGTCCGTGTGGAAACCTGTTCCCTGCGTATGCGGTTCCGCCATGAAAAATAACTTGCGTCAGATGAGTAGCACACGCAGGGGCATGTAACGTTACATTTACTTTGTTATTTGCTTGTGTGTTTATCTAAAAGGTAAGTATTTAAAGCGAATATTATTTTGTTAACTACAACTACATGTAATGACAGTAGACTTTGTTTTGCTCGATAGAATTGTATTACTCTAAAGTTGTCAAAATGAATTGTATTTGATGTATGTTTTCATTTTATTTTTCTATTATTAATATTTTATCGAACAGATTAATGCAGCTGTCAGACAGACTAGAGAAGTCCAGGGATGCACTCGCATCGTCACACTCGCCTTCTGCGCACACACGCTCGAAATGTGGTGTGAACAGTCTAGATGAGCAACCACCCAGTTTCTATTCCATTCTTCAGGCTTGAAAACTCCCAATTCACAGAGCTGAGACGTAACAGCAAATTGAGCTTGGGGAATGTGACTTCGGTTTTGTTTGCTCTGGCCAGGAGATGAGCTTGACTGCTCGTTGCTGCTCACTGGAAACCAGAGGGAGGAAGCACAGAGCAGAAGAGAAGACAAATAAGCCTGTCTATTCGGGCGAAGAAAAATATCATCCTTCAAAAATATCAAGATTATGATATTTCTTATGCACAGCTAATAATAGTGCAATTAGGGGAAATAGCCTACTTTATTTAGTTTCTTTATGTTTAAGTTTGTGTTACTCTTTTGGAGGGGACATACACATAATAAGTTATCTGTCTTAAAGTAATATGCCAGTGCAAGTGAGATCATGTCATTCCTTGGTTAAACAAGCATTGGCAATACTGCAACTGGTAACTTGCACTACACAAACAGCCATTCATTCTTCTACAAAAGTTTACAAGGTGTTGTCAGTGTGCACTGCAGGTGGCATCCCCTCTTCCATCATGAAAAACGAACAAACCTCATGGACACTGTGCCACCTTTTTTCCTGATGCTGCCGTAATTCCCAAATAGAAATGCTTCTTCTTTGACCAGTAGCACATTTTAGAGTTCATCCTTCCATTCGAACTGCAAAATCGGACTGTTGCTGACTACCGAGAACAGAAACATGAACGCCTTTGTTTCTGTTTCTGTTAGAATTAGTATATCTCAGGGAGAATTGCAGTTTCAAAATAACAGCCCATAATTGTAGCGATCCAAACGAGTGGAGATTTAGTTCTCATTTGATTATTCCTGGTTTAGTTTTCAGATCAAATGAATTCAGCCAAACCAAACTTCCATTGCTATAGCATTATTAATAATCAGTTATGGAATATCACGTTTCAGTAATAACACACTGTTCTTTGGTATTCCTAGAAATGCCTGCCTTTCTTGAATATGAAAAACAGACCAACCCAGGTTCTGAGTGTACAGGTCCAGTCACAGCGTTGACTTCAAATGGAGCCCCATGGTTTTGTCTGATTTTCTCCTTCCTCTTTGGCTGTGTCGCTGCGTCTTGTAAATCATTCTCAATTCACTGCAACAAGCCAGTTGGATTAGCTTGGTTTAGATCATAAACATTTGCAGCGCAGACCACCCAGGGAGAGCGAGCAGAGCAGAGTCAGGTCGAGCGAGGGACCGTGTGTGAGAGAGAAACATGCACACATGTGGATGTCTGTTTGAGTATACAAGTTTAGAGGTGGGCATATATACAGCGCTATACAGTGGTTTGTGTTTGTAGCACGTCCAGAGCCAGTGTGCTGTGGGGCCTCACTAGTGTCATGGAAACCAAAGCAGATCTGTTCAACTAGGGGTCAACATTTGGGAGGCATAGATGGCACAATACCATGCAAAGATTATTGAAATTAATTATTAAATTATAGACTTATTCATAATTGTCTTTTTTCTTTTCAGCTATACCTCCCCCTGTGTGAGGGTTGAGGCAGAGATTTGGCGCTTGTACACCGAACGCCCTCCATGATAGACCTTCATGCTTAGACAATGTAAGTCACTGGAATCGAACCACTTGTGTTTTGCCTCACATTTAAAGCCCATACCTTACCAATTACTAATTTCCTCATCATTCAAGCATGTGTTACAAGTGTTGTTCAGTCTATATGTTTTAGGAAAATTACCCTTGTCCTGTCCAAGTCATTTTCTATTTGTGTGCTGTGATTTGCTTACAAGTATACTGTATATTTTCCTTTATTTTAAACAATTCGCCGTTTGAACTGACATGAAACAACTCATCAAAACTCAATAAAAGTATGTTGCTGCTTCGCTTTAGTGTTTGGCATTGTGATTGGTAATCAGAAGGGGAATACTCAAAAAGAGCTCCTCCAATGACCTTTTGCTCCTGGCCACTTCAAAAATGACTGGAATAAAGATTGAAAGGAAAGTCTGTTTGGAGCTTCTTTCAAATTTATTGAAATACGACCTCAAAAACAGACCATAAAGTTCCACAAGACACTGTATTTTAAAACCAGCTTCAAAACATTGCCACCAACCCAAACATCTGTGTCCTGAACCACGTTTTCCAATGACTTGTTACAAATAAGTGGGATCTTTTCCCCTCCCTTGGTCTCCCTAAAGTTTAACAGTCTGCGTCACCAGACCTTGAAATTCATTCTTTTGCACTTGAGCACACAGATGGAGTAATTCCCGTCTTGTTTCGCTCAACATGTTGGAGGGAATTTTAGAGCCAAGCTGGTGTCAGAACCAGGAAATATCTGGGCTGGGTTTTTGAGGAACCCAAGTGGGAAAAGCTGGGCAACTCCCTGCTTTGAGGCACTGGCATGTTCCTGCACAGTTGGTCTCATCCTCTGTCTGTTTTAATAATGTTGTTTGCTTTTATTTGGCCCTAAACATATATATAATTACCTTGCACTATGTGAATAATAACTGGAAAGTTGTGCAAATAAGCAAAATGAACAATGGGATGAAAGAACTCTGGATCTCAGAGCTGGACAGACACTGTTTCACCTTATTTCAAGTCGGCACATATTTGACCGCACTGGTGGAGGGACCTCCCAGACAGTGGTCAGCTGGTCAGACAGACAGCGGCCCTGAAAAGACACATGTGAACGCACTCAGCTATTTCAATGCAAACATACCATCACTTAAAAATAGCACAGGTATATTTTAATCTGGCACGTTTCATATTTTTATGCCAAAGTGAAGAGTTGTGCAGACGTTATAATTCATATAATGTCTGTAATAGTCAAACTGCAAAGTAATGCTTATTTGCTTTCTTTGAGGTCAAGTGACTCACTGTATAAACGTCCATCTTACACAGCCCGATGCATGTTTTCTTATATTCACGTTGTTGAGCATCCAAAACCCACTTTTGACATACTCTTTGAAACTATAGATGTTTTTGAAAATAAATAATAGAACCAATGAACTGATCCAATTGCCAATATTTTATTATTTCATCAATCAAAGTGGTAACGTTTATCATAAGGCTACATGACATAATGCATAATTCATTACAACATGCATATATTCACTAAGAATGGATGTGAATTGTGCATTAATGTATGTGACTAGGAAAAGGCAGGGGATCTCTTGCCTCACAGAAGGTTGCAGGTTCGATTCCCAATGTGGGTGGGGCCTTTCTGTGTGGAGTTTGCATGTTCTTCCTGTGTCCTCTGGGTGCTTCTTAACCTTACCACTAAAACATGTACAATAGACTCCCCTCTGGGGCCAGGACAAGTGACAAGCTTAAGTAACGAGTCCATCAGAGGGAGATGGTTTTGAAAGATAAAGTATATAGAGAAAATGTTCGCATACGGGTGATGTCTTTCCCGATAAAAGGATTATTTAGAGGAAGGAGATGTGAGATTTATGGATGTTGTGAAAGAGGACATCAATTGCTAACAGATTTATGTAGACCCCCTTATGGAAGTTTTTAGTTACATTCTTGTCATGTCCCGATCTCATCTGTGACTCAGCAATGCTGCTAGTTCATTTTATATGTGAACCATTCCTATTTTATTAGCCAAATATTTAGTCGTGTATCAATGTCTTCCAATCTGGTGGCCCACCGGTGCAGTTAAACTTTCCTTCCCTTTCAGCACAAACTTCTGAGAGCACATGTTTGCTCACCCCAAAATCTGCCTTTTAACCAAAATCAATGTTTATAGCATTCCAAACACGAGTGTGCGAGACAGTGTGTGGTCCTGTCTGCACCTATGAGGCTGAGGTGAAGGTGTTTGTCTGGTGCCTTTGTGAGCGCTGCGGTGGTGGTGTGCTGCGCATGCCAGGCTGTGTTTGAGGAAGATAAGTGTTGACCTCAAGAACACTCATGTTTGTGCCAATTATTTAGTCAAACTTGAAACTACAACTGTACTTCATGCACTGAATGAAATGATCTGTTACCTATGATATCCCTCAATAACTCAATGTGGACTACAAAACCAATGCAGAGTCGAATAGTGAATGATTTGTGTTTCAGGGTTGGCCCTGCAGCGAAGTAACAAAGGACCCGTGCTGACAAAGACTCAAGCATCATCATCATGAAAAGGTACACATAATAAATTAAGATTTATACAGATTGTCACCACTGACCACTTTTAAGTTGCATAATTTAAAAGAATAACAATCAATGACTAGTGCTGTACCTTTATCGAAATGTGACATTTTTATTTATTTATTAGTTTATTTGACAGGGACATTTCTGTAAATGTGTCAGTATTAGCTGCAAAGCTAGTTTTCAACTGTTGTCCCTGGGCAAGGTGTATAATGCCAACAATAGTTATTGTCACCACTGACCACTTTTAAGTTGCATAATTTAAAAGAATGATCTGACAGCCGGGGTGATAAACTGTAGTTTTACATCTAAAACAGTACTCTGCGATGAAATGAAAATATGCTGCAAGCACACACACAGCCATGCACGCACGCATGCTTGCACGCACGCACACACACGCACGCACACACGAACACACACACACACACACACACACACACACACACACGCACACACGCACGAAATAGAATATTCCTACAACAAATGTTGTAGGATCGGCCTGTAAACAGACTTGGTGCATATTGTTTCTGTCAGAACAGTAAAAGACATTCCCCAAGGATCAGAGTACACCGTTTCCAGCATTTACAAATGCCTGTTGTGTTGTTTCCCCAAGGACAGTTTCAGCAGGCACTATAAAATGCATGGAAACAGTTGCTTGCAGTTATAGACTATTAGACCACTGCAAACACACATTCATGTGGGCATATTCACAAAACCAGACCACACACGCAATAAATGACACATCATTTTCAACCTATTATTGGGAGCAAATTGTAACATAATTATTATTGTCATATTCACATGCAGTACATGCCTTTTTTTGTTTGTACTTTTTCCATGGATAGCACTTAATTCTTCCAAACTGTTATGTTAAAAGTTGACACCAAACCATGAATTTATAACTTTTGTGTATATTTCAGTGTTTTCTATGTGTGGACCTATCAGTGCATATTGTTGTGTATACAGACGTACACATCTGGGCAGATGTTGTGAGGATTGTGTTTCATGAAGGCAGTGCACATTGAAGAGAGGATAAATCAGACCCTGGACAGCAGCGAAGACACTTTTAGAGGCCTCTGTAAACCTACCGCCTGCACTTTGTTCCCACATGGCAATATTCACAGATGCTTCTTGAATCTTGGTCAGAAAAGTTGTGCATAGACTGATATTTTCAGTGCAGGCTATCAACTTTGATTCTCTTGACGAGGCAGGAACGGTGCACAGCAACAACCACAAGGTGGTTAAAAACCTTTATAGCCTTCAAAGTAAATATGCCTCTCTTCTGACATAGGTTGTGTGAGAATGTGAATATATTTGATCAGTATTTATTTTTCTGACTCAATTCAAAAGCAAATCTGAAATAATGCAGGAAAGTAACTACTAAGTTACTTTCCTGCAACTTAGTAGGACACTTACTAAATAGAAATCTGTAATTGCTTATCAATACTACAATAAATTATCAGCAATAGTCTATTTTAAATGTAATGTTATGGTAACACTATGGTACTCTGGAAAACCATTACTGCAAAATGCATTAGTACACATCACCTGCTATTTCAGAGTGAAGCACATGCAGGGATGTCATGTTTTTAAAACTAGACGCAAAAATCTGGTCTTACCACTCCAAATTAGGTCATTTATCCAGTGATGAGTCTAACATTTACATGGAAGTGAGCTGCAACCGCGGTGGTCAAAGTGGCTTTCTGCATCTATCATTATTTAAGATGAAACAACCACAAGCACAAGCTCAGTATATTCAAATTATTAATAGCAGTTATTTCGTAATTTGCCCCTGCCATGGGAGAAGTCTTTCATAGAAACTGTAGTTGGAAGCAGATCTAACCCTTTGTTCTGAAATGGAGAATGGAGGCTTATAAAATATGCTATAGTTTTTGTAAAGTTCAATAAGCATTAGGCATTTTGGCAAAATATATGTCAAAATACCTTCATGGTAACTTCTCTAAATCAAGAGGATTTTTTTTTTTTTTTTTAAAGTACCTTATATAACCTTCCCCTCTAAGTTTGCTGCAGACAGGAGAAAGAAAAGTTATTATTTCTAAAGTGTGTCCTCAGTATAGGGCTGCTAAGGCCTTTATCAGTCTGGCACTCCTTTAAGTACTGGCTTAACCTCTTTAGGGCTTTTTTGGCCTCAGTGGGTTTTTCGCTCCTGACAGAATCAGTGAATGACCGCCATCTGCTGATAGAAGCGGGGTACTGACACTTGGAGGGTTGATACTGTGTACAAATAATTGTGTTTATTAATATTACATGATATAATTGTATGTAACTTTAATGAAATGAATGCAGGTTTGTGGCTAGTCCTATAAGTAGACACATATGTGATGAACTTGCTTACTTATTGTCATTAGCAAAGGACATTTTCACCTTCATTAGGCACAGCAAGGATCCACTCACCCATTCACACTCTCATTCATACACCAGTGTACGCAGACACTGGTGTATGAATGACATTTAGTTACCAAAATGTAAGTATGACATAAAGTAAACTGCACACCATTACCTGTAAGTGTAGCCTACATCTTTTATCATATTTTAATTATATTTTATCATGGAAAATTAACATGGTATAACTTGGTACAAAGCATTTTTCCTTTTGAAGCAATTTGTACTACTCCTACTGCTACCGCTATTACTACTACTACTACTACTACTACTACTACTATCGCTATTACTACTACTACTATTACTACTACTTCTACTACTACTTCTACTACTACTATTATTGGCATGTTTCTATGCCTGCAAATGTAAAACAGTATTATTGTAGTGTAGTACTGTATGGATTCCTAGTCCTTCAGACCCTCCAGAAGAGGTGTAATTATAAACAAAAATAAAAATACAACAATTTTTATAAACAAACATACACTATCAATTTAATATAAATATATTTAATTTGATGATTTATTGATTCATAAGAGATATATTGATTCACAAGAGTTTGCCTACTTGCAAAATACTGCAATCTTTTTGAGAAGGAAGAGTCCCGTGAGCATGCCTGTTTTACACACTGACTCGAATCTTAATTTACACATTTGGTCATATAGGCTTAATTTCTTGTTACTATTCCTGGGCTAAGCAGCTGTCAGTATAGAATCCGTGTATGGGAGAAGCTTCACATAGATCCCCGGTGCTTAATGATAAAAACGTGTGTCCTGTCTTCAGCGGGGGGCATTCTCTCTGGACATGATGTGACTGACCTTATGTCTTTCAAGCCTTTCACTCCGGGTGCCTTGCTTCGCTGGTGGATGTCACAGTGTCATGAGATGGTTGGGTGGTGGGTGGGGGGGACAGCACCCACAGGCAGCACCCGCCCCAACTCACTTCGTGGAAAAAAACAAAAACAAAAAAAACACTCACAACAACCAAGGCAATACAACCGCTGCCCCATTGTCGATCTCCTTAACTCCCTCCCTTCCTGCACTAGCCCCCCCTACCCTAAAAAAAAGTACCCCGTTCGCTGGCCTCAACCCTATTCTCCAGTTGTCATGGAGATAGCTAACAAAGCCATCACTTTTACCAATTTCCTCAGAGACAGGTGCTGGCACAATGGCTGCTTCCTTACTGGCTGAAAAGGGACGGGGGCATGAGGGGTGCATGGGAACTCCGGGCGGACACTCTGAGGCCTGTCCAAGTGTCCTCCTCCCCGGGACCGGCCCAAGAAAAGAAGGCTAATTTGTTGTCGCTGTTTTCCCAGGGAGGGGGGAGAGAGAGAGAGAGAGAGAGAAGTGAGGGAGGGGGAGAGAGTGTGTATCCAAAAAGGGGTGTCCACCGGTTTGCAAAACAGAACGCCTAATATTGCTTGCTGCTGGCTCACTCCTGCTAGTGAGAAGAGAGGGGCTTCTTTATACCCCCCTGCTCTCTTTATGTGGGCTTGCTTCTCCCCATTCGGCCTCTTACAAGTCTTTGGCTGCAGAGACAAAAGCCAGTCATAGCATCATGACTGCAAGATGTTTCAATTTGGCTGGCAACGGTTTTCATTCTTTTGTGTCTGCTTGTGTCTGAGGGCTGATGTTTAGTGACAAACGAGGTTTTAAAGCAAATGTTTTTCGCACTGCCAAGCCTGCTCGGGATCAATATATATATATATCGACAAAGGTCAATATTTTAGAATATTGTGCAAAAGTGGCATTATTTTTGGCAAGTATTTTTTAAGACGTTTCAGTCCACAAAGTGAAGCTTTTTATTTCAGAAGCCAAAAAGTTGGTATTACTTATTTTTATAACTGAACAACAGAAGCCTTATTGAACAACTGAACATTGAGAAAGTCAGTTGTTAGTTGTTGCATAATGGGGCATTCTCATCTCACAGCAGGAAGGTCCTTGGTTTGATTCCTGTGTGACGTTCGCGTGTTCTCCCCACGTTTGCTCCACATGTGTTCCTTACCATTAAAAACAAGTTCAACCCTGGAGCCAGATTCTGAAATCTCAGCGAGATTTTTTCCTGCTGAAACTACTCTAAATAAAAAAAGTGAGATGCATTATACTAAAACCTGTTAATTGGCTGTTAAATATAAATGACATTGTAGTGTATACAGTATAAATCAATGATGAGGAAGTTCTATTTTAATTGTAGAAAACTTTTCATTGTCTAATGTCAGCACTCACCTTTTTAGTATCAGAACTGTGCTAATGACACTACAGATACTACTACTAAGGAGCGCCAAAGTTCCTTTAATCCTTAAATCAAAGCTCGTGGCTTTTCTCATACTGCAATCATACATAAGGGATTACACAGAAAAAAATATTATAGCAACTATTCAAATGCACATTAACTCATTGTGTAATTATTTGAATACTTTTTTCCCCTCTATACCTTTATAACATTGAATATTTGTGCAGATGTTACTAAGGCTATTGCTTATTATTCTTTTTAAACAAAATCTTTTCTTGTTGTTTTTTCTTGTTGTCCGGTAGTAGGTCTATAAATACCCCCCTTCAGGTCAGCCTCATCTCTCACGTTACATCACGTCACGCTTCCCTTGAGCTGTCACTTCCCCATCTAAACTAATTATGGATCAGCAAAGACAAACCCGCAACTGATACTATCACTACGGGGCTTTATTTAGATATGCACCCGGGAGTTCCTCTCAAATTTGCTCAGCATTACTGTAGCTGTACACTCACCCGCCATGCATTTGGCAACGACATGAAGTGACACTCTCCCTGACTCACACTCGCGCTGTTCACATTGACCACTAGATGTCAGCAAATGGTCCAAATAGTGTGGACATGAGGAGGCACTGTGCAGTAAAGTCTAGCAAAAAATCAAAAGAAATTGCACAAGACAGTGGTGTGACTTAAGGCTTGGCATGTAATAAATAGATGCGGAGATTAGTGTTTCATCAATCATGAATGGTATGTTTAGAAAGAATGAGAATAAAATGCGAAATGGTAAAATTTACAAGCACTGTGTTGAGATCAATTGATATGTACGGAATAATGTTATTATACGGACAACTCAACTAAAGTAAACTATTATTGTTTGTCCCTTAGGGGGAGCCATTGCACTGAACATCCGTGCTCGGCCTCCTCAGCCGGGTTGGAGACAGGTACAACAGACTCTGCACTTGTGTTACAGCATTGATTGGCTTCACTCCCCACAGTGTGTTCCACTCGCTTCACTGATCCAGAACCATCTGAAACATCTAACGCAGTCCTCTGGGTCAGCTGAAACCTATACCCCACAAGTCAACTCTCACCAGTTTTCTCATTGGCTGCATCTATTTGCTTGCATTTTAATGAGAGGCTTGTGGTGGAAATTGCAGTGTAAGTGCCCTACATACACAGTTGAGAGCCCACTAGATTTCTGTTTCCTGACATGTTCTTAGTCAGAGATATTCATGGTCCAATGGTGCACAGCGGGGTGTTGTGTTTCAATAAAGATGTGGCTGAATGAGCAATAAATCTGAAATTTTGCAAATAAATGGAAGTTAGAGTGAAGCGTTGCCTTTGTGACTATCAAGCAATACATTACCCCTGTAGTTGGGGGAAAGTGCGGCCAGCCCTGAGTGTTGCTATAACTTCATAACCCCTCCGGACACAGCTTATATCTTTGTGGAATAATTATGATATTTGTCGAATTGTTAAGCTTTTTGAAGTTGCATTTGCAATTTGAGAGGACATTGTTACTATATTTAGTAATTATGACCGCTCAGACATTGATACACAACAGAGTTTTGTGAAAGTGGAGTACTGTATTGAAGATAGCATACTTTGTTGTCTGTGAATAGTGGCCCAACTCTCTTTATTTGAAATGTGATCTAACCACCTAACCTAAAATAGCTTTTAAACTATTGATTAGTTTACATCACAATGATGTAAAATGAGATATTCTATCTTTAGAACAGAAAAGTCCTATGACTGAAACCCATCTGTTTTGCTATGTTATTGCCCTACTTTTATGTTTTGGAAAGATACATTGGCATTCACTGCAAAGAAAAGCATTTTAAGCTACACCTATTGATGATGCAAATGTGTGGGGGTAAATAGCAAAGTAATGACAGCACTCGCCCAAAATAAACCTGTACAAAGACAACATCATGTATCTAGTCTCTTACAAAATTCTTAACCCTATTATTATTATTATTATTATCCATCCATCCATCTTCTTCCACTTGTCTGTTGCCGGGTCGTGGGGCAGCTGTTGGAGCTGCCCAAATCACATAGCACCAGCCCCTATGGCTCCTCCTGCAGGTGGTGGGTCCACAGAAGGATGGCCTCACAATTAATCGGGCCTGTTGGTCTCTCATAAGGGGCTTCTGATTATTATTATTATTATTATTATTATAAGTACAGATATCTGATGCACCAACATTTAGGTCCTTTTTCAGGTGGAATAGCAAGCCCAAGCAATGAACAACAGCTTTTGGTTCACTGAATGGGGCAGGTGTAAGTGAACGAATCAATAAAGGCACATGCTGATTATATACCAACAGGAAGCAGGAGATTGGCTGCACGATGAGCTGTAAAGTAAACAGGAAGTCTTAGTTGTCTGGAAATTTCAGAGAATTTTGCTGCTGCAGTCAGGTGTTTGATACCATTTAACATTTATCGTACACTTGCAGATTTATACTAAGGTCTTAACTGACATTATTATTATTATTATTATATCCTTTATTTATACAGGTAAGTCTCTTTACAAGAGAGACCCATTTCAATAGTTTTACAATTCAGCAAAATGCAATATAAACAACAATAACATAAAATTAAGTTCAAACAATTACAGCAGCATTAATATTTGTATAACACATATCAGAGAATTCGCATGGTAGATACTCCTTTACAATAGTTTTAAACTGTTAAAACAAGAGTAATAAGGCTGTCCACATGTAAAGTCTCCTGTGCCTCATTGGTGCAAAGCAGCAGAAAGCCTTCTTACTCCACTCTGTCTGAACATGGTGTGACTCAAGAGTCGAAATGTCCTGAGACCTCAGCTGATAAGCATTTGACCTGATTTTTTTAATTACATTTAACAAATAATCAGGCATATAAACAGCAGACAATTTCTGCATTTTTATTTTAAACTTTTAATCTAGTCGGGTGTAAACTGTGTATGTTCATGTCAATATCTAAGTTCTAAATGTTGCCCCCTTCATGTAGCGTCTTCCTTCATTCATTACTTAATGACTCCTCTTTCTGAGTTGTACTGTAGCAATGCTGGAAAGGCCTTGGCCCATTAACCGTCTCCACACGTCTCTTCTGTCTCCTCTTTTATCTCCCTTCTTCTCACTCGCAGCCGTGGAGCTGCAGCCAGGGTCGAATTGATGAGCTTATTCTGCCTGTTGTCTGTTCCATTCTCCTCCATTGCTGCAGCAAATAGCCCTGCACTTGTCGCTAAACGCTTAGACAAACGCTTAACAATAGATCACAATAAGTTGCAAAAAAAATAAAAAATGTCCTGTCAGAATACACTGGCACCAAAATCCTTTGCAAAATGTCATTCATACAACCTAAGCATCACTAATATAATATGTTTAAAAGCGCCCATTCTTTTCATGTCAGCCCATTATTATTTCTCCCAAATACTGGTTATATAATGAGAGACTATGAGCAAATTTTGTCAAACGGCTTAATCCAAACTTATTAAAGGATTTCTACAATGCTCCAGGGATGAGTTAGACTGCCAGTTTGAACAATGCTCCATCTGTGGCCAGTTTCAGTTTTTGGTAGCTTTGCTTGGCCGTCACATAATATGCATTGTCTTCCATAATACCACCCAGTTGTTGATGCATTGGCTGAAATGCTTGACCAACATTACTGCTCTCTCTGACATAAACAATATGATAGATAACTGCTGCTATTTTTGTATTTATGTATTTTAGTCCAGTTGTTCTCAAACCTTTCCCACCAAGTTCCACTTCATAAAATGTTTGACCTTCCAAGTACCGCCGGATAACATTTTAGATCTTCTTTTACCACCAGGCCTAGATCAAGATTAGGAAGTAATATAACTAGATTTGGACTTCACCTCACTTAAATGCATTACTAAAGCATACATTATAGCTATTATATTTATTGTACATAAGAGACGCACCTTTATTTACTATTACTTGTTTGTCCATTATCTTGTTCTTCTTTGATTGCACATTTTTCCTGACTCTTTGCACCCCAAGTTACAGTGTGTGAGCTATGAAGTTTTATCTTATAGGGCTGCTAGGACAAAATATAGGATTGGATCGCAATACTTTGTGTATTGATAAACAATGTATAAAGGATAAATTATGCAATGCTTTCAATACTTTTGAAGGCATTTTTATCACACACACAACACTTCTCATTCTAACCAGGTTATTTATATATCTGACCATAACAATGACTTCTCTGCACTTCACATGCTGTTTAAAATATATGACCACTCATCTGCAAATGTAAACATTTGTGAGACAACAGGATCTTCACAAATGCACATCCGAAGTCAGAGGATGTTTACAGCTCGGCGCAGGCTCTCTGTTTCATGTTTTTCCCCAAAATCTCATTGTTGCTGCTCTGGCCTCGCTCTGATCTTGGACATTTTTGACATTCCAGCCATCTGTCGCTCTATCATTTGGCTGGCATCGTCCCGGCACAATACCAGACCCGACACGCAGCAAGCCAAGCAAAGAAATTCCCCTGTCGTGCCATGGAAGCTAAAATAATGCAACTAAAAAGAAAGATTTATGACTGTATTCCAAACACAGTGAAAGTAAAAGTGAGACTTGTGTGGGAGGTTTGCAGCTTTTGGGTCACCACTGGCTGCGGTTCAGTTGAAAGTCAAAGATTAAATACGGTTGCTCTTCGAAACATTGGTGTAACGTCACATGTTTCCACAGACACATTGTTTGTATCTGTTGGTTTGCAGGGCTGGATGTCGGGGGGTTATAGACATACAGTAATTTCCACTGTCTATAGTACACATTGACCGGAGTAACTTCAACTGATGTCTGCAAACAGCCAGAATATAAATAGGTCACAGTAACCAAAACTCAAAATCTTACCTTTTACTTACACAAAAATTATCATTCTAAGACAAATCAAAGCATTTACTGTGCAAATCATCCACACTATTTAATATGTGTAATGATGGCAAATGGCTTAGATACTGGAAACCAAGCAATAAATGTGTCATTATGTTTACTCTGTAATGTTGCTAAGCCCGAAACACATTAAGGCCTTATTTATTGAGACAAGAAAAACCCTGTTACAGCATGTGCTAGGGAAATGAGTGTTGTCCTAGAGTTGTGAAGGAGAGGCCATGGATATCAAAAGCAGGAGAAGACAAGTCGACTGTCGATGTGAGACCCATTGACATGAACACACTGTGGTAGTATTGACCATTAAAGTCGGGCTACGCTAGGGCTGGGCGATATGGCCTAAAATCTATATCATGATATGAAAAAATAAATATCACGATAACGATATATTTGACGATATAATTGACAATGGACGAATTACTTCAAAATCCCAGCCTTACGCCTATTGGGAAGATTCATTCAGTGATATTTAATTCTTTTTTTTTTTTAAGGCATAATTGTCTTGCAAATATGATCTACTCAAGCAGTTTACGTCCTTCATTTCATTTTACTTTTTCAGCACGTGTCCCCGTGTTCTACAGTCACCGTTTATGCTGCTCTGATGGAGCAGAGCGTAACATAAATTATTTTGTGTCCACAACGATATAAAAAATTACAACGATATCAAAACATTATATCACGATAACGATATGTGATACGATATGGCCCAACCCTAGGCTACGCCTCTACTGTAGAGGTTCTTATAAGATGACACATTCCCAAATCGCATCGAAGCAACCATTCAGACCAAAACAGAGAAAGGAATAATTTTCAAATCGAAATATTACTTGCTGTAGGCAGTCCATTTTTAGTTTACAAACGTCACTCTAGATATCGTTTGTGTATTAGCTAACCTTAGAAAGTTTCCCCTCAACCTCAACCTTTTTTATCTCTGCATGGAAGCGAGACATGTTTATTGACAAAGGTCATACAGTTATGTTTCAGTGTCTACCTATGCCTGAATGACAAAACACATAGGAGACACAATACTCCTACATGAAGATGAACTTTACTTGCACAAGACATTTACAGCATCTCTTTACAAGAACAGTCCCGTGAATGAGCTGTAGTTAAGATAGGGCAGGATGAGTTGGGGTTTCCTGGTCTCTCCCTCTTTGATTCTATTCATGGCACTGACGCAAGCAGAGGACACACACTCGGTGTAGCACACTGCACTGCTGCCCTGTAACATTAGCACAGCGGTGACGAAAGCTCAAGGCTCCTGGGGTACATGATACTTAATATATCATGAGAAATGAATGGAAAAGTGAAAAGGCCAAATTGAAACGTACGAGTAAAAACAGTTAATTCACTAAAAGTAGTCAGGTTTTTGTTTGTCTTTTCATTTCATTTGACTGTAGTATCTTAGCCTGTTTATGATGAACTACACTGATCCACAATGGAATTTTATCACAGGTCTTATATCAATATTTAAGATTATGATTGAGAGCGATGGAATAAATGGGCTTGCAGATTTTGTATTGGGTCTGAATACTTATGTTGTAACGGAATAATCTTTTTTCCATACTTTTTCAGACTTACTAAATAATAAAAGACAAGTGAATTAAAATAGGTCTAAATTGAACCATTGAACCCATTCCGTATCTGTGCACGTCTCCTTGTCTCTGACCTCCAGCCTCACCATCCATTACTGCCTTCATTTATCTTTTATTACTGCAGACTTCTTAAAGGTTTTCCTGACAAATGGTTTCGCTCTCCCAAATTGTCAATCCTTCCACAAACCTCGGTATTTCAGTTTATTGCTAACTTGCAGGTTGTTTTTGCCAACATTGCGTAGTTGGTGTAAAATGTAAATAATTTTAAAAATGTGACAATGTTGAAACACTATTTGGAATCCAGCTTTCTGCTTTCTGAAAGCAGGGGGCGAAGTCAAAACGTTCGATCTGGCCAAAATAACTCCCTTCACAAGATGAGGAACTATTCTTTCTTAATCAGATTTAAGGTCCGGTCTCCAATGCTGATATCCTCACACATTAAACCGGCCACATAAAAAGACAACTGGAAAAGTGTATATCAGGTGTCTACAATGTAATCAGAATCAGAATAGGTTTATTGCCAAGGTTTGTGAACAAGGTTTACAAACTAGGAATTTGTCTTGGTGCAAACGTGCGACATTGAACATATAACACAGAATTAAGATAAAAAATAAGCTAAGAACGTTAAACTATAAGGCTATAAGGGCATGCATAAAAAATATTAAATAAATAAGATAAAATAAAGTGACATATGGTAAGACAACAACAATTTGACAATGAACAACAACGGGATTGTATATACAGATGTGTAGGCGTATAAAGTGATATTAAGTGTTATAAAGTGATCCTTAGTATGTCAACTTTTTGTTTGATATATCATTGTGTGTTTATCAAAACTGTAGAATCATTAAGTGTTAGACTGTATAGGCCCGATCTGGAAAATGCATTCTTGGGTGTAACATTTTGAGGTTATGAACAGCACAGCCACATTTTGAGGTTTTCTGTCATCAACAACATGTACGCTTTTGTTGCAACATCCACAACTGCTCACAAAGGCGTGTCGGTGATGAATGAGTATGCGGTGAGCCTCATGTCCTTGTGAATCACATCACATCTCATTTTTATTAATTTTTTTTAGAGCAGTAATTCATCAATATAAGGTATGGCCCACTTTTAGTTGAGCTACTGCAGAACATGATACAGAAAAGAAAGCGGCATCATATATGGTGACGAACGGCAAAAGGTTAATGCAAAAAGCAAAGTTTATGGCAAGTCTTCAACAGCCAGATTAATGAAGACGGTTCAACAGAAAAAATAAAAAAACATGTTCCACTTTTTACTCTACTCTTTGTCAACAATATGGATTTCAGTCTTACATGTGGCATTTTTTTACTTTTAGTTTAGATTCTGTATCTTAAGATATATTTTCTACTACTTGTACCACGACCAATTTAGTCTATTAATCATTCACTCTTACTGTCAGTCTCCCTTTGTGGTGACATAACTGCCTTAGGACTTACTGGCAGAAATGTGCCTGCCGCCAGTCACACAGTCACACTTAAATCATTCTCATCCAAGGACACAAGGACAATAAGCACTGCCGATAGTTTTACCTGAATCATTGATGTGTTAGCAGATGAACATACTTCCTTGTTGATGCCCGATTGCGTCAGATATCGGAAGCTAAATAGAGATGGGCTTGGTTAGTACCTGCATGGATGGGAGACCATGGAGGAATACCACATAGCCTGTAAGCGTGGTTGGTGGTGGTCAGAGAGTCCAGAAGTGTGCAGATATGTAAGTCTACTCCAAGGCCAATTTGCCACCACTGAGTCTAAAGCGAAAGAAAGTTATCCCTTGTGTCGTGTGAAAAGCACTATATACAAATAAAATTCCCTTCCCCTACATGTATCTATATCTTTTCTAAATTCTTGTATCATCTTGTTTGCAATGCCCATTAATATTGCATGATGGATTTGTGAGTCAAGTCTCATGATTTCAGTCAAATCCAAAAATGCCTCCATCTCTGACCCCATGAAGAAAAGAAAAAGAACTCTTTCGTGGCCAAAAAGTAGTTATAAAAAGTTGACCGACTATATGTTCAGCCATAGGTCTGTAGATCTAATCTCTTTGTACTAGACACGGATAGATTAAGTATTTATGTATGATCCGCATTAGTCACACAGAGAACGCCATTGTTTTCTCACTATATCCCTTTATATAACAATACTGGAACCATTTTTACACGTAACACATTTCCTCATCTCACTCACTTTTCAGACTGGTCCTTACCTGTCTGAGTGCTTTATACTTTACTGCTCTTTATAGCACAGTCTGGAAGCATTTCAAAGTCAGCAGCAGTATATCATAATGTTGCACGTGATCAGAAAAGAATCACATTACATGTATTATATAGAAAAAAGTACAGTGAGCACAGAGGGGAATTCCATCTTCATTTCTATGGTCAAATCTACATTGTAATATAATACCTGACTAGTCATCTATGCAAGTCTCTTTTTATTTTTAGAAAATTAACAGGAAAATTTACTCTTTTTTGCCCACCGAGCCGTAGAAGTAAAAATTCCACAAAAACAAACTCCAGTCAGAAGGGGCCAGTTGTATGCTTTTTTTCATGATCATAACACAGTGCAGCTTACACTATACAGACTACAGTCACAGAGAGTACCATCTCAAGTAAAACCTGAGATCATCAAGGGTGACGTTTTCTATGTGGTAAATTTACTCAATTGTATAAATACCGTAATGCAAACAAGTTAAATCTTACATTGTTGTCCAAAAGGGGGTGCCATGGAGTTAACATTTTGGGTCAAAGAAGGACAGTGTCACACAAGTTGGAGAAATCCAACTCCTTTTTTGCTATAACTTGACAGCCATAACTCTAGGCCTACTAAATGTTTTCATGAAAAGGCATTTGCAAACAAAATTAAACATAAAGAATTATATGTTTACTCCACATCACGTCAGTTGTATTAGTAATTTGAATTATTCATGCTCCGACAAGAAGCTTTGAGATGCAATTCCGCTCATTTACATGATCAACCAGTATAGAAAATGGAATAACATTGTGCACAGCCTCTATAATGACGAATGTGCTTAACAGCTGAATATGCACCAGCATGTATAAGTTATGTGGTCGACACGCGCACGCTTCTACCTCTCATGCACATATTAAACACGATTATGAGCGGTGTCTGCTTTTAAAACAGCCATGGCCCCTGCAAAGTGTGCCGGGAGTGAGGAGAACAACGGGGCAGATTAGCGAGTGAAAGAGACGCTCTTCTCTCCTCCCCTTTCCACCCTGACCTATGAAGGAGGGCGACAGATGGGGCTATTCTCTCTGACCAGGTCCCCATTCACAGCTGTCCAGGATATGGGGAGCGGAGGTGGCCTGTGATTCAGGCCATGGGATGGTGGGGGATGCAAGCAGGAGGCGTCCCAGAGGTCAGACGTTCCCTAGAAGAAAGAATGGTCCATCGGTTTACACAGACAGGAGGGAGGCATAGACTCTTCTACAAGTTATGCATTTAAATAAGCAACTGCTCTATTTTGATAATAAAGAGGGAAACTAAAACTGAAAACAGAGGCAAATTATATGAAAATTACATTTCACATGTGCTAAATTTGAATAATCCAGAATTTGGGATTGATGTTACATTGGTTGAACGGCATCTATCAGTCTTGGAAATAATACATTTAGCAAACCTTTTCATTTAACCACATAACTGTTAATGCTATGCTTAGTATGTTCAGTTCAGTTATCTTTATTGTCAATTCTACCACATGTAAAGCACTTAATTACTCACATAAAGTATATACTGTATATGTACACGTTAGTGGGCAGCAGGGGGAGAGAAGGGGAGAGTTCAGCTTCCTGACAGCCTGGTGGATAAAGTAAAATAGCCCAACAAGCTAAACTTTTTATACTTTTATTTTGTTTAGGTTACAGCAGAGCTTGTACAAGATGCATCTTAAGCTACATACAGCCATGAACTCTACTGCCTATACCGGTGTCTGCTTCCCTGTTTGTCCATCTGCTTCCCCAGCCTAACCCCTCATCATGTCGTCTCTAATCAGGCTTTTGTTTTGGTCTACATTAGCCCGGGGCCTGTCTTGCTCAAAGGCACAAACCGAAACAGTGCCACTAGTGCTGAGCTTTCATGTGGTTTCCTTTTGCATTCAGGTCATTCCAGGCTGCCAGGATCAGGAAGTGCAATACAGGGATTTCCCTCATGGCCCCGCTGGACAAGTCTGGACAAGTCTAATTGGAGAGGCAACACTCGCACATGAGCACCAAAACCCATTCCCAGGTTGGATGTCAGCAAAATTCCTTGCAAGGATGTGGAATAGAGTTACTGTGGCTCTTCTGTTTAGCCTTCCAGGGGGGTGGAATTCATACAATTGAACACCATTTTATGGATAAATAAACTAAACCCGAGAGCAAGCGAAACATACTGACTGCAGTCAAATGAAAGTTTTGAAATAAATTGCAATGATAGATCTTCTGTCTAATGCCCCTTGTCTGCATTTGCACACAGTTTGTGCAGTTTGTGCAGTTTTTCTGCTTAAAAGAAAAGTGTACAGTGTTAATATGTAGCTAATTCAATATGACAAATATTGCCCTGCTACATAACTTAACTTTAGCATTTGTTGCTTTCTTTGTTCTTGAACCTGAACCTCTCTTCATTACAATGCTGATTTTTTTCTGGTTATTTGTGGGGACTACAACAGCTGCTACAAGCAACTGGAGGACATCATTTATAAAACCTGTGCAAGCTCACTACTGCAGGGACCAGTGATTCAGTGACCTGGATTCTCCAAGGTTCTGTATTATCTCAAAAATAATACAGAACACGCATGTTATTTGTGAGAAGAAGTCACCTCTTCTCACAAAGGCTACAACTCCTATGCGTCCTTATTTTACATTCTGAACAACCTAATGTCTTGAGTTATCTTTGACTGTTCTTACCAAGACCATCAAGGGGGACAAAAGAGATCGTAGACATTAGAAACAGCATGAAAACAGTCGGCTCAGCGAAAGAATTGGATTGTAACAGTTGAGAACAGTAGAGTCTGTGAGCTAATCCTTTTAGACCTAAGTTTGCTCATGTGGTTTCACAGAATTTGGCAATCCTAACTATGGCTATTGTCCCATAAAATAACTTACACCAATAAATCTGTGCCAAAGTTGTCGTCATTTCCAGTAGATAGCTAGAACGTTACATACTGCACCCTTTACTTTTACTTAAGTACGTATTTTGGAGCTCTCCAGAGACGCTTTTCTTGCTTAGGGAAAAATAAATCTCATCATCTTAGTTTACACTTTGACCAGTGATATTTTAGTCAAAAACAAGAGTGAACTATTTCTCAAGGCCCCCTCGATCAATGCTTACAGGGGCTGAAGCCCATGGGTCTATGGAGTTAGCGGGCTTTCCACTAAACACTGTTTCCAGAGCGAACTTCATTGTACAATCGCTTTTCTTCTCTATAGCCATTGACAAGGTTTAACTGATGCCTTTGCAAAAATAATGTTTTTGTACCTTCTTGTTTCAAATTGGGGCTTTGAAAGTAATGCATTTTTATATGTTTAATGATGCTAATGGTGATCAAATCCAGGATGGATATAGAAGTAGCGTGCTACATAGGAACATGTAGGAGCAGACCTTTAGTTCTTCATCCTTCTTGATGAGTTAAACTAGCATCAAACAGACACGCTCATCTTATCGATTGGCCCTTGATCCTGTAAAACGCCTTGAGGCCTGGCCTCTTTCCCATCAGGAGCACCATTTGTAGTCTGTCCAATAATAACATAGATCCATGACTTGTTAAAACTCACGTGTTAATATTGAGGAGTTCCTCAATGCATCACTGTATCTCTTGTTCTGGGAAAGCAGGGAAACTTCCAGTGCTTCGGGAAGTAATTTATGCATCGCCCTCATCGCTCCAAAAAAGTCCAGCGATGGGAATTACCTGCAACTGGGAGTCTGCAACTCGGCAAAAAACAAGTTATTTTAGTCAGAGAGATACTCAGTTATTGCATATGCAGGCTCTCAAAACCCGGGGAGAAGGCAGTTACACACTCTTCCAGAATACACTAGTCAAGAAACAGACGCTTTGGCTGTTTTGCAGTTAGTATTATTTTTACTGCAACATTTTACGGTTGTGTCGAAGTGAATTGCTTTATACTATAAGATATATATAATGTTGTTTAGACTGTCATTGCCACCGCTATTTATTACTGTCACTTTTTATAATATTTCTGCTGCAATTAATACAACTACTATGACCCACCACTGCATTGTCTAAAATGAAAAAGCTTTGTTGCTGTGTGACAAACTACTCACATTTTTCACCCCCTGCTTTTTTCCTCCACACAAATTCTCTCGGCAAAAGTACATTGCCTTGAAAGAAATTCCTTAAAAAATAGCATTCTGTCTCACTTTGCACTAATCCTGTTTTGTTCTGACTAAAACAGCTGGTTCCTGGAGCACATTCCTCCGCCATCTTTTGCCGTCTATCTTGTCTTCTTGGTCAGGCATGCGTGGAGGACAGGTGTGGGTCTGCACGGCCTGGACACAAGCACACACACAGACGGGATGTGGCTCTCTATAATGCCATTCACAGTGTCTCAATGGGAATCGGTAGGGGCCCCTGCTCTGTCCTGCTCCCCTCCCTGATAGACAAGCAGCCGTGTCTTTGTGCAACACCCGGCGCCCCCGGATCGTTTAGGGCAGAGGAGGAGGCTGAGCGGAGGTTTATGGGGGTCTTAGCTGCAGCAATCAGTGTGGCCTGTCGCCACTTAGCAAAGACGCGAGTAGCAGGAGGGGCAGGCAAAGTGGTGAGGACGTGTGAGACGCTATTACTGCAAAGAACAAGTTACTGTCCTATGTGTCAGACGACCCCAGCCAGGATTACAAAGTTGTGTGAGAAAAGGCATTTAACTTAACATAAAGGATTTAGAAATCAACTGATAGGACTTTTTCCGCTCCAGGTCGATGTTATTACCTATTTGGAAACTCCCAAGCAGTTGACAAGCGATAAACTCTGCTGATATTTCTGGACTGATATGCAGGGCTGACTTGAATAATTATTAGCCAAACAATATGATGTTAATGATTATACTTCAAAGCTAAAAGCCAATGCACCTAAAATGTGCAAATGACAACTGATATGTTGGTCTGATAATCAATATCTTTTTATTTGTCCTTTATTTATCCAGGATAAATACAAATCTCTTTTTCAAGCCTGTGTGAATCACACAATTAGAATGGCAGATCATGTATTTATTTTACTTTTTATTTTTTAAATCAAATTGAATATTTTTAATCAATCCGCTAAGATTCACTCTTTTTCGGGAGTGTTTTGAACAAAACCACATTAATGAAAATATTTGATTATAAATATGAATACAAATCAAAGTGCTTAATTCATACAAATAAATCATACAGAAAGCATTTCCACTGATAAGAGTAACTTTTTCTATTATTTATAATGAATAAAATACATTCTTTTTGTAAGTGTGTGCATTTGAGGGAGGTTTGTTGTGGATCCCACCTGCTAAGGATTGTACAAAGCATTTCAGCATTAGCTCGTCACAATAGCCCAAAGCTGCTGCTCCTGCTGTTGCCCTGCCTGCTGCTGCTCTGAAAAGTCTTTTCAGATTCACAGCCAAATTAAATACACACTTCTTTATGAGAAACACAGTCTGTCAGGGGTCAGATGAATACAAGCACATATGGTAACTGTGGGTGAGCACTTTTTACCTAAAGGTCATTTCATTACTTTTTATACTGCTGCAATAATCTGACAGAGCTGAGATAGTAGTAACCCATTGCCCCCCACAAGACCAGACATAACAAAAAAAAGGACTTTCCTTTTTTATCTTATTAAAATAATATTATTTCTTGGAGTATATGTAAATATAACCAAGATTTTCACTGTACACATTTTTTCTTACATATACATTATAAATCATCAAATATTCAAGTAATGATTTTAAAATAACTAGAATGTCTGCAAACAACAAAACACTTTGTCTCTTATGTGTAAAACCTGTGTTTAGACCTCCAAAAACATGTTCTTAAATGCATGTGATTCTTGTTTTCTTTCAGCACTTCATACGCAATTCTTTCAAATGTTAATGCCCCAGGACTTTTCTCATATGTGGATTTTAAATAACAGATCTCAATTTATATTCTTTCCTAAAATTGTTCAGCCCTAATATGAACACTTTTGAGGCTTTCAGACTCCAATAACCCCCTCATTCATTGCTGCCCATGCCGGGTCTCCGTTTATCCCATCATCAGATGCACTCAGGCTCACCAGTCAGCACACCAAATGCCTTTTTATAAACATAATTAAACCATCATGTTACCAACCACGGACTTGGATGAGTCACTGCATCTGAGGAGCAGGCTAAAAGCATTGAACCGCCGCTGTAGAAGCTTTTCTTTTATTAAAGATGTGAAAGATTTAGATGCTTCGGTTGTGTCTGAGGCCACTGCAGTGCCAACATCTGTGCATCTTGTTCAATCCATAGGAGAAGAGGCACCAGGCATAATGTTGAAGCAACACTTGAAGAGCTGTGTTCATGGAGAAACCTGTTTCAGAGAAGAGAGCATTTGTGACGCACATACTTTATAAATGTAACTATTACACATTCAGGCTATGTTTTATTTCACCGCAGTAAGGATGTAATTTGCAAAAAAACATAGATACTGTACTACAGATGCATCCGTCGCCTCAACAGCAAAAAAAAGCCATTGTGTAAAGGCTAAGACAGGTGTGTTGTAACCGCTGTTATGTAGTCGCGTCACGTCTGAGCTGTGACATCACTGCACTGCTAAGCCCCACCCCCCACTGCTTGCTCTCTCACTCTCACTGTCTGCCCTCTTCTACTTGGTATTCTGCAGTTCACAGTGACACTGCTCTATTCCCAGCACCACTACGTGCTGGAGTGGGCATGGAAGAGGAAGTCGAAAATAGGAGAAAATTTGACATAATTAGATAAAACGTCATGTAAGGTTGTTGAGCATGTTCAGAGCCCTTAGAAACAACTGATGCCTGTTTGTGCACTTGGACTGTCAGCTGACTGCCTGTAAAGAAAGCTATTATACGCTTATTGTATCTGTCGGCACGAGGCTTGGCACAGCAGAGCCAGTGTGCTAGAAGAAATGATGCACACTCCATCACTGTCCTCTTCTGTATTCTGTGTTCTGTCTTCCACGTAGCTTCGACTTGGCGTCATATGACAGCACTGTACATTGTTCAAAATGCTAGGCCTAAAAGCCGAGGCACAAAACTGAATGATGAATTTTTAAATGCGTTGTCCTTGAGGATGACAGCTTCGTAAAACTAGATGAAGTTATTTTCAAAATGTGGCGAATTTCAGAATAACTCCGGGATGACTCTTAAAAAAACTCCTTTTTGCTTTGTTTGCAACCAAGTAATAATGTATATTGTTAGTCATATTAGCTATAATTGTAGAGTAATAGTTTAACACTCATAACTTTGGAGTGAAAGTGGCTCAGTAGTAAGGGCATTTGGATCTAAATGTCAGTAGCATACTGTTGTTGCGCCCTTGAGTAAGCCACTTTACCTCTTTTGTTGTGTAAACGAGTGGTTGGTGGTTGAAGGTGCCAAATACAGGCTGTCACATGTTGCTGAAAAACGTTCAGCATGTTGTACAAACAAACGCAAGTGATTGACAACCATCAACAATGATGTCACACCCTGCTCCATCTACTTCTCCTGGGAGCCACCCTATTCAATTGAGTGCCCCCTGTTAGGTTTATTATTACTACTCACTACCCACTAGATTTTTAAAGTCTGTGCTGAGCAGTGTATCACAACAACTCACGCATTTAGTTAACACCTCACTCCAGACTGGAGCTTTCCCAAAGGCCCTAAAAACAGCTGTCATTAAGCCACCGCTGAAGAAGAGTGGTCTTGATGCAACAGAAATGGACAATTATCGGCCTATTTCAAATCTGCCCTTTATAGGAAAAGTCTTGGAGAAAGTGGTTTATAGCCAGCTTACAGAATTTCTTCTTGTAAATAATGTTTTTGAAGTGCTCCAGTCGGGCTTTAGACCCGGCCACAGTACTGAGACAGCCTTGTAGCCGGTGATAAATGACATCAGGTGATAAATGACATCAGGCTAAATACAGATGCAGACAAGGTCACAGTTTTAGTCCTGCTGGACCTGGGCGCTGCGTTTGACACAGTGGACCACGGGATCTTACTAGAGAGGTTAAAAACCTGGGTGTGAATCTCTGGAAAGGCTCTCGAGTGGTTCAGATCCTACCTTGAGGACCGAATTTACTATGTCACGATGGGAAACTGTGTCTCAGACTGGATGGGTCGATGCTCCCGTCTCAGCACTGGCTTTCTGTCACTCAGAAAATAGAGTTTAAAACAGCCCTGCTTGTGTATAAGTCCCTTCAGTCAGGCACCAAAGTACATCTCTAATATGTTACAGCCATAAGAACCACCTCGGGCCCTGAGATCCTCAAAGGCGGGTCTCCTGGTGGTTCCCAGAGTCACCACCAAACACGGTGAGGCTGCGTTTCAGTTTCACGCAGCAAAAGTCTAGAACAGCCTCAGTGAGGACGTGAGACAAGCCTGACTTGATGTTTAAGTCCAGGTTGAACTGACAACTTTTTACTGCTGCCTATGACAATTGATTGTATTTTAACACATTTTAATATCTACAATATACAGTGCCTTGCGAAAGTACTAATACACCTTGAACCTTTGCACATTTTGTCATGTTTACAACCCCTAAATGTAAAGATTTTATTTTTATTTTTTTACTGAAAGTTCACACACAAGTAACAGACAACTGTGAAGTGAAAGCAAAATGATACATGATTCTTTTATTTTACAAAAAATAGAAAAGTGCATTACATTGCCTTCATAACATTCCTAATGACTGCAGAATGTCCACACCTTGCCCTAACCATTAAATAGAGGCCACCTGTGTGTAATCTACTCTCAGTATAATTACAGCTGTTCTGTGAGGGCCTCAGAGCTATGGTCGGAGTGTATTGGTCACTAAACAACATCATGAAGGCCAAGGAACACACCAGAGAGGTCAGGGATAAAGCTGTGGAGAAGTTTAAAGCAGCGTTAAGTTATACAAAGATTTCCCAAGATTTGAACATCTCACGGAGCACTGTTCAATCCATCATTCGGAAATGGAAAGAGTATAGCACCACTGCAAACTTACCAAGATACGGCCGTCCACCTAAACTAACAGACCGAACAAGGAGAGCACTGGTAAGAAATGCAACCAAGTGCCCTAAGATAACTCTGGAGGAGCTGCGACGTACTGCCGCTGAGCTGGGGGAATCTGTACATGGGACAACTATAAGTCGTACTCTACACAAATCTGGCCTTCATGGACGAGTGGCAAGAAGAAAGCCATTATTGAAAGGAGGCCATAAGAAATCCCGTTTGAAGTTTGCTAGAAGTCATATGGAGGACACAGCTACCATGTGGAAGAAGGTGCTTTGGTCAGATGAGACAAAAATTTAACTTTTTGGCCCAAATGCAAAATGTTATGTATGGCACAAACCTAACACTGCTCATCGTCCTGAGTGCACCATCCCCAGTGTCAAATATGGTGGGGGGAGCATCATGCTATGGGGCTGCTTTTCCTCAACGGGGACTGGGAAGTTTGTAAGAATAGTTGGGAAGATGGATGAAGCCAAATACAGAGACAGGAGTCAGCAAGAGAATTGAGGCTGGGGCGGAGATTCACCTTCCAGCAGGACAATGACCCTAAACACAAAGCTAAATCTACAATGGAATGGTTTAAAACAAACATATTAATGTGTTAGAATGGCCCAGTCAAAGTCCTGACCTAAATCCTATTGAAAATCTGTGGAAAGACCTGAAAACTGCTGTTCACAAACGCTTTCTTTATAATTTGACAGAGCTTGAGTTGTTTTGTAAAGAGGAATGGGCTAAAATGTCAGTCACCTTTCTATTTTTTGAAACATAACAAAATCATGTATCATTTTGCGTTCACTTCACAGTTGTGTGTGAAATTTCAGTAAAACATTCAAAATAAAATATTAACGTTTAGGGTTGTAAACATGACAAAATGTGCAAACGTTCAAGGTGTATTAGTACTTTCGCAAGGCACTGTACATACTTTTTAATGTATTTTTTATGTAATTGTATTGTGTTTTTTAATGCTTTTTATTGCATTTGTATTGTGTTTGGGTATCTGGTGCTGCTGTGAGGCACATTGAGTTGTACATGTACATGAAATGTGCCATATAAATAAACTTGCCTTGCATTGCCTTGCCTACAGTAATGAAGACCTATTATTAACAGAAATATGCGTTTTCTTTCTTATAAATTAAATTTCTTATCTAGTTTAATTACATCATGCTTCCAATTAAGTTACACATCCAACAGATTAATAATGTTGCAATGTTCCATTTCACCATGCAGTGACAGGCCTTCAATATGAGATACTATATGACTATTGAGACGTGCTGGTGCTTTGTTTCCTGTAAAAAAAACTAAAAACTGATGCATATTGGACAACATGAATCATCCTAACCCAATTTCTATTCTGCGCAGATCCGCTTTGACAACCTATTCGTGACTAACTTATCATACTCGTATTGATTATTTCCTGAGCCAACTCATGCAGAAGAGAAAATATCGGTCTGGCTTGTTTTCGATGATTTCATTTTCTATTTTTAACGCTAGCTTTTGCTGTACTTAAATTCCTTTTTGTATGAGCGGGATCAGACAATTAAAAGCCGTAATACGGGCACAGTTGAAAGAATGGTTTGGTCATTGGAGCATGGCTGACAAATTGATGGGGTATTAAACATGGTGATGCGTAAACCTTCACAAATGGGAAAGTATTTCAAGAGGGCTCGGGCACATTTCCTTTCCCTGTGTTGTGGGTTCGAGTCTTGGCTCCAACCGTTTGGAGAGGGTCTCTCCCTGCGCTACATTCCCTTTCACGCTAAACTGTCAAGTCCACTAAAGCTTGTCTGCCAAAAATATAAATTCACTCTCCAAAGAACCAACCGAATCCTTTACACATTTGCCAAAAGGTCCCTGAAGCAATGCAAAATAAATGGATAGCATTAGATTGCAAGGAGGCAATAAGATTTAAAATGTGTGTGTTTTAGGGGATAATAAATAATAATTATAATGCATCGGTTTTATATAGCGCTTTTCTGGACACTCAAAGACACTTTACATTGCACTATTCATTCACTCCATACTCGGTGGTGGTAAGCTACTATTGTAGCCACAGCTGCCCTGGGGTAGACTGACTGAAGCGAGGCAACCAGTATGCGCCAACCGCCCCTCCGACCACCACCAACCACTCACTCTCTCACTACATTCGCTAGGCTTCCTGGTGTCACCAAACTGTCTCCCCTCCAAGTACCTACCAGGCCCTTCCCTGCTTAGCTTCCAAGGTCTTATGGGATCGGGCATAGCAAACGCGGTATGGCCAACATAAACATCAAATTAAAAAAATCAAATTAAAAAACAGCTCAACTGATCGTATTTATTTGAGGTGGTCATAAACAGGAAGAAGTATATATATGTATATATATATATATATATATATATATATATATATATATATATATATATATACACATATATACATAATACTACTGTACATCTGTGGCCATATTGGCTGCTAATTCCTGTCCTGGCTTCAGACTGGGCCTTACTTTGAAGCTACTGCTTGTTGCTTCACATAAGCTGAGTGCAGGGTATTGGGGCTCAAATTGATTTGATCTCAAGCGCTCGGCATCTTAACAACATACAGTATACGTGAAAAGCCTCGCTCAGATATATGTGAAGTCATGTTAGCCACTCACGTCCCACACTGACTAATGTGCAGCTGCTGCTATGGCAACGTACTCGCACAGGAGGACTTTTTGTCTTTAGCACAAAGCCTTTTAAAACGTCTGAAACAGCAGAGTCATGTGTATTCTTCTCCAATGTCTGTACAATCCCATTTCAAAACATAACTTTTAAACAAGTATAAAAATAGGTGTTGTACCGACATTTTGGAGATGCGGTACTTATAATAGAAATGTACTGCTACCCAGTTTGGAAATGTTGTAAAGGGCTCTTTACAAAATCAGACAAGTGGAAGAAGATGGATGGATGGATGGATGGATGGATGGATGATCAGGACAGTACATTCTAATGACTTATTTGCACTTTTTTGTTTCACACTAACAATTATTTGGCCTATATTCAATTAAGGATTGTAATGTCTGGTCTCGAACTGTGTGAATGTTTTTTTAAGTGTAATTCAAAGTCCTAACAGAACCTCTTACATAATTTCTAAGAATAATTTCTCAACCCTCTTTGTGCCACAGAGGAACAAGCCAGCCTGCTAAGTTCCTTGAAAACATGAGGCCCCTGTTCATTAAAAAATAAATAGCATGAAAGACGTTGCAGAGAAGTGAAGAAGTGAAACAGCGCTTTCATACTTCTGCATTGATACTCTCTGCCACAAAAGACTGGGATCTGTTCCAGCATATTCTGTACAAATCAAAATGGTGAAATGGGTTTTGTAGCTGAGAGACATTTACTATTACAGGGGCACTCCACAAATTGCATGCTGGGTAATTTGTTCAAAGCTATCTGTTGAAACAATTAGTACAGCAGCCTCTGGTGTATCCCCCAAATTTGAACCTGAGAATTCCATCATAACGCTGGATGTCTTTCTCATATTGGGGTTGCAGTAGTCTCCCACCAGACAAAATAATTTTGTAAATATAGTCATGTGGCAGTAGTGTTGTGTTGCTATAGTAGATATGTTGCTGCACTACTACATTGCCATAACAGTCGCATTAGTTCTTATGTACTTAATGCTTCAATTTAATACATTTCTATACATTAGCTCCAAAGTTCATTCATTAATATAAAAAAACTCTCCGTCATTCTGCATGTGTCTGCTGAGGTGTTGTAAAGTCTCATTAAAAGTGTGTCTTTGCACACGTTGCGTCATGACCCTATAGTTGTCTGAGACAGAAGCTGTGAGGAGTTCACACCATCCGCGAGAATATATCATCCAGTCTGCATGGGGCCGGCGGCGGGATGAGCTCCTAAGGTGCTAAACCCAAACACACGGATAACACAGACCCCTACAACAACAGGCCCATGTGTCGTCTACCCAGTCATAAAACAACATGGGGTCTACGGAGCTATTTATGTCCCAGAGGACGCATCTCAAGGGAAAACAGTCACTCTTGGCCTGCCACTAGTGATGTGAGTGTGATTTTTGTGCTAGTTGCAAGCTGACAAAGATACAGCACATCCATATTCTATGAAATGCATTATATGAGCCACATAATTAGCTTTTGGCAGAATTTATAATAATAATAATAATAATACATTTTATTTGTAATGCACTTTACGTTTGACACAATTGCTACAGTGGACATAGTTAAAAACAAAACACTATACAATATAATACAACATGTTAAAAGACGGGACTATAAAAAAATTAAAAAAAATAAAAACTAGCATTAGCTGTTAAAATAAGCTTGAATCATTTATTAGTCGGTTGATTTCTATTTCAGGACATCACAGGTCACAGGTCCCAAGCTTGTACTAACTGAGAGGGTTGTGTAAGCAATGATCCATTTGAGAAATCTTTGCCATAACTAATCTGTTATACAATGGAGATAATTTGCTCTAATGACTCAACAGAGAAAGCATTAATGTTCAGTGAGAAATCTGTAAATATAGTTCATACTACCTTTGCAATTCTAAGTAAAATCGTCTTGTTTATTACAGGGCTTTTGTCTTATCATATAAACACATTTCCACTGCTACTTTGTGAACATTGCTTTGTAAGGAGGGGGAGGAGGATGAAAAAGCATAGACCTAGTTTTCTGGAAAACACATCGGAGACACAGAGGAGGGTGGGTGCTCAGGGAGGAGGCAGCCAAGCAGCTGTGAGATAAAGAAAACAGTAGGTAGACATTTATCCACATTATCTACAAGTAATGCTGCACGTGCCTGAACCACTCGGCATATGATATTCTTACGTTTTTATTTTGACATTTTTAATTCCTTATCAGTTATGTCACTAATCATAATGGGAAAGGGATGTTATGTGCATATGCTGAATTGTGCAACGACTTGTTCTTTGAAAAGCACCAGCAGGTTAATATCTAGGAACAACCCTAGACTAATAGGTTTTACATTTCACTTACCCTCATTTAGAGGGTATGCATTGTATGTCACAAGATGGCAATAGCATGGCAACAGAAGCCAAATGAGCATTAACACGGAGTTAGTAAAATTACTATTGTTTTAACATTAAATCCAGAACATTAAGGATTCTGTTAAGAATGAAAATTAGTGGTTACCAAAGTGGGGGGTCATGAGACACCGAAGTGAGGGTCGCAAGATGGTTTTGAGACAATCATTTTTTTACACTTCTGCCATTATATGACACAGTTGCACAGCATATACTGCATTAGAGAAAGTCAAAATACGGTATCCAAACTAACATAGGCAAGGCAAGGCAAGTTTATTTGTAGAGCACAACTCATACACAAGGCATTTCAAAGTGCTTCACAGTTTCATAAAATTACAAGAAAACAGATCAAATCATTCAATAAAACATCAACATAACAGTAAAAGGCAAGAGTGCAGATAAAATACTTTCAGTTTTCATATGCACGGGTAAAAAGAACTGTTTTCAGCCTGGATTTGATTATTCTCAGAGTTGTGGCTTGTCTCACATCCCCATGAACACTATTCCAGATTTTAGCTGCATGAAACTGAAACGCAGCCTGGGAACCACCAGGAGACCCCTCCCTGAAGTTCTCAGGGCCCGAGATGGTTCATACGGCTCTAACATGTCAGAGATGTACTTTGGTGGTAAACCATATAAAGACGTGCACAAGCAGAGCTGTTTTAAATTATATTCTCTGAGTGACAGGAAGCCAATGCAGAGACCGGAGCACTGGACTAATATAGTCGTATTTCCTGGTTCTTGTCAGGACTCGAGCAGCAGCGTTCTGGATGTTCTGCAGCTCTAACAGCTCGTTTAGAAAGGCCAGTGAGCAGGCCGTTACAGTAGTCTAACCTGCTGGAGACAAATGCATGGATGAGTCTCTCTAAGTCTGGTTTTGACACTATTCCTCTGATCTTAGCAATGTTTTTCAGATGGTAAAAAGATGATGATGTTATTGCTTTGATGTGGCTGTTTAAGTTCAGGTCTGAGTCCATGATTACTCCTAGATTTCTAACCAGATTTGTTTTGTTTTAGAGAGAGACTCAAGGTGACTGATAACACTTTGTCTTTGTGTCTGTGGGCCAAAAACAATGAACAGTTTGGTCTGAGTTTAGTTGGAGAAAGTTGTTTTGCATCCACAAACTGATCTGACAGAGTGTATTTACAGGCCCATGTTCACCTGCCGTCAGTGACACGTAGATCTGAGTGTCATCTGCATAGTTGTGGTACAACACATTGTTGCTGGTTTATTAGCTGACCCAATGGAAGCATGTACAAGTTGAATAAGAGGGGTCCCAAGATTTACCCCTGGGGGACTCCACAGGTCATGGAAATTTTGTCTGAGACACAGTTGCCAATTTTGACAAAGTACACCCTGTCCTCGAGATAGGACTTGAACCAGTTTAGAGCAGTACCAGAGATTCCCACCATGTGTTCTAACCTGTGAAGTAAGATCCCATGGTCCGCTGTGTCAAAGGCAGCGCTCAGGTCCAGTAGAACTAAAACTGAGACCTTACCTGCGTTGGTGTTCATACGGATATCATTTGTCACCTTGATCAGAGCTGTCTCAGTGCTGTGGTGAGGCCTAAATCCTGAGTGGAAAATATCAAACATGTTGTTAGATAGGAGAAAATAAGTGAGCTGCTGATATTTTACTTTCTCTAGGACTTTTCCTAAGAATGGTAGGTTTGATATGGGCCGGTAGTTGTTCAGTACCTTGGCTGTTCTTCTTTAAAAGAGGCTTAATAACTGCGGTTTTCAAGGCCTTTGGAAATGCTCCAGTCTCAGGTGAGATGTTGACTAACTGAACATGTTGTGGTAACAAGCTGGTCAGCACAGACTTCAGAAATCTAGTGGGTAATTCATCAAGGCAGCATGTACATGAACAGCATGAGATAACCTTTTCGATTGTTTTGTCAGTAACAGGTGTGAAATCAGCTCACGGTGTTTATCTGGTGGCGGGGTTGCTATTTGTGTTGTGGAAATTATGGCATTCTAAATGCCTTGGACTTTGTCATTAAAAAGAATACTGCACATAGTTACACTAGATTTTCAATGTTTAGCAGCTTAAATTATTATAACTGATAATTACATTTTACAGAAGGGGTTCCCGAGTTGTTGGTTGGTTCACTGTTTCAAAGTCTGGGCACCGCAATGGCAAAGGCTCGGTCATCCCTAGTTTCATCCATGATCTTGGGGCATCTTACATCATTTGATTTGCCAACTTCATTGTCCTACTTGGGGACATGAACAGACAGAAGCTCTGACAGATAAGATGGGGGCTTCCCATTCAAATATTTAAAAACATCAATAGGACCTTAATCTGCATCCTGTAGCTAACTGGGAGGCAGTGCAAGGAGGCCAGAAGAGGAGTTATATGTTAATATTTCTGTGAGCAAGCGTGCTGCAGAGTTTTAGACCAGCTACAAGCAATGGATGGAGACTATTTTCAAGTTGGAGATTTTAACATATGGGTTGATATATTGTATACCTTTACTCTCCAAATGAACAATGGGTTAGAAAGAGCATTTGCCCCTGAACTCTTCAGGGTTGTTTACCTTTCAGGCCATTGATAGGCATTCATATGATAGTGATTAATAGTGATGCAAGTGTGGTTATCTTGAGGCTCTTTCACTGGGACCGAAAGGTCAAGTTAAAAATCTAGGGGTAATCATGAACTCAGACCTGAATTATAACAGTCATATTAAGTCCATTACATCAGCGACCTATTACCACCTAAAAAACATTGCCAACATAAAAAAAATAGTGTCAAAACCAGATTTGGAGAGATTAATTCATGCGTTTGTCTCGTCGGCCAGACTATTGTAACGGTCGGTTCACTGGTCTCTCTAAACGAGCTGTTAGACAACTGCAGTATATCCAAAATGCTGCTGCTCGAGTCCTGACCAGAACCAGGAAATACAACCATATTAGTCCAGTGCGCCCGGCTCTGCACTGGCTTCCTGTCACTCAGAGAATAGAGTTTAAAACAGCCCTGCTTGTGTATAAGTCCCTTCATGGTTGGGCACCGAAGTACATCTCTGATATGTTACAGCCGTATGAACCATCTTGGGCCCTGAGATCCTCAGGGACGGGTCTCCTGGTGGTTCCCAGAGTCACCACCAAACACAGTGAGGCTGCGTTTCAGTTTCATGCAGCAAAAGTCTGGAACAGCCTCAGTGAGGACGTGAGACAGGCCTCAACCCTGACTGTGTTTAAGTCCAGGCTGAAAGGACACCTTTTTACTGCTGCCTATGGCAGTTGATTGTATTTTAACAAATTTGAATATATACAATATACATACTTTTTAATGCATTTTTTTTTATGTTTTTTTTTTATGTAATTGTATCGTGTTTTGTAATGCTTTTTATTGCATTTTTATTGTGTTTGGGTATCTGGTGCTGCTGTGAGGCACATTGAGTTGTAGATGTACATGAAATGTGCCATATAAATAAACTTGCCTTGCCTTGCCTTAATGCTGAGTAGGCCTATGTCTTAGCATGTTAGATTATCTAATGGACATAATTCTTACAGAAAATTATATATTTCTCTTGATGTGAAGCAAACACTCTCTGATCTCATTTTAGCTGAAAATCAAAGAGCTGCCCTTACACACGTGGGGATATGCATATACATATTGACTGTGGGTGACTCACCGACACACTCTTATGAGGAGCAAGATTAGGGGTTGTCACGTCGCCAGGCAACACTTCCTGTGCAACTGTAAACCTCGTTTCTGCCCCGCGTGTCTGTGTGAAAGTGGGTGGAAGGTGGCTGTAATGTCACCATGGCCCATAATTGGGAGACGGCACTGATATTTAAAATGTGCCAGGGGGGCAGAGTGGTGAGAGGTCTGCAAGAAATAGCAGCAAACATGATGGACATTTTGTGTGGGTTACTAATTTTGACAGATAATGCTGAACGTAATTAAGAGCCAGTGCGTTCCATCTCCTTATGGTGTTTGCTGTAAATCTGCAGTTGGCTTCGGGTTGATCCATGTGATGAACAGTGAGACCATGTCACACACGACTCAGAGCAACACATAACTGCTTTCTATTATATATATATATATATATATATTGTATACATACTGTAGATCTTGTGGAAGGATATAAGAAACAAGAGAGGTATTATTTAATATCTGTTACTACAAGAGTGGTGACCAGCAGTGGCAGCAATGCTCTACCAACTGCACTATCATTCTCAAGTAACATTTCACCTCACTCTCCTTTGTTAAAGCAAATGAGAGGATGCAGTACATGCTTCTGTCAACCAACAATATAAACAGCAAACGCAACTAAACATGACGGATAGTTGCTCGACGCTACCGCCAACTTGATAGGCTCAAACTTAGTCACTTGCTGAATGGACACGTTTTATGTTTCCATGAAGCAACAAGTCAACTCTGAGTATGGAAATGCCTCCACATTAATATATTCATGACACATTTCTGACGGATGTGTATAAAATATCTAGTGCAGCGTGTCTTGTGATCAGTGTACCCACTTTAGTGTAATCTGCATTTTGCCTTAAGTCATTTCTTGTGGTACCGTACACAGAGCAACTTTACGCTGGAAAAATAAGGTCATTCACGGCTTTGAGCGTCTTCTGACATTCGTCCCCCCTCCACTCTTTGTTTGTCCGTCTAAGTAGCCTCGGTTTGTGTACAGATCTACCCTGATACAAGCAGGACACATGTGATTTATCCATGTGTGATTAAACCAATGGCCGCTGACTGCTCTGCTTTTTGACTACGACACTGGAGGCTGCCATTGCTCCACCTTTGCTGCAGTACCTCCATATGACCGCTATCCCCCCATTGTAATGCATTGGACTTTAGACACGTTAAAAACAACGTTAATGCCTGGTGCTTAATGGTTTAGAAGTGGCTAGAGCTACATATTCCTCCTGTGATTACGCTGGGTTAAAAACAATATGAAGCACCAGGGTTTTTATCGTAGATAAGAATTTTAGAAATCTTGCGTAATTAATGAGGGCCTGACTTTGATTGACAGGCCGTTTACGTTGCTGCCTGGCCATGGGCGCGATTACAACAGAAATACACGCCCATTACACGCCCCGCGAGGGCCGAGCAGGGGCCGGGTCTACAGTCAAGATCCCGCCCTTATGCCCTTTTTAGGAACATGCTTCGTCAGAGCTGGAGAGGAGGAGCCTGTAAATCCGCCATGATTTCCCCCACGAACGTGGTCATTTTGGTAAACGGGGAGGAGTGAGGAGGAGCTGTCTATTCTTTATACAGTCTATGGATTAAACCAGCTGAGTCGACACTACGCAGGGCAGTAAATTCCACAGCAGCCACTCCTAACGATCGCCGTGGCAGGAACACATTAATTAATGACAAGGCTTTACAACCCGACACACACACACCACACACACAAATCTTGCGATAAACTTACTGGAGAAGATTTGACAGATGTTTCTATAGCCTGTCATAGTGAGTGTAGCTTATAGAGAAAAGGTTGTAAACTGTTAAAGATCTGTATTAATAAGAAATGTCATAGTTATTACATTATTTTATGTTTTTAATTGTGTCACCATTCATTGCATCTAGCTTGGGCAATGCAATTATGAATTTTTTATTTCCACTTGATTTAAATAACTTAAAGCAGCGTTCCTCACCCACCTCTAGGAATAAGTGCCTGAGATTATTTTGGAGCTTACCACAGGCAGACACAGACCGAACAAAATCCCACACACACTCACTCAGTCTCTCATATCTCACTTTTATGGCGCGACTTATCGGAATTGTTAGAAGAGCAAATATGCTTTGTAGTTGCGCTGTAATAAACGATCATAAAGGCAGGAATGTAAACTCGAAACAGGAACAGACGGAGGAGGACTAAAGGGTTACCATGACTTGGTTGGTGGGTGGGCGATTATGTAATGCTTTGTGACAAGTGTTGCTAGACTAGATTTCTCCTCATCTTTGTTTGATTGAGTTAGTAATAGTTTGTGATTTTTGTGTGGTGCTACGTCAATGATTCAGGTCAAATGACATTCATTTTTCACAGTCACATTTTCTGACTGCCCTTTCACTTCCTGTTTGTCATTCCTCCTCATTGTTCCCCTCGACATTTCATAGGGAATTTCTACTTGTGTATGATTGTCATGAAATTCACAAGAGAAATCAGGTGACCACAAACATCCAGCTTGTGTGCTGGCCGTTACAAAAAAAATAGTGGGTCTGGGGTCATCCATTTATCTTAATAGTCTATTGTACTCACATGTGATCAAGCTATGTTTGCCGTTGGGTTTTGGTTTTTATTGCTCCCTGACCTCATTGTAAAAAATAAACAGTACTTTACTGTTGTTCTTGTTTAACTTTCGGCAGAGCACATCTGTTAGTAAACATTCGAGTAAAAACATTGTTAGTAGCGCTCCGTAGTATATTGGTATATTGCAGTAGAAGTAGGGCATGTAGTACAAGTAGGAGTAATCAGTTGGTATAGTTTGGGCTGTAAATTGGTTAAGATTCAATAGCAGAAGCAGTATTAGGTAGTAGGACCAGTTGATTTCGCACTACAAGTAATATTCAAAGTAACATTGGTACGTTTTGAAGTGTTATTGCTTATTTTTACATTCATTTAATTCAATTTGTTACATTGTTTAACAGTAACTACACATTTTGTTCTTGAGATGCTTTGAATACTCGTTCAACGCAAACCATTGTATTTGTCTTTTCTACTCAGACTAGATTACAGGAAGAAAGGAAACCAGTTCCATAGAGCTTTGGGTCTTTCCAAAGTGAATACTTCCAGCCACACGCAACCCACACACACAAACACACACGCCTCCATAAAGTACTTTTACTTGAGCACACATGGCCCTGATGAAAGAGCGTTTGAATGCTGAGGGAGAGAGAGCACAGGGGCTGGTTCACAGAAGGTGACACCTGGGACAGCCCCACATCAAAGAATGTCATCAAACACACACACACAGGCCCCTTCCACATGGAGAGGGAAGGCCCGGTTAGTTACTGAAAAGAACTGTTACGGTGCTTCCCCCTCGCTGCTTTCTAATTTAACAACTTACTGTTTAACTTGGATTATATTATTCATATACATAAAGTTGCATTCAGTGAGACTTATGTGGAAAATTGAGGCAACTGTAGCTCAGTGGTGCGGTAACTAGAAGATTGGTGATTTTGTAAAACTTAATCAAACATAGTCAGAGGTTCATTACTTTTACTAATATTGTTACTATAGACTATTGACCGTATCCGGAGGGCAGTTTATGCAGTAGTTAGTTGTTATGAACAGTTAGTTGTACAGCTGCCACTCTCTCTACGGCTGCTACAAAGACAAGCACTGGCAGGACAGCCAATTGGAACAGACCCAATGTCCCTTACAGAGTGACTTTTTTTTTTATATGGAATTGATCAAAAAGAAGTAATCCTTTTACCTCCTAGCTATATTTGTCCTCTTGTTTTCTGTACTTTGCCTCGAGGTCAAACCACAATCTACGTCGTCAAAGCCAGCAGTATAAGGTTTTGGAAAGATTGGTGTGCCCTAGAACAAAGTGATCTTGGTGTCAATGAAATAAGATACAGTAGGTTTGCCAGAAACTAGTAAAATCTCATGTCTGGAGACACTTTGGTCCATTGTGTGGTTTTGCCAGTCCAAATGTCCCTGCTCCAAGGCCTCAGTTTACAATCCATGAAAATGTTGTTGAATTGCGATGGTGTGTTCCTCAGCACAATAATCCATTATCCTCTCGTCTTGCAATTGTGGATTTCCCCTTTTTACAGCCCTACATTATTCTACTTTTATCTGTTGTTATGAGCTTGGAAAGGGAGACAGACGAGTGTTAAGACCTGGCAGCTAGTAATTGTCAAATTGAGATTTCATGTTTGCAGTTTCAAGATTTGAATCAGATTTCCATACTTAAAGTTGCTGTCTCATCATGTTAGGGAATGTATTAGTATTATCATCTCATTCTCCTTATCAGCCTTTCTTTTTTTAATTAGGGGAATCTCATGGCAGGTACTTCCCATGTTGTAAATCAATATAAGAAAATCAAAAATCAAAGTGCATTTACCAACAAAATGTACAGGACTTTCTTCTGAGTGAATTTCGGTAGATTTTTAGTTTTTGTTAGACTTTGAGCTTGCATGTTGAGTGATCTACAATGTGGGAATCCCCCTGCTATCAGTCAGTCTGCACTGGAATCTCTTTCAAAACTGCAGCGTTTGTTTGGGTTAGACCGCAAGAGAAGAGAAGAGAAGAGAAACAAGACATTGGTCAGAAAGAGAGGCATGTGTGGATGTATGGTTCTCAAATACTTTTGGACTGCATTCAGACATACTTGACTGGGAATTGGCAGATAATAAATTGTGCGTGGCCTTCCCCAAACAAGCCTCCCATACAGATACACAGAGGACAAAGTGTTGCATTTAGATGTGTGTGCGCTGCTGTGTGCCCTGTCCCATAACAGGCTCTCATTCTGCTCCAGATGACCGAGTGGAGTCGGAACATACTTAGGAGAATGTGGGGGGCCTTTCAATGTTTGGCTTGTGGACTTTGACGACTTGTAATGAACAGAAAATAAAATGATTTGGGACATTACAGTTTCATGTCAAAAACAAAATAATGATCATTTAAAAAATAGTGGGACGTCACTAAACAAACTGTTGTCATAAAAATACTTAGATACAAAACACAACTTCAAATAAGTTAAATTGCATTAGCAATGGTTTGTTGATTAAGAATACTGATCCTATACTCAGCTATTTTTACATCAGCTAATTATGATCACTGTTTGCCCTCCAATCAACACTCGACTGTGATGATTAGTTACTGTGGGTCATGTGACCTCTGGCCTGTTGGCTTGATGAGTGGTCGTGAGTGTATCTTCTCGTCAAAGATCTCATTGAGTGAAAAGCCATAATCTTATCACATGAGTGAATGACACAGTTCTGCTGTAATTCTTGATTACAGGACATTACAACAATGTGCCAATATCCCAACAGTCATTACAATCTTTTATGGATGCCTAATAATTAAATGAATACATTATTCCTTGCTGTTTTTGTTTGCAGATATGTTTAGTATATACTTAATATATACTTACTTATACTTTAGTATAGTATATACTGACATTTCTTTATGTTCAACACTATTTACATTGTGTGATTCCCATTGAAGACATTAGCTATGAATGAGCACATGGAATTATGTAGGAAACAAAAAAGGGGGAAATAACTCAAAATATGTTTCATATTTTAAATTCCTCAAAATTGCCGCCCTTTATTCTTGGCATTGGCTCTCGATGAGCTCTGAAATGGTTTTCACCAGTCTGTCGTGTCAAAACCATTTCTGGTGACTATATTGTGAAGCCCATAAAGAAAATGTAAAAAGTGTGCAAAGCAGTAAACAAAGAAAAAGACGGCTATTTTAAAGAATGTATCTAATTTAAACATGTTCATTCAGAAATGAATGCCTACAGTGAGAATCTACAATGTAAATGGTCTTGAAATAAAAGAAAAAACAATACTGGTACATAAAAAAAGCATTTCCAAACTTTTGACGGGTACTGTAAATAAAACTATGATAAAACAAGGTTATTCTTTGACACAAAGTTAGCACAGCAAAACAGTTGTAATTGTAGTTTTATTCCTTTGCCCCTCATATTACAGCTTTAGATTTGTAATACATTATTTTTACCATGGATGCTTTAACAGCATAATGCTCTCTGGTTGCTTATTAATGGTGAACCAGGCAAGTTCTTGTTGGTGGGCAAATACATACTTCTGTATGTTATGCAACTGTTGCCGTGGTTCTATGGCTAATGCGTGATAACCATTTATTTGCTTGTACTGAGCCCCATTTATTGTCATTGCCATGCAAAATATGTGTATAATAGTTAATCTGGGGCTGGAGTGCCTCGTCTGCATCACTGTCTGTAGGCCATCTGTTTCCAGGCCCAGGCTGTTTTTTTTTTTGTCCTGTCAGCACAGTTTCCCTTGTACTGAAGACATTAGTGGATTAACGCACAAGGTGTCTCCACATAATTCAAGGGTGTGGACAGCGGCTGCACCCAAAATGAAAACAATGCTGCATCATGGGAAATTGTGTCTCAGAGAATGGATAAGCTAGCATAAACAAAGGGTGACTGTTCTTATTTCCTTATATGTAGTATTTGGTAGGTAAAAAACAGAAAGATTCAATTAGAAGAATCATCTTTCTCTTGTGTTTCTGTTGTTTTTCTATAGATATTGAACCTCTGATGTAACTTTACAGCAACATAATACACTAATATGTTATCAAAAGTGGCAATAGGAAAGTGTTGACCAGTGTTAATGCCAAGCCCTGTCTACACTTATCAATGTACATGCTATGGCAACCGTATAGCAATAATATTGGTTGCAGTATAGTATTTTCATTTTGTTTGTTGGCATTTCAGAGGGTGTTTTTTGACTGTTCTTTTCTGTGATTCGAGCATACCTCTAAGGCAGCCAGTTGACATTAAGCAATCAATCATAAAGAGAACTGCATGTTATGCCACTGTATAAATTTCCATTTTACAGCATGGAAACATCTCACCGTGGAGGCGTTGTTGTGTCCTGTTTGCAGCTGTGTAGGTTCTGTAACTGGCTTCCTCAACACCTGACATACAGGAAGTTTGTTATTCTTTCCACGAATGTCAACCCCCCCGTGACTTATGAGAACTATTTATAGATGTGTTTAATACTGTTTATCTGACACTAAGTGAGACGGCCTGCATTGTGAAGGACAGTGACGGATCCCGGTTCCAAGTTGGATCGGACTAGGATCAGTGTTGCTGATATCACATTACACTTTTCTAGCTGATTATAATTGTGCGTTCTTCACTACTCATGTATACGCAAACTGTCCCTAATGTGACAGCAATGGAGGCATCTGTGGTGCTGCTGCTTCTCTTCTTCAACGGGATGTGGTTGAAATAATATAAAGTTGTGGTGTAGATTGAATTAGAAAATGTAATAAGGTGAAAAGGTCTAAAACTCACCATGATTGATGTGGTGGAAAATCAGAGGGGGAGTTGTGTCTAGTCTATACACAATATTGTCATGTGCATTCTTTCTTTACTCGATTGAAATTTATGTTATGTGATTGATGTGTTTTAATATATATATATTAAGCCCTTATTTTGGTTAACTTTTTAGTCAAGATTAATTTACAGATTGATGGTGTTCTGTCTTCAGGATGAACATTGTCTGATCAAAAAGAAGATACATTTTCAATCAGAGTTAGCATAATAACAGGACATTCTGCACTCCTGCATTCACTGACTATAGGGAGGTTCTTTTCATATATACGTACAGTAGTTGCAGATTCAATTTATGGACTATAATCTCCAGATTGAATATATTCAAACATTTAAACATCTACTACTACATTCACTATTGACCATAATCCCAAGCGACTTAATACAAGCGTCATCTTTGTTAATTCGCAGTCTTGTCGTACCAACTGGGAAGCTGTTTGAAGAAGACGCCATTATAGATCAATGGCCTGGGTGTATTTTTATGTCGTCTCCTGAGGGTCAGGGTTAAAGAGGTTAAAGGGAAACTGCCAAATGTCGAAACGCAGGAAGTGGATGTGCCGCCCTGAACAATGCTCTGGGATGGGCCTGCCGTGGCAACTTATCATGGGAAAGGAAAGAGCCTGGTCCGACTATGGCAAATGAGTCAGATAACTGCTCCCTCTAAAGAAATATTGACAATAAAGTCATAAAGCGTTTCGAGTTCATTTAAAAAAAATAGAAACTCACTTGGCAGCTTGGATAAACAAAGGACGTAGTTTGCAAATTCAAAGATATAAGAAAGAATGATGGCTTCTTCAAAAAGTTACTCTAGTCAACTTCTCTCCTATGCAGGTTTGGCAAGAATTCTCATGCAGAATTCGTTTTTACTCTACAGGGGACTCTCTACATGCACACGAGGGGGGGGGGCGATACTGAAAGAGCCCTTGGGAAAACAGCGGTTACTAATTAAGTGAAATCATGTGACAGCAGTTTAAGATGTCTGAATTCCTCTCCGTCTCCCCCTCTCTCCACCCTCGTGTGTGTCCCTCCAGATGTTAGACTTCCGGATGCAGCGCTGATGTTGAGACGTTTTATGTTGGTATCTGTCACAGCAGGAGAGATTGCGGTTGATCATTAGCGACGATGAATAATGAGTGTGGCAGCTAACACACACACACCAAAGATATCGGAGGGTGGATCAAAAGACATAAATATAGCAGGGAATGGGCATGTTTCAGCTTGGGATAGTCTGGGAATAGGATAAGAAGTTGGTTGAGTCAGAAACCTGCCACTAATTAAATGTTTAATATGTATTTAGATGGTAGCCTGTGTCTAATCGTGCTAATGTTGCTCTATTTAGCCTCCATCATGACTATCCACACACTTCTCTTTCTTAGTCATGTGGATATGAAACCTCTCCTGGTCTGGTTAAATCTGTTTATGCTTACTTCTCTTGCACATATTGGTAGTTATATCTTTGCATACTAAACCTATTGAATACATATATTGTGATGTCTGGGCAGGATAGAAGGACTCAAGAGCATCGTGTGAAGCATTAATTATGTCTGTCTACGAGTATAGGAGGTCAAGAAACTGGGATATCAAAGTACAAATGGTACACGCTGTAACATACAGTCGTACATATTTTTGGATTTGTTACTTGTTTTATACGTGTCACCGGTGCCTCTTGGCCAGGTCTCCCTCAGAAAAGAGATTCATCTCAAGGTTATTGAACCTTCTTCCTGGTTAAATAAAGGTCAAATATAAATAAATTAAATATCTTGCTGTATAAGCACTTAAACGTAGTTGGTAGTTTTCGTCATAGAGATGGCAGACATTGTTATAAAGGCTGCAGTGATTGTTGAAATTGGTTTGGTTAAAAAATGTTCAGCGCAATCAAAATGGTGTTAAAGTAAAAGTGGTTGTAGAAGTTTTAGTGCTGCTATTAATAAAACTGGTGAAGTACTGAGGGTAGTACCGGTGGAAGCAGTAGTTTAAGTAAAGCAGAAGTAAAGGAGTTTATATTAATTTGCATTTACTTTCATTACTTGGTTCAAAAATGTCGGTACTTTTTCCCATGTTATTCTTACAAACCTCATGCACGATCTTACTCCGTTTTACCAATTTAACTAACAACAAGCTTTTTCTTTCTTCTCCGGTTCATAGCAGCCCCTCAATCACTTAAAAACAGATCGAAGGCCTGTGTCGGGGAATGAGAATCTCCTTTGTGCGCCTAATGGGAAGCAGAGGTCAAGCCTTAACACAGACACACACACTTCCTGTCGAATCGGAGCGGCGGCTGACGTAAGTAGCTGGGTGGATTCTCCCTCTACCCAGAACTGTGACATCAGTTTTGAGTCCCGCATCCAGGACAGGCCAGAGCCAAGACAAACACACAGTTAGACGCTACAGTAGCCGCAAACCAATCAGGCTGGCCGGGTTCTCCTCGCTTTCTCCAGCCTGCGTCACTTCTCCCTTCATTGGCAATCACACCACTGTGTTATTGTGTTTAGGGGTGCTATCTGGTTATGACACACAAGATACAACAACACAAGGAGATTTATTTTTACGTTACGACAGTGGCTATCTTGTGATTGGAAACTGATTAGTGGAAGGAAGCCGGCAATGGTAAATATTTAACTCCAATAAGGAATATAAATCAGTGCATAAGGCTCACAAGGTTTTTCTTTCGATTGGTCAATAGAATTGTGTGAGGGAGAAGATAGTTTGGATGAAAATGCAAAAAGAGAGAGAATGGGTCTGATGGGACAGTTGTAAAATGAATGACCAACCAAACCATTCGTATATTATCCACTTTCATTACCAAGTGGTTCTTCAGTTAAAAAAATAATAATATTAAAAACATTCTGTATTATCTCTGCCATTACATATGGACTAAATATAATTGAAAAACACTATTGTGAGAATCTGGAGAGTCCCAAATGTTTAGCGCACAGATGTGTCCTTCCACAGGAAACCGTGAGAGCGCCGGCTGAGGTTACATGACATCAGGCTGCAGTTGTGCTCATAAATTCAGCCTGTTCATGCCCAATCCAATTAAAATCGTACTTCAGCGGCTATAAATCTACCCACCGTAGCAAATTGAAATGCTGAAACAATGCACAACAGGATTGTGTAATTAAAAACTATATTTTTATTCAGTATCAGGCCTACAATTAACAAACAATTATTATAGCAAAATACACACGTAGATAAAATAACAAGAAATCTGGAAAATAGTCAAATTAGACAAGTAGTAGTAGTAGTTGTAGTGGTGGGGATATGTTAAAACAAGCCAAACTGTGGCAGCCTTTTCCATGTGACCTCAGTATATGGTTACTGTCTCCCTTACGTCTGGTGATCAATGAGCGTTGAACCCTCTAGTACCTCATCATTGGGTTAACCGTGCTTTTGTGATGCATTTGGAGCTCATATGAAATAGCAAAGAGAGAGACTGAGAGAGTGTTAAGAAGATGATGACAGTGCTAACGGCAGCTGAAAAAGCAATCACCGCCTAACTGCTGAGTGGAGCTGGCATGTGGCCACGAGGTACACAGGCCTGGATATGATGCTGCCTCTAAAGGCCTACTCATTTTCTGCACTTCTGAAGCAAAGTTGCATATTTCAACGGCGCTATAAGCAATCTCCATGTCAGGTTTGCTCTAAATATTATCCTTGTAATATAACTCTTAATTCTTTAAGTCTTTTCACAGAAATCCCAAACAGATGCTGTTCTGTTTTTGTCACGTAAACACAGGCTTTCATTAGAAGCATTTGATGAAAGTTAAAACTTCCAGCATGGACCAAAATTAGGGCTGCACAATATATCGCAACAAATACTGTATCACAATATTAGATGATGCAATATCTGTATCGCAAGAAGTCACAATATATCGCAACATCACTTAAGTCTTCATCGGCCTGAGATCGAATTTTTGTGTGCAAACCCAGACAAAGAATGCACTGAATTTATAAAAGTGTAAAGGTTCTAGTTGAGGTTTTAGTCGGCATGGTGGCACAGCGGGTAGCGCTCGTGCTTCACAGCTATGTGGAGTTTGCATGTTCTCCCCGTGTCTGCATAGGTTTCCTCCAGGTACTCCAGTTTACCCTACCACTAAAAATATGTACAATAGGTCAGAATGAATGTTGTGTGTGAGTGAGTGGTTGATGATGGTCGGAGGGTCCGATGGCACAGACTGGTAGCCTCGCTTCCGTCAGGCGGCAGCTGTAGCTACAACAGTAGCTTACCGAGTATGAGGTGACTGAATAATGACTGCAGTGTGGTGCTTTGTGATACAGGCTTGTAAAGCGCAATGCAAGTGTAAGCCATTATTATTATTATTATTATTATTATTAGTAGTAGTAGTAGTAGTAGTAGTAGTAGTAGTAGTGGTAGTATTCATAAATATAGGCTTGTTGTGGTGCTGGTGTAGTGTTTTTTTTAAGTCTTGTTTGACACAATTTGCTGAAAAATTAGTTACTTACAATTTTTTTGTCTTTAGTTAACATTGGAATTTATTGTGTGGAATTTAATGGTTTAGTGAACTATTGCAATAATATCGTTATTGCGATATTGCATGTTACTTCAATATCTAACAAAAATCCAAACTTACTGGATAAACGTGAGAGCAAATGGTGTGTATGTAAGTTCAAAAGGCATAGCCACTCTTCGGGTGCACCTTTTGCAAAGATAAGCCCCTGAGATAGTAGTTTACATTCCCACAATTAAAATCATTCGGTGGAAAAAATCTACAATAATTATCTACTTAATATATTTACGTACCTATTGCATGCACCGTAGTTTTCTTTATAACACTTATTTATCTTCTAATGACCCTTAAAATCATTGTTAATTTGCTGTAGAATCTCACATTCAGCTTCCCACTTACACCTGGGAGGTATGACCTCTCCCTGAGATGCAGCCAAGTGAACACTGCAGTTAAACTTGAAGCCTCTGCAATTTTTGGCCTGAGTATTCCAGCAAACCAAGCTCTTGTGAAGTGTCTCTGCTCTTACGCTCCAGCCTGATCTGAATCAGGCAATGAGAAAACGTTTGACGACATCTCTCCCCCTCTTGCTCTGCTCTCTGTGGGGGGGCAAACTAGGACTGCCAACTCAGCCCTGTCACTGTCAGTGTGTTCGTGTGGGGGTTAGTACATTATACTGTATGAATGGGCTCGCACATTCGCACAATGATGAGAATAGCTACACACCACAAATGCATGCTTCATTTGGATGTCATTTCCTTCCTGATTCATTTTTTTCTCTGTGACTCATTTACATGCCTGATCTTTGTTACCAAGAGCCAATCAGTGAGGCACAGATGCAGTGACAAACTAACCAATGCCAGCCTTGTGGCACAATCTGAACCACAGTTAATGTGTACTTTCAGAGATTTAACTTTCACATTCCCAAAAACATGGTGGCCCTAATGGGGAAAACCAAGATGGCGCCGCGGATGGTGTCTCCCCCCTCCACCCTGAGACACTGCGCGGATCAGCTGGCTCCCGTCTTCACAGACATCTTCAACACCTCCCTGGAGTCATGCCACGTGCCGTCCTGCTATAAAACTTCCACCATCGTTCCTGTCCCCAAAAAAACATGGATCACAGGACTTAATGACTACAGGCCGGTGGCACTGACGTCTGTGGTCATGAAGTCTTTCGAGCGCTTGGTCCTGCCTCATCTCAAGGACATCACCGCCCCCCTCCTGGACCCGCTGCAGTTTGCCTACAGAGCGAACAGGTCTGTGGACGACGCAGTCAATCTGGCCCTGCACTTCATCCTGGAGCATCCGGACTCACCAGGAACCTACGCCAGGGTCCTGTTCGTGGACTTCAGCTCTGCCTTCAACACCATCCTCCCTGGACTGCTACGAGACAAGCTCTACTAGCTCAGCGTGCCCGACTCCCTCTGCAGGTGGATCTCATCTCGGACGGGGATGAGTCCACCTACAGGAGAGAGGTGGACCAGCTGGCGTCCTGGTGCAGCCACAACAACCTGGAGCTAAACGCCCAGAAGACAGTGGAGATGATCGTGGACTTCAGGAAAGACACAACCCCACCATCCCCCCTCGCCCTGACAGACTCTCCTACCCCCATCTCCATCGCGGACTCCTTCCGGTTCCTGGGCACCACCATCACCCAGGACCTCAAATGGGAGCTAACCATCAACTCCCTCATTACGAAAGCCCAGCAGAGGATGTTCTTCCTGCAGCTGAGGAAACTTAAGCTGCCAAACAAGATGCTGGTGCAGTTCTACACGGCCATCATTGAGTCCATCCTCCTCCTTCACCGTGTGGTTCCCCGGCGCTAGGACAAGCATCGACTGCAGCGCATTGTGTGTGCTGCTGAGAAGGAGATTGGCTGTGAGCTCCCATCTCTCCAGGACCTGTTCACCTCCAGGACCCAGAGGCGTGTGAGTCGGGTCACAGCTGACCCTTCTCACCCTGGACACGGACTATTCACCCCTCTCCCCTCAGGCAGGAGGCCACGGTCTATCCAGACCCATAAATCTTGCCGCTTGAACAGTTTTTTCCCCTCCGCCATCAGACTCATGAACAGAAACAAGTCTCCGTATTATGTTTTATGTCGCATGTTTGCACTGAAAAAAATTCTTAGTTTGTGAACCTATGCTCAAACCATGGCACGGTAGTACAGCGGTTAGCGCTTGTGCTTCACAGCTAGAAGGTCTGCGGTTCGATTTCCACCTGGACGGGGCCTTTCTGTGTGGAGTTTGCATGTTCTCCCCGTGCCTGCATAGGTTTCCCCTACCACTGAAAACATGATGAATGAGAGTGTGCATGGGGACAACGGACGCAAATTAGCCCATGGCTACAATCCGTTGTGGCTTGTTTACATGCATGAGACCCATGTATGTTCATTAACATGCACTATCTTGACCAAAAAAAACTATTCTAATTCTGAAAGCAGTAGCAGTGGATTTCACTCTAGTAATTGAAGTTGTAGCAGTAATGAGACTATCAATCTTCATAATCACTATAAACAGTGGGGCGATCGTGCCTTTAGGGTTGCAGCGCCTAAACTGTGGAACAGCCTGCCCCTCAATCTGCGTGTTCTCACGGACCTGTCCCTGTTTAAATCCAGATTAAAAACTTGCTTTTAATACTTAGGGCACACTGAATTGTGTCTTGGTTGTAATCATTTCGTGTTTTTAAATTGTTTTAATCTTTCTGTGAAGCACTTTTGTCCTCCTGGTGTTGTAAAGTGCTATATAAATAAACCTTGATTGATTGATAATAGTTTAATTTGTTGTAGTGGCTTGTGTGAAAGCAAACAGTACAGTGCTCTGAATAAACAAGTACTTTTACTTCTACTTGAGTATTATTCATAGATATTGAACCCTTCAACAGTTCATAATAAATGGATAAACTGCATTTATGTTCCTCTTAAACCTATCCTTCAAATGTTTCAACATTTCACCACAGCGTGTGCTACATTTTAAAGTCAATCTGCAGTTTCAATGTGTGTTTTCAATGGAGGCGCTGTTGACCAGTTGAATAGTCAAGAAATAGATACAAGTGCCTTGGTAGCACATCGATTTGAACTTGTTTAGCAGGTAGTACAATTTGTTCACAATTACAAGATTTTAAAAGGCCAGAGGAGTAGTCACTTGTCCATATATGGTAATTGAAAGTAATATACAGGTTAGCCTACTTTACATAACTGTCGTAAGAATGGAATGATAAACAAGCTAGGTTAGTTCTTGGGTTGACTCCCAGACCACATTGGGCCTTTTCTGTGTGCGGTTAATGTGCTCCTTGTCTGCATTAGATTTCCTCCTGGGGCTACAGTTTCCCCAACCTCTAAATAGACGTAAAAAAGGTCAAATAAAATAAAATCTACAGCTTGGCTTTATTGATCCTTGAGAAATGAGCCACTGCATTTGACTCATTCAGTAATTTAGCCCATTTGATTCAGTTGTACGACATGGTAATCATCTGGTTTTCAATAAACTTTATTTGATCCCATCTTCCCCAAATACATTTCATACAAAAAAGGTGATTGGAATTGAACATTTCCTTGTGTCAAGACCATTTTTAAACATTTGCACAATAAATTAAAAAAACACATGTATAAATAAAAATAAATAACACGACAGTATGTGCCAAAAATAAAGACTCTTCTGAAATTGGCAGATGGCTTTTTGAAAACACAATACTTGTAAGTAATACTTGCATTCCAGGTCACAGTTTTAAGGATACAACTCTGGGTCAAGAAAAGCAATGTAAACCAATAAGGATTACAGTACAACAGAGTACAATGTTTTCTCTTTTCCATTATAGATATTACTGGGATATACATTTAGGATACCAGTTGATCTAAAAAGCTTATACCGGGTATGAGTGTAGTGCTATGGGGGGGGAAGGAAGGAAGTACTTCTTTATAGTACAAGAAGTGAGCCCCGCTTGTAAATCCCCATCTACAATGTCGTTTGTATCCAGCTTGACATTCACAGAGAGTTGTTATTGCACTATACAGACATCCCTCCGAAAGGCACTTTATATCTCGCCCCCTCCCTCCTTTGTCATTCCTGACAGACGTCATACACATTTGGAACTGCAAGTTTAGAACTCAAGCTTTTAAAAACAATGATTATCGGGCTAAAAAAAATAAAAATGTGTGGGGGTAAAACAAAAATATATAGCCATCTAAATAAAGGTAATAGTGCACAATTGTGTTGATCCCAATTTCTGACCATTTGTTGTGTACCACTATAGTGAAAATTGAGTTTGACTACTATCTACTCAATGATTAAAACGTGATGGGGCTGAGCGAGACATTTTATTACAAAGAATGGGAATGCTATTATGCATGTGAGGCTGTAGTGTAAGACATTAGTTGGCTTTTAAAATAAATGTGTGTGCGTCCAACCGGCTAGAATCCAATAGAGGGTAGGAGGGTCTCTTCTCTCACACCACTGCCCTTTTCCAAAGCATCTGCTCAATAAGACAACTTTTCCAGATCTGCGCCGTAATTATGTCCCTGTGAGGAAAAGCCGTCCCGCTGAAAGGAAATCCCACATCTGATGCAAGCGATGGGAGAGTCTTAGTGTTTGATGCCTCAGGAAAACCATGCTGTAAATACTGGGTAAAGCAGGGAGCTACATGACGGGTTGGTTGCCTTTGATGCATCCATCCGAGAAGCAGTGGTTTTGAGTGAGAGAAGTTTCATTCAGAAATCTGTCAGCGAGGGATCCACCATTTTTGGCCAGTTTAGGCATTAAAGATCTCAGAGGCAAATGCTGGCCAGGCACAAACCTTTTAAGGAAACTTCCCCAAAGTTTGGTTGACCCTTCACATGTCAATGCAATAATGAGCTGCCCAAGCATCAGTCCTGGTGAAGATATTGCTCACAGTCCTAAGTCCTGCCCTGAGGTAGAGGTCCTCAGGCATCCATGTGATGCTGTAGTAGCTGCACCACATACCTCAGTCTGTGCCGGAGCTCGGAGGTGCAGCCCAGCTCACTCAGCATGCTCAACAGGTATGTGTAAGACACCCGCTCCCGGCTGATGTAGGTTAGCAGGTATGATTCGTCTGATGACTTGCACAGGATAATTTTGGTGTGGTCCGTGTAGAAGTTCACCTGCAAATGGGAGAATAGTATCTCTGTATTAAAGAGGATTCTCTTTCTAAAAAAATAAATAAATTAGTAAATTGTTACCTGTAGAGTGCCATTGTTGAAGAGCATCACAAGTGCGTGGTCGGTCTTGACCCACTGGAGCAGTAGAGGAGGTGGACCAGAGACCTGGTCCTCACAGTGTAGATCGCCACCCTAAAAGCATTTACAACATTAGTGAATTGTGTCTCTTAATTCAGTGATGCCTTTCACTAAAGTACAAAACCTACCTCCATGAGGTTCTGCTCCATGTAGTTGGCCATAAGTTCCACTATTTGTTTCTGGTTGCGAAGCTGCTCTGGCAAAGAGTTGGCAGCGAAGGTGAAGTGTTTGTTGTTGGTCAAGCAGTAATGGACCGTTCTGTTCAAAAGAAGGAAAGCAAACGTCAGAAATGGAGGATGCATGGTGTGGAATATGTCAATATATGCAGTACAAGATGCATACTTTCGTTGGTCACAGAGGCTGAGGTGTGTTCCTTCATTGAACAGCACACCAATGTTTTGGTTGGACAGTTGGTAGCCAAAACCATATTTGTTGGAGTAGTCAACCCATTTGGTTACCCATAGGAATGACCGTGGCCTCGACAGGCAGGGTGGATTTCTAGTAGCTGTAGAAAGGACACATAATTTGGAAAATTAACAAAAAAATACATACAAATAAAAATGTATAAGCACAAGTCTTAAGAGAATTTACACAATAGTTCATACATTTTTTCTTTTTAAATGTATGGTTAACGTGCGTTTATTACCTGCTGGCATGTTGGCCAAGCAGCTGTTGAGAACTTTCATGGCTGCTTCGGCAACAGCTGCAGGAGTCAACACATCCTCACATGCTAGAGAGACAAAGATACTTTGTTAGCACAAGTAGGGTCTACAACTGCACAATTCAAGAAGGAATGTAGCCTACGTTCAGAGCTACTGGCCATGGTCCCTTTAAAGGAGCGGGAGATGGACTTCCGGGATTCTTCCTCAGCAGGAGTTTGTTCTAAAGGCACAGAGCTGACCAGTTGACCAGCAGGACAGGGGGCCTGGAGAGCAAGAAAACATTTAGTCCATCCATTGTACTAAATAATTCAATCATTAATTTCATAACATTAACCCCAATGTACGAAGGAAAGAAAAGTAAATGTTTCCCCTTAGTGACCAATTTTTATTCACATGTTCTACTTCAGTGCTCTGTGCTACAGGATGTCTGCAATGCATCAAGTGCGTCGTCAAGCTCTAATCTAAATGACATTCATGATGACTTCACATAAAAAGGCATCAGGTACATGATTACCACACAATTTGTACAATCCTCCCCTTGTACTTCCTTCTACAACTTATCCTATTCTCAACGTAACAAAAGCCTGTTGAGTGATGGTTCAATTATGAACAGTTCCATTTGTAAATGTTTATCATTTAGAACTGTACCTCATTGGGTCCCACTGTTTTGTAGCTGATCTGTCGACTGATGGAACATTTAACAATGCCAGAGACCAGCTTTGAAATATCTTTGTCGTCTTTGTCCTCACAAGGTATCTTCTCCACTGCAAAAAATAAATACAATCCGTTTAGTCAGACCAGTTTCAATTACCCAGATCACAAGGGAGTTTCTCTCGCATACAGGACTTTGTGCCAAGAACTTCCTTAAATCTTCCAAACATGAATATATAGCTAACCTGGTATCATTTTTAGATTTGTGACTTCATCTTTCAATGGTCAGTGCTTACCTTTTGCCTTCTTCTTGCCAAAGAGGCTCTTGGCCATTTTTGTGAAGAATTTCTTGGCAGGGCTTGGCGGGTGGAGCTCTGGCACCATCACACAGCTGCTGGGAGGGAGCTTATCTGGAGTGAAGCCCTGGAGAGAGAGAAAAAAAAAAAAAAAAAAGAGAACACAAAAACACAGGACGTGAGGCCAAGGGAAGAGTCAGGAAACATTTTAAAATCAAAGTGAAGTGTACAATTTAGCAATACAAAATAAGAGTTGACTCACTTTGGTGAAGAATTCATGGTTGAGAATTTGATCTAGAGTTAATCTGTCACTGGGGTTCTTCTGTAGGACATTGGAGATGAGCTTCTGAGCAGCAGGGGACAGCGTGGAGGGAAGGTTGTAGCGTACTTCTTTAATGCATTTGTAAGTCTCTTTGAGGTCTAGGGTCTCAAATGGAGGGTTACCACACATGAGCGTATACCTAAAGAAAATATGGAAAAACACTGGTCATGTAAAGAGTTCACAACTTTGACCCAGATAATGGCAAATTAAGAAAAATAAATAAATCCAGCTTACATTACACATCCAAGTGACCAGACGTCCGATTCTGTACCGTGACCTTGCCTGTTGAGAACCTCAGGCGCCAAATAATTAGGAGTACCACAGATAGTTCTATAGAGAAGAGCAAAAGCAAGAACTTAATTTTTGCATATCCAGTCTCATTACATTGCCTGTACATGACAAACATTCCACTGAGACAAATCATTTGTCCTGCAGGAGCGGACGCCAAGTTTCAAGTTCAACCGTCACTCTAAAACCAGTTAGGTGAGGTGTTTCGTGAAGACCGGTAGGACAAAGAATGTACTCAATGATGTAATTTGAGCTACAGCCTGGGATACTTTTCCTAGCAATGTTTTTTTAGTTTTATTTGTTTAAATCCTTACTTTTTTCTCTGCTCCACAGCTTCTAGTTTTGCAGCTAGTCCAAAGTCACCTAGCCGCAGCTCCATGTTCTCGTTAACAAAGAAGTTGCCTGAAAAAAAAAAAAAAGAAGTCAGGTCAGCATTCCGCATATTGGCCAAAACTCGCTGTGGATTCCAGGGATGCCTTCATGTGTTAACGCATCACACTGCTATGCCACACGTTCCATACTTACCAAGTTTGAGATCTCTGTGCAAGATGTTTCGGTTGTGGAGGTATTTGAGGCCAGATATGATTTGTCTGAGGTAATAGCGCACTTCGGGTTCGGTCAGTGTATGTCTCGCCTTCCAGATGTGAGCCAGGGACTGCGGGAGACAGGTCAATGAGGAAACTGTCAGAGCTACATCCATCAACGGGACTGTACTACGCTCTGTGCATGTCAAGTGCTTTGGGTTTAACATGCTGCCAATAGAGAGCCCACTAGAATGCGATTAGGCATGGTTACATGTGTGCACAGTACAGTGCCTTGTGGTGACTCACCTTCCGACTGCATAGCTCCAGAAAAATGTAGATATTTTCTTGGTCTTCAAAATAGTGGGAGAATTTGACAATATGCTTGTGTGACAGGGTTCTGTGCAGCTCAATTTCATTTGTGATCTGTTAACATGTATATACACGTTAGTCCAGTTGGTTTTTACACAACATTTTACACAATATACACCGTTGACATTACGCATACATGTACCTTGTCTCTTTGATGTGGCTTGGACACCCTGCTCTGTGGAATCACCTTTACTGCGTACATTTTGTTGTTGGAGAGGTCTGTCATTTCGTAGCATCGTGCAAATCCGCCCTTTAGAAGAGAACAAAACTGGTTAACAATGCATGCAGCAGGTAGAAAACCTACATAAATCAGCCTCCACTGAAACAATGGTCTGTGCATTAACAATTCTTCTGCTAGGAGGGGTACACAGAAAGGTCTGGAAGCGCCACATCACAAACCGTATCCCACCAAATATCAAAATGGTCGAAAATATTGCAACCATCATCATCATCCAGGGAAAGGATACAGGGCTCAGTCACCTTGGGGAGTATCTGTATCCTCCAAATGGGCATATATGACCAACATTGTGTTTATGGTTTGCGATCTCTGAATATCTTGTTGCTCGAGATGCCATAAACGCTTGCGGACATGGGATAAAGCAGACTGGGCTACTGCATTCATTAACCGTGAAATTGACTGAGACGTTCCCAGCTCTGCGGCAGGAGAACAGGAAAAGCTTGGCTGAGTGCCCGATGCACTATGTCGATGTAAAAGCAACATGTTGATGTTGCCCCATTCATGGATGCCATTGGCATACCAAGCAGTCTTATGTTATAGATGGGAACCATCTTTTGTGTGCGATGGCATATCGACAAACGCCGCTCTACATAGGCTACATAAGATGACAACATTATTTCATTGATGAAAATATAAGTCGTGTGGTCTCGAGGTGGTGCCAGTCATGGGCACACCTTGCGTCTGATTCATTCAGCAGTGACGCGCACACAGCATGGAGAAATTGGCCAGTTCTACCACGAGGTCATTTCCCGCATTGGCTACACACCTGGATACAAACTGATAATTTACTTTGACCACACAAAGCGTCTCAAAAATCTAACATGTTAAACGCACGGCACAAAAAAACAAAAACTAACAAGCGTGCGTAACAAAACAAAAAAAATAAATAAAAAGATAGGCGTACCTTTCCCAAAAGCTTCCCTTTGCTGTAACATCTTCCTGATTTAGGGTCCGTGATCACTTGAGCTACCTCGGGTTTGTTCTGTTCGCCTTTATTCCTGCTCGTTTTCGCCGGGGCTGAGGATTGTGGGGGTCCGCGCTCCGGAACAGGCTTCAATAAATCCGCATTCATGTTGTGGCAAGAAAAACAGCCGGTGTCCATGGACCGCAGCAGTGCTATTTGTAAGTCAGTCAATTGTTGTACTTATCCCTTTGGCTTCAATTGTCACTAGTTGGTTTGGTTCGCTCTGCTTCGACGACCTCAACCAACTGTATCCATCTGGTGCGCTGTGGGGCAGATCTCAATGGCTATATAGCGGCGACGTCACGGGGGGAGGGGGCGGGTTCAGTTTGCGCACTGGAGAAAGTCCAGACGTGTTCTTCCCGCATGACCGTCATCAAACATACATTGATAGCAATGTGTCAATGGAAATACGGGGGTTCGGGTAAAACAGATTAAAGTCGTTTATTTTAAAACATTTTAACATGTACCGATAGGCTACCTAGTGGAAATGTATTGATAATTAAACTAACACAAAAGGGTGCATACAATAGGCAACTGTGATAAGGTCTGGTATATCCAATCCGAAAATTTTAAAGAGGGTCCAGATTGGGTGTGACGGCGTTTCAAACTTAAAAGGCGCAAATAACAAGTAGCCCAATGGGATTCCATTGATTGTCAAGTTCCTTGATCACTGATTATGATTAACCTACTGTTGTCATAGAGCAAAAATGAGCAACCTGTCTGGCCATTTCGGTGTGAGCAAATATAGTTATCCAATAGTCTGCTGAGTTTTATTTTAACAGGCTAGAATGTATTCCCTAAATTTGAGCAAGGCTGCCACCTGCTGCCGTTTTCACACAATGCGCAAATGACCGTTCGTCAAATAACAAGAGCCAGAGATTAATTACCCAGTCCTTCTTACGCTATTACACTTGAGACCTCATAAATAGAGGGACACCCTACTGAAAAGGATGACCAGTTAAAATAGGGAAAGGCAGCGTATAATCTCAACAAAAGAATACCAGCATAAACATTTAGCAAAAACACATTTTGTCAATTACATTTTATTAGTTCACATTGTTTTGATGTGGCTATTTCTGTAAAACCAAAAAAAACAAAAACAAAAGAAACGTGAACAACACATATTCAATATTTCGTTATTCATTAGTCAGCATTAGTCATTATATAGGTTGCGTTCACATTCTAGAATGCTGTCCGAATCACAGAAATGCACCTGCCGAATACATATTTTGGTTTGGTTCTTTTTATTGACCATCATCACACCCATATTTTGAATATTGTCACCAATTTTGGACACTGAAAAAACTGATCAGATTTTATTATTACAAATATTAACCATAAAAGACTCATTGTACGGTTATCACCTATACCAGAACAAACTAGTTGAGGGTGCATCAGTCTTTCATAAAGGTTGCAAATAGAGATCCTTATCATTAAAATCCATAGTGAGGCAACTCAAACTGAGAGTGCAAACATTTTAAAGGAGGTTGTAGCAATGCACCCTTTTACACCCCTGCAGATCCAGGCCTGAATATAGGCTCCTTGGAATGCCATGTGAACGCAACCAATTAGAATGGGCATAACATGTTCCACTGACAGACATCAACTATAAATCATGTATCATGTTATATGCCCACGTGGCTTGGCATTTTACTACAAAATGCAGAACTTCTGTGCAGCCCCAACCAACGGCACACAATATTTATAAGATTCGATATTTTTGGAATGATGCTTGTGTGGCGGTTTTTGCAGGAGGGCCTTGAACTATTTAAGGAATGACACAGACACTGAACAAAAATAGCATACTTGTGAGTGCAGCTGTGACAAATGCATTACACTCTGTTTCAAATTATTTAGCTAATATAGGCTCTTCTTTGCAACCCATATTTAGAGGTTATCTTCATATGTAATATCTGTATGGACCACGCAGTATAATATATTCTTCATATGAAACATTTACACAACGTTAACCCTCTGTCTCACTTGGTCCAATGAAAGAGGTGGGATTTCCAGCTCAAAAGTCCATCATGTCTCCTCCTTTAATCTTCTTCTCCTGGGACTCAGACCAGGCTTTGTTGATGGTTCTCTTCATCTCATCATCTCCATCATCATATATCTTCTTCAGCATGTTCATCAGGCCATCACTTGGTTCGGAATTGCCATCCGTTTTTGGTTTGCTATTGAAGGGAAACAAAAATGTGAAGCCCTGCGTTGGAATGTCAAGGCCATAATAATAATCCCACTAGTAATATTGCAAAGGACTTTCACTCACTCTTTGTCCTTAGACTGCTTTTCCACTTTAGTTAGACACTCCCACTTTTGTGTGGACAGTTTTTTGCACATGATCAGAAGCATGTCATTTTTTATCTGTTGAGAGAAGAGCAGACCATCCTTTTTCTTCTAGTCATATCACTAATCTAACACTTTTTAAAATTGATACTGTGATCTTACTATACCTTTTTATAACTGTCTTTTTCATTGATTGGTTGCAATAAGTTTAGAATGTTCATCTGGTGGTTCTTTCCATCAAGTTCCTGTACCAGCACAGAAAATGATCTGAACATAAGCAAAAATTAGATTATTGACAAAGTATCATGCTATCCTTACAGTTAGCATTGGGAATTTCATAACATACACAACGTGCTTTGAATGTTAAATATGAAAGCTGGTGTTTGTGCTGATGATGACTTCAAAATAACAAAAATTACTGTTGCAATAATTTTACCTTTCTGTAAAAGTGACTTGCACATTTTCTGATGGAATCTTGTGCACATCCTTCAATGTAAGGTATATTTTAACAAATTTATCAGACTGGTCCCATGCTGCAATAAAGAAAAAAATATTATTGTAGTTGTTAAACTCTCTTACTCCCAGTGTGCTAAAATATAAAATATGCTATACCATAGTTTGTGATTTTTACTGTGTATGTGGCTTTAGTTGCTGCTGAAGGATCCATCTCTCTTTTGGCAAGTTGCTCCTTCTGTTGCTTTTTGACGGAGAGTTCTTTCTCCACCTTCTTTCTCTCTTGTGTCAACACATCTTTTACTCGCTTTCTCTCAGCCTTCTCTACAAGAGACCCAAGTTCTGCCAAGTCAGCCTCCAACTGACTGATCTGAAGACAGAGATAATAGTAATAGTTCGATAATGTTATGGAGGGCTTAAGTGTTTTATTTTATGGTGGGATATGGATTAGCTAGATTTTATGTATGGTAAATCCCCAATATGTTGAAACAACATTGCCACCTATTTCTAGTAACCTTACAATTATCTTGTTATATCTACTATGGCCTATATACGCGTTTGAAGATATACACAAGGAAAGAAAGCTCCCCCCATTTTTGTACACACAGAATCCAAAGTGTTTCTTGTTGGTGGTGCGTGTTCTGAACTTTTTCCTTTACTTTTATCTTGCTTTTTCTCACGTGACGTACATCCATATAACCTAGCGTTAGCGAGCTATGTTGAGTCTTGGCTTTGCATTGTTTCTAGAATATTCCAGCTAACCCCTGCAGAGGACATGGCAATGCCGCAGCAAAAAGTTTATTCCGAGATGTAAATGATGACAACGAAATGTACGTAGGCCTAGTTGACCTTTTAGCTACAAATATGCGTGGGTTACTGCTTAACCGAATACTGCATGCAAACTCTGGAGTATTCTGGAAAACTATGAATGAATGAGTAGCTAACCGGAAAGTAATATGTACACACGCAGATCAGCAGCTTTATAGACGGCGTATGTTCACTTATTTGATGTAAATCGCAGCTCAGTTAATAGAAATTCGTGTTACCTGTTCAGTTAGATCCATTGTAATGTATTTTAGTGAAAGAGTAGAGGCTCTTGTTTCCTGTCTTTGGGTGCTGCACCTAATTATAATAGATCCATGCGCTGCACTGACGCACACTTTCTTCTTTACTTTGTTTGACTTTTTTGCAGCGTAACCAGTTACTATAATGGCTACTGCCCCCTACCGGAAACACTGTGAAAATAGGGAGTAGAGCAAAAAACGTTACTTTAGCTGAATCTCCTGCGTAAATAACAAAGGGCCAACAATGTTTTACTCCTAATTAGAATGATATAGCTCACTATTTCTCCAGGCAAAAGGAAGATATTTTTATATCTAAAATAAGCCTTCATTGTGTATGGGAAAAATATATATTATTTGATCATTAATGTCAGAAAAGCATTACTAAAGAAAAAACAGAGTAAATGTAATATTTCTTTGCGATCAGATGTTCAAAAAGAGCTTTATTCGGCTCTACAGCAGTTTAAATCAGCTAAATCCCATGACATCATCACTTAACAAACGTATTCAGATGTTTCCATGGTTACCATTGTGTTTTGATGCGTTAAAGATAATAGAACTTCTGGTCCCGAATTCTCTCGGTGGTTGCGATGGCCCAGCGGGTAGCGTCGGCTCCGGTCTCATCTATGTCGCACCACTGGGGGGAGTCCCTGCATACTCTAGGACGACAGCACCGGGCTCGTGTGGGGCGCTCCTCACGAGTTTCGTGTGGAGCGCCCACCGTTCCGGTGCTCCTAGGGGAAAGAGGGGCTTCTTTCTTGGCAACCCCAGCGGTGAAAGTTTTTTTGGGAAAACACACCGAGTCTAAGGTCCCGGGTTCGAGCCCGGTAGGGTCACAATAACACAAGATTGCGTCAATAAAACATATTTATAACATAGGTCAGGGCCAGGGGTCTCCAACCTTAGAGCAGAGACTTCAAGCGCATTAAGTTGTTAAAGGGCTACCAGTTAAAAATAATATCCCAAAGACTTTAAGTTAAACTGTTTAATTATAGATTATTAAAAATATGACAAATTCATGTTTTTAACCTATTTTTTTTTTTAAAGAAGATAGATTAGGTTAGATTTTAGATTTGGGTAATGCCAAACTGTACAACATGTACTCAGTTCAGGTGGGGGTTAAGTTCTTTTGTTTTTAAATCATGTGATATTAAACTGTTGTAATTATGGATTTGACTGTAATTGACTAGTTTATGCATTTTCTACTGTTATTTCCCGCAGAAGCTGAAGGGGAATTGTGACAAAGAAAACATCCATTGTTTTATTTATAAATATTTGTTTATTTATATACAGTTTAATTTTGTTAGGGGCAATAATCGTGAGATACCTCATTACTTAAGAAAGAGACACATTACACTTTCCATGTTTGAATTTGCATACTAAAACACCCTCTTCAGTCTTCAGGAAGAGTTTGGATGGAAAGTCTTTGTTGAAAATGTGTCACCATCTTGCTCTGAGAATACCAGACATCTGGTTGTGGTCAGCTAAGTGGCGGAAAACAATGCGACTGATTCGCCACCTTCGCTTCACTCCTCTTGGTCTTGAGGTCATTACACACCTATTACGTATCCGCACAGGGCAGCTGTCTCTGGGTAAGGCAGCGATTTCCTTATCTGCCACCTCCTGCAAAAAAAAACAAAAAACAGTATTAGGCTATCATCAGGTAAAATCATTTACCGTTTTGAACTACATGTTTTACGTTAGTTAAAGATCATCTTATGATAGCATTGCCATGCTTTGTACCTGGAGTGTTTTCGGCAGGATGGTGTTTTTTCTAATAGAATTGATCCGTAGCCTCTCATCAGCATAATCAAACGCCATTTGTCTCCTCTTCACATCTCGGAGCATCCTCCAGTTAACATAATATCCCCTTACCTGCTCTACGGCGCCCCAGCAACTCCTCAAAACCTGCAAAAAAGAGCACTAATATTAGGGAATAAAGCTCTCAATCAGAAAACAATAGCTCGTTTGTCACATTGTTTGTACAGCACCTCCTCCACCAGATTATGCTCATGATCATAGCTAAATGCTAACCTAGCTCAAGCAAGGGACAGCTAAACCATACATTTAAATTGGCATTTTTTTAAACTGCATTAATTTTACAAAACAATTATGTATAAAGAACAGAAATACTGTTTAAATACCTGCTTGGGAGCATGTACAGATGCATAAAGAGCATTTAACCCTAAACACGCAATGCTGCGGGCCGCCATGTTTTGATCTCGCTTTACTTCTTCTGCATTTGCTTGTCTGACTAGCGATGTGGTGGCGACCCCAACTGTTCAAGTACATTACAACAACCAATTCTATGCCGTATCCTGTACACATAAAAACATTTTTAAACCTTTTTAGTTTGAGTTTTTTAAGTCTAGTTTTTAGTTTTTTAACATTAAAACATGTTTGCCCTAATCAAATCATCCAAATAAAAAAAAGTTGTAGACCTTTTTTATTTATATTGATGAAATTGATTTAATTAAGGCAATACATATAATTGGATACCTATTAGTGGAAGTGGGCTCAGTTTGTAAATAGGTTTCTCTAAATCGGCACTGACACCTTACCTGCAGTAAACTTCAAATCCCACAGAGGGCGACGGTGTACCACAAGCTTTACTTGACAAAATTAAAACAAAGGGGAGTTATTTTAGGCACTATGACAAAAGTTCCCTTTGTGTCCTCCATCTACTGCCTTCAGCATTAGTCGTTTAAAACCACAATAAACATGATCAATGTAAACAAAGACTCCATGTGTTTGCTGCACATTAGACCTCCCCTAATCAAGTCTAATCCATGACATGACTGATCTGTTTCCCCTTAGTCTTGTTTAGTCCAGGCCCAATTTGTCTGACGTTTATGCCTGCAAGCATTACCTTTCCCAGCCTTTCCCAGAGTGGGCTTTCTGTGAGGAGTTTGCATGTTCACTCCGTGTCTGTGTAGGTTTCCTCCGGGTACTCCGGTGTCCGCTACCACTGTACAAGATAGGCCAAATCCCTTAAACTAGCGAAGTGCTTTAGGTGTCGTGTTAAAAGCGCTCTGCAAATAAGTTCCTTTCCATCATGTAGAAAAACAGATTATAATGTTGTGATTTTGGGACCAAGGCAAGGTCTTCTATATGCATTTAAGTTCATAAGGCAAAACAAATGTCATTGTACTTTTAATGATTTTCATCAGAACTTTATCAAACTTACTTATTACCCCATGAATCAAATTATATAAAAGACAATCATTTGGTACGGTGAGAGTGTATAAAAGCATTTATCCCTGTATCTGTTTGCAGGCCCTGGTGTAAAGGAGAAGTGGATGCCTGATGCCTCCTCTTTGATGGAATGGAGACACAGTCTTTGATGCGTGATTTCTTACAGCCATGTGAGTACATATGAGTAAGTTCTGCCAACAGTGTTAACCGTGGTGCAATATAAGTTAATACAATTTAACAATTTGGCCTCAGCACCTTGAGTTAAATGTATTTTTATGGGGGCTATCGCAGTTCATATGGAGGATATAATCACACAGAAGTATTCCTTTGGCCACACAAAAATTTTCCTGCATTCTTCATGCGTTTTCCTTTCCAGCTGCCTAAACAGAATCAGTCGATATGTTGAATTAGCCATTTGAACTATATCTTGGTATTCCTAAAGATATTATATAACATACATTATGATGGGGTAAAGCTGATGTGAGGGGAAATCACAATTTGAATGTTTAAATTTGTGAATGCTGCAGTTATATATAAAATATAATGTCTATAATATCTTCTTGTGTTTGAAACCTGTTTTTCCTGTAGACCTCAACAAACATGTCTATATATTATAAACAGAGCCAACCATTTACAGCCAACCACGTCAAGGTTTCACTGTGGAAACTCTGAGTGTATTTCAACATCTTTGGTCGAGTGAAAAAACACACACCAAAATATCTATGGCTACACGCTTAGGCTTATACAAGTTATAAACATGATATCACTTTCTGAACACCAACTCCAGTGTACAGTGTAATATACTGATTACTGTTACCTCTGCTACAACTACTACTGCCACCAGTACACTGAACATTACAATACTTCCTCCACTTAGGCAGCACGGTAGCACAGCGGTTAGCACTCGTGCAGCTAAAAAGTCCTGGGTTCGATTCCCACCTGGACGAGGCCTTTCTGTGTGGATTTTGCATGTTTCCTCCGGGTACTCTGGTTTCCCCAACCACTAAAAACATGTACAATAGGACAGGATGAATCAGAGTTTGCTTGAGAGTGCGCATGGGGGAGCACACATGGAAATTAGCCCAAGGCTAAAATCCGGTGTGGCTTGTTCATTAACATGCACTGTCCCGACCAAATAAACCAATAAACTAAACTTCTGCAATTACTGCTACTTTTATACTGCTGACTTATCATTAGTGCTTCTCCTAATCTCTGACTTTCAGATGAAGAATATCTATGTGAAAATAAATGCATCTAATCCTCAAACCCTGACCATACTGTATTGCGAGATTTATTTTGTGTGGCCTTGTTTTCATGAGATAATTGATAAAATTATCTCATGACAATTGATATTTTGGCGGCACGGTAGTACAGCGGTTAGTGCTCTCGCTTTACAGCTAGAAGGTCCGGTTCGATTCCTACCAGGGACGGGGCATTTCTGTGTGGAGTTTGCATGTTCTCCCCGTGTCTGCGTAGGTTTCCTCCGGGTACTCCGGTTTCCCCTGCCACTAAAAACATGTACAATAGGTCAGGATGTATGAGAGTGTGTTTGAGAGGGCACATGGGGGACGACAGATGAAAATTAGCCCAAGGCTACAATCCGGTGTGGCTTGTTCATTAACTTGCACTGTCCCCACCAAATAAACCAATAAAAAAACAAAAATAATAAAATTCCTTCATCCAAAGTTTTCACCCTGATGCAGCCCGCTTAGAAAGAAATCATGACATCAGGAGTGAGGGGTTCCAGTCCGGGTCGTAGAAATGTCTATTTCCTAAAGAAACAGAGAGAAGGAGCCTATGGTCAAGTTTAATGTCAGGAGGGAGATGGGTAACCGTGTCAATATTTGCCCTTACATTGTGGAGACTCGGTCAGTGCATGCAAATCAACATACATGAGAGACATTTATGCAAACACCGGATTGTAGATGTAGCAGATTGTAGTTCCGTTTCCATTCATACTCACAAATACATCATCCACACAGGTGAAGTGTTTTGCCCAAGAACACAACAAAAGCATCCACTGACTGGCGTGAGTATCGAGCCAGGAACAATTCAATCAGTTGGCAAATGCGCGACCACAGACCCCCAGCTGCCCCTGCGGTTTTTCAGATGATGTTTTTAATATTCCTAATACTGTTTTGATGTTCCATGTAAGGATTGTAACGGAATCTGAACAAGCTCCTGACTCATGCTTTGCTGACACGCTACAGAACAAAAAGACCATGTCAGTGAGATTCGCTGATAAACAACGGTCAACACCATAATCATTCTGAACATAATGTAAAGTACAGATAAAGTACAAACACATAGACATAAACAACTGATTCACTGGTAGGCAGTCACCCTCTCTGCGTAGAGAAGTGCAAGACTAGGATATAAGACAACTGTCAACGGAGGTCTGGACTTCACTCCTTCTCTTTGTATATCAGATACTGACTAATGAAGCCCCTGGTATCATGGTAAGTGCATATGCTACCCTCCCGTCATTTGCCGCAAAGAACGAGGGTTTTAAAATGTAGCCTGTTTTTCTTGATTTCTTTTTTTTTAGCACATGGAAGAAAATACTGTCTAGGGCAGTGCACAATGAAGGCAGTGCGCTATTATAGGAAACACATTAGAAACAAATATTAAATATACATAGGAGATGCCGGATCAATGGTTGTGTAAACGGAAATAGATTAAAAAGGAAGAAAGATAAAGAGGGGAACAGACACATATGGGATTATACTCAGTAAGGAGACCACCAAGGCATTAGGAAACAGTGCACACATTGAAAACAAACCCGTGTGACACTGGAGAATCTGCCAGTGGGTAACTCCGGGTGCTGCTTTACAGAGACAAAATCATGTCCCTCTAACCACTGATTTACTATGTGTTGAGTCATACAGCCACTCCTCTTCCTAATGTTACAAACAGAAACCTTACATGTTACATGATACGCCATTAGTCTCCTTCTATACGGGCACGCACTTATGGGATCAGGGACCGATGGTCACTCTGATGAGGTTTCAGTAAACTTTATTCAAAGTGATCACTTTGCATATTTGCTTGCCTTGCAATTTTTATATAAAAATAGATACGTTTGAAAATGTATTTCGAGAAAGAAAGAATTATGTGTATGAATTGAGCTTCAAATCACCTATTGTTTTAATAAGGACTTTATAGTTGTAATTTGTCCCCAGTTGTCCCAAGTAGTTATTGCCTGAGATACAGTAACAGCAGTAGTATGTGACGTCAGACCATGGACTAGAGGTCATGACCTCTGGTGGTGAAGTCAAATGACCCAAAGGCTGGTATCTGCATCAGAGTTCGGAACCTGCTGCTCATAACACTACTACATCTTTGAGCTTTTTAACCATGTTGTTCCTTCATTAAAAACATACCTGGAATAGTATTTGGCATCATTCCCACAGTTTTGAGTAATTGTTAATTTCTTCTTCTTCTGCAGAATGCATTGATTACATTTCCTGGATTTTGTTGCGTAATAGATAGAACATGAACGTGTTTTAAAGCCGATAAACCATCAGGGCTGTGCAGTTCTGCACTCAGTTACTCCACCACCGATTTGTAAGTTTCCCATTGGGATAGTACCATCTATCATTGCTATATAAATAAACTTGACCTTGACTTTGGCCTAATCTTTTATATATCAATAATTTTCACTGCTGCCAGCTGAGAATGCTCCACCTTGACACAAAAAAGAAGATCAACACAGTCCTTGCTGCTAAATTATTTATCTTACACAGACATTAATATAAGTTTAAGCTAAATGTAATCAATTAATAAATAGATTGTATTAACAAACTCTCCTTTTGAAATAATTTGTATAATTAATAATTACATTTTTCTCATCTTTACAACACATTATATCTCTCGCATTTATGTCCGTGTGGATTGTAAAACCTGGCGGTTTACCCTCGGGGCAGGAGACGGCTTCAACGTCCCACGTCACCCACAAGAGCATTCCTGTGTGCACAAAGGCATCAAAGACACACCAGGTCCTTGAAAGCAGCACATGGCATGAGTTTATTTTCCCTTTACTCGGCTAGACTTTATCTGAAGTGTGTCCCACTAATCTGATTCAGCATCCACCAAAGTCACACATGGGAGAAAAACAGAACAATCTCCAGACATCTTTAGTATGATGCAAAATGCTGCTAATCAGATTTGTTTATTCTTGTAAGCACTGCATCCTTAATCTAGGTGGTATTTTAACCACAGTGATGCGAGGACGACAGGTCTTTGTTAGCCATGTTAATGTAACCTAACGACCTGCAGACTGTACGTGCCTTAAACTTATTTCCTATGCTAAATGTATGGGTGCCGTTCGGATAGCCCTGTCACTTCTCATTTGGTGCCAGACTGTGTAGCTCCTGTTAACGTCAAATCAGCTTTTAAAATCAACAGGTCCTAGATTTACAAGGAAGCATGCAATCAGTGGAGTTTGGCCTCTCCCCTAAAGCCACTTTGTAAAGACTAAATTTACCATATGTTTCAAAGTGAACACACTCTTTGGGTTTAGCCCTAATTGACGTAATGTGGCTCCGGCGCATAGTGAGTGTATGTAGTCATGAATGGCTTATTTTATTTTCTAACTTTTCCACTGCTTCTTAATCACAGTGATTAATGTAGCAGTATTAGTAGAGTTAGTGGTGGTGATAGAAATTGTAGCTTATCAGGGTTTCCAAACTTTTCTTATTCTTTGAGGATACTACGGGACAGTACACACCTTAGACAGTTACCCAAGAGAATATTTTGACGCAAATGGGGGATTACATTTGTGTAGCCCATATGGAACTTATTTTCAACAGTAAATTCACAACAAATGTATTTTCCTCTAAACATTTTTTTGAAACCCACATTCTTTGGGTTTAGTTTTATTTGACGCAATGTGGCTCCGGCACATAGCGAGTGTATGTAGTCATGAGCGGTTTGTTTTTTCTGACTTTTCTACTAATACATAGTGTGATGGAGAACTTGTATTAGAAGGAGTGATCGCAGAAAGTAAGAGAAGCAGTATATGTGATTCTAGAAGCAGTACAAACAAGTGATACTTATATTTACAGTTTTATTTTGAAGTGACAATGCTTTTACAGAACACATATTTTGAGGAAGTACCTTTTGCTCATGGCACTATTGATGGACCTTTTCCACAGATTTGTAATTATCAGCTATGAGAAAATTCAGATCACGCAAATTTCCTCTGCAGGTGCACACTCTGCAGACATTTTGTGGTTGTTTTAACTAGAAATATACAAGCCTCGGGACAGAGAGTATTTATCTTGGCTAGGTGTAAAAAGAAAGCGTTGTAGCTCAAGTGAGAAAGACTACAATAAATTACTGTTTTTAACTTGAGCGTGTAGTAAAAGTGAAATGCAAAGTATACCACAGGGGCGAATAAGAAGGAAAATGTGATGAATGAAGTGGTCACAAGAATAATTTGCTGTACGCGGGACGCATGTCGAGGCTGAGACGACTGCACAGACTAGTTTGGTTAAACACAATTCAAACAGTTTGAAATGTAGATAGTGCATTAGCAAAATATAACTTTTCATCTTTTGATTTATTTTGTATTGCCAATTTTCACTTTTTGGCGTAGTCGGAAGGATCCATATATTGTGATATACCATATTTTTCAGACAATAAGCCACACTTCTTTTTGGCTAGGGGTGCGACTTATACTCAGGTGTGACTTATATATCAAAATATATAATTTCACATGTTTGTTATTTTCACACTGACATCCGCTAGAGGGCGCTCTAAGCTTGTGTACCAGTATCTGCCATTCTAAACCCAAAGCCCTCAAAAAGAAGATTACAAGCTGCAAGTAGTGAAATATGCAGCCGAAAACGGTAATCGAGCAGCAGAATGAAAGTTTGGAGTTATCAAGAAACTTGTGCGGGACTGGCGAAAAGTGGAGGTTACTCTTACTGCAATCAAGAAAACCAAAAAAGCTAATCGCGGGCAAAAGGCTAGAGCCACAGCTAGAGGAGCAACTTTGCGAATGGGTGCTTGAACAACGTGCTGTCGGTAGAGGCTTGTCAACGGTGCACCAGGGTGGCTAGTGCGATTTATACTCCGGAGCGACTTATAGTCCGGAAAATACGGGACTAACAGAAATGCTAACTCTGTTTTCATATCTCCAGATTGAACATGGCTGGTTATGTCCCCCAGTTTCGCTAATCCTTTCCAGTCCTTCGTTCTCTTCTGGACGCCTCAGTCCCTCTCACATTTAGAACAACATGGACACAATTTGCACCAGTCGAGCCATGTCTATCCAATTATTTTCCATAAAAGAGAATAATCCCGCTGGTGTCCGACCGCACTGCCATCCGCTGTGAGCTAAGCAATAGCACACACTGTGTCATTGATCATGTTCCCGTAAGTCAAAGAAGAGTCATGAATAATATTTCTACGAAGGGAGACGTTATAAAACTCTACCTGCTGTGACTTGTCCAGGTCGCTCTGTTTAGCTTGAGGGACTCAAAAAAAAAAGGGCCTTTACAATGGGAAGCACAGTCCAGTTACAGGGTTGATATATATTTTCACTATCCCATGAAGAGCTGTAACTGTCATCGGTTTCTACTCAGCATGTCTCGGCGCTCCTGTCCAATACGTCTGCAAAATCCAGACTTAGTACGGCTTTGTATAGAAGGCTCTATATAAGGCATTAGTTCAGTCGTACCCAAACTATACATTTAATAGATGCATGAGCCCTAATCAAGGAGTAAAATTGGTCTAAAAATGTGTCCGAGATCATATCAATCTTTCCACTCGACAAAACGTCTGTTCAATATCATCTCCTGTAAAACAACCGCTGGTGAAGTGAGGTGATGGATTATTTTTACATTATACGACTGATTTTTGCATGACCCACTTTCAAATCACCGTGGCTTTGAACTGTAAAGAATCCAGCTGCAGAGGTTGGGCCCAGCTTTATTAATCTCGCTGGCTGTTCAGTGGGTACGCCGTAATTGAGTGTGCCAGTTCCTGTTCTCTGTGATAATGGAAATGAGTGGGCTCGAGTGACTCTGAAATCAGACATTGGAGTTGTGCAAACGGGTCGCACTGATGACACTTTGTAGATTGTAATATGCTCTATTCGGTCTCAGTGTGATAGTTTTCTTCCACAGAGAGGTATTAAAGCACACTGTACTGTATTCTATAAATGCAGAAAAACATTATCAGTGTATCAATGTCCTATAATGCGATACAACTAGGTTCCCTTCACTTTAATGCCAACAAAACATATAGCTTCTTTACATTGTGAGTCTGTGACTGTCGCACAAGATCCAGTTACTCATGTGTTGTTGTTATTTGCGTAATGATAATCTTATGCAAATTTGCCTGAGCTAGGGGGTATTTTATACCTAATCAAATCTCGCCTGCCCCAGTTCTTACCCTGAACGTGTCCTCAGGCACATATCATTTTTGGATCTCCGATGGCCTTACTCCAAACTCTGCACTGTTAATAGTCTCTCATCTCAACAAAAGTAGTTTCAAATAAAACTATTCAGAGAATGTCAGTGTAAATCACTAAGATCAGACTGGGCTTCATCTTCAGGGTCAACTCAGATTTCACCTGAACAATCCTGCCTCCTGCTGTCCTGCCGATATGTGACACCACAGTTCTATATTCAGACAGACGCTAGTGAAAACTAGCCGCTGACCTTGACACCTGCATTCTCACTGCAACCCTGGATGATGAGTGCTTTACCAAAACAAAGGCGGCCAAATATCATGCATTTTTACAAAGGCTTAGCCGTTTGAATAAGTTACTTTCAAAGGCGGCGAGTTATGACAGGTCTTTGACAGAAGTGAGGATATTTCTAAAGAGAAGAAGAGTGCATTTTCAATCGATACTTAAGAGTTTTAACTGCCGCCTAGTTGGACAAAATGGAATAAAACACTCACAGAACATCCAAAAATGCTTCTAGCACTCAGTCAAAGTACAGTGATTAGGAGATGATTCCTCATCTCCTAATCACTGTTATTTTTAACTGTTCCATGTTAAAGAAAGAGCATGCATTTCTAAAGTTGCTCTGTAAAGGCTTTGTGCCTCTCTAGATGGAAGATGGAAGCGCCAGATTTGACTTATTTGGTTTTATTCATAAGACATGTGTGATGATTATTTAAACGTAGAGTCAGACACCATCTACTGTAAAGCTGAGTATTACTTTACTTACACATGAGTAATTATCTCCACTGACAGAAAGTGCCTGTCATTATAGCCTCACCTCTCCTTTCAGCGCCGGAGTGCAGAGGGGCAGGGGGAGGAGACCGGGCCCTCCCAGTCGACCTGCCCATGGCCCATAGGCAGCGGGACAGCTCTTCTCACCCAGGCACTCGGTGTGTGGCAGGGAGCAGGCGCGAGGAGGTCAACAGGTGGTCCAGGGTCCAGTCCTGCACAGCAACTCAGTTTGACCAGGCTCAAGGGTAAGAGCTCTTTTTTTTTTTTACATTTTCTGTCAGATTTGATCTTTGGATATTTAAATAGTGGGGGGAAAATCATTATTACGGGACTCATACGGTTTTTTTTGTGGTTTTTTTTATATATATATATTTTAGTACTGTGCCAAAGTTTTAGGCTGGTATAAAAGTTTGAATTTTACAAAACAAAAAATATAAAATTTAAAAGATCAAGATGTTTCTGTTCTGTTTACCTTTGCTGCAGTCAACACATTGTCCATCAATAAGCTAATATCAGTAATAAATAATACATCGAAAAAAACAATTAATTCCACCAATAGTTATGATTTAGATCCTTCACTATTGTATTATAAACTCTGTTGGACTTCATGAAGCGGTAAATAAATTGCATAGAATGATCATATTTTACTTGTAAACAAAGCTGCCAATAATAATTTCCCCAAAGAGACCCTAACACTGCTCATAAATATTGAGTGTCTAAGTGTCTTGTGAGGTGACGGATATTCAGGCAGGACTCCTGATCCACTAGCTTTACCTTTAATGCTACTGTGCTGGCACGAGGGACTCTACAGAAGCCCTGGCGAAATGAGCTGCAGATGTGGGCCCGCCATGCACATGCTCAAAGAGAGAGAGAGGTGAGAGTGGGTGGCTGTGATTGCATAAAGGGACGGCTCCAGTGATGGAAACTTTACAAATCAGATATGAACAGAGGTCAATATCAAGATTTCAGAGAATTACGTGGTGATGGTGGTGATGTCAAAAGATCGGCAGTAAAGATTGCAAAACGCCACAAAGGCTTTGATGCTGTAAGATAATTTGCATTTATAGCTCTGTATTTGTTAAGCAGTGTTAATTTCGTCGACTAAAATATTGAGTCTTAATTTTAGTCAAAGTAATATTTTTGCAGACTAATTTGGACTAAAACAAAATTAAAAGTTTTCCATGAGACTAAAACTATGACTAAAATCTCCAGATATTTTAGTCAACTAAAATAAGACTTAATAAAAATGAAAAGGAGAGTCTAAAATCATCCGAACTTCTATTGACCTTCTGAAAGAGCCTCATATCATGTAAATTCACTGCCAAAGGAAAAGGTCTTAGCTTTGTTCACGTGGGAGAAGCTCCATGAAGCAGAGGACCTTGATTAAATATGATTTCTAATGAATATTATAAATGTAAAGTCGACTAAATTGACATGCAATTTTAGTCGACTAAAATTGAAGATATTTTTTTTTACTAAATCTTGACTAAAATTGAATTACATTTTTGTCAAAAGACTAAGACTAAAATAAAATTAAAATATGTTGTCAAAATTAACACTGAACACAATATTGTTGTTTACTTATACCTGGAATGTACATTGCTTTTGCTAAATGGTTTAATCTCTTACCCCCCCACCTTAACCGAGAGCATTTTCTCCAGTTCAGCATACGCACATCTAAAAGCTCCTTGAGTGGAGAGTTTGTAGCCTAATTGCCAGTGTAATGCCTTCTGAAAGCTAACACCTACAAGACTGACCGAAAGTTTTTTGTTGCATTGTCGCTACATTTATGGCACATTTTTTAACCGTTTTAGTCTTGTTTTTGTGCATTTTTGTAGTGTTTCATATATATATATATATATATATATATATATATATATATATATATATATATATATATATATTGTTGCTTTTTCACATATTTTTTTTACACTTTTGTCATGTTTTCATTCATTTTTTGTCATTCCTTTGTACATTTTTGTGCGTTTTCATCCTTGTTTTTGTAGCTATTTTTATGCTTATTTTAAGGGATTTGGGTAATGCCAAACTGGAAAAAATATGCTTGGTTCAGGTGGGGGTTAGGAGGTTAATGGCCCCTTGGTTTAAAGGACCGGACATGTGATATGAGAACAGCAAAGCACAAAAAAGATGAAAACATTTAAAAAGAAATCTATAGCTGTACAGGTGAAGGGATCAGCTATGAGTAGCATACTGTTACTTTTTTTCTTATAGCCAGACCTTAGTGTTAGTTTCGTACCTGACGGTTTCGGCTACAACTGTGGCCTTCCTCAGAGGTTGTCACTTAGGTCTGGCTATAAGAAAAAAGTAACATATTTTTTAGAAGACCTACTGAACTTAATCAGACTAAAGTGTAACCCTGGGTAGTGACTTAAAGCAACACTGTGGAACATACAGATTATGTTATTAAGTTACAAGAGCTCTGAAAGCTATGTAAAATTCAAAATTGTGAAGCGTAAACTACGTGTAATAGCAATTTGAAAGTTGCAATGATCTCATTTATTCATGTTCCATTGTACGTTATTTTAGATATAAAACATGCCCAGACCATTATCTTGCTTTTTTAATGGGTTTGAACGCTGTAACATGGCAAACCGCTCACGTCAACTGGCTTTGCTGTCTTAATCAGTGTGGAAGGGTCAACCGCAATGCACATTTACTACCGCACTTAAACCCACCATCATAGGGCTATGTCATCTTTGTTGTCTATACTGACTCCTTTTCCTGTCCTCTGCTTTGTTGCTCTGGTCCACCGAGATTTGCCTTGAGATGAAACTTGCCGAAAACAGCCGGCCCCTTGTTTGAAGCCTAATAGCCCTCTGGAGACAAGCTGATAGATGGAACACAATCTGACAGCGTCTCCTGCAATGCTGCATTAATGGACATTTCTTCTTATATAAGGAGTTACTTGCATCCGCCACAGCCGTCTAGTAAAAGCTGATTATAGCTTCCATTAATTGTGGCAACATTCCTTCCATAAACAGGACACAAGTTAGTGTTCCTTTAAGGCACTACACGCACATGGGTACAATGTGCCCCTGCCCCCTTGAAAAGCAGCATACAGCAGTTACAAGACATCTACAAGCATTTCACAGTCCCATTGATATAGCTGGGCCCAGACACACAGGAGTTATTGTTGAGAAGGAATTTTTAGCAGTATTTATAGACATACTGGATTTTACTCAAGTGCCTTAGGATGTCGAGCTGAAATGCTATCTGCATGTGGGGATCCTGAAGTGATGTGTTTTCCTGCTTTATCCTTTGGTCAATTCAACGCAGGCTCCAAAATCAACTCGGCTTATCTGCCAACAGTTAAAGTGTCGAGTTTTACAGTGGGACTAGACGGTGAACTTTGTCAAGGTAAAGGCTGAAGTATGAGAACAAAAAAAGGGACTGAAACCACCCAAAATACATTGGCATTGATGCTACCCCTCTTTCTATAGACTCAACAACCTAACCCTTATATTTAACAAAACAAGCTGGTCTATAAGCTCTATAAGTTCACTTTGCAATGATCTTAGCATGTTGTGGTGAATTGTCTCTCAAACCCATTCTATCTACTTGTAGCAAGGTGAAAAGGGTTTGGAATCTAAAGACTATTCAAGCACTGATTAGGCCTTCCAACCAATTTTAGCTATTTATTCAAAGTAGAGTGTGCATTATACTGTATATGTTTGTCCCTTTGGTATAAGCTGGTGGAGGATGATTATCTGTCTATTTTGTAAAATTTTAAAACAAGGATCTCGTGTGAGATGCAGTCAAATTATACATTTTTGAATCCAAGTCGCCCTCAAGATGCAAAACTCCTCATGGTCTTTATCTGGTCTGCTGGCTGAACTGAACTTTTATGCGCTGATGAAGCCTTTTGGATGAGAGGCAAAACATTCGACACTTCAACAACAGACTACTGAAGACTCAAGAACCTTCATTGAACTTGATCCAAGCCATTCTTCAGAAACTCTTAAGTTCAAGTCAGGTCTCAAGTCCTTAATTTGACGTTCAAGTTGAATCACAAGTCCCGGAAATGACTTGGGTTAAAGTCGGAGTCCAGAACTTGAGTAATACATCTCTGGATCTCGCCAAATGATGTCCATCAATTTGATCAACTGGGACCTTTTTTTGTCATTTGTGTAAATATATCTTACAAGTGAAGCAACCACCTTCATGCGTTTTCAGTATAAATGCATACGCCGCTCATGCCACTACATTCATTAGAAATGTCATAATTGCGCATGATTGCTTAAAGATTAATTTCTCCTCGATTTACTTTGATTCTATTTCTCTTTCCATATATCCCCGTCTGCACACATGTTATTATCCATACATTTCTCTCTCTGTTCTGCTCTCCCCATTGCCCTCCATAGCCCTTTTCTTCTGCCCATTAATCCCACCATCCGTCTGGCCTATCCCACGCTGGGACAGTAGCAGCGGCGTTCCTGATATGCTTGGAAGCTCTTGGCCCGACCCCCTCCAAGAGAAATACGGAATTTCTTCTCCAAACAGTGAGTGTTGAATAAAACCTTGACAGGGAGCAATAAACATACTTGTTGAGCATCTCTCTGTGCCAACTATGGGCACCATTCACCGCTGCTAATGGCACATCCAAATCCTCTGTCACCCACATACACGGACTCCATCATTCTGCTGCCCAACAAGCCACATCTGTTCATTTTTATATCTTTTGCATCATCCTTTGAACCATCACTTCTGGACACTGATGAAACAGTCTCTTAAGTCGTGCTCACCACTTCAAGATAAATGGTTTTGGTGACATTATAGCTCGGATTTCTTTATGTCATGTTATTAGGGATTTGCTGAGCTAAAAGTTTAGTCATTTGCACAGAAGACATATTTGGGTTTGGACCACTGCAGCTTATTGCAGGTTTTCAAACAGGATCATTTGTAAAGGCAAAGATTCACGAGTTGCAGGGACAACAAATCACTCCATGCTGAAAAGCGATGTATTCTCTCCCTGCTGATTTGATGATGTTATTGTTGATATGTTGGAAGTATTGGCAGAATTAAAGGCCACCTGTTAATGTTATGATTACTGATCGGAGTCTTGTGGGATATAGATGTTTGTTTCTCGTTTCGTTTCGGTCTGCAATCTCCATCTTTCTCGCTTTGATGCAGATTGGTGAATACCGGCAATGTCCAGCCACCAGCGGTCAGTAAAGCATCAAATGAAACGTTTATAGAAGAGTCGCAGGAGTATTTACTCCAGGGTTATAACATTGAAGTCAGAAGGCAGAGAAGAAAGGCTCCTACAGCTTCCGGAAACACAGATCCTTCATACATATGTCCCAGCTGCAACAAGACATGTATCATACAGCCATTCGAAAATGTATCGGTGAAAGGAAGGAGAAGGGGAAGTCATCACCGGCTGCAAAGGGCAACCACAAGCAAGCAAGCGATAGAAGTCTATGTCCTCCCGCTATACCATACTACTGTATATACACAACAATTTACCTAACTATACCAGCTCAATAGAATTAGCAGGTAGATTATTGCTCATGACAAAATATTCTACACTCAATTAGTTAGTTTCTTGGAGAGAAATTAGATGATGAGAAATTAGATGTTGTTTTCCTTTTAGTACTGTATTATAAAACAATAAATGAAAATACTTAAAGAAAGAATTAGCAGATGGAATCCTTTAGTCAAGTACTGAAATGTTATTAGCATGGCTTTAAATTGGAGCCTGGTCTGAAACAGCAGGTTGTAATGTACATTCACACATGTGAGTCTTTATAATGCTAATAAATTCCTATGTGAAGCCATTCTCAGCTGTCTCCTGGTACAGCTTCAGTCCACTTTTGTTACTCTTTTTTTTTGCTGTGTGTGCATTTATTGTACATATGTTTTATAGCTGTGGAGTTTTCCAATTGTCAAACATCGTGACAGGACGCCCCACACTCCACTCCCTCTGACGCTTTGTTTTTCCATAGACCACACAAGAGCTGCTCACTAGAGACTGATTCTGCTTGCTTCTATTTAAACCTTTACGGTAGAAGACTCTGGACAACAGTGTGGTTTTAGGATGTTATTTGGTTTCCAGGGAAGTTGTGGCTTAAGTTCACATGACATCACAATCCTTTGGCTGCTGTAGTGTTTGAAGAAGTCATAATTATAATGTATGGGTGGTTATTACTCATTTCTGCTGCACCTTAGTGTCATTATGGTCTAAGTTTCCGAAGATACCACATACATGACCCTGTATGGACAATGTAGACTGTAAGCAGCTATAATTTACCTGATTATTTTTATGCCTCCTATGAACCCATGCAGTCCTCCGTCAGAACTTGGCAACAATTATTTTATTTTTCCACCTTAAAATGACGTCGTATTCATTGATTTTACTCATTTCTTGACATATATATGTTGTTTATATACAGTGCCTCTCAAAAGTACTAATACAGAGAGGTCAGGGATAAAGCTGTGGAGAAGTTTAAAGCAGCGTTAAGTTATACAAAGATTTCCCAAGATTTGAACATCTTACGGAGCACTGTTCAATCCATCATTCGGAAATGGAAAGAGTAAAACACAACTGCGAACTTACTAAGACACGAGCGTCCACCTAAACTAACAGACTGAACAAGGAGAGCACTGGTCAGAAATGCAACCAAGTGCCCTAAGATAACTCTGGAGGAGCTGCGACGTACTGCCGCTGAGCTGGGGGAATCTGTACATGGGACAAGTAGAGTCGTACTCTACACAAATCTGGCCTTCATGGACGAGTGGCAAGAAGAAAGCCATTATTGAAAGGAGGCCATAAGAAATCCCGTTTGAAGTTTGCTAGAAGTTATATGGAGGACACAGCTCCATGTGGAAGAAGGTGCTTTGGTCAGATGAGAAAAAAAAATTGAACTTTTTGGCCAAAATGCAAAAGGTTATGTATGGAGCAAACCTAACACTGCTCATCGTCCTGAGTGCACCATCCCCAGTGTCAAATATGGTGGGGGGAGCATCATGCAATGGGTTTGCTTTTCCTCAGCGGGGACTGGGAAGATTGTAAGACTAGTTGAGAAGATGGATGGAGCCAAATACAGGGATATTTTGGAGGAAAACCTGCTGGAGTCAGCAAGAGAAGAGGCTAGGGCGGAGATTCACCTTCCAGCAGGACAATGACCCTAAACACAAAGCTAAATCTACAATGGAATGGTTTAAAACAAACATATTAATGTGTTAGAATGGCCTAGTCAAAGTCCTGACTTAAATCCTATTGAAAATCTGTGGAAAGACCTGAAAACGGCTGTTCGCAAACGCTCTCCTTCTAATTTGACAGAGCTTAAGTTGTTTTGTAAAGAGGAATGGGCTAAAATGTCAGACTCTAGATGTGCAAACCTTGTAGAGTCTAACCCAGAAGACTTGCTGCTGTTATTGCAGCAAAAGGGGGTTCCACAAAGTATTAATTCATTCTGTATGAATACTTGCGCACGCCCCACTTTTCGGTTTTCTATTTTTTGAAAAATAACAGAATCATGTTTCATTTTGCTTTCACTTCACAGTTGTCTGTTACTCGTGTGTGAACTTTCAGTAAAAAAGAAAAAATTCAATTGTTATGTTTATGGTTGTAAACATGACAAAATGTGCAAAGGTTCAAGGTGTATTAGTACTTTTGAGAGGCACTGTATATCTATACCTTCAAACCTCTTACACCTCTGTTTTCTCTCTTTAGCCATGACCACCAGGTGGAGGGCCCAGTGTTTGCTGGTCCTGCTCTGCACCTTCTCAGGGTGCTGTCTGGGGGATGAGCACCTCGAGGCCCCCGCTCCGGAGCAGGGAGTCACCTTCAGCCATGTCTATAAAATTGACATCCCTGTCTCAGGGTCTTCTTGTAAACTCGAGCCTCTTTCCACAGATGATAAAACAGGTCATTAAAGCACATGTGAAGACACACTGTGAAAAGTAGCAAACTATTATAATTTGACATTGTGCTGTACTGTATATGTAGATCTGCAAACAGGAACGACTACAACCGGTGAGAATGACATAATTTTTAGACATAACATTAAGCTGCAGACGCCCAAGTGTGACTGTGATGAGTCGGAGAGCTTCAAATCGCTGCTCTACCGGGTCAACGGGCTCGAGGAGGAGGTCAACTATCTGAAGACGCAGTGTGATCAGGGCTGCTGTGGAAAAGCTACAGGTGGGATCTTATTAACTTTAACACGTTTATTTTTACAATTATAGATTTCAAAATTACCCTCAAGCAAAATTACTGCTTCTCCTCACAACCCCCATAAACATGAACACCTCTTTACCTAATTGGTTCTCAAGGTGTGGACACAAGTTGCAGTGGCCACGGCTCATACCAGCATGACTCCTGCAGCTGCCTGTGTGACCCAGGCTGGGAAGGACCGGACTGCTCCGTGTCAACCTGCCCTGACGACTGTAATGACAATGGCCGGTGCGTCAATGGGAAGTGCGTGTGCATGGAGGGCTACACGGGACGCGACTGCAGCCAGCTGGCCTGTCCTGACAATTGCAACGACAAGGGCCAATGTGTAAACGGCAAGTGCGTGTGCTTCCCCCACTTCACCGGAGAGGACTGTAGTGTCCAGAGGTGTCCCAACGACTGCATTGGCAACGGGAAGTGTGTGGACGGACAGTGTGTCTGTGATGAAGGCTTCTTTGGGAACAACTGCTCTCTCGGTAAGCACAATGCATACTAATTTTCTTTGCAAAAATAAATAAATCTGCTTTAATGGAGTGAAAGGGGTGTATCGTAAAATCACATTGCAAATATTATTTCAGAAATGATAAATTTGCAATGTGGCATATTGGCCTAGAGCCAGAACATGGAAAATTGAGACTTATACAATTTGCTGCTGTCTCTTCCATCTCTTCACTCTATTCTGTTTAATAAAGATAAATAACAAATAAATACAATTAAAATAATAAAATAATTATAAACAAAAAGCCTGAGCCACTATTTTTCCCTCATTAAGAAATGTCATACCCAGTCCATGTCTGTCCTGAACTTCACCAGTTCACGCCACATACAATCATATGAATCATTTAGTAGGTAGAAGATCATTTGCTGGAATTCAAAGTCTATCATGAAATCTTATGTGGCTTTGATCTTTGAGGCAAATGCCTGAACAGATCTTGCACTACTTTACACTGACGTCTTATGCTTCTCATGGGACTTTTTAGCGCAATGACTTGAAGCCTTTTGATGCAGCCACCTCTAACAACAGTACACGGAAGATATTCACTAAACTCTCTCAAAATGGTTTTATAACAAGCTCTGGGTCTGCTAAAACATAAAACATAAAGGTCAAGGTCAAAGAACAAACACAAATTCAAGTTCCCCAATATTGTGCTTATGCAGATGCAACACAATTGCTTATAAGGCCTGATCTTCCGCCTGGCACAACAACAGCATCGATTAAGGCAAAGTTGGTATCTTGCGTACAAACAACGGCGCGACAGTGCTTTAGCCGGTCATCACTTAGGAAAATAGGGGTTGGGGCTGAGGCGTGGCTCTTGTTGCTTCCTTTTCACTCTCCTCTCACATTAACATCGAGTGCAGCCTCGCGTATCTTAGTTCTCGCAGGACAAACTACAAATAATATATCCCACTGTGAGTGAAACACTGTCCATGTCCAGAGGGAGAATATTTTGATAGGCCCCGCTCTAGGGCTGAAGAGCACCGCAAACTCTACGCCGCAGAAATGTGATCAAAACACCAGCACATGTGCCCCCCCACACCCACCGCTATCCACAATTGTGGAAAATATTCCAGTGTGGTCTGTAGAAAGTAAAGCTTGGGGAGGGACCACTGCTGTGCAAAAGATCTCCATGGGTGTCTATCCAGCCCACTTACTGCACCGGGTATGAAGCTGAAGATTCCACATAGCGCCCCCGTCCTCGCACAAATGTCTAGTCTGCAATCTATGTTTAGAAACACAAAATCGGGCCCTCAAGGTTGATTGAAAAAATTAACACAATTCAAGTCACAGCTCCTTTTTCGAGATCCAATGACTTCAAAAGACAATAATAAAATTTAGTGCTCCATCTCGTCTACAATATCCTATGGTTTCCTATTTTGGAAAATCTTTTGTCTTCAAGTCAATGGTATTTTGATCATACATTTTGATTGATATAATATCCCGCCTTTTCGGTTCAATGATCTCCAAGACCTTCAATTTCCCTCTGACACATTCATCTCTTTAAAAAATCTCACTCACTGCACCATATTACTCGACCTGCCTCAGGAGAAACTCAAAAATCACATTTTCCAGCAATTTGGTTCCAGACAAGCAGAAAGGTGAGGAGCAGCTCCCAGGCCCAGACACTTTGCTGAGTTCACTAAGGTTGTGACAGGTTTTTTTTAATCGATTTTTTTAAGTGGACCACCCATCATCATGGTCAGAGTGAAGTTCACATTTGTCCAACACAGTTACGTGACTTTCATGATCGGACTTTTGGACAGCTCTTTAAAGGCCCTGTACCTGTTTTTTTATGATCCAAAATAATGCTTACCTTTTCTAACACATTTCTTGCATCCCATTTTTAATGAGTTTATAAGCTCAAATCAGGTTCAAAGGGATCAAACGTTTTTGGTTTTCTTTATTTAATGTTATTTTCCACAGATGGACCCTGAATGAAAACATGAAACAGAGAAACACAAGAGAAAGCTGTTTGCTCTATAAATGATTTGGCACTGCAATTTTAGTCAATTAGTACATGTATTTCAAAAGATAAAAAGGAGGCTTGATACATGGAGTCGGCTCCATAAATACCATTACTAATCCACGGTTGTCAGTGAGATTTTGAACTAAAAGGCCTACAGCACGCCTGGACTATTACAGTTGTAGGTCAGCCATGAAACCACTCACGTCTGGTTGAGTCTGTGTGTTATCCATACTGCTCAGAGCTTAGGTGCTACTGAACACTTGCCAATGTCAACATCGGCAACGTGTCAAGTGGGAGGTAGGGAGATATGAACATGATTTTAGTTATAATGATTATCAGCATCTGGTGGAGATAAGTAGCAAAGCATTTCCCGTGGCCCGTCGCCGTTTGCATGATAGATGTCGATCCTCTCTCCGCAGGTGACGACATGGAATAATATGAGTGCATTTGGTGTTCCCGATACCAAACGTACTTCTCATAAGTCCCAGCATTAAAGACAGATGACAGTGTGGGTGCAAGAAATCCTACTGAAAATACCAAAGTCAAATAAAGTAAACGCGGTCTGTATTGAAAAAGATAATCTGATCAAATGCAGGTTAGTAATTGAACGTGGTCATGGCAGCTTTGAACATGGAAAGCTAACACATGACAGATGCAGTGGATTCAAAGGTCTTATTGATGCTTCACACATTCCCTTTTATGTGAGACTCGCTTGAAGTACAATGCGTCCATTCATATTAGGTTAAACTTGTCCACAAAGCAATATTTCACAAAATATATTTGCTAGATGCAACAATAATTGTATGTTTTAACATACAGTATAAGGGAAAAAGGGAATTAGCAAAACTGTGCTCTTCTTCATCTTGAATCAAACCGAATAAGGTCATTACAACTCCACAGTAAGTCGACAATCCATCAATGCAAGATGCTTCTTGAGAGCCTTTAGTTTTCCAAAATTATGTGATTTCTTACATTCTAAATCCAGACCTGAATTTCATGAGCCACTATAGTACTAGACTGTTTAAAGTGATAGAAAATAAACAAAATATGAGCCATGAAGAATAGGAGGGTCTGAGACACTGATGTAAATTAGAGTTAAAAGTCCTTTAAATAATTAAATAAATAAATAATCATGAGTCATATTGATTGGGGTGTTATTTTGAACAACAGCTTTTTTGGGTAATGTTTCACAATTAGGCCAATTATTGATTCTGTCAATTAAATTAAAGGCAGACAGTTTGCCACCAAAGCAAATAAAAATGAGCACACTTACTGCTACTTAGTACTTATGATTCAGTACTAAGTGATGATTCTACTGTTAAGGCCCCATTCAGGCTGATGGGGTCCAATGCATCCGTAGCCTTATATCAGAAAACATTAGGCTACTGCATTTCTGATGTGGAAAATGTCGCAAATTTCTTGGAATAATAATTTCCGTGTGATACCTAGTCATTTTTTTGTCCTTTTCCAAACAGTCATTTGGATCATTGCAGGAACAACCCTCCTTCTTCGCCTTGTTATGCATTAATTTATTCTACCCCGCGGCTCACTGCCACGGCTCACGAGTGGCGCTTGTTGATGCTTATGTCTGGAGTGGCATCAGGGGGATATTAACAGTTAGCGGATGGAAAACTGCCCACACTGCTTTGAGAGAAAAAACAGCAGACTTCCTGGACGGGCCTTGTGGATATAGCATCTAAAGCTGATGTGAATACCTTCCCTGGTCCTCCACTTTTACAACACACGTTTCTCCTGTTCCCTGGAGGCTTCGGTTTAACCTTAAACCTAGCAGCGCCATCTCTCTCTCAGTGTCATGGCCACAATAGGCTGTGGTTGTTTGTACGCTGCCCTGTCTCTTGGCTGATGTTGTGTTATTGTAAACCCCTGTTCGACTCCCCTTATATACTATAGCTGTGTTTTTCCATTGACGCAGTTAAAAGCCATCACAGTAGATGTCAAAAAGGTGACCGCAGAACAGCTTTTCTTTCTGTTTAGATTGCTACTGGAATGAATATTACTGCGGCTAATACACTATTTATCTTACAGCAAATTGTTTTTTGCTACCATTCAAGCAGCAATTTTTGGATCAAACTTAAGCTGTACAGACAAACTTTCCTCTTTAGCTGTACATTTTCCTCTTTTACCGTAAACGCAACAAGATGACAAGAAATGTAGAACTAGATATGAAACTGTATCTACTGTTTCCAAAGACTAAATCCATTGCACATACCTCTATGTATTGTCAACTTTCAGATTCTTTATCGTTACTTTTACTTTGACAGTGATGGGTCCACAAGGTCTGCAGGTGGTCACGGTGACTGATGTGTCTCTGCTGGTGGAGTGGGAGCACGTCCGAGGAGCAGAGTACTACATCCTGACACACCACCCCAAAGGCGACGAGGGTGCTCGCAAACGGGCATGTTAACTTCACTCTACTCTACTTTATTATTTTACTGCACTTTGCTTTATCAGTGATCGGCTCACAAGGTTTGCAAGTACTTGACTGTAGTCTACATCACTTTACTTACCTTGAGTTTCTTTACTTTACTCCTGACTCTGATTTATCCTTCTCTTGTTTAATTTCCTTACCTGCATCTTTTGTAGGTCCAAGTTCCCAACACTGAGAACTCCTACCTCATCACCGGCCTAACTTCTGGAGTCACCTACATCGTCCAGGTCTATGCCGCCATCAAAGACGTGCAGAGTGAACCAGACACGATCGAAGCCACTACCGGTTTGTATAAAGTTGAACTACGTGTCTGAAGGAACTTGTGACAAATACAGTATATGGTCAAATATGGTGTAATGGGGCATGTCGAGTTTGTACTGTAAGAACTGAAGGGCAGTAATTGTTTGGTTACATGGAGCCTGTGGGTGGGATGTACTGCATATAGCATGGTTTAACACATACAAAAAAGAAAGTTTAACTATACATTTAGCTGTAAATCCATGATGTAGGTAAGCTATAAATAACAAGCATATGTCCGGAGAGCAGTTTATCATTAGGGCCTGCAACATTCTGATTAAATTAAAAGGAAACGGCTCGAAAGTGTGTTCAATTAAATTCAGTCTTGGCCATAGATGTGGTGGGAGGCAGATGTTAAGTGGCTAGATTAAAAGACAGAAAAACAGCGGGCATGAGGGACTTGCATAAACAAACAAAAACACATGAAGACAGGCGGCGGCTTAGAGGGGCATTCCTTTGCAGCCGTAAGGAACTGTCATCTGGCACACACGGCGGGAGACAGTCCGCTTGCATAGTTTTGTAACCTTCAGAAGATCTGCTTCAAAGGAGAGCTCCACTTAATGCGCTTCTTTTGAGTTGTGACTAAAAGCTGAGTAAGTGAAACTGTATGTGTCCGCCTTTTGAATGTTAACATTTGGTAACATTTATTGATATTCTTTTTTGGCATTTCTCGCTGAAGCAGTCATGGTGTGAAGTTAAAATGGTTTTATTATCGTCTTCCGCTGTATAGATGTGTCGACCATCAATGACCTCCGTGTGGTTGCTCAGACTGATGTAACCATAGAAGTGGATTGGAAGAACCCGGCAGCCCAGGTGGATGCCTTCAGGCTGTCCCACACAAACCCTGTGGGACAGAGGGAGGAGCAGGATGTGCAGCGCAGCCAGGAGGCGCGCACCAAACACACCATCGTGGGTGAGTGAAGGCTAGACAATCCATACAAAGGCAGTGATGGTGTTTGTTTAGGAAGAGGCTGAGGTTCTCTTCTCTCCTCTTTCAGGTCTTTATCCAGGAACCGAGTATCAGATCTCTGTGAGTTCTGTGACAGGAGCCAACGAGGGAAAACCTTCTACTGCCACAGGAGTCACAGGTCAATCTCCCCGTAATACACAGCTACACGGAGATTTGCAATTTATGTCTTTATTGTGAGGCACTTAAAATGACTAAGTGCATCTAAGAGACATCAAAGTAATCGCCAAGTGATCTATATGTTCACTTCAGCCTCTTTACAGTAACTCTCCAGAAGTCATAGGCTAATATGGAAAACACAAACTCAACCTGACTTTACCTTCTGCCCACACGATAACGTCATAGTAAGTGCTTCAATAGCAATCCTCTGCAATTATGGTCGAAAGATTGAAGACAGGAATTTAGAGCCTAATATTGCAGAGTAGGCGGCTGTGGTACGGGAACACGATATGTATAATGTAATGGTGACCCGATGCTCCCTGATGACTTGAGGTCTGAGCTGGATTCTTGCTCGGTGGCGTTGGTTTTTGGTCTTACCCTGCAGTTCGGAGACAAGCAGGTATTCGCTGATAGCTTGCACAGCTGCTTGACAAATAGTCCACAATGTCAGGTCAGCGTTGAGTTTCTCGCGATTGCTCCTTTCAGTTTGGCTCTCCTCTTTAGTGTGTTCAAATCATCTCTTATTCGTCGCATATATCATCGCTTTTGACTTAAAAAATGGCTCTTCTGACAGTAGTTTCGAAAAAGTGCCAGCAGTTCAGAGAGTCTGCTGCTGTAACTTGTGGAAGAATGAAGATACTGTAATCTTGCAGTCCACCGTAATGAGACACAAGGCCAGATATTATGGAAATGGAAACGCTTTGCTTTCTGCCAGTATGATGTTTTCAAGCCATTGTATATTTCCAGCCCCACCCCTCTCTTAGAGTCAGTCAGGTAGTCAGTCAGAAGCCCTCGTCAGTGCTAATCTCAGGGTGTGAGCGTGTGTCACTTTTCGTGCGGTAACTAATCTGGCCCAGGCAGACAGCGACTTGTCTCCACTCCACTGGCCACAATCCTTCTTCGTAGGTGTTGTGTGAGGCAGCTTAGAGGTGATTGAAGAGGATACTTGTGAGCTTGGCTTGACACTGAGGCCAGCGCGGGTCTCACGATGACTGGCACCACCTATTATCTCCAAAGAACAAGCTGCTTGCCTCAGGACAGCGCTGTAATACTCAGGCAGGGATAAGGCCAATCCAAACGGGGAATTACTGTACGTTTTGGTGCATCTGCCAGCGTACGTGGCTTTGGGAAGTTGTTGAAAGGCAGCAGTTTTGCTCTTGACTAATTTCTCATCTCTGAACGCAGACTATTCATCGTTTCTTGAAATGCCTGAATCCTATGTATCCTGCTTATCTAGTGCCTGAATAAACAGAGAGAGAGTTGTATCAAGAAGAGCAACTGTCTTTATAGATATGCCATATTAAAATGCAGAATCAATACTCAAATAAGTTTATTATCTGCCTGCTACAAAAGTTCCAGTGTTTATTCTTTTGATGGCTTACTGTCGTGACTCACCTTTTTGTTGGTGCATTTGAGAATAAGAGGATGTTAAACCATTTGGCAGCTATATTTATTTCGAAGTATGCTTTTATTTTAAGGTATTAAAATCAAAAGAGGGAAAATATTTGACCACACGCTCGACTATTCTCTATTCAATTCAATATCCTGACTGTGATAAAAGTCCAGTTTTTTTCTCCTCCCCATTCAGTGCAGTCGCCCACAGGCTAAACGGTAGCAGATGTCCCACTGCAGGTCGGGGGGAATAATGTTATCAGAATATACTGTAGCACCTCGTGTTGGTCCTCTGGGATCGCGCCGGGCTCTGAGGCCTGTCCATCACACTTTGTCCATGCCAGAAAAGTGACAAATGGGAACAGAGTGGATGTTTTATAATGGATCCATAATGGTCAAATTTAAACATCTGTCCTGTATCAATGTCAGGGCCAGTGTGAGCATTTGTGTCACTGGAGGGGCACGGTGTGGATTTTAGTGGGGGATACATACTAAATTACATGCACTAAATTTGATCTTTTAAACTTTTCTTTTCTGACATAGACCTGGGTTATTCTACTGCACTGTTGCACCGTCACCACTAGTGACCGCCTGTTACCGCTGGTTGAAATTCATGGAAGCCTCAATGGGAGGACAATTTTAATATTGTTATACTGCAATAATGTTGATTAGTCATGATATACGCCTTCCCCAATTTGATAGTTGGTTTGATGGTTCAATAATATGAAACATCCATTCAAATTGATACAACTGAGCACAACCGTGACCACAGTCTAAGGGTAAATTTTTTATGAATTACTTGAGAGGCTTTTCATCGTTATTAATAGTATCTTAAGCCTACGATCAAAATGAAAGAGAACTTTCCTCCCGGAATGAGGACTAATCATTATGCCATATTGAAATCCTGCCATATGGACAATCAATCTTGTCATTAGAAAGCTGCACTTGGCATCGGTCAATGGCAACCTTCAGAGTCAGAAGCCGTGACACCACGTGCCACCGCTGACAAATCATCCACAAAAATGCCCACATTCTGACACCTACAGTGATTTTCATTGGCTCCCCCGTCTGCACAGCGAGGCGTTCAGGCCGTGAGAGCATGAATGATGAAAGAAGGCCTGTCACACTGTACGCCTTGCGGTCAAAACCCAGGGCCGAACATGCCACCTGTAATGGATAAGCTATTTTCCAAATGGCTGTGTGCTGCTGCTGCTCCTGCTGCTGCTGCTGCTGCCCTCTAGTCACCAACTCTGAAAAACTGCTGAGCCTTTTATAGGACAACTCAATCTTTCTGTACATGGGATTTGGATGGACAAGAGTGTGGAGAAAGTGAAAGAATGGCATGGAGGATTTGTTTTAAGGATTATAAGGATTTAGCTGAATTGTAAGTAGTATTTCAATTGTCGTCATATATCTACTTTTCTGTGTGTGTGTGTAGGAGGGGGGTTGGGGTTGAGCTATGAACCAGAATTCAAATTAATAGCAGGCTATAAAGAGTATTGGAACAGGTGCAATTTCATGAGCAATATGTTGAATTTGTAGAAAGCAACGCATTTCAGAAACAGTTTGGCCATGGACAACTACTAGATAAGTTTGCTTTTTTTGTAAATTACATTAAGTTGTTTGATTAGACAATACATTTTCTCTCAGCTTTCTCTTCTGTGGACAACATCTGGCTTTGTCAAAATGTTTGCTGTTTAATTGCGTGTTGATTTACCATATGCAGTTTCTTCTTTCTTTTGGAATTTGTTTATAGAGTCAAATCAACTACTATGAATTCACAGTGTTATTTTACATCTCTTATCAAATGTAGATGCTGTAGATGGACAAACAGGAAAGAGACAGTGAAGGACGAAGACAACATTAAGTTTCAAGTTTTGTAGTTGGCAGTTTCACTTTATGAGGACGCTGTCAATAGCAGAGTGACACGAGACTGACCCGCCTCCAGGGTTTACACAAATGATGATTGCTTTTGCAGTTGGCTTCACTTCCTCTTTGCTGCTGTCGCATTATCCCCGGCTTCTGTCATTTATCCATTTTTGTTGTTGTTGTTGCTTTAGACGCATGCTACTGTTCTACTATAGAGAAGAAGTGATTAGGACTTGACCATGTGCTGGGTCAGGGGACGTTCACATCAAGTTGGAAAGTGTATCCTATTGATATACTGGTCTGAAGTGCTTATCAAGTTGAATAGTTTAGGGTATTGAAGTTTTCCTTTATTTAGATATTAGAACTAGGAGTGTGACAATATATCGATTTTCCAATATATCACGATATTTTGCGGGATGATACGATACCGATACTTTTTATTCCGATATCGATACTTTTGATGACGTCATGCATATTAATGAGCAACGTCATGCATACTAATGAGGCAGCAGGGCTGCACTGTTTTTTTTTTTTTTTTTTTTTTTTTTTTTTTTTTATTAAATCAACATAAAAACACAAGATACACTTACAATTAGTGCTCCAACCCAAAACCCTCCCACCCTCACCCCCATTCACACTCATTAAACTATTAGTTTGTAAACCTCCAATAAGAAACTCGAGTTGGCAAAAAGGAATTAAAAAAAATAAAAAAATATATAATTTTTATTTAATAAAGAAATCTCTGAAGGTTGCCCCATATAACACATATGGAAAATGGGAAGACTATTTTGACTGCCCGTTGCCGTGGGATACAATATTTAAAATAGTCTACAAAACTACTATCGATGTGCAGAATCGTTATTTTCAAATCAAAATCTTGTATAATTTCTTACCCACCGGAAAAATGTTAAAATTATGGAATATGACTGAGTCAGATGATTGCCGTTTTTGTTGTCAGGAGTCTGAATCCACACTGCATTTGTTTTGGTACTGTCATATTGTGTCTTTGTTTTGGGTAGAAGTTGAAAAAATGTGTTTAAGGATCGGTTTGTTTATGAAGCTTGATGTGATTTCTGTTATATTAGGAGATTTTATTGACAGTCACGATTTAGTTAATTTAATTATTGTACTCGGTAAAAGATTTATTTTTAAGGCAAAAAATAGATATTCACTTAGTATTACTTTTTTTAAAACATTTATTCAGCATTTCTTAACATTAGAAAGTTATACGGTTGAAACCGATAATGATGCCAAAAAACATAAACGTAGATGGGAAGTTCTCAAAGACCTTTTTTGAAAATGGATTTTTGATTATAGATTATATGCAAATCTGTGTTTGTGTTTCCTTAATCTGTGTGTATGCAAATGAAGGTGTGTGTTGCTGAGCCCGATCTCGATATAATCTGGACTGGACCCGGTTTTAAGAGCCCTTTAAACCATCTAATCTCGCTGAAGCCTGGTCTGGTGAAGATAGTGTTTTTTTTAAAAACAATAATTTATGAATTTAAGTAAAATGTAACTGGTAAATGTTACTACTAACAGTGGACCAGCAGCACACACAACCCTATTGCGGTGGATGTTGTGTCCGAAAGGCACTGGTTTAGGGCAGTGCCTCACGGACTTCATCCCGTGCAGACTGCATTGATATATATTGTAGGAACCATAATGTTAATATGGTAAGGAAACAACCCGTTTGTGTGAATGAGTGTGAATGAGTGTGAATGAAGGGCTGCACTGTTTTCACAGTCAACAGAGGCCAACAATGATCAAGCACTACCGTTTTAAGCACTTTAAGGACCAAACACTGTCACACAAATAAATTACTTTTAATGATAGTTTTTTATAATTATAAAGAAGAGTAATTTGGGGTTGATGTATTACTTTTTAAATAGGACTGTGGTTTCTTGTTTATTTAAACGTAAATAAGTCGCTGACAGATCTATAGACCCATTTTCAGTGAGTAAGTCAGGGATCATTTATAAAAGTGGTACAAAGCACATGAAAAGAAATCTTAATGATGAATAATATGTAGTATGTTAAAATAAAGGTTAAAAGTATCATGTTTTTTTTTAAATCGTGATGTATCGTAGCTTATTTTTGTGCAATACTGTATATCGATTATCGGTGTATCGTGAGATAAACGTTATCGTGAGCCATGTATCGCGTATTATATCGAATAGTGAGGTACCCAGAGGTTCCCACCCCTAATTAGAACCACGTGCACTCTCTGCCCAATGCTTATTGATACTCTCGTCCCCTTACATTTTGAATCTTTCTATTCTTTTTTGGTTTATGAGAGAAAGAATTCTCTTTTTTCTACATTTCTTCTTCCTCACCTTCCTTCAGACCTGGATGCGCCCATGAACCTCGTGACCACAGGGGTGACAGAGGACACGGCCACAGTCACATGGGAGCGGGTGAGGGCAGAGGTGGAAGGGTACATGCTGAGCTATGAGACCAGTGAGGGAACCAGTCCAGAGTACGCTTTGGGACGCGACGACACTTCATACAAACTGATTGCTCTGAAGCCTGGAGTCCAACACACCATCTCCCTCTGGGCCTTTAGAGGAGACAAGGTCAGCAAGAAGACGTCCACACAGGTGGAGACAGGTACACTTTTCTAAGGACTTATAAACAGCACTGGTATTTAGACAAGTATGCTGAGCATGTGGACTAATCTGACTTATGCGAATTTCAACCTTTCCCTCAAACATTTTGCAGGCGTTCTTCTTCACCACCTGATTTAACCTGGTAGTAGTCTATTTGTTTGCAATAATTCTCTATGATGTAAAAAAAAACTGACATTTGGCTCAGACAACTAACCTTGATTTGTCAATTGCCCAGGGGCAAAGTAACTCCCTTTATCAGAAATGTGTTTTAACATAATTAGTCTGGACGACCCACTTAAGGGCACGTAAATGTCGCTGTAGGCGCAATGTCCTTAAAACGTCCAGTAATTTTTGTAGTCAATGGAAAGTGCTGAGTTTTTCTGGTCGTCTCCTCAGTTTGGTAATGTGTTGTGAAGGTTGGCTGCTGCCCCTGTCCACTTCTATCACAGTGACTAAGGTGAGACCAGTCTGGCCCACATTCACCTCGAAACTAAAAACATGGAGGATGTTTTAAATCACTCATGTCTATAGAAAAACATATTTACTATAAGCAAGGTTTTCTCTAGAGAAGCTTTGACGAGAGTAACAGCCATGTTCAGTGAGCCCCCTCATTCGTCAAACAACAGGAGTGCACAAAATGGCTTGAAACTCTATGGTTATGTAAGGTAAAGTACTTTATTTATCCTTATTTTTACTATTTGTAAAACAGAATATTGTTGAGCGACCAAGGATTAGTCCTGAGCTGCTGCAGCGGCCACTATACCTAATCTTATCTACATGTGCGTTGAAGGAAAGGGGGAAACCAGAATACCCAGAACAATTCTACGCATTTTCTTCCCCTTTTCCGTTGCCGGGTCATGGGGGCAGCTGTTGGAGTTGCCCAAATCACATTGCACCAGCCCCTATGGCTCCTCCTGCAGGTGGTGGGTCCACAGAAGGACGGCCTCATGGTTCTAACCGGGCCTGTTGGTCTCTCATAAGGGGCTTCTGAACCGCTCTTTGTCTGACCCGTCACCTAGGACCTGTTTGCCCTGGGAGACACTACCAGGGGCACGAAGCCCCCGACAACAGAGCCTCCAGGATCATTCGGGCACTCAAACCCCTCCACCACGTTAAGGTGGAGGTTCCAGGAGGGGCACAAATACATCATTCATAATCATAATATCCATTTCTCAACACATTTCATTGCGTTATTAACGGTTTGTTCACTAGTGTGTGACAAATACATTAAAAAAATGTAAATGAAATAAATAATAATTATATTGTTTGTTTAAACAATGGCACGCCTCGTGAATGCAAATGCAATCTAATGAAATGTGAGATAAGTATGGATTTTATACTTTTGTGGTTTGCATTAACAAATTCCCTGTGCAGACCTGGATGCTCCCACCAACCTCTCCATTCGTGACACCTCCGAGTCCAGTTTTGTGATTACATGGGTCCACCCTCAGGCTGAAATAGATGGCTACATGCTAACCCACAGCTCCTCTGAGGGCACTAGTGAGGAAATCCCACTCAAGTCTGACCAAAGCTCTCACAAGCTGACTGAACTGAGGCCTGGAGTCCTGTACACTGTGTATCTATGGGCCGTGAGGGGGAGTAAAGCCAGCAGGAAGACCTCCACTCAGGCTGAGACAGGTGCTCAAAACCAGCTTTTGTTGCTGCACAACACAAGAGACCTATCTGACTTTGGACTGCAAACATAAATATTGCTTATTGTGCACAGTATCATGTTCACTACTAATTTCAATTAACGACTAATTTCTACTATTAAAACAAACCAGTGACAACATAACGTTTGACTGTTGGCTTTTGACTGACAGGCTGCATTAGAGGTACTAAGGGTGTGTTCATTCTCGCTGTGTTTGAGGAGGATTGAAATGCATGAAAAGTGCTTTATTAATAAAGTTTGATTTGATTTAAGAATCATTTATTTTTGGCTTCGTGCGTCTGAATTGCAAATGCAACGTGGACAAAATTACTAATGCAATACTTTCCTCTTCAGTTAAATCTGATATAAATCCTGTCCAGAAGCCGATGAACACACTCTTAGAGACTTGAGGTGACCGCTTTGACAACGTTTTTGTGCTACAGGTGCAACTCTTTCAAAAGCATGCCACACTGTTACATTTTATCTTCTTTTCCAGAAATGAAACACATCATCTTGTAGTTTATAGCAATTAACCTGTACTAACCTCTGCATTTAGACCTGGACGCCCCGGCTAACCTTGTAGCCCGAGACACCACTGAGTCCAGCTTCACCGTGTCTTGGGATCAGGCTCAAGCAGAAATAGATGGCTATATGCTAACCCACAGCTCCTCTGAGGGCATTAGCGAGGAAATCTCTCTCCAGTCCGACCAAAGCTCTCACAGGCTGACTGGTTTAAGGGCTGGAGTCCTGTACACAGTGCACCTATGGGCCGTGAAGGGGAGTAAAGCCAGCAGGAAGACCTCCACACAGGCTGAGACAGGTCAATGAGCTTTTTACACTGCGAGACTGCAAGCATTTCTCTGGATAAGTATTTAAAATTGTTATTTTGGTGGTTAAAAAAACACACAAAAATATTTGTGACATAACCTGACTCTTTTTGGCTTTTCACTACTGCCTTCCTGAGAAATTGTCAGTTGGTGTTTGCGTTTCAGACTTCAAGGCCATTTTATTGCAAATTGTGTTTAGACTGTGTTCAAAAAGTTACCTGTATGTGTGACCCATCAAACGGCCAGGTCACGGGCGGAGTTCAGCTCACTCGGGTAAAAATAGCAAAGCGGCACATGGTAACTGACATACAACTGTGAAGTCTTTGTGTGTGCTTCTTCATCTGGAACGTCACCTGAACAAGACTGTGTTTCTATGAGGCAGCTAATGGCCACAGCTCTGTGTGATAAACTTGTCGTAACTCATGAAGTCAGGGAGCAGCAATGCGAGTGTGTATCACTAGTGTGTGGCAGCATTAGTGCATGTACTGTAGTGTGGCTGTAAATTAGGGGCATGACAAAATATCGGTTTTTCGATATTGCGATACCGATACTTTTAATTCTGATTTCAATACTTTTGAATATGTCGTGCATATTAATGAGTGACATCATGTATACTAATGAGGCAGCAGTGCTTCACTTTTTCAGTCATGAGAGACCAATAATGATCAAGAATTCAGCAGTGCTGCCAATAGAGGGCAGCACTACAATTGTAAGCACATGGACCAAACACTCATACAAATATATTACTTTTAATTAATTTGGGATTGATTTATACCTTTTGAAATAGGACTGTGGTTTCTAGTTTATTTAAATGTAAATGAAGTGATGCCTCTGAGAGATCTATAGACCCATCTTCAGTGTGTAAGTCAGGGATAATTTATTGACACAGAAAGAGGTAAACAAAAATAAAAAACCACATGGAAAGAAGTGTAAATGATGAATAATATGTAGTATGTTAACATAAAGGTAAATCGTCTATTTTTTTTATATATCGGGATGTATCGTAGGTTATTGTGCAACCGATAATCACAGTATCGGTCTATCGTGAGATTATCGTTATCGTTACCCATGTATCGCGTATAGTATCGAATTTTGAGGTACCCAGAGGTTCCCACCTACTGTAAAGTGTGTTCTATATTATATGTTTGAAAATTTTGCAACACACAAAAGGGTATGAATATTAAAGGTACTATTATACATTTAATTGCTGATGGGACAAATGCACCAAATGCTTTTTATCTAGGCTTGGAGCCAGTACCATTTACCCGTTACGCACTGAGTTATACGCTGCCTGACCGAATAAAAGGTCGCCACATGCTCTAATATTTTGATGGATCGCCTTTAGCTTTAATGACAGGGATGGTCCAACAAGCTTCTGCAATGTCAAAAGAGCCTTCTTCAGCACATTAAGGTTAAGGTTACTTTATTTGTCATTATACACAACTGTACAACGGAATTTGTCCTACCAGGCCAATGGTCAGAAATCACCTGGCTGGAGGATTCACCTATTGCACATATTTTTAGTGGTAGGGGAAACCGGAGTACCCAGAGGAAGAACCTACGCAGACACGGGGAGAAAATGCAAACTCCACACAGAAAAGTCCCTGAACCCGGGACCTTCTAGATGTGAAGCACGAGTGCCACCGTGCAGCCCCACAATATGCCTGTGCCATCAGGGAAAAACAAATCCATTGGTGGAATAACCTGGTCCTTCAGGATGTTCAGGTCGTCAGCTGGGCACACAGTGTAGCAAATGTTCTACTACTGCCACCCCATTAGGATAATTGGTTTGAAGTCACTTACAGTAGAATATAGACATTATGTAAATTCTTAAATTGATTATTGTGCATTTGAAGCTGTGCCAGGGACAAGCTAATTGTTAGGTGGAACACAATCAGGAAATGGATTGAGATAAGGAATTATTTAACACAAAATATTGTTAGATTCGACCAAAACAACAATCAAATTGCTCTTGTCTTATGTAAATGACTGCCTTCTTATTTCACAGTTGTTATAATTGGTGATATTTGTTGTTGTTGCAGATATTGATGCACCCAGAGATTTAAAGGCGACTGATGTGACTCCAGACACTGCTTTAGTGGCCTGGGTCCCTCCTCTGGCTGACATCCAGGGCTATATCCTCACGTACAGGGACGAGGAGGGCAAGATGGAGGTAGGAGCAGCCCTTACATAAATATCACTCTATGATTCACATCAATTATACACTTGTGCTTACTCTAAATGAAGCCTGCTACTTGTCTTCTCTCCTTGACACAATGACATACATTAGCTAAGCGTGCATGCTCGCTTTATGCACTGTGGAACGCTGACCTCTTGTGGATGGTAAAAAGGAAGCGAAATTAGCCACTGGTGGTGATAGAGATAGTTTCCTACAGTAATTATTTGCTGATAGTTTTCAATTAATAATGTTTTACCAGCCCCGATATATTTTAAAAAGAGTTGCCCTTCACTGTGTGTGTGCTAGGTACTGAAATTGTATATTTTCTGCTTTGTGCGCAGACTATTGAAAGGAAGCTTGGAGCCAGACATAAAAAACTTGCACTGTCTGGTCTGGCAATGGGCAAGAAATACATTGTAACCATCATCGCATACAAGGGCAACAAGAGAAGCAAAGTGGTAGAGACTGACTTCAAAACAGGTCAGTCCCAACAGCAAGTCAAAAGTTGCTCTCTCAGTAGCAAATGTCATTTTTTTCTTTATTTTTTAATCTTTTAGATGGCATCATGTATCCGTTCCCCATGGACTGCACTCAGGTCATGAAGAACGGCAATATGAAGAGTGGCATCTACACCATTTATATCAACAATGACCAGTCCAAAGCCATCGAGGTTTACTGCGACATGGACACAGACAGGGGAGGCTGGGTGGTATGTATACGAGCTACATAAACATCATTGCACCAAGTAAAATTCCTAGTTTGTAAACCTTGTTCACAAACCTTGGCAATAAAACGAATTCTGATTCTGATTCTGATTCTGATTGATACAGCATAAAGCAACCTACATTATAAAGCACCTGATGAATTAAAAACACAATTCACAGATATGTTCACAGTTTCCCAGACTGTAGGCACTGCCGACATGACTAATACTGAGCTATGAGTGATACAGTCTATCAGTGCAATACGCCGGCTGTCAGGAAATTGTCTCTCGCTGCTTTCAGGTGCTGCAGAGGCGTAATATTGGCAAGATGGACTTCATGAAGCGCTGGAAACAGTACATAGCCGGGTTTGGCAACATGACAGATGAGTTCTGGCTCGGTGAGCGGGCTTTTGTTGTCGGGGTATTTATTCTTGCACACACTGAGTTTATGCTAATGCAGTAAGTCATACAACATCTTTTTTTTTTCCCACCCCTCTAGGTTTGGAGAAGATATACGATCTCACCAATACTCCCACTCAATACGAGATTAGGTTTGACTTGGGCTTTGGCTCAGAGAGGGCCTATGCCGTCTACGACAACTTTAAGATTGCACCAGTCAAGCAGAAGTTCAAACTCACCATCGGCAAATATAGAGGGACAGCAGGTGAGTCAATCACTCCTAGAATGTCTCAACGTGCAAGCGATAGGTCACTGTGAATCTGCCATAGTGCTACTCAGTGCTCTGTCTGCTACAGCAGGCGGTGAAACAATGAAAAGGGGAGAAAGGTAGCAATGTAACTGACAAGATGGGGATATAAGAGTTTTCAATAATAGGTTGCTGCTGAGAAAGCACATATACAATGTCACTGACACTGAATTAGTAACCCATATTCAGTGAGTTACAGGCAGCGCCTCTATAGGGATGCTATCTAAAGAACGACCCTTGAAGTCAGACACATACCACAGTGTGCTGAAACAACATATACTGTACGCTGCTACTTTTAGACTTCTTATGAAATACCACTCATGAGGGAGAAGCAGATGGAGGTTGAGCAGAGGTTGACTTTGCTGTGTGCTGGTTAAGATTGGTGTCTGTTGCTGTGAATGGTGTCCAGGTGATGCGATGACCTACCACCAAGGCCGGCCCTGGACCACCGTGGACAATGACAACGACATCGCCCTGGGCAACTGTGCGCTGACTCACCGCGGCGCCTGGTGGTACAAGAACTGTCACCTGGCCAACCTCAATGGCAAGTGGGGGGACACCAGGCACAGCATGGTGAGTGGACATCAAATCACTGTTTGACTGAAGGGATGTGGGGGATTTATGGTGCTCAAAGAGACTCATTTACAGCCTCAACAGAAATGACCAAAGACCAGTAATCAGTCATATTAACTTAAGTACGTGTGCTTAAGAACATTTTTGAACAAAATGTACTTTTAACAGTAGTTTCTTGACATTATATTTGACTACCTCTTCACACTGGGAGTAAATACTGTATATAAGTGCCAAAGCTTTGTGTTTACATGATGAGACTTGTGCCTTGCGGACTTAAATTACTTCTTACCTAATGGCTTTAACGTAATGCTAGCCTAATTTTAATAATTTTAGTTTCTTTACCCTACTCTGAGAACAGGTAAAGTGCTTTACAGTTTGTAATTACTACTGGACTTTTTACCATGTTTTAATAAGTACACAACCAACATGGACATGAGCTGTAACGCAGTTGAAATGGCGATATCACAGTAAGTAGAATAACCTAGTGTGAGAGTTAGAGTTTACCTTTATTTCTGTTATGTGTGTACATAATTATAACATTTAATTTGTTACATATTGTCCTATCTTACCATTTCACATTCATTTAGAGATTCTAGCTAGACTCACCATAACTCAAATAGAGCAAAATGCGAAACCTCTATCATTCAATTAACACAAAAAGCAAGACTTTCATGAGAGTCCGTCCCGTGGTCTCCAGTTGCAGGGACATCTCTGTGGCACTTGAGCTTGTTTTGTGTTGAGTTAAATCACAAAACTACTAAACATTAGTGTTTTTTTCACACATTGGCCACAAACACCAAAGTATTATTGATCGCCTGATACTGAACCCGTTTTTGAAGGTCTGCTTATCCAGGTCCTATGCAGAAGATTTTCTTTAAATTGGATTGTGTTATTATATTATATAGAGTTGAATAGGTTGTGGTAAATTATATAGTGTTGATGCCAAGCAAAAGACAGTTTTAGGAAATGTTATGTGCAGAATAAATAGACTGGAGAGCTATATTATATTAAACAACAGCGTTCTTGCAAATTGGAAAGATATGTTAACCCTCTGGACCTCATTCTCAAACAATAGTTCAAGGCAAAATCAGCCTCGTAGCAGAATTCCTCAAATCATTTTTTTCTAGCCAAACTGAGACTTTTTCTCACTCAACTCTTCAAACACTGCTGTGTCTTTGGGTACCTCTGGCTACGTCTGCAGTCAATTAGAAGGCTCTTCAAAATCTTTCCCGAAAGCTTGAAAATATGTCTAAGTTTGTTGCAAAGATCTACGATCCTTTCAAACACTCCAGAATCCAAACAATGAGCTAAAACATAAGAAAATACTGGTTTAACTGGTCCCTGAGTTTAATGTGTACTTTAAGGATGTGACAAATGAATGCACATGAAAAACGATGCATCATTTTTCATTTGTTGTGTGTCTGCTGACAGGGAGTGAACTGGGAGCCCTGGAAAGGCCATCTAGACTCGCTGGACTTCACTGAGATAAAGATCCGACCTGTAGGAGCCATGGCCAGCAGGAAGAGGAGGTCACTGAACAGGAGCACAGCTATGGAGGTTTAAGAAATA